>JAKWJA010002497.1:50642688-51842688 GCA_027704765.1 Solanum habrochaites | reverse complement strand
TATTTCCTTACTTGTATGTTTTTGAGAAAATCCGACTTGATACGAGATAAATTATTCGAGAGAAAGTTTACCTTCTCTATAGTCTAACATATTCATTGATTTATAACTATTCAATAACAATTTCAATTAATCATTTTCCTACATTAGTCCATAATCGAATCACATCCCAAAAAACCATCTCAATATTTTTATTTTAGAGTCATTTGCTGTTTGTAGATGATAATTTGAGATTAAAAAAGTTGTTATTTAACATTCATGTCACCCTTAATTTAAATAGTGTTTCTATTTGAATTAGTCTAGTCATATGGTTTACTTGATTATATTCATGCTTTTTCAACTTTTATTTTGTCACTTACGTAACTTAAAAGCATGGAAATACAATAATGGAACATCATTCTTAATTTTTTACCCACCCTCCTTTTCTTTCAACGAAGGTACGAGTTATTTTATACATTTCGAAAGGAGGGGTGTTATTTAACCGACAATAAAACTTTAACATCAATATCATGTAATCCTCTATATTCCTCATAAATAAAAGGTTAAACCATTAAGACAATCTTATGCGGTCACATAGTTTTATACTAGAAATTACTACTCGAGACTACCCTATTTAAGCCTCGACATAGAACCCTCTAGGTGATGACTAAATCCCAATCGAATTAATAAAAGCCAAATATCAATTTCACATATAGGAATGGAAATAATCAATACAAATCCACATCTTTCAAAAAAAACACATACCCATTATATAATAGATTGTTCCCTCAATTCGATAATACTTTAATACAGTATTCATTCAACAATTTAATTATAATGTACAAAGGAACGTACAAGCATGAAGACTCACGATAAATTTTATATAGCTGCTTTCTGTTTTAACTTCTAAAACTCTTCCTCTTTTTATATAATTTAATACCCTAAATATTATATGATTACTTATAAGAGCAGTAAAAGTAGATCACTAATTTCAAAGTTATTTTCTTTAACCACTAAAAAAGTTAATTATTCAAACTACCCCACTAATTTCCTAATTATAACTACAAATAGACCAAATACCCCTTTAGAATTTATCAGAAAGTATTTTAGGAAGTAAGAAGTTCTATTACTCAAGACAACCAAAAGGGTCATTACAAAAAAGGAGTGTCTGATATTCCATGGAAAACAAATAATTGACTTATTTTTTAGCATGATTGATACTATGAAGATAAGTCAAAAAAGTATTTGTTCATACTACATATCACGAAGATAACAATAATTGAGCTTAAATGGCCATACATTTAAACTATGCTCGTTACAAGGCTTTGAAACACCTTTTTGGTCTTCAATGTGTTCAAACAATTGTTAATTGGAAAATAAGGGTAAACCTATGAGTGAAATCATGCGTTTTATTTATCTTTGTAAGTTTGAGTGTCGATTGTCATTATAGCGCTATGAATTATTGGTTGTTTGTGTGTGAAATGGAATCATTCTTTATGTGAGGGCATTTTACTACCTTTGTTGTCCTGAACTTGAATTTGAAGCAATTATTTCTAACTTTAGAATCAATGAAAAAGGTGAGTCAGAAGAAGAATCATTAAGGACATAACTGATCCTTGCATTACTAAGTTAATGTTTTAGTGCGCATTCATGATTATGTTATGTGTAAAACTATTTGAGACACTATTTTTGAACTACAGTACTTGAGTTTTACTTGAGGAAAAGCAAAATTTCAAGTTGGGATATTGGTTGAGTCCATGATTTAGACTCATTTAGAGTTTTATTTTGATAAATTTAGGGTCCTCAAATATTTATTTTGTGCCAATAAGTGATGTATTTGTATTGTAGAACAATGAATGGAAACAACAAAATAGAAAGCTTGAAGAAGGAAAAAACAATATAGCATGTTGATCGCTATATCCATTGGGCGAGTTAGTGAATTGATGTCACTTTGCCAAATATTCCAATGTGCCATGGACATAAGGACAAAACAAGTTGGCGATAGAAAAAATTAGTTGCATGTCGGCAATTTTTTCCCCAATGCAGTGTCGGATCACCTAAAGTTATAGATCTTTAGGATGCTAAATGTCAATGCAAAAACGTGATGAAACCGACCAAAGGGTGGATCGCAAGTTTATAGGCGATATCGGCTTACTAAGTTGAATCGTTCTTTGCTGAATATTTTTGTAAACTGTAAATAAATTTTTGAATATTTAGTTTAGTATCATTTTGATAACATAGAGCTTTTTCAGTCTTGGAGTTTTTAACACAGAGTTTTCAAACTTATGTTTACTTAGATTTAAAGAATTGATGTTTTATTGAGATATTTGAAGTGGGTCTTTGAGATTCTTAAATCCCGACCTCTGTAAAGACTAAATTATTCTTACCTTGTTTATTGAAACAAAATTTGGTAAAGATTTCTATTTTATTACGATGTCTAGCTAAAACCATTTTGGGGTGTGATTATGCTATTCTGGATTTATTTAGTTGATGGATATTGCTGGTTTAAGTGTTGTTTATAAGTTATTTAATTTAGTAATTGTGGTTTAAAATGAAGTATAAAATTTTGAAATGCAGTCCTACCTTCGTGTTTTTGGCTTGCTCGAGAGAGAGAGATTTTAAAACAAAGATTATTGAACTGATGGTCTCTGGGTATTACGTTGTTATGGGTTCAGCTCGAGAGAGTGAATCCTAACCCTTTTCAAGACATTCATCTCGACAGATTGAATTGACTAAGGAATAAGATGTTCTTATTTGCTTACTTGTTGGTTTTCGAGAAAATCCGACCTAATTCGCGGTAAATTATTCAACAGAAAGTTTACCTACTCTATAGTCTAACATATTCATTGATTTACAACTATTCAATAACATTTTCAATTAATCATTTTCCTACATTAGTCCATAATTGAATCACATCCCAAAAAACTGTCTCGATATTTTTATTTTCGAGTCATTTGCTCTTTGTAAATAAGAATTTGAGATAAAAAAAACTTGTTATTTAACATTCATGTCACCCTTAATTTAATTAGTATTTGTATTTGAATAAGTCTAGTCATATGGTTGACTTTATTATATTCATTCTTTTCCAACTTTTATTTTGTCACTTGCCTAAACTAAAAATGTGGAAATACAAAAGTTGAACACTTTAAATATGACATACCATATCATTCTTAATTTTTTACCCACCCTCCTTGTCTTTCCGCGAAGATGCGAGTAATTTTATACATTTCGAAAGGCGGGTGTTACATTATATTTAACAAACAATAAAACTATAAGAACTATACCATGTAATCTGCTATATTCCTCATACATAAAAAAGAAAACCATTTAAGACAATCCTTTTCGGGCACATAGTTTGGTTCTACAAATCGCTACCCGAGACAACCCTATTTAAGTTTCCGCATAGGACCCTATCTGTGATGTATAAACCCCAATTGAATTAATAAAAACATAATATCAATTTAACATATAGGGAAAGCAATAATCAATACAAATCCACATTTTTGAAAATCAACACATAGAACTCCTTAACATAATTCAACATACATGAAAAAACCTTCCATCAATTTGAAATATGAAAACAACTTTCATTGTAGCATTGACATTTTCCTTTCAAAGTTTCCGTAAATAATTCATAATAATTTCATAAAAGGATGAATAACCATATATGTTGATATATCATAGGTTTATGAGTTTATCGTAGCTTCATCATGGTTTCTTTAAATCATAAATAATGCACACGTCTATATAACTTCAACTTAAAAATCATTAATTAAAATCAGTTCGACATTAGAAGATATGGATTTATTAATAATATGATAATTCAAGGAAAACCATATATATTGAATTCAAACCCTAAATTAATAATTGAAATTTAATTTGACAAAGAATTAGAACGTTGGAGCCCCCATAATAGAAATTACTCCATTGTTAAATACACACACCTTGATATTTTAAATATATGAAAAATAGAGAAATTTGAGACTTGAATGGACCTTATTTAACCTATCAAGACACTTAATCCAATTCTAAGTGTCAACGATTATAAGTCAGTAATATATCCCAACTAAGTGAGTTGTTGGGGTCGAACCCCACTAAAAGTGGTACATATTTTAGAATCTATGACGAAAGTTATCGTAATTTCATTTTTAGAGATTTCTATAAATTTTTGGTCAAATGTATTGGATGTTTTCTCTCAATATCGAAATTGTTATAGGGCCCACGACTAATGAAATCAAAAGTGTACAAGCCTAGTCTCCAACACATCAAATTGTTCTTCTTCTTTGACTTTTTCTTCATGTTTTAGCTAAGAACCAGAAAGATTAATGAAATCCATTTATAGGATCAACTAAAGTAAATATTTTCTCGACTAAAGTCCTTGACGAATGTTGTTTTACGCGTTGGCCTCATCATCGTGGTATAATTTGTTATATCAAATTCGTAGCATATCACACTATTGTTTGGGAAACAAGATTTCGGTCATGTTTGATAAATTTTAGGCATCTTAGGATCATAAGATTTAGGTAAGACCTTTATTTCATCGACTCTAGATTTTATAAATAACAAATAGCAATTTGGAATGGAAATACATATATTTTATTGGATTTTCATGGTATCTCTTATTTTTGTCAGTTCATTATGGTCCTGTGTTATGGTAGTATCAAGGGGGTTTTGAGTAAGATTCATTAGGCCACGGGAGTTAAGCGGAAATTTTTATTAAGGCATTTCCCTACCTACGACATGTTTCCTTACAACTTAGCCGCAATGTGAATGTGTTCTTATCCTTGTTATACTTGTGGGCCTTTTTTTATATTTGGCTACTGTAGTTGAATATTCCTCCCTTGTAAGGATTCTTACTCAGTCAGTAGTGTCCCTATGTAGGTCACTATTTAGAACCAATTCGTATCGGTTGCTTATAACTAAATTGCTTGCTTTTAGCGATTGGATTGTAATTGCGAACCTTGGGGCTTTTGAGGTTTGGTACTGCAATGTGTCTATGCCTTGAAAATCTATGAGTTGCCTACAAGTCATTATTGATGCCTACAAGGTTTATAAGTAACCTACAGAACTATATTGATGCATAGAAGGGATATGAGTCACCTACGGGGCTGTATTGATGCCTACAAGGTATATGAGTTGTATACGGGGATATATTGATATCTAGAAGGTTTATGAGTCACCTACAGGGATATATTGATGCATCGAATGGCCATGAGTGGCCTGAAATGCTATACGGATTCCTAGAAGGCATATGAGTTTCCTATTGGCTTATATTAATGTCTTAGAAGGTTGTGTGCTTCCTAAATAACCATGTTGTTTCCTAAGAGGTATATGAGTTGTCTATAATTTATGTTGATGCCTAAGAGAAGTACGTGCTTCAAATAGGGCTATATTAATGCCTAAGAGGACTATGTGACTGCAAGGGCTAGCAGATTATCGATAGGGGTACATGGATTGATTTGAACCTTTTAGGCTTATGCGTGTCTAAGTAGGTGTTCTTGTATCTTGTGTGTACCTTCCAAGCTAATGGGGGACTAATTAGGTTGTTGTTTTATTGTTTGTGATAAATTATGTTTTTGGAGCATTTTACTACACTTAACTTATTGTTTATTTGTTTATCAGATTATTCTAGTATATTAGGATACATGTTCATAGTCTATTGCTTTTAATACTATGTACATTATTTTGTAGTGACGCCCAATTGCCTAGGAGTGGTGCATTAATGCATGAAGGTCCTAATAAACGACCTAGTAGACATCTTTAGCAACCTGATTGACATTTAGCTGATTGTGTATCCCCTTTTCTCTAGAGCAACTAGATTTTGAAGATCTGTTATTTTTTGTTTTATATATCTTTATGGTTAGCTTGGGCCCTGTCTCACCGATCTTTTCTACTCTTACAATATTGCAGACTAGTGTGTGGGTGTATAGCTACATTATGGTCTTGAAACCTTTGTTTTTTTATAAGCTAAAGCCGTTGAAATATTTCCTGTATTACCTTCATATATACGTGTTTAATTTTTTTGTATGGATATCATGGTGGCCTCGAATGCCCAAGCAAGAGTTTTGTGCTAGTTGGCTATATATTTATATGAACTCTTAGGAGTAGATTTTTCTTTAATAGATCAGTTAGCAGGGACATTACTTGCCGAGGGCCTAATTGTAAGCCGAGATACACTTGTTTATTTTACTTGATTGTATGTTGCTTCCATGTGCTAGTAGCAAATGGTTCAGTAGGGTCGGATCGGGCCTTATTTTTATCCTAATGATCCAGTTGTACCTTGAAGTTGAGGCTTCACAAAATTTGCATCAGAGCACCATCGTATCCTAGGAAGTTTTGAAGATGTGTAGTATTTTATTGTTTATAAATATGTTGTGCACCACATTTCCTAATCAAGATGCCAATGTGCATGTTAGAATGACCATCTTTTTCTTTTGCTCAACTCGTGCTATAGAGCAATGTACTTAAGGTTGAGGTTCTCTCTCATAATATATATAGGTATGCAGATAGGGATGGATGACACAAGATATACCATAACTAGCAAGGGTATAGATATAACTACATCTCAGGGTACTGACAAAATACCACATATAGACGTAATCTATTATGAAATCGGTGGAGACATCATCTTAGCCCCTATAGATTCTCTACCACTTCGATAGCCTCATAGGTCTACATAACTTCCGGCTATACCAAGAGTACCACCTATAGTTCCTCCTATTCCATCCGATCACGATTTCAATAGTGTATTATGTATATTAGAATAACAAGTATCTACACATTGTAAACTAGTTTCTCTAGATGTTGCCAAACCTTCTGAAGGACCTGAATGTTTAAGAGTTTTGAATTTCTTTCCTTGAATCCCCAATAGTTTACTGTGAAAAATTTTAACGAGGGCCCTCGACATTTTATTGATCGGATTCATAGGATCTTTAGAGTCACTCATGCCTCAGCGGCTGAGGCAATTGAGTTAGTAACATTTTAATTCTCCAATGTGGCAGTATTATGGAATGATAAATAGGAGGGATATATCAGAAAAAATATGTATCTCTACACTTTAGATAGCTTTACAGAAGATTTCATATTTCCCTTTTTGCTTCAAGTGATTATGGATGGATGGGTGGACGAGTCTCTTAACCTCTAACTATAAAGCATGAGTGTCCGAGTGTGCGGGATGAGATGTGATTCATTGTCATTCATTGTCTAGATATGCACTAGAATATGTTGATACGATGCATGATATGGTGCATAATTTGTGGGAAGTCTCTACTCATACAATATCAACACTTTTTGTACCACTACACTAAATGATTATATGGATATCTCGCAAATTCTGGACTTTGCACAAGGCATAAAGGATTTCTTACATGTATAGTATATGAGTGAGAGGGATGAAAGAGAGAGATAAAGGAAGGCTAGGATTGCTAGTTAACATTGTGATTTTTAAGGTGTGCAGACCTTGACATTTTATTAGGCTAACTAGACCTCCACCACAATAGTGTTAAGGTAGTAAATTTGATAGTCATGGACTATCATTCCCAATTAAGGGTTCACGAGCAAAATTCTCTTAGCAACATAGGGGTTTCATATAGGTTTTGACAGCCCCACCGCATTGCTCTACGTGTCATAAGATTCATTTCAGGAGTTGTAGGTAGGGTTCCACATGTTTTTATTTTTGTGGAAAGTAGGGGCATATGTTGAGGATCGTCCTGACCATATGATAGGGTGATATAGGTCAAAAGATCATGCTAGTAGAAGGTTCCTCCTCATAAGTACAGTCTACAGGGCGTGAACCACATACTTCAGTGGAGAGTATCTAGTTCTTGTACTGGACAAAACCGTACATGCTCATTAGTTGGCGGACATGACATAGAGTCATCACTAGGTTTTTTTTTACAGGTGGTGGGTTTATTGTTGCTAGCAGTGTCTATAGAGGTTTCACGGTAGATATTATTCACTGTCATACCTCTATAGAACTTGTAGAGTTAGAGATGGTCAATTTTGACATGTTAGCATCTTTTTATGCTAATGTTTTGTGCTAGAAAATGATTGATAGATTCCACTTTCCAAGAGAGACTGTTTGAGAATGGAAAGGCGATATAGCAAAATCAAAAGATAGTTTTATTTCATATCTTAAGGTATGGAAGATTATTACTAAGGGTTGTATTTATAATCTTCTTCACCTTAAATA
Source organism: Solanum habrochaites (assembly GCA_027704765.1). Classification (NCBI taxonomy): domain Eukaryota; kingdom Viridiplantae; phylum Streptophyta; class Magnoliopsida; order Solanales; family Solanaceae; genus Solanum; species Solanum habrochaites. The sequence goes on along the minus strand of JAKWJA010002497.1, from coordinate 51,834,521 downwards.
TATAGATGTAGAACCATCGACACATCAATTTAATCTAGTAGTAAATGAGTTTTAGATGTATTTCCTGACGAGCTTCATCATATCCATCCAAAATGGGAAATTGATTTTTCTATTGATATGCTACAAGATACACAACTCATATCTATCCCTCCTTATACAATGACATCTACGAAGCTAAACGAGTTGAAGTATTAGTTGAAAGTCTTATTGGATAAAGTTTTTATTAGAACGAGTGCTTCACCATGAGGTAATCCAGTTTATTCGTAAAGAAGAGATACGGCTCACTAAGACCATGTATCGATTACCGATAGTTGAATAAGGCAACTATAAAGAATAAATATCCTTTTGCGAGGATTGATGAGTTGTTTGAATCAATTACAAGCTGCCAAGTGCTTCTAAAAGATTGAATTTGTCACAACCCAAATCAGGGACGCGACTGGCACCCACATTTACCCTCCTACGTGAGCGAACCAACCCATCTAAACCTTAACATTTCAAGACATATCAACAGAAAATAATGCGGAAGACTTAAACTCATTAATAAAAACAATTCAATACTATTATTATTATCCCCAAAATCTGGAAGTCATCATCACAAGAACATCTATCTCAAATTACTTAACTAGGAATGTCTAAGAACAAAATAACTAAAAAGCTAAGCTAGTCCATGCCGGAAGTTCAAGGCATCAAGACTTGAAGAAGGAGACCCAGTCCAAGCTAGACGCATTAGCTCACCCTGATTTTCCGATGAAGTGAAGACTGGCTAGATCTGCTGTTGAGTTGAAGTTGACTGAACGTTTGCTGCATTACACAAATAACAAAGAGGAAAACATGAAAGTAGGGGGTCAGTACAACCACACGTACTGAGTAGATATCATCGGCCAACTCAAAATAGGGAACAGTATATATCAATAATAATGTAAATCAACTACAATACTCAACATGTAGCAATAACAACATGAATTCATCAATAACTACAACCGAGTTCACACATGAGGACTCAAGCCTCAATACCATACTTATTTGGGAATTAAGTTCATTAGATTGAGTATATTCATTATCTTTCAAGATTCATTATCTTTCTTCCTCTTGTGTCGGTACGTGACACTCCGATCCTCTATTTCTATCCTGGTGCCGGAACGTGGCACTCCGATCCTCATTCTATCCTGGTACCGGAACGTGGCACCCGATCCATATTCTATCCTGGTGTCGGAACGTGACACTCCGATCCTCATATTCATTCTATCCTGGTACCGGAACGTGGCACCCGATCCATATTCTATCCTGGTGTCGGAACGTGACACTCCGATCCTCATATTCATTCTATCCTGGTACCGGAACGTGGCACCCGATCCATATTCTATCCTGGTGTCGGAACGTGACACTCCGATCCTCATATTCTATCCTGGTACCGGAACGTGGCACCCGATCCCCTAATTCATCAAGCCTTCTTTTACACTAAGGCATCATCATTCTCATTATATAATTTATCAAGCCTTCTTTCATACTAAGGCATCATCATTCTCATTATATAATATATCAAGTGAATTAGGGTTCTTTCAAGATTTGGGATTCAATAACTTCATCATGCTTTGTTAATTCATCACAATTTTATAATCATAATCATGCAAGCATACAACTTAAGCACATAGCAGGGTTTACAATATTATCAACACATAATATTCACTATTAAGAGTTCACTACGAGTATCGTAACATAAACCATAACCTACCTCCACCGAAGAATTGAATCAACAAGCTATCTTCTCAAAATCCTTGCTATCCTCTTCGTCTCTCTCTCTTGATCGATTCTCTCTCTCTCTTTCTGTTCTTTCTATTTTCCTTTATTCAAACCCTCTTTCTTTTACCCTAATTAATATATAATTAAGAATAAAAGATGGCAATAATAACCCACTAATTAACTTAAGGTTACCTCTTTTAACCCCCAAGTAATTAGACTTATTAACATTAACCCTCTAACTTTATAATTAAAGCAGGAATAGTCAAAAACGTCCCTTAAAACGTGTAAAGAAATCCGACCCGAACTGGGATTGCGTATCCGTGACGGGCCGTCGCGCCTGCGACGGTCCGTCCTGCTGTCCGTCGTATGCCACAGAAAACTCATTTTTGAGTGGGGCCTGTGACGGGCCGTCGCGCCTGTGACGGGCCGTCGCGCCTGCGACGGTCCGTCCTGCCACTCCGTCACGACGTTCAGAGAGTCGATTTTCAGTACCCAATTTCAGATTTTCTAAGTGTTTTGAAACGACACTCCACGACGGTCCGTCGTGCCCTTGACGGTCCGTCGTGGCCTCCGTCACATCTGCCAGTTTTTCCAGAATAAAATCTGTTGCTCAAAATGACTAAACAGGTCGTTACAATAGATACCAATTTACCCATCGTTCGTCCCCGAACGATCACAAGAAGGAAAACAAGTGCGAAAGGAAATACCTGAATCCGTAAACAGATGTGGGTATCTTTCCCGCATATCTGCCTCCTTCTCCCACGTGGCTTCTTCAATCGGTCGATTCTTCCATTGCACCTTGATGGATGCAATCTCTCTTGACCTCAACTTGCGAACTTCCCTATCTAAAATAGCAACAGGTTCCTCCTCATAAGATAAATTCTCATCCAACAACACTGAGTCCCAACGGATAATGTAGTTTCCATCTCCATGGTATCTTTTCAACATGGACACATGAAATATCGGATGCACTCCGGACAGCCCTGGGGGCAAGGCTAATTCATAAGCCACCTCCCCTATTCGCTTTAGTACCTCAAATGGTCCAATATACCTTGGACTTAGCTTACCTCTTTTGCCAAACCGCATCACCCCTTTCATGGGTGAAACCTTCAGCAAGACTTGTTCACCTTCCATGAACTCCAAGTCTCTAACCTTCCGGTCTGCATACTCCTTTTGTCTACTTTGCGCCGCTAGAAGCTTTTCTTGAATGCCCTTCACCTTTTCTAACGAATCCCTCAAGAGATCGGTACCCCAAGGTCTAACCTCGAATGCATCAAACCAACCAATGGGGGATCTACAACTCCTCCCATACAATGCTTCAAATGGAGCCATACAATACTGGAGTGATAGCTATTATTGTACAAAAACTCTGCCAAAGGTAAGAAGCTATCCCAATGGCCACCAAACTCCATCACACCACGAAGCACCATCACCATAACACTTCATATTTCCCTCACAACTGACCATCGTTCGGTCGAGAGATGGATGAGGGTGGAAGGTCCCGTACTAAGGTCAACCTAGTACCCAATTCTGCATGCAATGTTTTCCAAAACTTAGAAGTAAACTGCGTACCTCTATCTGATATAATGGATAGTGGAACCCCATGCAATCGAACGATTTTGAGATGTAGATTTTGGCTAACTTCTCTGCATTGTAAGTCACCCTAACCGGAATGAAATGAGCAGACTTAGTTAATCTGTCCACAATCACCAAATGGAGTCGAACTTGCCCAAGGTCTTGGAAGACCAACCACAAAGTCCATTGCAATTCTCTCCCACTTCCACTCCGGAATGGGCATTCTTTGAAGTGTTCCTCCGGGCCTTTGGTGTTCATATTTCACTTGTTGACAGTTTGGACACTTGGCAATGAAGTCAACAATATTGCGCTTCATTCTACTCCACCAAAAGTGTTGTTTTAGGTCGCGATACATCTTGGTTGCACCCGGATGTATAGAATACCTTGAACTATGAGCTTCTGCCAGAATAGTGTTGATCAAATCATCAATGCGGGGTAACATACCCTTCCCTTAATCCTCAACACACCTTCCTCGTCGATTGTTGCTTCTTTAGCCTCTCCTCGCAACACTTATCTCGGATTCGCCTTAGTTCTCATCATCAAACTGTTTTCCCTTTATCTTGTCAAGAAAAGAAGATCTTGACTCCACACTAGCCAACAATCCTCCCTTCTCATTTATTTCCAACCTCATCAAGTCGTTAGCCAGAGTCTGAACCTCTCTAGCCAATGGGCGTCTAGAGGCTTGCAAATGAGCTAGACTTCCCATGCTTCCCGCCTTTCTACTCAAGGCATCTACCACAACATTCGCCTTCCCCGGATGATACAAAATAGTGATGTCGAAGTCCTTCAGTAGTTCCATCCATCTCCTCTGTCTCAAATTCAAATCTCTCTGAGTGAAGACATACTGTAGACTACGATGATCCGTATAGACCTCACACTTAACCCCATATAAATAGTGTCTCCATTGCTTCAATGCAAACACTACCGCGGCCAATTCCAAGTCATGGGTTGGATAGTTACGTTCATGCACTTTTAATTGTCTTGAGGCATAAGCAATCACGTTCTTCTCTTGCATTAGCACTGCACCCAAACCCGAATAGGAGGCATCACAATAAACAATGAAGTTCTTACCTTCACTGGCATGGTGAGAATTGGTGCAGTTGTCAACAGAGTCTTGAGCTTCTGAAAGCTTTCCTCACACTCATCCGACCATACAAATGGAACATTTTGCTTAGTCAAGTTCGTCAGTTGGGAAGCAATAGAAGAGAATCCCTTGACAATCGGCGGTAGTAGTAGCTAGCTAACCCAACAAAGCTCCTTATCTCTGACACATTAGTAGGTCTTACCCAATTCTTCACTACTTCGATCTTAGAAGGATCCACCATTAATCCATCCTTAGAAACCACGTGCCCCAAGAAGGACACTGCATCTAGCCAAAACTCGCACTTAGAGAACTTGGCATAAAGCTTTTTCTCCCTCAACGTTTCCAATACCATTCTCAAATGCTCCTCATGTTCCTTCTTACTCTTGGAGTATATCAGTATATCATCATAAATACGATCACAAAGAGATCTAAATATGGCTTAAAAATCCCGTTCATCAAACTCATGAACGCAGCAGGGGCATTCGTAAGACCAAAAGACATCACTACAAATTCGTAATGCCCATACTGGTTTAAAAGCAGTCTTTGGCACATCCGTTGCTCGTATTTTCAATTGATGATAACCGGATCTCAAGTCAATCTTAGAGAAGACACAAGCACCTTGTAATTGATCGAATAAGTCATCAATGCGAGGAAGAGGATACTTGTTCTTAATAGTTACCTTGTTCAACTGCCGGTAGTCTATGCACATCCGAAAACTCCCATCTTTCTTCTTCACAAACAAAACCGGAGCACCCCAAGGAGATGCACTTGGTCTAATGAAGCCTTTGCTCAACAACTCTTGAAGTTGGGCTTTTAACTCTCTTAACTCCGCGGGAGCCATTCTATAAGGGGGTATAGAAATGGGGCGTGTGCCCGGTTCAAGATCGATACAGAAGTCAATATCCCTATCGGGTGGCATACCAGGAAGATCTGCAGGGAATACATCAAGAAACTCACGGACCACCGAAACCGACTCAATCGAAGGTACTTGGGTAGTGTCGTCCTTGAGATGTGCCAAGAAAGCTAAACACCTTTACTAACCATTTTTAGCTTAGAAGAAGAAATGAGATGATACGCACCGGATTGGAAGTGTAGTCACCCTCCCACACTAACGGATCTGTCCCAGGCTTGGCCAAGTCACGTTTTAGCATTACAATCCAAGATCGCAAAATTTGGAGAAAGCCAAGTCATACCCAGAATTACATCAAAGTCACCCATTTTAAAATAACCAAATCTACATAAGTGTTGCTCCCCACAAAGTTCACCAAACAAGACCTATGTACCTTTTCAACTACTACAGACTCACCCACCGGTGTAGAAACACGAATAGGCATGTCAAGTAATTCACAATGCAATTTAGACCATTAGCAAATGATGAAGATACATATGAAAACGTGGAGCCAGGGTCAAATAATACAGATGCCATGCAATCACAAAAAAGATTACCTGTGATAACAGCATCAGACGCCTCCGCTTCAGATCTCCCAGGGAAAGCGTAACAATGGGCCCTATCGTTTGTCTGTCCATTGCCCCTACCATGTTGCGTAGTAGTGGCTCCATTTTGCCCATCACCTCTGCCGTTGTGATGACCACCATTACCTCGACCACCACATCCTCCAGAAAAGCGGCCTCTACCATGACCCTCTACCTCTAGCTAGTGGGGTTCTGTAACTCTGGTTTGGACAATACCTCTTGATGTGTCCAACCTCCCCACATCCATAACACTCTCGGGGTTCATGCATAGGTCTCTCGGAGTAGTGTTGACCGTTATGAGGTGGACCCCCAACTACAGTCTGTAGTGAAGACTGAATTGGTCGACTTGAGTAACCTCCGGAGCTCTGTCCTCTATAGTGAGAACCATTAAACTCGCCTCCCCTTCGAAACCTTTTCGATGTCGATGTCGTGGTGAAGTCGTCTGGCTTCACTCCTTCCACCTCTATCACAAAGTCTACCACCTCTTGGAAGGATGTTGCCGTAGCCGCTACCTGTAAGGCTGAAATCCGCAATTCTGACCTCAACCCCTTCACAAAACGGCGAATCCGTTCTTGTGGACTGAAACACAGTTGGGTGGCGTATCTGGATAGTGCGCGAAATTTAGCCTCATACGCGTTAACTGTCATCCTCCCTTGTTCTAGACTCAAGAACTCGTCCCTTTTTCTATCTCTCAAAGTCCTTGGGATATACTTCTCCATAAACAGAGTAGAGAATGATTCCCAAGTCATAGGTGGTGCCTCTGTTGGTTGACACTCCACATGTGACCGCCACCACATTTTGGCGTTCCCTTGAAACTGATAGCTCACGAACTCAACGCCAAACCGTTCTACTATACCCATCTTGTGTAGTAGCTCATGACAATCAACCAGAAAATCGTAGGCATCCTCTGATTCTGCGCCCTTAAAGACTGGAGGTTTCAATTTCAAGAACTTACTGAAAAGTTCATGCTGATCATTTGTCATAATAGGCCCAGTAGTAAGACGTGGAAATGTGCCTATTCCCAATGATGCATCCATGCGGGGAGCCATAGTAGCCGCATGTCGTACCTCTGAAACCGGAGGTGTTGGTGTAGAAACCACTGGAGGTGCCTGACCCTGATCGGATAACCCACTAAGATAAGCGAAGTACTTGGTTGATCATCTCTGGGGTAGGTTGGGGTGGCATTTCCTCATTCTGCCCTTGTTCATTCTCCCCTTCCTCCCCCTCTCTTATCACCTCCTCGGTCGGTGGAGGAGTCACCGCCCTAGTATCAGATGGGCTAGGTGCTTGTCCTCTTCCTCTAGAGGACGTCCTCCCACGACCTCTCCCACGGCCTCTTGCCGTTGCTCTTCCTCGAGCTACAGCCCCAGTGGCTGGCTCAGTCGTTTCTTGTCTTTCCGTTGTCGCTGCTGGTGCGGTCGTTGCTCTAGTTCTAACCATCTGCGAAATAGAGTGAAGATGGTCAGATACCAATTCGTATCGCCCAGATACCAATTGGACTCAAGTAGTAGCACGAAAGAAGAATGAAAGAGTGAAATTTTCCTAAAGTCTTATAGCCTCTCAAGGAAAAGTAAAGGCGTCCCCCTACCGTTCCTTAAGACCCTACTAGACCTGTTCTTGTGTGATGAGACCAATGAACCTAATGCTCTGATACCAAGTTTGTCACGACCCAAATCAGGGACGCGACTGGCACCCACATTTACCCTCCTACGTGAGCGAACAAACCCATCTAAACCTTAACATTTCAAGACATATCAACAGAAAATAATGCGGAAGACTTAAACTCATTAATAAAAACAATTCAATACTATGATTATTATCCCCAAAATCTGGAAGTCATCATCACAAGAACATCTATCTCAAATTACTTAACTAGGAATGTCTAAGAACAAAATAACTAAAAAGCTAAGCTAGTCCATGCCGGAAGTTCAAGGCATCAAGACTTGAAGAAGGAGACCCAGTCCAAGCTAGACGCATTAGCTCACCCTGATTTTTCCGATGAAGTGAAGACTGGCTAGATCTGCTGTTGAGTTGAAGTTGACTGAACGTTTGCTGCATTACACAAATAACAAAGAGGAAAACATGAAAGTAGGGGGTCAGTACAACCACACGTACTGAGTAGATATCATCGGCCAACTCAAAATAGGGAACAGTATATATCAATAATAATGTAAATCAACTACAATACTCAACATGTAGCAATAACAACATGAATTCATCAATAATTACAACCGAGTTCACACATGAGGACTCAAGCCTCAATACCATACTTATTTGGGAATTAAGTTCATTAGATTGAGTATATTCATTATCTTTCAAGATTCATTATCTTTCTTCCTCTTGTGTCGGTACGTGACACTCCGATCCTCTATTTCTATCCTGGTGCCGGAACGTGGCACTCCGATCCTCATTCTATCCTGGTACCGGAACGTGGCACCCGATCCATTTCTATCCTGGTGTCGGAACGTGACACTCCGATCCTCATATTCATTCTATCCTGGTACCGGAACGTGGCACCCGATCCATATTCTATCCTGGTGTCGGAACGTGACACTCCGATCCTCATATTCATTCTATCCTGGTACCGGAACGTGGCACCCGATCCATATTCTATCCTGGTGTCGGAACGTGACACTCCGATCCTCATATTCTATCCTGGTACCGGAACGTGGCACCCGATCCCCTAATTCATCAAGCCTTCTTTTACACTAAGGCATCATCATTCTCATTATATAATTTATCAAGCCTTCTTTCATACTAAGGCATCATCATTCTCATTATATAATATATCAAGTGAATTAGGGTTCTTTCAAGATTTGGGATTCAATAACTTCATCATGCTTTGTTAATTCATCACAATTTTATAATCATAATCATGCAAGCATACAACTTAAGCACATAGCAGGGTTTACAATATTATCAACACATAATATTCACTATTAAGAGTTCACTACGAATATCGTAACATAAACCATAACCTACCTCCACCGAAGAATTGAATCAACAAGCTATCTTCTCAAAATCCTTGCTATCCTCTTTGTCTCTCTCTCTTGATCGATTCTCTCTCTCTCTTTCTGTTCTTTCTATTTTCCTTTATTCAAACCCTCTTTCTTTTACCCTAATTAATATATAATTAAGAATAAAAGATGGCAATAATAACCCACTAATTAACTTAAGGTTACCTCTTTTAACCCCCAAGTAATTAGACTTATTAACATTAACCCTCTAACTTTATAATTAAAGCAGGAATAGTCAAAAACGTCCCTTAAAACGTGTAAAGAAATCCGACCCGAACTGGGATTGCGTATCTCGTGATGGGCCGTCGCGCCTGCGACGGTCCGTCCTGCTGTCCGTCGTATGCCACAGAAACTCATTTTTGAGTGGATGGCCTGTGACGGGCCGTCGCGCCTGCGACGGTCCGTCCTGCCACTCCGTCACGACGTTCAGAGAGTCGATTTTCAGTACCCAATTTCAGATTTTCTAAGTGTTTTGAAACGACACCTCCACGACGGTCCGTCGTGCCCTTGACGGTCCGTCGTGGCCTCCGTCACATCTGCCAGTTTTTCCAGAATAAAATCTGTTGCTCAAAACGACTAAACAGGTCGTTACAGAATTAAGATGAGGTTACAACCGGATATGAGTTCGGGAGAAAGACATTCGAAAGCCAACTTTTTGAACAAGATATGGAAACTTTGAGTTCATCTTAATGTCTTTTAGATTAACTAATTCCCCAACAATATTCATTTACCCAATAAATAGTATAGTGAGATTGTATCTAGACTGTTTGTGATCATAATTTCCAGAAGTTGAAGGACATGTTGACATCTAGCATTGCCGGAAGGTTAAGATTGATATGTTGTGTAGTGTGATGTTTTCGGTTTTTGGTTTGGATCTGTTCTAATGCAACATGTTAAGTTTACAAAATATGATTCAACGTAATTGAGAAAACATGAGAAGAATTATCCAACCCACAATTTAGATTTGGCAGCAACTGTGAATGAGCGTTAAATATATGGAGACATTATTCGTATTGAGTTCATGTTGAAATCCTCATAGATAATAAGATCCATTAATATATCTTTAGGCATAAAGAGTAAGATTTGCGACTTCTCGATGACTTAAGTTACTTAAAGACTACAAGGTGGATATTTTCTATAATCTAGGAAGGGTGAATGTGGCAGCTGATGCCATCAATTCAACATATATGGGTATTTTGCCCTATTTAGGTGTTGAAAAGCATAACCTAGTGCGAGAGTTTTATCAGTCAGCTATATTAGGAGTCAGATTGTTATAGGCAAAACATATTGTGGGTAACAATTCAGGACACAGTCGTATCATCTCTAGTTTTAGAAATAAAATCACGTCAACAAAAGGATCGTATCTTAAAGCTGCTCAAAGATTAGGGTCAGAATCAATAGATTTAAGCATTTGATATAACAGGAGACGGAGTCCATATATAGGGATTAATTGTGTGATCTGAATATTTCAGGGTTTCCACTTAAACTTATGGAAAAGGCACATCATTCTAGTTATTCTATTCACCCTTGTTTGATAAATATGTACCATGATATTAAGGACATTTATTGGTTCCACGAGATAAAGAAGGACATTGCTATGTTAGTGGCATAATGTCCTGACTGCCAAAAGGTGAAGGTTGAAAACCAAGTTAAGGAGAAAACCATTCCTTTGTGGAAGTGGAATGCAATCAATATGGATTTTATTATAGGGTTACCTCAATAAACTTGCAAGTTTGACTCTATTTGGTAATTGTTGAAAGACAAACAAAATCAACACACTTCGTATTGATCGGAGCTACTTTTACGACCGAAGACTATGTAGGGATATATATGAGAGAGATTGTTAGGCTACATGGTTTCCAAGTATCTATTATCTCGGACAAAGGATCACAATTTACAACCAACTTCTGGAAATCCATCTAGAAAGGATTGAGGACACATGTGACTCTTACTACAACCTTTCACCTAGAAAGATGGACATATTAAGCACACAATTTTGACACCCGAGGATATGTTACGGGCGTGCTCACTAGACTTTAAGGGATGTTGGGATTACCACTTTCCTATTATTGAGTTTTCAAATAATAATAGTTATCATTCCAGCATTGAGATGACCCCTTATGGGCTCTTTTTAAGGAAAAAAATACGCCCCCCATTGGATGGTTCGGGGTAGGTGAGTCAAAGTTTATTGTACTATACTTATACAGTAGACAGTGGAGAAGGTGAATCTCATTCGGAGATTTTGTTAACAAGTCATAGTCGACAGAAGCCACAGTCAGTTGTCGACAAATAGACTTAGAGTTTTGTGTCGATGATTCGGCTTTTTTAAAGTCTCGCCTATAAATTGTGTTATGAATTCTCGCGAAAAAGGAATGCTTAGTCCATGATTCATTGGGAAATACTAGATCCTACAGAAGGTTTGAGGAATGGCTTCTGAGTTAGAACTGGCTTCGTGGCTAGAATTTGTTCATTAAGTTTTCTATGTATCTATGCTAAGGGAGTGCATATGAGACCCTTATCGGACTGTCCTTGTTGTGGGTGTTCATATCAAAAAGTATTTTTCCTAAGAAGAAACTCTTGTTTCTATGTTAGATCGTCACATCTATAATTGAGGAACAAATAGGTTGTTTAAATTAAAATATTGCAAAGGAACAAGAATGGAGAAGAGGTGATCTGAGAAGATGAGGATGGCATGCATATACCAGGGTGATAACTAATAATTTTATATTAATACAGTGAGGTTAAATACCAATATTATTTTTTAAATATTGTTGCTTGTTATTATTGTTGTTGTCGTTGTATATTTTCTTGCACTATAAGTGTGGAGCTATAGTTCTTAGATAGTTAGTAATCATGTGACATGTCCGATTTAGAATTTAGTCGTTTCATGTTCCTTGATTATCATATTTATAGAGGATATTCTGCCTAAATATTTTAAACTAGTAAGAAAATAACCGCGTGACTCATATTCTTCGTTCGACGAAGAATATTTCTAAGGGGGAAGGGTGTAATACCCCGCCATTTTGAAAAGTATAATATTACTTGTATCTTCGTGGAAAGACAAGAAGGATGGATAACAAATTAATAGTCATGTGGTATGTCATATTTTAAGTTTTCGACTCTTGTATTTCCAAGTTTTGAAGTTAGGTAAGTGGCAAAATAAAAGTTGGTGAAAGTTATTGTAAATTCCTTTGTAGAGATTTCTCTGTGTTTTGTGTCAATCTCTTGGAAGTTTTTCTCGTAATATATGAAGTGTTATGGATCCCACAACCTATTAGATTGAATTACTACGAGTCTAGTTTCACATGAATCAAACCATTTGTTCATACAATTTATGAAAAGAGATATGTTTGCGTTTAGATTGGACTGCATAAGCAGACATATGAGGTAGCGCTCAAGGTCACTAGAACTTTATCTATATCTCCTTCTTCGACCTTCTATTCATATTTTAATCTAAGAACCTAAAAAATTAGAGAAATCCATTTGTAGGATCAACTAACGATTAAATTTTCTTGACTTAAATTCTTGACGAAAGTTGTTCTGCACGTTGGCCTCATAATCGTGGTATAATTTTTTTTATCAATTTCGTAACATATCACACTATAGTGTTGATACATCAAGAGTTTGGTAATATTTGAAGGTTTTTAGGTGTATTACGAACTTAAGATCGAGTTAAGACCCTTCTTTTATCGACTATATCTTTTATAGGCAGAAAATAGCAATTTGCGGCAAATATGTTGTGATGGATTTTTGTGGTATCTTCTATTTTTTGTATTGACTATGGTCCTCCCTGTAGTATTATAGAGGGGCCTATGAGTAAAAGTCGTTAGGCCACGTGATGTCATAGAAAAGTTATGTTAAGACTATTCCATAGTTATGACGCATATCCTTAAAGCTTAAGCGCAATGTAAATTGGTTGTTATCATTGTTATACTTGTGGCCATTATTGTTTATTGTTGGGTACTTCAGTTGATACAGTCCTCCTTTGTCGGGATTCTTATTAAGTTAGTAGTGTCCTATGTTGAACACGACATAGAAGCTATTCGTATAGGTTTCTAAAAACTAAATTGCTAACTTTTAGCGATAGGATTGTTGTTGTTTCCCTTGGGGATATTGTGGTTAGCTGAAGAAATGTGATACATGCCTATTGTAGGGACCCACAAGTACATCCTAGAAGTTAGAGCATCCTTGAGTCGCCACACAGCAAATGAGACTTCAATAAGTCTCACTTGAGCCACTCGTACGATTCATTGAATAATAAACATTCTAAAATGAGTAAGCATTTAAAACTTTCTTCACACACGAGTTGTCTTTCCATAATCAATAAGCAAGCGGAATAATTTCATTAAAAAATTAAACCCTTACAACATCTAATTGATCCATCTAAACATTGGATTAATTACAACAATTGGGACTAAGACCATGCGAGACATAAAATAAAGACTAAGACATGAAGGAACATGTGTATATTGTCCTCGAATCGATAAGGATTAACAAATACTTCATCTTCAACCCTTAGAAATTTATCCATCACCCATGAAATATAAAGACTTCCAATTCCCTACTGTATAGTCAAAAAGGTAAAAGAAGGGGATAGCACATTAGATGCACTAGGTATGGAAACCATACAAAATCCATGAAAAAGGGACCTTTAGTAAATATAATGCTTTTCATGAATTTTGATTAAAACATCATACTATAAGCATAAGAAAAATATTTAACACCTTAGGAACACATAAGAAATCATTTAAGCAATTATTAACATTTTTTGCAACATTATGGTAATTTCATACCAAGTTTCAGTGAAAAACTGCATTATTACAGTGAAGTTTATCAACTTCACAAGAGATACTTCTTAACATGCAATTCACTCACTAAAGGATATCTTAAGACTCACTTGTGTAAGAAAAAAAGAGACCCTCATACACCCTCACTAGGCACACCTAAATGATCCTTAAGACCACCTATAATGAGATACACATGCTTTCATCATATCAAGCACATGAACATGAGATCCTCCTACAAATGGTGATTAAGATCATGAACATGAGATCCTCCTACAAATGGTGATTCTAAGGTTCTCTTGAGTTAGTTGTGAAGATACCTCATACAATCCCTTTCACACACATCAAAGTCATGGTCTTGGAAGACCTAGTGACTCTCACTAACATCTTCAAATCCTATTGTGCAATGTATCGATAGAGCAACATACCACTACCTAAACTTCATAGAACTTCTCCACTACTAGTAGGCATAACACTTGATAAGAATAGGTAATAACCGACAAAGACCATATTAACAAATCATGGAATCCGGAGTTGTATTAACTTAGATGGAGGGTATTCTACTTGCCAATGGTAGAACTTGGACACATACCATGTAGGCACATGGTTAAGGAATATTAAGAGATTACATTGTACTCTAGCCTCATTATTTAACTAGATCTACTTCCCTTACCATACTCACTCTGTCCTAGACTTTGTTCTCAAGGAGTAATTCAAAATAATGGTTCATACAAAGGGGTTCTATATCAAGTTCATAACCCAATTACATTTACCCTACCGAAGAGGTCCCCTAGGGTTCCCTTACAATGTAGACAAGATAACTCAAAATGACTTTCCTAAGGATTGATATGATGTCATTCTAGTAAATCAACCTTAAGTTCATCTTTCATTACAAGAATGAAATCATTACAGATTTTGACTTCAAGTTTTATAACCTTAACACTAGGTTCAAGGTTTCACATAAAGGATCCTCTTAATATCATTGAAGGTTTCATGTCATTCATATATACAAGACTGAGGGGATTTAGCATCCTAAGTAAATACATCTAATATTCACATTCATACATGGATCAAGAAGAGGGACTAAAGTCTATCGAAGCAAGTCACATATTACTTCACTTTATCACAAATATCATATCATAAAAGAAGCACATCGGAATAACCTTCATCACCTTTAGGTCACCCTATACACTACTATAAAATCATTAATATAGAAATCATGAGACTCAATAACCAATCCGAAAGAATCATGCATCAACTCTAAGACCACACAGATAATGACATAGTCATAGTCTAACATGATCACCTTATATTAATAGAAGAATATATACTTTAAAAATACTTAACACATAGGTATATATGATCATACTTTACATAATCAACAACACATACCATCGCAATACTTCAAGTAGTGGCGACAAGTCCATGATCATCATAATACCATACGGTAACGTCGACAAGGCTACATTATTCACACAACACTGGCACGATAAGTAGTCAATACCAGTAACAACATAATTCAAGAGATATACATAGTATAAAGAGAGTTAGGTCAGGATACCACCCTTTTAATCTCACCACTTCAATCAAGAGCTAAATCATCAAACTCTCTACCATAAAGAACTTACCCATGTCCATTAAAATCAATTCAATACAATAACCATATTTTTCAAGAACATAGGTCAATTCAATATATATTTATTAATCTTAGACAACATATACATCAATTGACTACAATTCTTACATCATTCAATAGCCCATAGAAAACTACAGTAGAATTCATAAGCATTAATTCAATATCAATTCAATAAGCTTAATATACAATGGATCTAAGAGTATAAAATACTTAATTGATAAAATTAAAAGACTATAAAACGTACAATGATAACCTATACATAAATCAAAAGCCCATAACAATCTACACACGAATTCATTAATATCAAAGCATGATCTTTTCATCCATATTTTGGTAAAATTAAGATATTTGACAAGGTCAAGGATTCATGGAGAATTTATTTGAAAAATATCAACTTCACTTTATTAATATCATATGTTAAGGGTTGAAAAATTATTATGCAAGAACCCAACACTTAGAGTAGAAATTGGACTTTTTCATCTTTTTTCATCTTTGAAATGGAACATAAGGTTATAGCAAGCTTTAAAAAATGAAATACCATAACTTATTAGAATAAAATAATTATAATTGAAGAAGAAACTTCATTAAAGATCCATCATCAAGCTCCATCTTCACCATAAGCTCTCATAGAGGTTTTTGGAGAAACTTTGGGAGGGAATGGGTTTTTATCTAGGTACTAGGGTCTGAATAAGAGTTTCATGACTTACATAATATTAAGATACACATAGAAAAACCCAAAATAACATTCCTCTTATATAATAATACTTGGGGTGAATTTCACAAACAACCCCAACTCTTAAAAGAAAGCTGGCAGAAAATTGCACCACCATCGATGCCCAGCATCGACGGTCCGTTGGTGTGACCACGCCCTGTCGATGGGGTATGTTAATTGAGTTCGATGATGCTAAAATTCATAGTACATGGATTCATCGACGCCACCCATCGATGGGCT
This sequence comes from Solanum habrochaites, assembly GCA_027704765.1. Taxonomy (NCBI): domain Eukaryota; kingdom Viridiplantae; phylum Streptophyta; class Magnoliopsida; order Solanales; family Solanaceae; genus Solanum; species Solanum habrochaites. The sequence goes on along the minus strand of JAKWJA010002497.1, from coordinate 51,818,260 downwards.
GTCGTCTAGTCGACTGGCAATTTTTTCAGGCAGTCGATTACCAATGCCTGGCAGTGTTGAGATCCAAGCTGGGGTCCTCCTTCTAGGGCTCCTTTTTTGTTCTATGTAGAATTGTACCCTACCGTTAAACCTATTACACGTACGTTTAATTATTAGGAACATTTCCAAACAATTACAACATCAAACGATCCATGCAACATGCTAAAACACATCAAAACTCACAAGGACGTCAAATGGCTATCTTTAGAACGTCCTCGGACGTTCTTGAACGTTTTCTCTCCAAACCATACAAAACTCAATACGCTGATTCTAAACACTATGATTAACCATACAAGAACCTCATAAACTCATTACTCACGCATAAACACATGAAAACAAATAAGACACATAGGTGACTAGTCGTTGTACGTCTTAGCCTTTCCATGACATTTTGACTTCAAACATCACTAAAATCTTGATAAAATGACTTATACATTAAATTAAAACATCTTTGGACTTCAAAACTTCATGCCTCACACATTAGGACCTAGTTTCACCAAAGTAATTTTTGGATTTGTTATACCTATAAGAGCTATGAGTAGCCTACAGGGCTGTATTAATGAATAGAAGGTCTATGAGTCACTTATGGGTCTATATTGATGCCTAGAAGGGATATGAGTTGCCTATGGCGCTATTTTTATCCCTAGAAGTTCTATGAGTCGCCTACGAGGCTTAATAGAGTCCTAGAAGAGCAATGTCTTACCTATGGGTCTATATTGATGCCTAGATGGGTTGAGTTGCCTACATGGATATATTAACGCCTACGAAGAGAATGTGCTTCCTACATGGACAAATTGTTACCTAAAAGGGAAATGAGTTTTCTATAGGCTATGTTGATGCCTAAAAGAGTTATGTGCTGCCTATAAGGCTATATTAACGCCTAAGAGCACTACATGACTGCCTAAGGGGGTAGTGAACAATAAATAGGTGGTATATGGACTTATTTTACCTTTCGAGAACATGGGGGTCTGAGTAGGTGGTCTAATGTGTTGTTTGTACCTTCCGGGTTTATGGGGGCTTTATTTTATCTTTTATTTATCTATTAGATTATTCTAGTATATTAGGATACCTTCTCATAGTCTATTCCCTTTCATACTCTACACATTATTTTGTATTGACTCCCCATTGCTTTCATGCGTCTCTCGATAGACGACCCAATAGACCTCTTAAGCAGCAGGATTGACATCTATATGATTGGCTAGTCCCTTTTCTCCGGAGCAGTGATGTTTCGAAGGTTCGTTAATTTTTGTTTTAGATATCTTTATTGGTAGGTTGGGGCCCTATCTGCAAATATTTTCTACTCTAACAAGATTGTAGACTGGTGTATGTGCTATATAGTTAAGTTATGGCTATACTAGCCTAGTTTAATGGTTTGTTGAATTGTATGAGCTATATCGTGTATTGGCTTGAAATATTTATAGATGTCATGGTTGCCTCGATGTCTCAATATGGACATTTGTGCTTATTTATTTATATGAACTCTTGGGTGTAGCAGTTTCTTTTATAGATCTGTTAAGAGAGCCCTTGCCAGTCGAGGGCTTAATTTTAAGCCGTGATAACCTGTTTGTTTTCTTGATTTTATGTTTCTTTTTGAGCTAGTAGCAAATAATTCGGTAGGGTCGGCTCAGGCTTGATATTTGACATTAGGAGCCAATTACGATCCCTAAATTTAGGCTTCACATATAAAGTACCCAAAAATGACGATGTTTTCTTTAAAGAATTTATTATATTATTTACATCAAATGCATTAACTGTATTTTATGTTTCCATATTTTTTATCCTCGGTGTTACATATCCAATTATTAATCATATTTATATTTTTTAAAATAATTTATATTACCATGTTATTTTTTATAAATATTGCATCATAGTTAGGTCATTCCATGTACCAATGTATATGTTTACCCACATTATCTTATGAATGTGTGGTCCAACGTTCTACCCCTAATCTTCGTGGATAGACATTCATTGGGTGCTTCAGCTTATCGGGAGTTTTATGTTCCAAGAACTCAGATATTTTATTTATTTATGTCTTTTTGCATCATACTTGTGAGTGATGTATGATTTACGTCCCAATGACTACTTTATGATTTACTAGATGGCTTTCCGACTTATGTTAGACTTTTATTTGTCAATCTTTTTATATATGAAATGCTTTATTTCAAGTTTTCACTCCTATTTCTTGTATGACGTACGACAAGTGGTTTATTTAGGTCCTCTCAGGGTCCTAAAATTCATGTTACGCTTAGGGTATATTTTTGGTCATGACAGACTTGGTAATACAAGCATAAGGTTTATAAAGGTCCTAGTATTTCTCATAAGCCACATTGAGTAGAGTATTTATCATGAGTGTAAAGCCAGCCACATTTATGAATAGGAGAAAATGATTTGCTTAGGAAATTCCATTTCTCTCATTATTCAGAAGTCGTGTGATAGAGTGTTTCTCTATATCTCTCTTCAGCAAATGTCCCCTTGAAGACCTTATTTTAGGAGGAATGTGAATTAGAATATTTAACGAGAAGCTCCTCAAAGGCCTCAAGAATATCCTCATGTTGTTGTCGAACCTTTACCCAAATAAATGAGTAATGTAGATATATAAGTTGCTTTGAACTGTTTTCCTAAGCCATAACAACTCAAAAGAAAAAGTTGATTATGGTCCCCATGAACCCAAATGTGGGTATGGTGGAAAATAGGGTGAGGTACTTTACTTGGATGAATATCCATGTGCTTCATGGATCAAAGGTTGAGGAAAATCCTCAAGTGTTCATTAATGAGGTATACAAGGTGTTAAATATCATCGGACTTACACCGGTAGAAATAAGAAATCGTTTCTTATCAACTTATGGGTGTTTTTCAAATTTGGTTCAACAAATGAATGGAATAGAGGTAGGTAGATGTTAGTCCTATTGATTTGGAAAAGTTTAAGGTTTCTTTCCGTGATAGGTATTTTCCCATTATAATGAGAAACGCAAAGTTACTTCAATTTATCAACCTTTTTCAATGAAATATTAATGTGAAGGAGTACGCCTTCAATTTCACCTAATTTTCTAGATATGCTCCCAACATTGTCGTCGATCCAATAAAATGATGAATAAGTTTTATTTTAGGACTGTCAAAGATAGTGGTTATAGAATGTTGTACTTCCATGTTCATAAATATAATGGTTATGGTCCCCACTACCTACCCTAAGCAGTAGACCGTTAAGAAAAACTACTTCATTTTCATTCATTTATGGGGGATAGCAGTAACCGACATAGAACATGAGAGCTAGAAATGGAATCCCGATATTAACTCTTACCGAATGTGGGATCCCCACTTGCCTAAGGCAGGGGTCATACTCTTAGCCTTTACATGGATTCTCCAAAAGCTACAATTATGAGGGAAGATAGTTAAAGTATAAGGAGATTGATTCTAAGTAACTCATTCTCAACTGACGAGGAGTAGTCTTATCAAGAGGTACTTTGGATACAACATCTCTACACATGAAGTGTACCCACCCATTCTTCTAATCCTCTAGGATCTAATAATAACTCACTCATAAAGTCTTAAACATTAAATAACTATAGGTGAAGGGATAATTATTTAGCACCACATATCAACTACGGAAGAGTAATTATCCGTATAGGTAACTCTTAAATACCTCATCTCTACTAACGAAGAGTATCAAACCTCCGACCTATCTTGAAAAAATCTTACGAATAGTGAGGTTGCTACTAAACACATCATCTCAACTCACAAAGACTGTTAACCCCAAAATCCCCATTTTTATTACTAGAGTTCTTTAGTAATACTAGGGAATGGTCTAGAAAATTCATCTCTACTCACGAAGATTGCCTATCCTGCAATAACCCATTTTCATTCATGAACTTCATTCATATATACAAAATGTGTGTTACAACATGTGAGCACACTTTTCACATAATCTAAATGATCTATCACATTGACTTCTCGACATGCTTATACAAACTTTAATCATAATTCACACACAATCATGCTTCACATACATATATATATTTCATTTAGACATAACCTCATGAAGATACACATTTTCAACTTTCAAAAACATATCATTCACAAACATCATAATCATAACTTTAATTAACAAGCTATGCCTTCAAGGACATACTAACAATACACATATGTATTCATATGCTTTAAGAAATTAACCCTCCACTTATGGTAGACCATACTACTCAAGATCATTTTACAATAAGAACTAAGCAATAAAAACCAACTTACCATTCATCTAAGGTTTTGAGAGAGTCTTTCTTGAAGGAGGGGTTTTTATTTTTGAAAGTGAAGACTAACTTAGATTATTTAAGTATTACAAACATAAAATAACCTAAAGACCATTAAACAATCGTCTATGCTTCATAAGGGACTTGGGGTAAATTTAACAAACTACCCCAATTTTGGCCGAATCCCTGCAGGTTCTGCTAGTGCCATCTGACGGACCAAAGCTACTGGCATCGTTTAAACGATGGAATGTCCTTCTAGGAGTCATTTGGTTCAAATGCTGATTTATTTTTTCATAGATTCCCTCCACTAAGTGTGGATCTACTCCCCATGATGACAGAGAGTTATTCTATGTTATGCTCGCCGATGGTAGTCGTCGATTGGACAGTGATTTAGAAGTTTCTGCGTTAGAGTTGGGATCCTCCTTTGAGGCCCCTCGTAGGTCCTAGGTAAGGTAACACATTGAAATTAACCACTAAACATGGTCATATAGGTATTGCGGTCCTTCCCTATAAATTTAAACCCAAAAAAACTCTCAAAACATGCAAAAACACATTAGAACATGTTCAAATACTTAGCCGTGCAGTCGTTAAACGTCTTGGTCGTCCCTTGATGTTTGACTTCCAAACTTACCAAACTAACTTAAAACACTAAAATTCACTATTTTAACAAAATATTAACTCATGAAACACAAGCTAAGCTCTACTTAGACCTATTTTATCATAAGGATTGCTACATCTAAATCCTTGGTCTAGCATTTAGAGAATTCAACCTCGCACCTTGTCCTGACTATGTGTGTACAATTTATGAACCCTTACATTTACCTCATATTAGATATCATAATCGATGTATTACTTACTTATTACTTTGTGCCAATTGACACTATCCTATTAGATAGTGTCATACTAAATCTACGTTGAAAAACCATTTCTTATTTACTACCTCCTTGGTCAGGAAAGTAGCAACAAGCAAACTTCTAACGCAAACACTCGTTAGAAAGACATCTAAACGAAAGAACTATCAATGAATATAAAACATTCTATTCAAGAATCGCTTTATTGCTATTCATACTTTATTAATCTCTCATGGTTCCCACAACCCTAGTTGTGGATTTAGTAACCCATATCAGCAAGAAATAAAATCATGTTGATAGATGAACAAATCATGATTTTACATGATAAGAATGATATACCCAGAAATCCAACTTTATTGAAAAACCAAAATATTCAAATAAAACCTGGAAATCTTTACTTTGGTAAAGTTGCGAAGAATAAATCTCCAAAGCAATAACTCAAATCAATGTAGTAGTTTCTCACCCTGAAAAACAATGTTTACATACCGTATTTATTGAAACAAATCCTAAATTAAAAAGTGAAACAAAATTAGCAAATAAAAGTAATGGATGCATCTTCAAGTTACTAGGAAAATCTATATTTCTTAGGTTAAGTTAGGATACGTAGGTCATTGTCGTAGCTCCATACTTAGTCAATTCTCCATCTTCTGCTATCTAAACTTTGTTAGACAACTTCTATGACCTTTTTGTACGGACTTTAAGTAATACGATGATCCGTAAGTTAGGTCGATCACTCAATACATAGATTATATCAGCATTATGTACTACAACCACATCTCGGATAACTTCTACAAAATTGCAGTACAGACCATAAGTCATTCTATGATACATAAGTCATCCTCGTGGTTCCATACTTATCCAAATTTCATTGAGCTTCCACACTATTTGTTTTTAGTAATCCCACGCCCCTCACCAACAAATCATATGTCATTCCACAGGCTACAACTACCTTCGTAGGTACCTCTTTTTTTAATTTTTTCATCAATTATCTTCTCAAATCCTCGCGCCTTAGTTTGTTTCGTGAAGCATCAACAAACAAGCATAAAACTAACAAGAAAGACGTACAGACTTACACAATTCTTGAGAAAACCATATCAGTAGTATCGTAAACTTGCGGTACATCAAAACCCTCAACTAAGAATTCTTGGTGTCATCAGGCAACATATTGTGAATCTAAACGACACTTGTATAGAAGCAACAAATTTAAAACCAAGCAATCATATGTCTCTCCATCTCGACTCTTGTTTTAAGTGAAGTTTTGTTCTCTTAGACGCGAACAAGTTAATATTTTGCACATCAAAACAAGACATAACAAACCAACAAATTACACCACATATAATGTTTTGCTATCCCTAGAGTACCAATTTTCAGACAATATGACTATTGCCCTTACTTCAACAGAATTCCCCTTTTTTCACTCAATGTATATGAATATTTAGTATAGGGATTCCTTAACTCTCATTCTCAAAAGTAATTATCAAGTACATGTAATTCTCAGTACCATAGGATTGACTTTAATTTCAGTCCCTCGGCTCACTAAACTAGACTCTAAGATCATAATAGGACTTTCTTGTCTTGTAACGTAGGAGGTTAGGTGTGTTACCTTTTGGGTATGTGTAGTGACTTTCTGCCCTCCTTGAATGTAAATTTAGGACTTTTACCTCTTTTTTCCCTATCTTAGACATCCTTCCTTTCAATCTTTCTTTTCTTTGATTTCTTTTAATCATAGACGTGATTTTTTTGCTCTTTTTATTATTATTATGACTTTTATTTTTGCAAATTCACACCCTCTTGTTCCCTTATTCTTTCCTTTTCAACAATAGACTCTTTTCACACATTTATTAAGTTTTATCTTTTCTAGAAAACATCAAATCATGGTCGAGGCACACTATCCTATGTTGAGTAAGGGTCAAGAATGAGGTTACTTTTGCATTAGCCACCCTCAACTTAGGCTTTTTTTGTCTAAGGCGAGGTGTACATGTCCTAGGAGGGACCAAGTCCAAAGCATTAGGTCTAGGAGTGTGAGTTAGAGAGTAAGAAAGAATTGGTCTCATGTAATAATAAAACCATTTTGATCAAAGGAGCAATTCATATCATTTGGGTGAATCATTTTTAATCTTTTTGTTGACTTATTCAAAACAAAGGTCTATGATAACTTCCTATCCTCTAGAGTATATTGTCTTAGAAGGACTAACTAGGCAAGTTCTATATTGACACTTCACTATTTTATTCGTCAACAATCATCACACATAAAGCGCAACTAGGTTCATCATTAGATCGTAACATTACCCAGATAAAAAAAGAGCTTTAGTCACGTTACCACATTCATGTCTTCTATTTCATACCTAGATCCAACAGATTAAGCTTATTCTAATCCATTCTTTCCACACATACAAAAATTTTGATGTGCAACATTTTTTTTTCAACATGTTTACGCCATAACGATTTACTTCATATTAATGCTTCTAAAAATAGTAATCGTTACACCTACTAGACATGCCGGTTCAATACAAATTTACCCTTAGAGAGGATGAAAATGGGCTACTCATACATCACACTATCGCTCACAATCGATTTACCTCACACCCTACAAAATAAGTGTAATTGTCCCAGTGCATAAAAAATGGAAAACAACAATGGGTTCGTATAATGCAAGTTAGTGATGCATCATGTCGAAGAATCTTCAATAAGTGGGTCGGCCTGGCTTCCTGGATCCCACTGCAGTACATGGGTTACAATTAGTAATGCCCTCATAAATAATAATTGCACCATCCACGGTGCTAACATCTGCTCCCGTAGGCCTGGAGCTAGATGCCCCTCAACCCATCTCATGGGTTCTAAGGTGCCTAATCTACTCATCTAGGATGAACTGATTATTCACTTTCTTCTCTAGTCGGTTCTATTTTTTAGCGGTCCTTTTCTCCTTAGTGAGCTCATGTTTTTGTATGGATATGTGATTTTTACGTTTTGCCCATTTTTACTCACGTCTCATTCTAACATAATCCTCACTAAGGAGGGCCAAAAAACTGTATCATCACAAAGGTTTGAAGGTTAATCCTGTTGTATGACAACATGTGTGACTAGGATAGTGTCCACGTTCTCCTTAGAGGTTATCTAGCTCGATCTGGAGGGCATTTGTTTCAATAGCGGGGGCAGGCTACTCTGAAACACGTGCCTCAAAAGCATCAAGCCACCTATGAACTGCCTGGACTTTGTGGTCCATAGTTGGATACACCCTCTTTTCAACACGTTCCTTAGAATCAACAATAAACTTCCGCATCCAAGGCTTCAACATGTGCATCAAGGTGGCCATTTCGTTCTCTAATATTCAGGAATGGGAAAGTTGTACGATCGATGATCTATATGAAAAAGTTTCTCTAAATGGACATAGAGTCTCACTCTCGTCCTGTGAATATAAAGTTGGTGCATCCACAGTCCAAGCAGTCCCATGTTCCTCCATTTGCTCTACTTCCTTAACCACATCATGAACAATAAACATATCCACTCGAGGTCTTCATCGTGGTGCTGTAACATTGGCATCATCCTGAATTAGTCAACTTTCCAAGGTCCTTGTAGCATGGAACTCTTTATCAATCCCATATAGTCACTCTATCCTCTCCGCAAGTTTGAAAAATCATGCATGGGAAAGGATATACGATTTGTGTATTAAATGCCCTTTTTCTTTCGACAAGTAGCAATTTGGCAATGTTATCTAAATACCGGACACCAAGTTAGCAACCATAACTTCCCTATCCCATGTGACAAGGTAATCTTCTTGTGTCGGCGACAATCTATTACGCATAATAAGCCAGATGAATTTGGCCACCAAGTTCAGGGTGGCATTTCTAATACTGAATTGGGGTTGTTGCAACCCACTCTTCTTCATCATGATCTAGGGCCATGTGTCTAGCAAGCAATGATTCGACCAGACAACATAATCTCCTATCGAAAATTAAATTCAATTTGGTGGCACACATATTATCGTGGTGGGTCTATAAAGGAACCGAGTTATAGTGGTATCGAAGAAGTTCACAAGAACACCTCAAACTAAGTTGTTGTGATCTATAAATTTGACCTTTTTAGGTATGGACCCCATGAGAGTGGTTAGATATGAAGGGTAGAATTCCTGCACAATCTCCTCGTTCTATATGAAGGCATCACAGATCATCTATTCACACCTGTTTTTTTAAGAGGCTAAGGATCTCTAGTACAGAGTGGAGACTCCTTGTTAGGACTCAAGGCTCTTCTGTTATAGTTTAAGTCACATTCCCTTTTCCATCATATGTTGCATCCCTATAAATATGTCATTGCCCATTTACGCACCATCGATTTTTTTCATCTCCTACTAGGTCAAGTGCAGAATTCTATGAAATGTCTGAGTTGGTGGCCTCTTTAGACGAGGCTTCAATATTGTGCTCACTAGACTCGGAGGTAGATCCTGATTAAAAACCAAAAATGGTGTTGTGGGAGGAAACGGAAGTAGACAATGAATGAATTCCCCTTATCAGAGTGGGAGGTAGTGACTACGTAGGTATTCCTTGTACATGGATGGTTCCGATTAGCCCAAGATGTTGCGGTGTGAGTTTGCATAGTGGTAGGGATGAACTCAAGGTTATTGTCTCCCTCAAGGTTATTGAATAACAATTGACGGGGAGGTCATGTTTATTGGACTTCCTTTTTGCAGTAGGTGCCTTTTTTGGAGGCATCGTACATGTGGAAGAGTTGTAAGAAACAAACATAAATTTAGAATAATACACAACTTAATTGAATAACGAGAATCGAATAAAAAGAAATATTTCAAATACTGCTATAGGGCTTCCGATGAATGATACTTAGGGTCCTTAAGGAGACTTACGGTCCGTCAGTCTTTCCGTAGGTCATGTTGAACTAAGTAGTGATATCTCTGATAGAAACGACTTGCATGCGGAACTGTCCATAGATCAAACTAAGGACATAGTCCATGTTCATTGTCTCACACTTATCAATTTAACAATTTCACTTCAATCTATGGACTGAAACTACGATCCATAAAATAACTTACGGCCCATAAACGGGGTCTTGTAGATTAGGTATGACATTGATCCAAGTTGTGTCATGTTTATGGACCCAATATTTTTTACGATTAATTACTATCATACCTTACTCTAATCATGTGTTCTCAACATTATTCATGCGAGTTCGTCATTACAAGGGTTCCAAGAACTCCATTTTATAGATAAATCAAGGAACCCTAGGTCAGAACATGTACAATGATTTTCTTGATTTAATATCTTTTAAGTTTTGACTACATGATCACTATACATCATCCTAAGGGTGATTCACATTCAAAAGTAGTATGCAAATAAGTACTCTATAAACATCCATGGTCAAGACCCGCTCTTGACATCCAAAGGGTTATGCTAGGGCATAGAAATTCAAGATATGAAGAGGAAGTCAATGACCTTAACAAAACAAGGAATACGGTGAACGTGGAATGACACAGATCATTCAAAATAATCATTAACCAAAGTTTCACCGAACCCATTGATCAGAGTGACGGAAAATTAGGGGTAAGGGAATATGATTGAATTTGTTAAATTGGGTTGTTAGGGGACGATATTATTTGGTTCTAGTGGATTGGTGGTGAATGTGCAAGAATTGGGGATCTTATGGAGTTATTTTAAGGTTTTCGAGGATTTTTTAGAGGATAAAAATAGGTGGGAGATGACTTATAAAATGGTAGATTTTCAATAGAAGGGTGTCCGGGTCGAGTGAAGCAAACTAGGTTTCGGACCTAGAAGACACCGCTTACGGTTCATAGGTCGAGTTATGGTCCATAAGTTCAGAATGTAACTCACTATGACACCTAGACCAATTAGTTGGACATAACTGAATTTTAAGGACGCAATACATGTTCCTTCGATTAGGTGACATACTATTGATGGGGTCCGTATACCTCTGCACCATACCATTTTCTGTAGTATCTAAATTTAGCTCGTGCATATGTAACAAAAATTATGCAATTTTATTTGTATTTTCTGGACACTTTATTTATACCAAATATATGCTATATCTTTTAAAATCTAAAAGAAAAAATAATATTATAACTAACTAGTCTTGTATAAGAAATCAGGTAAACAAAGAAAAAATACTTTACCAAAATTTTAAACCTATGGTTGGCAAGATTTTACACAATAGGTTGCGTCTCAAGTAGCTCTTGTTTAATGTCATGGCACGACACATGTATCTTAATTACTGATATTCATCAAGATATGATGCATCAATCAATTGTTTCACATTCTCCATATTTTCGAGATATAGCTTGATCCTCTGTCCATTAACCTTGAACCTTATTCTTTCACGATTTTGTAGCCCCACCGCTCTATGCTTGAACACTTGTTTGAGTAAAAATGGTCAAGACCAGTTGAATTTGAGCTTTCGTAGGAATAAGCGCAACCTAGAATTGAAATGAAGTACATGATTTCCAACTACCAACTCACGCTATTCAATAGGTTTATCAAGATATTTCTTCATTTTCTCTTAATACAGGGCTACATTTTTTAGGCTTTTAGGTGAAAGTCATAGAGAAAATTCAAGTCTTTCACCCTTTGAGTTGATGTGGATCCCCAGTCCAAGTTAAGCTTCTTTATTTCCCACAGTCTTATGCTCTAGCTCTACCGGCAAATGGAAAAACTTTCCATATAGAAGTTTGAATGGAGACATATTTATGGGAGTCTTATAGGTTATGCACTATTGTAACATTTCAAAATGTCATGATGTGTCGTAAAGCCTAACATTGGGATAATGAGGTCTAATTACTGTTTTAAGTCCATTTTATTGAATTTAGGTCAGCTAAGAAGTGTAAGAACCAAGACGTTCAAATACGCCCATGACATCCGGAAGTTGGTCCAAAAGGGTAATAGTGTGTTCTAGAATGTTTGACTAGTTTGTAGGAGTCGAAAATGTATTATATATTGTATAAAGATATCTAATCGGTGTTTTATTTATTTAATTGTCAAAATGTCTGGTTATGACTCCCCAAGGACCCAGCAAACGCTCTTATGGAGGACACTAATGTTTGAAGCTACACTGCCTGGCAGTGTGCATCGATGGAGCAGTAGACGGCTCATCGATGCCACTGTTGTACCACACTTAGCCATGGTGAGGAAACCCCTCGTCTGCACATTCTCTTAACACATTGACAGAGTGCAGGACGAGAGGGTGAGGGTTCATAGGTTCACAAACGGCCCGTCAGCGGGGTTCCGTTTGTAAAGAGGAGTTTATTGCACCTTTTTTAATTAATTTATTTTGTAAAATAAGTAATTTTAGGGGTTATTTAGGGGTTAAGGGGAGACTATAAAAGCCCCAACCCCAATTAATCTAATTAGAACTCAAAAATTTGGCTTTATATCTTCTCTCTACTTTCTCTCTCTATTGGAAGACTCCATTGAAGACTTTGCTAAGGAAAAGAATTGGGGTCTGTAAATGGGAGAATTCATCTTCAAACTTTTTTTAAATAAAGTTATGGGATCTCTTCACCTTTTATACTTCCTTCCTCAAAGAGTTCCTTCAAAAGTTTTTCCAAAAGTTGAGTTTTCATAAAGTTTTCATTCAATTACGAATTTGATATCAAAAATTGTGTTTTTTATGATTTATTTAGGTGGTAATCAATATATTATCATGTATTGTAACTTTATTATGATGAATTGAGATGTCTTGGTCCAGATTGTAGAGTATAGCCCTTAACCCCTAACCTTAGGTTTCAACTTGATGTGAATTATGTTGGGATTGATTCAATTGACTTGATTAATGGTTAAATCACTAATATATTATGTTATTAGATTGATCATAAACAAGTTGTGATGAATTTTAGTTTTTCATACTAATTCTTGAGTAGAGATATAGGTTAAGAAGATTGGCCAAAGTATTTTGTTTCAAATATTAGGTTTAGTATTGAATTATGGTTTAGTAACTCTTCTAACTCTATTATCATGTTGGTTATTGAGCTACACTTATGAGATGATAAAATTGGGTTAACTTGTGGGTTGATGGTAATTCATTTATGATGAATTATGGAGGAGGCTTTGGTAAGTCTTGTAATTCCTATCTATTACTTCAACTTGTGGTTAAATTATTATTAAGTAATGATGTTGTGTTGGAGTGTGCCTTATCTAGGATTAATAGGATGGTATGATTACTAAATTGAAATGTCTTAACTTTGGTCATGAGGTTTATTAGGGTGTACATGTTACAAGGATAGTAATGTGTATCAATGTTCCCTATTATGATATGCTATGTAATGTGTTAACCTCACTTATATGAATTGTGATGAAAGGACTATTACTCATGCAATTGTTACTGAGCTATGATGATGATGCCTATATAAGGGCTAGACCCTATAACCTAAATAAATATATGATTGATAATAAAGACTCAAAGACATTTCAAATAAAGGGACTTAGCTTAGCACCGAGTGATCTTGTAGGTGAGGGAGTGACACTTTCCCAAGTTTGGAAGGTAGGGTTCTCTACAGTCTTAACGTAGTGGATAGCCTCATGTCCTAACATATGGTGTAGATTTTATATTTTGCATGATTCCCCCAAGCTCAATAAACTATGTTGCCACCATAGGATACTAGCTAGTGGATTCACCTAGGAAGGTATGTTTATATGAGGTTTTACCCCGGTCGGTATACCACCTTCAATCGATATACGGTCTTATGACACCGAATTCCTCATTTAGCTCATGTGGTCTATGTTTTTTAAGGCAAGTGTTCCCGAAACTAAAATGAAGTAATGGAGTACAAACTAACTAAAGTTATTTGAGAGGTTTGACTTTGCTTAGGTAGGTGTATGGGTCTATACTTATGCGTTGCAGTAGTTATCCTTGATGGGAGTTTTAGGAAGTTAATATTATATATATAAATGATGATAAATGTAATTGACTTTATAGAATCATTATGATGCTTACGAACATGCAATTGATCTTTATTGTTAAATTAGGAACTCATGTGTACTTGAAAACTATGTTATGTGAGGTATCTTATTTTATGTGAGGTAAGATACTATTTATGGTTCTTGTTGGGTTACTTGATTAAGTAAGGTTATGGGGCTTTGCTTGGTCATTATACTTATTTACACTTTGAGGATTTGTGATTAGTTGTCTTACTTTGCTATTTGTATAATCAACTCTTATTTATGCTTCTGACGTTATTGCTTGTGATAGAGTTTTACGATATTATGGTGCAAGTATGTCGATATGCATATGGTTATTTGACTTGTTTAACAGGTATAAAAGATTGGTGTAGTTTTTCATTGTGCACAAGTCCTTAATGAGGCAAAATGGCATGATTTCATTTAATGTACCTTTTTAGCATTTTTTGATCTTATATGTGCATATGGTCTGATAACTAGTACACGTGACGTACTAACCCCATTTTCTGTCTTTTTCCCAAACATTTTAGGTTCCGATAATTGAAGGCTATTTTTATACAACTTGAAGAAGACTTGGATATTCTCTATCATCCAAGGGGTAGGTCCTCACTTTCTGAGGGCGATGCTAATACCTAGCTATAGAGTTGCTTTATTTTCTAAGACTTATGTTCATTTCACTTTCGTTTGATGTACGATTTTTGTAAGCCTATGTGTATCTTCTTTACATTGATGTAGGGCTATGCCCAAATTGCTATGATATTTAGATGGTATGAGATGAGACAATCACTGAGACTTTATTCTATCTTATATATATATATATAATGTTAGGGTGTGGATCCTGATTAATATTTGATGTATTGTCATTTATTAATGTTCACGCAGTTTAACCTTTGTGGTTAGGTTGCCAGGGGGTTATGGGAGGTCAACATTTATTCTCTATTTATTCTATTTAACCTAAAATACTCTAAATTACTAATATATATCCACCGTCGTGGAAGTTAGCACACGGAGTGTTACCACGAAAATATTGGTTTCTCTCTTTCTATCTATAGATCTCTCATCTCTCTCTCTAGAAAGTTCTTGTGTTCTTCATTCATCAAGTGTATGTTTGTGGATTCGATCCTTACAACTGGTATCATATCTAAGAATATTCAACACGATCACTAAAGATGGATAGTTCGAAGCTTGGAATCAAGAAGTTTGATGGATTCGATTTCAGTTTCTTTAAGATGCAGATCGAAGATTATCTTTACCAAAAATATCTTCACGAACCGTTGACCGCGGTGAAGCCAAAATTCATGATGGAGGAGAAGTGGAAGCTCAAGAATTGCCAGTCTCTAGTGTTAATCCGATTGAATTTGTCAAGAAACGTGGCATTCAACATCGTGAAGGAGAAGACTACCTAACATAAGTTTAAGGCACTGTCAAACATGTATGAAAAACCATGAGCGATGAACAAGGTATATTTGATGCGTATATTGTTCAATTTACAGATGTTTGAGAATGGATTTATTTCTGCTCATATAAACGAGTTCAATGTGATTGTGAGTCAACTCAATTCTGTGGAAATTAATTTCGAAGATGAAATTAAGGTGTTGATTTTGATGACATCTCTGCCCAAGTCTTGGGATACTGTTGTTGCTGCAATTAGCACTTCCTGTGGATCTGAGAAACAGAAGTTTGATGAAATTTGTGATGTTGTTCTTGGCGAAAGTATTCACAAACGTAAAGTGGGAGATTCATCGGGCAGTGCTCTCCTTGTTGATCGAAGGGGGAGAAGTAAGACGAAAGGCCAAAATCAACATGGTCGATGAAAATCAAAGAATCGAGGAAAATCTTTGAACACATCAAACGTGACTTCTTGGGACTATGGAGAAAAAGGGCACTTTCGGATGAGCTGTACAAAGTCAAAGAAGAAACAGAATCTAAAATCTGGAGATGACAATGATTCTGTAATTCACCAGAAGATATTGGGGATGATCTAATCCTTAGTGTGAACAACCTAGTTGAATCATGTATTTTGGATTCTGGTTCATCTTTCCATTCGTCTCTAAGCAAGGAGTCGTTCCAAAATTTAAAATCTGGAAATTTTGGTAAGATGTATCTTTGACAATAAAGCCATAGATATTTAAGGAAAGGGAATTGTTTACATAAAGACCACGTCGGAAAACCAGTGGACATTGGAGGATGTCAGATATATTACTGGGCTCAAGAAAAATCTGATATTTGTTGGTCCGTTAGATAGCACGGGATATGCAACAGAGTTTGGGAAAGGTTCATTTAAGATTGTGAAAGGTGCTATGGTAGTAAATCGTGGCACCAAATCTCAAACCTTGTACACAACTGCAGTGTTCATTAACAGGGCCGCTGTTGATGAAGGTGATTCCGGTTCATGTCTGTGGCAAAACAGACTTTGACACGTGAGTACTAAAGGAATGAAGACGTTTGTTGCAAAAGGAGCATTAGAGGGTCTAAAGGTCCATATAGTAAGTACTAAAGGAATGAAGACGTTTTTGCGAGCTATGTTATGGGCAATCAAGATAAAGTAAGATTCACAAAGAATACTAGAGAGACAGAGAATGTGCGGTTGGAAAAGGTCCATATAGACGTATGGGGACCATCTACAGTATCATCTCTTAGAGGATCAAGATTCTATGTTACCTTCATTAATGATTTCAGAAGGAACGTATGGGTTTACTTCTTGAAGCATAAGTCAGATGTGTTTGCAACTTTCAAGAAGTGGAAAGCTGAAAAAGAGAATAAGACCGGTTTAAGAGTCAAATGCCTAAGGCCTGATAATGGATGAGAGTATGAAAAATCTGAGTTCAAGGTATTATATGCAGCTGAGGGAATCAGATTGATGAGAACAATTCCTGTTAAGTCAAGGAAAAATGGAATTGCTGAGAGGATGAACAGAACATTGAATGAGCGTGCAAGGAGTATGAGGATACACTGTGGGCTGCCTTAAACATTTTTGGCGGATACCGTGAGCACAATTGCATACTTGATCAACAGGGGACCATCAGTTCCTTTAAGGTTCAAGATTTTAGAGGAGGTGTGCACAGGTAAAGAACTCAAGTACTCACACTTGAGGACTTTTGGTTGCACTTATTATGTTCATGTTGATCATGAAAAGAGAGACAAACTTGATGCCAAGGCTGTGAAGTGTTACTTCATAGGCTATTGTTCTGATTTGTTTGGTTACAGGTTTTAGGATGACAAGAACAGAAAGATGTTGAGACATTGTGACGAGACATTTGATGACTCTGTCCTGTACAAGGACACAGAGAAGAAGGTTCTAGAGATTACAAAGCAAGTGGGAGTTGAGGTTGAGTTGGAGAAGAGCAACCCCAGAGATGTCGAGGCAGATACTCAAGAAACTCCTACTGAAGAATTTGATGTGGAGCAAGTTACACCTGAGCACGTATTAAGGAGATCATGCAGAACGATCACGGCACCAGATAGGTATTCGCCTTCATTATACTATCTATTGCTGGCTGATGAGGGGGAAACATAGCCTTTTCATGGGGCCCTACGGGTGGAGAATTTGATCAAGTGCGAGCAAGCCATGGGTGATGAGATTAGGTGACTTGAGAAAAAAAAACATGGGTGTTGACTGAGTTTCCTGCAGGGAAGAGAGCTTTGCTTAACAAATGGGTGTTCAGAATATCGACTGAACCAGATGGCAAAAGAAGGTTCAAGGCTCGTTTTTTGGTTAAAGGAAATTCACAACGGAAAGGTATTGATTATGCTGAAATATTTTCTCCTGTTTTGACATTAACCTCTATTCGAATTCTGTTGAGTATTGTTGCATCGGAAAATTTGCATCTAGAGCAAATGGATATAAAATCAGCGTTTTACATGGTGATCTGGACAAAGAGATCTACATGCAGCAACCAGAAAGATTTGTGGTTCCAGGCAAGGAACATATGGTCTGAAAGTTCAACAGGACCTTGTATGGACTAAAGTAAGCATCAAGGCAGTGGTACAAGAAGTTTGACTATTTCATGACCAAGAGCGGATTATGCAAAGCTTGAAAGGATACGTGTTGTTACTTCAAGAGATACACTGATTCATATTTATTTCTACTCTTTTATGTGGACGATATGTTCATTGTAGGATCTAGTATGAGGGAGATTAATAATCTAAAGACAAGGTTGTCTGTAGCGTTTGAGATGAATGATTTGGGTCCAACGAAGAAGATTTAGGGATGAGGATTTCTCGGGATAGATATGCTGGCACTTCAAATCTATCTCAGGAGTTGTACATTGAGAAGGTTTTTAGTAGATTCAGGGTCAATGATGCTAAACCCAGGACTAATCTATTGGAAAACCATTTTAAATTGTCAAGGCAACAGTTACTCAAAACTGTCAAGGAGCATTAGCATATGTCACTTGTTCCATATGCTTCAGCAGTTGGGAGTTTGATGTATTTTATAGTCTGCACTATATCTGATATACCACATGCAGTGGGAGTTTTTAGCAGGTAAATGGCGAACTCTAGGAAAGAGCATTGTGAAGCTGTGAAGTGGCTTCTTAGATAAATGAGAGGTACATCCAGTACTTCACTTTGTTTTTGAAAAGGCAAGGTGAAACTACAGGGTTTTGTTGATGCTGATCTTGCTGGGGATGTGGACTCGAGTAAGAGTACATTCGGGTACATTTACACCATAGGTGAAACATCAGTGTGTTGGACATCTAGGCTTCAGAAGTGTATTTCTCTTTCATCTACTGAAGCTGAGTATGTGGCCTTAGCTAAAGTTGGGAAAGAGATGATATGGCTGGCATATTATTTGGAGGAATTGGGAAAGAAGCAGAGCGAGAAGATTCTTTACACATATAGCCAAAGTGCCATACAGTTGGTTAAAAATCCAGTCTATCACTCGAAGAAAAAGCACATCACAAGGCGGTACCATTTCACTCACAGGGCAGTGGAGGATGGTGATATGTGCTTGGAGAAAATATGGTGTGCAAAGAACGCGTGACGAAATGTGTTGATGCTGGGAAACTGGGTTATGCAAAACCTCGGTTGGTCTTCTGTATTTGTTTCTATAGATGTTATGGTTCGGTAAAGATGTTGATGATGAACAGATTTTTTTTTGAGAATGTATTTTTTGGATGACTGAATCAGTCTCCAAGTAGGAGAATGGTTATGTTGTGGAGCCTGATTAATATTTGATGTACTGTCATGTATTAAATTAAACTTTATAATATATAACCTAAAATACTATGAATTATTAATATATATATATATATATGGACCCACCACCGTTGAAGTTTACACACGTGGTGTTATAATGAAATATTGGTTTCTATCTTTCTCTCTTTAGGTCTCTCATCTCTCTCTAAAAAGTTTTTGTGTTCTTCATTCATCAAGTGTGTGTGTGGATTTGATCCTAACATATATATATATATATATATATATATATATATGTATATGTATATATATATATGTGTGTGTGTGTGTGTGTGTGTGGTGTGTGTGTGTGTATGTTCCATAAAAATAGAAGGCTATGTAACCTTCCTATGCGCAGTGTCAATGTATACTCCATATGAATATATATTATGTTTATGTAGAGTTCAATGTAAACCTCCAAGTATATATTAACAACAATGTTTTAGTTTTTCCGTAATTTCGATTGAGGAATGTGATGACGTAAGACTAAGAAGCTAGTCCTAATCCTTAAAGAGGATGACGATGCCGGTTTCAATTGAGGGTTAAACCCGGATATTACAAAATTTGTATCAGAGCATGAGGTTTAATATCTTTTATGTTGATGCCTCTCTCTACCACATCTATTTTAGTTGTATTCATAATTTTGAAGTGTGGCACGCTTATGAATAGTAACCTATGTGATGCTTAGGAATCACTCTCATCTTGTAAATCCATTATCGTGCCTATAGAGTGTATATATTATATTATTTCACCTAAAATTTATATTTTTCGTTATAGGAAATGAATACTCGGAGGAATGCGGCCAGGAGGCTTTAAAAGGAGATTGCTAATGTGGGAGCTCCTCTTCATGGTTATTAAGTTCCTCCTCTTGAGCAGAATATTGTTGATGATCAAGCCCAGACAAACCCTCCACCTTTGTAAAATGAAGACATACGGGCTGACCTTATCTAATTGGCCCAAGCTGCAACGGTTCAAGCCCAATCTATGACCGCCAAAACCTATCGCGATGTTGCACCCGTGTTCATTAACAAGTCTCTACTATGGATTAAAGACTTAGGGACTTCACTCTGATGAACCCTTCTATCTTATATGGGTCTAAGGTTAATGAAGACCCCCAAAAATTCATTGACAAGGCCTACAATATACTATATGCTATGGGGGTGTCTAAAAGTGAGAAGGTCGAGTTGTCCACACAGCAAGTCAAGGATGTGTCTCAAACATGGTATGTGCAAAAAATTAATAATAAGCATGTTCGAGGTGGGACAGTGACTTGGGAGATCTTCAAGGAGGCATTTCATGATTTGTTTTTCCCTAGGGAAATGAGATAGACTAAGGTGGGGGAATTCATTAACCTTTGGCCAGGAGATATGTTTGTTCATGGATACCCTTTGAAGTTCATTCAATTTTCCAAATATGCTCCTGCCTTGGTCTCCGATCCTATAGACGATATAAGTAGCTTTGTGACGGGTGTATCAGATGACTTGCATGAAGAATGTCATTCGGTGATTCTTCATGATAATATGAATATTTCCCAGCTTATGATGCATGTTAGGAGCGTGAAGCAGGATAGAGCTAACAAGAAGGATAGGGATACAAAGAGAGCAAGGCCTTTTGAGCGTGGAAGTACAAATATAAGGCTTGAGATCCAAGACAAGCAAAGATTAAGAAAAGGTTCTCAAATGAAGTTCCATCCACATTTTCTAAGACTACAGATGAAAGGGTTCCTAAGCTGGGAGTCCATAAAGGGAAAAGTGGAAATTCGCCAATTGAGAAGCCATCTTATAATGAATGTGGAAAGAAGCACTTTGGTGCTTTCCTCCCTAGGTCGTACAAATTTTTTGGTTGTGGGAAGATTGGACACAAAGTTAGAGATTGTCCTAATGCTAAGGGACAAGAGAAGAGTGTACAACCAAGAGGTTCTAGTGATGCTCCCAAGAAGAACTGCTTCAACGTTCTTCTTTCTAGGGGTGAGCAAGAGCCCTCTCCAGATGTGGTTAACGTTGTGTTAAAAATATTTATTATTGATGTATATTATTTACTTGATCCAGGTGGCACCTTGTCATTTATTACACCTCTAGTGGCTAAAAAGTATGATACTTTACGCAATATTTTGAATGAATTTTTTCTTGTGTCTACTCAGGTGGATGAGTGGGCAGTTGAAAAAAGGGTATATAGAAATTTCCCTATCACATTTCCCAATAGAGTTTTCAATATGGATCTAGTTGAACTAGAGAAGATTGATTTTGGTATCATTTTGGGTATGGATTGGTTGCATGCTAGTTTCGCTATTATTAATTGTAGGACAAGAGTTGTGAGGTTTAATATCCCAAACAAACCCATTGTGGAATGGAAGGGTGGTAATTCTATTCCTAGAGGTCGCATCATATCCTATCTAAAAGCATGTAAAATGATCTCAAAAGGTTGTCTTTATCATATAGTAAGAGTGCAAGATTTAGATTCCAAAATTTCTCCTATTGAGTCGTTCCCCATAGTGAGTAAATTTCCGAAGGTCTTCCCTAATGACCTTCCAGGTAATCCTCCCAAATGGGGCATTGATTTTTGTATCGATTTTCTACGTGAAATGAATCCCGTCTGAATTCCTCCATATCGGATGGCTTCGACACGATTAAAGGAGTTGAAGGCTCACCTCAATGATTTACTTGACAAAAGCTTTATAAGACCTAGTATTTCTCCGTGGGGTGCTCTAGTGATATTTGTCAAAAAAAAAATGGATCCTTGAGAATGTGTATTGACTACCACAACCTTAACAAGGTTACTATTAAGAATAAGTACCCGCTTTGTCATATTGATGATTTTTTTTATCAACACCAAGGGGCGAGAAACTTTTCAAAATATATTTGAGGTTGGGTTATCACTTCAATTACTTCAATTTAATACAATTATAATTCAATCGATAAGAATTCAAGATCACAAAGCCCATGCAAGGCTAAAATGTTTTGGTGAAGCATGATGGGTTCATCATGAAGTTGGAGTAAAAATCACGTTAAAACCACTTTATTAACTTCAATTAATCATTATTCAATTCTTCAAAACCTTTTTAGAAAGAACCCATGGCAAATTTAAGAAGTCACTGTTCGTGAAATAAAAGTAGAAGACTATGTAATTTTCTTTTACGTAAGGTCTATTTATACTCGATATTAATACTATTACATGTATGTAGAGGTCTATATAAACCTCCAATTAGATATAATTAAAAGTTTTAAATTCTTCCATATTTTGCCTTGTGAATGAGATGATGGAAACTAAAGGGATAATCTTAGTCCGCAATGAGGATGACGATGTTGGTTACATATAAAGGGTAAACCCGGATGTGACAAGCTTGGTATTAGAGTGTGAGGTTAATTATCATAGATCAGGATTTCTCTCAACCACATCTATGTAGATTCATACTCATAATTTTGAAGCGTGCCACACTTATGAATAGGAATCTATATGATTCTTAGTAATCTCTCTCTTTCTTTGAAGTACAATGTTGTGCCTCTAGAGTAACTATTATGTGCTTTCACTAAAACATTGTATTTTTGTTATAGGAAATTAATACTCGGTTGAATGAGGCTCGTAGATTGAGGAAGAGGTTGCTAATGAGAGATCTTATCCTCGTGGTGATCAAGATCCTCCACTTGAAGAGGAGGTTAATGTTGAACAAGTTTCGTCCAATCCTCATCCTTTGACAGATTACGATACAAGGTTTTCCCTTCTCCAAATGTCCCAAGCCATTACTACTCAAGCTCGAGTAGCTACTCTTCATGCTCAATTCATGACGGCCCACGCTAATCGGAAGGTAGTACCCAGAGCCAACAAACAAGTCTCTACCATAGCATCTCGTCTAACGGACTTCAATTGGATGTACCCACCTACTTTCTCTGGGTCTAGGGTGGATTAATACCCCCAAGAGTTCATCAATGAAGTTTGAAAGATACTATTTGCAATGGGGTTAAGCAATAATGAGAAAGCCGAAATAGACACATATCAACTCAAAGATGTGGCTCAAACTTGGTATGTCCAATAAAGGGACAATAGGCCTCTTCAGGGTGGACCAGTGAATTGGGAGATTTTCAAAAAGAAATTTCGTGACCTATTCTTTACTAGGGATATGAGGGAAGCTAAAGTGGTGGATTTCATCAACCTTTGTCAATGAGGTATAAGTGTTCTTTAGTAATCTATGAAATTTACTCAATTGTAAAAATATGTTCCTTCTTTGGTTTCTAATCCTAAAGATAAAATGAGTCAGTTTGTGATTGGGAAAGAAGAGTGTCATTAGGTTATGCTACATGACAACATGAACATTTCCCATCTAATGGTGCATGCTGGACATGTTAAAGAGGAAAGGTCTAGGAGGAAGAGTAGGGATGCTAAGAGGTAAAGGTCTATTGAAGGTGGTTCTTCCAAGAGTTAAATTCAAGAAAATCCTAGGTTCAAAAAGAGATTATCTAATCAAGTTCCATACAAGTTCCCTAAGGCTCGTGATAAAAAGGTGGGAAAACCTAGAGTTCAAAAAGGGAAGAATGAGAACTCACCTAATGAGAAGCCTACATGTGGCAAGTGTGGAAAGGGTCATTTCAGTGAATACTTGGTTAGAACAGGAAATTGTTTTGGTTGTGGAAAGAGTATCCACAAGGTTAGAGATTGCCCTAACATGAAGGTTTAAGAGAAGAGTGGTCAAGCAAGTGGTTATAGTGATGCTCCAAATAAGAACCTCTTCTATGCTCATCATACTAGAAGTTAGTTAGAGATTTCTCCCGATGTGGTGACAGTTATGTTACAAGTATGTTATTTTGATATTTATGATTTACTTGACCCGGATACTAGTTTCTTCTTCTAGTACACCTCATGTAACTAAAAAGTTTAATACTTTACCCGATATTTAGCATGAACCCTTTCTAGTGTGTACTCTGGCGGGTGAGTCGATAGTTGCAAAGATGGTACATAGGAATTGTCCTATCATGTTGCCCAATAGAGTTTCCAATGTTGATATAGTAGAACTAGATATTTTTGATTTTGGTATTATTTTGGGTATGGATTGGTTTAATTCTTGTTTTGATACTATTATTGGTACGACAAGGTTTATGAGATTTAATTTCCCAAATGAAATTTTTATTTAGTGGAAGGGGGGAAGTTCTATTCCTTGAGGTCGTATCATTTCTTGGTTGAAAGCTTGAAAAATGATCTCTAAGGGATGCCTATATAATATAGTGAGTCCAACATCTTTACTCTGAAATTCCTCCCCTTGAGTCGAACCCTGTAGTGAGTGAATTTTCGGAGGTCTTCCCTAATGACCTTCCAAGTATTTCTCCGAAATAGGAAATTGATTTTGGTATGGATTTGCTACCGGAAACAAACCCCATTTCTATTCATTCTTATCGGATGGCTCCGACCAAATTGAAGGAGTTGAAGGCACATCTTAAACATTTACTAGACAAGGGCTTTAGAAGGACGGGTCCTTGAAAATGTATATTGATTATCGCAAACTAAACAAAGTCACAATTGATGATAAATATACTCTCCCTTCGATTGAGGATTTGTTTTATGAACTCCAAGAGACAAGCTATTTTTCAAAAAATGACTTGAGATTGGGGTATCACTAACTTAGGGTGAGAGATGAGGATATACCATAGACGGCATTCTGAACTAGATATGGGTACTATGAGTTTTAGTTATTTCTTTTAGTCTCAGTAATGCTCCGGAGGCATTTATGGACCTAATGAAAAGTGTGTTTTGAAGTTACCTAGATTGTTTTGTCATTATGTTGATTAACGATATCTTGGTATATTCAAAAAATGTGAGTGATCACATAGGTCATTTTAGGGTGGTATTGCAAACCCTTAAATATCACCAATTATTTGTCAAGTATAGCTAATGTGAATTTCGGTTGAGGTCGTTGGCATTTCGTGGTCTTATCATCCCTAGTAAGGGAGTTGAGGTTGATCCAAGGAAAACAGAGGCGGTAAGAAATTGGCCTAGACCATTGACTCCAACTAACATTAGGAGTTTCTTAAGTCTAGATGGTTATTACCGTAATTTTGTGGATAGTTTTGCGTCCATTTCATCTCCCTTGACTACATTGACCCAAAAGATTCAGATGTTTAAGTGGTCGAATCTTTAAAGATAGGCTTACATCTGCTCCGGTATTCACTTTACTAGAGGGCACAAACGGTGTCGTTGTGTATTGTGATCCATTCCGTGTAGATTTGGGGTGTGTTCTTATGCAACATGGGAAGACGATTGTCTATGCTTCTAGGCAACAAAAGGTGCATGAGAGGAACTATATCACTCATGATCTTGAGTTAGCGGCCGTTGTGTTTGCTTTGAAAATTTGGAGGCATTATTGGTATGGTGTCAATTTTGATGTATTTACCGATGATAAAAGTCTACAATATGTGTTTACCCCAAACGAGTTGAATCTCCAACAAAGAAGATGGCTTGGATTGTTTAAAGACTATGATATGAGTGATCTCTATCACCCCGACAATGCCAATGTGGTAGCGGATGCTCTAACATGTTTTACTATGGGTAGTGTGTCTCATATTGAAGAAGCCAAAAAGAACCTAGTGAAAGATGTTCATAGGTTGGCTACAATGGGTGTGACATTTGAAGGTTATCAAAATGGTGGTGTGATGGTCCATCATAACTCTGAATCATCATTGGTTGTTTAGGTGAAGTCTAAACAATACCTTGATAAATCATTACTGGAGTTGAAAGAGTTGGTTCTTGGCAAGTTTAATGAGTAATTCTCCTTAGGGGGGGATGGTGTTTTGAGATATCAAGGGCGGTTTTGTATTCCTAATGTTGATGAATTGAGGAAATGTATCGTTGAGGAAGCTTATGGATCTCACTATTCCATTCATCCAGGGTCAATAAAGATGTATCATGACCATAAACAGGTGTATTGGTGGGAAGGTTTCAAAAGGAACATAGCGGAGTTTGTTGCCAAGTGTAAAAATTTCAAACAAGTCAGAGCCAAGCATCTAAAATCGGGTGGCTTACTACAAGAAATCCAAAATACTTCTTGGAAGTGGGAAGACATCAATATGAACTTTGTGGTAGGTTTGCCTAAGACTTAAAATAAATATGACTCAATATGGGTAGTGGTTGATAGGCTGACCAAGTCCGCTCAGTTTATTCCCATCAAGCCTACTTATTCGGGGGAACATTATGCTATGATCTTCATAGAAAATTTGTTTGTGTGTCTCCATGGCATTTCGTTATCCATCATATCGGATAGGGGTGCACAATTCACATCTAGGCCTTTGAGGTCGTTTCAAGAAGGGTTGGGTACTAGGGTGTAGTTGATTACCGCTTTTCATCCCCAAAAGAATGGTCAATAGGAACGTACTATTCATGTCACAATCGGGGACCACCACCTAGACGTATCATGGTGTACTTGATCTCTCGGAGGTCTTATAAAAGCACATAGTTGTCATTCATCACATCGACATAGTAAATTTAGCAGAAAATTTAAAACTTTTCATAGTACCTCATATGGTAGAAACTTTACTTCATATACATATAAAATATAAGTTGTAATACACATATATACTCTAAGTCTCTTTGAACCACAACATTTAATGTCCCCAATTACCCTAGAGAAGTGTGGCCTAAACTATGAAAAAGTGTGGCATTTGGTAAAAGACAACACTTTTTGACTTTAAGCCACACTTTTCTAGATGTGGCAAAAAGCAACGAAATCTTAGAGTTTACGCATCGCTTTAAAAGCGTTTCCTTATAAGTTGAGCTTAAAAGCGTATCCAAAAGGAAAAACGTCCACGCATTGTACCTACCATTAAAAGTGTTTCCTTATGAGCTACACTTTTAAACATAGCCTCAAATTCAAAAAGGCCACGCTTTGTACCTACCCTTAAAAGTGTTACCTTATGAACTACATTTTTAAGCGTAGACTCAAATTCAACAAGGCCACTCTTTGTAGCTACGCTTAAAAGTGTTGCCTTATAAACTACACTTTCAAGCGTAGCCTAAAAGGAAAAAAGCCACACTTTTGATGCTACGTGTAAAAGTGTTGCCTTATTAGCTACACTTTGAAGTGTGGCCTTTGCTACCATATTGCCAACATTTATCAACTGTTGCTTTTTCTATCTAATGTATGACCAAACTTTGAAGTTTTGTCCTTGCCCACATGCATACACAATTTACAGTCTATGCCACAATTTCTAATTTAAATACTCCAATATTATATTGCAATAAATGATCTCTAATGCTAATAAGTAATTCAAATTTATAGATTTCCATAATGTACTTCAAAAGATAGTATGTGTTGTGTACATATACATACATACTTATACATCAATATTCTAAATGTGTACACAATAGTTCAGATATAATGTATTCAAACATTTACAATAGTTCAAAAACTCTTCATCATCCACTTCAAATTTGATCACCTCCATTTCCCTACGCAAATAAGATATTGGCATTTATATAGAAAAGGTAAGAATTTCAGATTGCAATAATATAGAGAGGCAAGAAGCTCAGAAGTTACAAAAAAATTAGATTGCAGCTTTTGCTGTTCAAAGTAAATGCCTACTTGTCTTTTGATGTTCAAAGTACATGATCTTCCCTTAGGTGTCTACAATTCCAAATTTTTCAACAACAATGAATAATTTCATTAGAGTTAAAATTTCATAAGAAACAAAATAAAATATTTGGTATTATACAATAACCATGATGCATGCGAACTAACACGAACACTTAAAAAAATAGGAATGAGGAGACACAAACAATTAGATTCTCCTAATAAATATGTCTCTTTGTTTGTAGTTATGGAAACATGTCTTCTACTAGGATGTCAAAATTTATGGGTAATAACATGGATATTCTATTTAGTAAGAAAGAAAATAATGACTTTACTAACAGAACTATTTATATATAGAAGAACAAAAGGCATAGTGATTTGGTATGTGAATATTAAGAGTACTGCAATGCATCCATACGGAAAATAGATATTTCTATCCAAAAAATTCTTTAAGTTGTGTTAATAATGGGCACAACCCAAGAACTTGTATAGAGCATGTAATCAAATGATCTACAGATTGCAGCAGCAATTACAGAAAACATTAACAACGATAAATCTACATTTTGCAGCAGCAGTTCAAGAAAATATTGTATCTTCAGATTGCAGATTCCATACCTTGCATAAGTTTATTTACAGAGGTTTAGATAGACCATTCGAAGGTTAGGTTATTCTAAGGTACTTCTTTTCATCAAAATTATTCTAAGGTATTTGGAGATTGCAGATTCTAAGGCATTTCTTTCCGTTGAACAAATCATCGTGGAAAATTATACTAGAGCAGGTAACTACTGCTATACTTGAATTCTTAGCGAATGGGCAACTCCTTAATCAGATTAATGCAACTATGATTGTTCTAATTCAAAAGGTAGAACATCCTAAGTTTACAAGTTAGTACAGACCTATAGCATGTTGTAATGTTCTATAGAAATTCCAAAAAAACAGTTAAACAAGAGAAGCAAAACCTTAGATCAATTCAAACCAAATACATTAAAAACAACTAAAGAGAGAAAAGTCCAGATTTTAGATTATAGCAGCAACACCAATTAAAAAAAATTATATTAGTTTCCTTGTGTAGTTAATATGTTCCACATGATCAAACAAAGGAAACAAAAAATATCACATAGCAAAACTAGATTCCAACCATACCAAACAAGCAAGGTGATTAGTGAAACAAGAGAAGGAAAATATTAGCTCAATTAAAACCAAAGCCACTAACAATACCTAAAGATAGAAAACTCAGTCGCATTTGGAGTGTTTCACCACCATTCAACAATATTCAAAACCATATCAAGAATACATAACAAGTTTAGAGTTACTTAATACTCATTTGAGCGAGGAAAAAAGTAACAAAATTTTAATTGAGATCTTTATATATTGAAGTTAATGCACTTATTTCAAGTTTTCAGAGAGGAACCTAATGCACTGGGATATAACTTGATAGAAATCAACTATCAAATACCTTTGCAGCCTGGATTTATGGAAATACCTCTTTTTCTACTTCGACGCGGATTTTACATCATTGGAGGATCCCTGTCGGACTAGAACATATTTGAATCTACTTTGAATGATTCAAGCATGAAGTTAATCAACAAGCCACTTACAAAAAATAAGACTTTCTGAGAAACTGAGATGACTAATTTGAAAAAGTACTAAATACCTTTTGAAGAATTGGATCATGAGTTGACCCGGAAGATTGTTTAGAATTTTTGCCTTTTACAGCTTGTGCACTACCCGCATCAATAGGTTAAGCAATGTTAGATACAAAACACCCTTGCATACCTCAAACATTGAATCAAGGGTTGTTTTGAAACAATTGACTAAAAAAATGTCACATTTCATCTCTTATTTCATTCATTTCTTCTTTCAGAGAAGTTATTTCATTGGCATGATTTTGTTTTAGGTTGCTACATTCCTCATCTTTGTTCAAAGAACTTTTTGTCACTGATCTACCATAACAACTAAGTAGAACAAGCAGCTCCTTACCAAATACTATATTAAAGCATCATCTTATGTTTCCCCTGAATTTTGGCGATTCAAAAGCTCAGACTATTAAATAAAATTGACATCCATATTAAATGCAAGTACCTATAATTTCTCTCTAGCTTAAATGAGTTTATGGTTTATTAAGTTACCTTCAATTGACATCCCTTCAAAGCAAACTGCGCAGCGGCTCAAGCATATCAAAATTACTTATCGCCATCCAAACAATATAAAATTTTTATACCTGAATTAAATACATCATTTGCATTTTGAGTATTTCTCTAAAGGTCCTTTAAAGTCTTTGTATGAGTTGCAATAAATATTTCAGACTTTGATGGTTCCTCATTGTTTTCTTTTGTTGTACGCTACAAAGTATATAAAAATATATTTAGAAACGTATAAATCTATTTGAGGAATACAAATGGATTAAAAGTATATGGTCGAAGATGATACGTATTACCAATGTCACGCGTACTCTTGCAAAACTAATATGTCCCATTCGATGCCTCCATTTTTTCTTTTTTCTTGTTTTGAGAATTCATCTCACACATGGCCTATAATAATATAAAATGATACATTTGATTTAATAAATAAAACAAAAATAGAATCGATATAATCCAAAATACATTGAAGAGTAGAAATGAACTATTTTAGCCTTACTTGAACAGTTTGGTCTTTCCAATATCGATCAATTGAAGAAATTCATCTTCTGCAATGTCACTAGGATGTTTTGCTAGCATGTCCTCAACAATACTATTTTTATCAAAAATTCTCTCTTTAATTTTTTGCTTGTATCGCTTCCAAGCATCCCGAAAACCAGTCATCACCCACGCTTTTCCTTATATAGGAATTATGAATTTACACTATGTAAAACCAAATATAGTTAGCTTCAGTCTGTAAAATCAAACAATAAATATGCAATTTTAAAATTTATTGTTCTTACACTAATATATTCCCACATGCACTTTTTAGTATCTTCTGGCACCGCATGCCAACTGGTGCACATCAAATTGATGAACCTAGGATTCCTTGAAATTGTTCCTAAAATGTTGGTTAATTAGGATACTATTTTACAAGTTGGTCCCACTACTTTCCCTTTATCAAATGTCACCTTCTTTCTTTCTTCCAAATTTCTTGTGTGAATATCCTTACATATTATTTTTCCTTGGACTTTTTTCTCCTCCAATATTACTTGATTTATGTAACAGTAAGTAAATAAGAAATTTCTTTTATATTTGTAATAAATCTTATAATGCTAAACATATACCTTCCGTACTACAATGAATGCTAATTTCCTCGTCTATAGCACACTCATCCCTGTCGATTTGTTCTTGATCAACAAGATCATCAGCTACTGTGTTGTTATCTGTTTTTGTTTCATCACCTATGTGTATAGATTTTGTTTTGGAAAAGGTTCAAGACTAGTAGCTGGTATGACCTACTTCTTCTTTTTCAATAGCCGTTGTTCTTCTAGAAATTGATCAAGACTTGTGTTCGGTACGACAGGCTTTCTCTTGACATGTTTGATGTTTAATTGATCCTTAATACCATGTTGTACCTCTACATTACAAAATTTTTCCCAAGTTAGATACACTGAATCAGTAACACCTTACTTGGAAGACGTTTGGAACCTAATGTTTTGCATAGGAAGTTTAATTCTTTTGTCTTGAATGGACTCTCCAAATTGAAATAAGCTCTTCTTAGTTTGTCGTTTTCCAAAAACTATGTGTGAGGTACCATGATATTCTCTAGAAGATGATTGAATTGCTGATCTAATGTCAAGCAATGTGCTGTTTTCTTGTTGTAGAATGAAATCCTCAGAATTCGTTTTTTTATGCGCTATTGGTACATGCTCTTTCTTAGCTTTATCATTGTGTTCGTTAGCAAGTTGTTCTCTCTTAATATTGAATTGGTTAGCCAATTCAGTACTTGATTGTTATTGCATATCAAAGTTCATATTCTTCAATGGGCTTTGAGCTTTGTTCAAATTCGAACCCTTTTCTTTAGTGTTGCTGATTAACTCATTATTTCTGCTTTCTTTTAATATCTTTATTTTCTTTCCCACAAGAAAGTTAACATAAAAAACAATTATTATGTTATTGTTAAATAGAAAGAGCAAACCTGCAAAGAAAAGAGGACTAGTTTCACTGTGCTAATTAGAACGAGTAGTGAACCAATCTTTATCTTCCAGAATGTTAAGGAAGTAGTACATACAAGGGACTGATTTCACTGTGTTGCCTTCAGTTCCTTGAATGTGCTGCCTATAATGTCGAATAACTTATAGTAATAGGAAAAGGTAAGAATTTAGATGACAACAATTTGCATTTACAAATCATCAAGTGACTTGATAAATGTAACATGAATTCTCTAGATATTACTAACCTTAGTTATACACGTTGTGACAACATACAATCAAATAAAATAACAGTTTACTAGAATTACAGGTTCATCAACAAAATAGTAATCACATAAATTAAAGAGGTCTACATAAATTATCTACCAAACAACAATCATACGCACAAAAAAAGCCAATATAATACATAAAAATCTTAAAGAATTTGTACAAAAACAGATAAATAACAAAAAAAAAGTGAGTTGGCTCTATATGGTCATCATAAAAATAAAAATACTCATGGTATACTTTCATCTGCGAACATGCCTTCAAATTCATCAGATACATCTTCAGAATCATCTTCATACTCATTTTTAGACTCGTCTTCACACTCTTCTTTAGACTCATCTATAAACTCTTCTCCAGACTCATCTTCAAACCCCTTTTCCTACTCGACCTCAAGTTGTTGAGTATCAAATTCCTCCGAAGGCCCATCAATAATAGTTTCTGGTATATTAGTCCTTAGTAAGGGAACTTCACCATCATCTTTTGGTATTGATGATCCCGTCGAGTGTTCAAACAACTGATTTTCATAATTTTGTTGGAGATCAGATTCAAATTCATCACTTATGTTAAACAAGTCTCTTGGAACAGTATTCATAACATAATATCTATCTTGATCATATGGATCTTGCATATTGAACCATTGATTTACTTGATATGCAAGCACAAAAGGATCTTCCAAAGCGCATCTCTTGTTAAAATAGACATAAATAAGACCATACATATCTTTCTCAACATAATATCGATCGCACATAAAGATAACAACTTTAAAATGACTATAATAATCTAACTCAACTATATAAATTATTCTACCATAATAAGTCAAATATGCAGCAATTGGTTTTTTGTTTTTGAGCTTGCAAAGCTTGTAGTTGAGGCAACAAGTGTAACACCACCATTTTGTGTTTTGCGTCTTGCATCATGCTACCTTATATTGAATCTTTATCCATTGTTGAGAAACCCAAAGTATCTTTTAGCAACAACATTTGGTCCTCTAAACAATTTTTTTATCAAATCAGGTATATAATCTTGCAAAGCACGAGTTTCAAACCATTGAGAGAAATTTTGAGAATGGTCATTTGCCTTGCTCCATTTAGATCTTCGCGGTTGATTATTAACCTCTAGCTTATGCTCTCTACACAAATTGTATTTTTTTGTTAAAATCATACATGTTAAAAATTAATTATTCAAATCAAAATACCATATTAAAGTAAAGTACCTAATATATTCTTGAATCTCATCACAATTTCCTAATAAGTATGCATGTGCCTGACTTAGTGATTTGTTATCTAAAACAAATGGATCAATTTTCTTTGCTCCTATAGGACATCCCTTTATAGGTAACAAACTTATTGTTTCTGCATCTGTTGGGTCACATTCATTATTATTTTGGTTTTTTTTTACTAAAACTTTTTTATACAGCCCCATTTAGATATCTCGAAAATAAATTCATACAATCTATTCCACCATGCCCCTCTACTAAGCAACCTTTTTGATAATGTCTTTTGTGGATGTATGATTTAAATGTACCCATTACTCTTTAAGTGGAATACATCCATCCGTTGAGAATTAGACAACCTAATCTAACTTCATTCGCCAACTGAATAGGCAGATGAATCATTATATCAAAAAATAATGTAGGAAAAATTTGTTCCAATGATTTGTTGTTTCCGTTATTTCTACTTCTAAGCAATCTAATTCCTCCAATGTGATAACTTTTTGACACAAATGCTGGAATTATGTTCATCCATCAGGTAACTTGGTTTTCTTTAAAACTCAACAAAAAACTTATTTCTCACCATTAATCATTGAGAGCCAAGCTTTTGCAAAAAAAATTTCTCTTATCATCTCTAGTATCTTTTGGATGAAGATTCTTTCTAATTTCCATCTCTTTCAAATCATACCGGGATTTCGCATGATCATTTGCTTTGTCAGGAATATCCAAAAGAGTTCCAAGAATTCTATCAACAATGTTCTTCTCTATGTTCATTACATCAAGGTTGTGGCATAACAAGTTGTGCTGCCAGTAAGGCAATAAAAAAATTGACCTTTTTTTCCATAGGCCATCATTTGATATCTTTCTCTTCTTTCCAAGCACATTTTCAAAATCTTGTAGGTTATAGGGCAAATCAGTTCCCTTTAATAAAGCTGGAGGAGGCCTGAATTCACTTTTTCCATTTAAATATCTTTTGTTAGATCTCCATGGATGATCCATGGGTAGACAAACACTATATCCATATAACACATTTTCCGACTATGCTTAAGATAGTAAGAATTAATGTTATAGTAACACCAAGGGTAAGCAATCTTTCCTTTTGTACTCCATCAAGACAACATAGCATATGCACGAAAAACATTGATTGTCCACATAAGAGCTGCTCTCATTTGAAAAGTTTGATTTCTTGAGGCATCATATATTTCAACCCCATAATTCCACAACAATTTTCACTCATCTATCAATGGCTGTAAGTAAACATCAATGTCATTTCAAGGTGATCATGGACCAGGTATATGTAAAGAAAGAATAGAATACTTAGATTTCATGCACATTTAAGGCGCATATTATACGTCATCAAGATAATTGTCCATGTTCGGAATATATTAAACCCATCACTTGCTAATCCAAGTCTCACATTGCGAGATTCTAGTGCAATATTTGGATGAAACCTATCAAAATCAATCAATGCTTTACCATCTGCGTGATTCCTTAACTTTCCATCTTTTGAACGCTCCTCGTCATGAGACCTCAAAGAATCTGCCGTCTTTTAGCACATAATAACATTTTAAGTCTAGGAATTAATGGAAAGTGTCTCAAAGTCTTTGTTGAAACTCTATATGATTTTTAGCAGACTCAACCTCACCATCAACTTCAGTATTTTTAATATATAGTGAATCTCCGCAAGTACGAAAAAATTCATCATACTTATGATCATTCCTAAATAACATGAAATCATTTGGATATGCATCAATTTTATCATTATCAATGGCGAGATTCTTAACCATAGACTTGGTTTTATTTTACGAGGGAGGAATGTTCAACTCGGACTTCTCCTCTTTTGATAACTCTAAAATAGAAGTGAATGATTCATTGATCCACTCGTGTAGACACTTCAAAAAATATAAACGAAGTGTGAATGATAATTTAGAGAATCCTGTGCCACCAGGATATAATTCTTTGCTTGCCTCTTCAACTAAGTTATAGTATTTCTTAGCATCTTCATTTGGACCATTATAAGCTCCTGCTGCATGTGCAACATCTCTAAATTGATCATTTAACAATCCAGCAATATCATCACGCGAGCAATCCATATCATCTTCAACATTAAACTTCATATCCCATTCTCCGTGACTGATCCATCTAATGCAACCTTTAATAAATCTATAGCATATTAGATGATCATACATTACATTCCTTCGATTCAAGTGAATATTACAATATTTTGCACACCAACACTGAATTTCCTCTCCATGAGGATTTCCATAAGAGTAACCAAAATCTAGGAATGATTCCACACCATCACTATAGGGTTTGCTATACCTTTTAAAATTCATCCAATCCTTGGATGGGATATTTTAATCCATATAGGAAGATATCAATATTTGATATTTCAATAATAATCATTAAAGTCATGAATAATTTACCAAAATCAGGTGTTATGAGATGATAATAGTTTCTTATGTAGTCATGACGCTTCTGTTATGCCAAATCAAACTTTTAATGTTATACTTCTAAGGAAAGATATGTAAAATTAATAGGATAGAAAGAATTAAGAAAGATAAAGAATCAATAGGATAGACAAAATTTAATGAACTAATTAATATTAAGGAAATTTTTCAAGAATCATGAAGTGTTCAAAGATTAAAAGAATTCTGTGATAAGGTCTACTGAAACCCTGATTTTAAAGAGTTCATTAATTTTACATAAACCGCTATGCAGCCTTCCCAAATCAAAAAATGGAAGAAAATAATTAAAACAATCTAAAGCAAGAAAGTTGAACTAGCTTTTAAGTCTAAAATTTACTGCATTTTACATTAGGAAAAACATGCATTGATGAATGTTATATGTGCCATCAGACAATGTTGGAGAGTGATAAGCATCTATTTTGGCACTGTTAAGTAGCATCTGGCATACGGAGTGTGTTCTTATAAGTTTTCTTATCTTTTTAGTTAACTGTCATGCCTCACCCTATAATCATAACCTACCAGGACTACTAGGAAACTCAATTTACTTCATCAAAAAATATTCAGAAAAGTAAAGGGAGCTAAAAGAGAAGACTCTAGATATAGCTTGATATATGTGTGAAGGGATTTTCTTGTTCTCTGTTCCTAGTTCTTGTTCAAGTATATACCTCATAATCAAATAGATACTATCAGTAGTAGCAAAAATCAACACACAGAGTTTAATGATCTAGTATAAAAGAATGAACATAATTAATACATACAAAGTGAAGTGATCGTCAAAAGTAACATGGCTAACAGCTAAACCAAGATTCACAAATCTCCCTGATCATCCAACCTACAAAACAAATTACCAATGATGAAATAGCAAAGACAATATATAATTCAATAAGCAAGATCAAAAATCTCTTATACATACCCTGTACAAATGTTTCTGAGTTCTAAGGGAAATCACAATTGATAACAACGTTAACTGTTTGAATATCTATTCCTCTAGTAAATAAATATATTTCATCAATACACAACACAAAATTATGAAATTTAACAATTAACAAAATCGACATTATAACACAGGAACACATGTCGTTCCTCATAAAATAACATAAACCAATAAGATTAGTTATGCATCATGATAAAATAAAATTCAACATTTAAGAACTATGTGATAATCACCCATTACAAAATAAACAAAAGGATGGCATAAAACCTAATAAAGCTCAGCAACACCAAGCATATTGCAACATGGAATACATATTAGTAAAGCCACATATTTAAGCAAAAAAAATATACTAAATAATTGATATTGCAGATACTTTCCATAAAATAGAGAAGAGGACCAATAAGGAAGTGCAAAACAAAATCCCCATGAACTTGGTGGCACTTTGAAAGTAAACCGCACAGAGAAGGTTGCAAAGCTTCCTTTCTCATTATATGTTTCTCTTTGACTGGTATTTTTTCGTAATCTATTATATATCTCATGCATTCAGGCAATTAATTTCAATAGCAGGCAAGGTATGAATTCAAAAAATTTTGCATCTTTGGCTTCACAGTTTCAACTTGGAAGGTAACATCAGTTCACTCCTCAATGATATATAGGAGAAAAATATATTGTTGAATAGTACCTGAATTATTAGATACTGAAAATGTTTGATTAAATAGATTATCTATTTTTAAGTTATCGAGATGTGCATGCATTAAAAAAACTCGATATGGCATGCACAAGTTAGGCTGATCTAATTTAATTCTACAGCATGAAGATTGCAGCTCACCCTTTGCACATGGAATAGATATTAGACACATCTATCGTGTTGAGGCAGTGACTAAAAAAAAGAATATAGCCAAGATTTATTCTTATATTTAAACCCCTTTGACGATATTACAGTGGAGAAATCAAATAATATTGCAGATATATTCACAACTAAAAAATGATAAAAACAATTGAAGCAGGGTATATTAATTCATCTTGAAGATACGCATTGACTCAATCAATCTCCCAAACTAACAAGTAACAACTCCAAAATTTGTATTGAAATGAATAATAAACCTAAAAAACAAAAAAAATACTAGCTACCACATAGTTCACAAAACTTATGATCAATTTAAGGATATAAATGAACAAATGCATCTTAGAAGAAAGCTTCATCATGCTCATTAGAAGAAAATATAGATGAACAAGAAGAAAATACTTACATGACTTGAACGAAAGACAAACTCTCAACGATATGCTTCCCACAAATTGAAGCGATTTTTAATTAACTGTACGTTTACTTTTTATTATCTTACTCTCAGTCGCTTAGTAGTCTTGAGTTATTTTTCATTTTTTTAAACTCCGAGGCCCCAATTTCTATTAGTTTTTCCAGTGCATACATTATGCATGCATTAATTTGAAGAAAATTGTAAAGAAATTGTGCAGGCTCAACATTAGAATTTGTATATTTTATTGGAATTCCTACACAGAAAAAAACCCCAAAAAGAATAAATCACAAAATCCACTGACATTTTCCTCCTTCCATACACAAATTTAGGCACTGGTAACAGTTATCTCTATCTCAAATGCTTTCTTATCTCTATCTCAGTTGCTTAGAAATGCGTAAAACTTTAGTGTTGACTGGATCACAAATCAAGTTCTAATGTTAGGCTATTCTATCCGAATGTTCAGTTGGCGGATTGACTTCAATTTTACATTGTGACAGCTTCAAAGCACTCCTACCAATGGGTGGTAAAGTAAAGACATTTTCGAATGCTGGTAATTTTATCGATGTATAGTAATTTTTATAGTTTATTACTATCCTGCTGTTCTCCAATCACTAAAAAACAATAACCTTGGTGTTCTTAAAAGTTTCAAGAATTTTTTTTTCCTTCGACTGCTAGTGTAATTCTCTACTTTTATTGCAGGAAAGATATTTCTAGTGTGACTCATATTGAAGAATACTTCAGAGATGTTGGTATCTTACATTTATGTTTCCTGAAACCTTCTAACTACGCTTGAAGTTTGATTTTTGACACTTTCTTTCCCTACTTTGAATTTCAGCTGTAAGAACCCCAATGTAATCAATTTCTTCTAAACAAAAAACAAAAATTCAACCAATTGACTATTTGCAGATCTACAGGTTACTAGAGAATAAAGAGGAACCTCAGTTGTACAAAATTAGCTTACCTTCAAAAAATCTCAGCACTTAAGTTCTTCAGCTTCCACTCTTCATTTCTTCCATCCCCACCTCTGTATCTTTATCTCTTCATCTCTTTGATAAATTCGACTTGATGAAATTCGATTTATGGAGCTCAGTTCGTCCATTCTTTGGGTCTTTAGCTCAAGTCTTCAGTTATGGAGCTAGGAAAAAACGAAGAGCAAGAAAAGTGAGAGACAAAGAGTAAAGCTGAGCTAGCGTTCTTGATAGTTGAAATAACGAAGAGCGAGAAAAGTGAGAGAGAAACAGTAAAGCGTGAGGACTACTTTTTGTTAATATTTTATTAATTGTTTTTTTGAACAATAAAATTGGGAGGGAGAGTTTAAAATTTTGAGTCAATATGATATATTAGTGAAAAGTTTTAGGCCACACTTTTAAGGTGTTGTTTTTTCAATTATAAAAATAGTACATTAAATGTGTGGCCATATATGTAAATAGTTATTGCCATTTATTTCACATTACGACAACACTTATAAAGTGTAACCTATACCATTAAAAGGTGAACTTTTTATGAATTTCCAGTATTATTGATGCCAAAAGTAAAAATATTAGGCTACACTTTAAAAGCGTTCACAAAAATATTATAGGCAACACTTTACAAGCGTTACTCAGATTTAGTTTGTTAGTAGGCCTAATATGGTGTAATTGTTCTATCATAGACTCAACAATTTAGAATACATTAGGTAAATGGAACATAAGACACATTACATAACTATACAATATTTAAAAACGTTACAATAAATACACATTACCACATCTTTGAACTGAATGATTCCTTTTTTTGAGATTGGGAATCACCTATAAATCTCTTCACCATTCAAGACATCCTTTAAGCATCCATAACCTACAATTTGTGTAAAAGTGTAGAAGAATGGGATTAGTACAAGAATTCACTAAGTATTACATGCAAAAATATGTATTTAAAAGGGACCTTTTTGTTGAAAATAATATTTCATGCCTTTTTGAGTAAATCCTTATAAAAACTTTAAAGAATAGAATTTACATCATTTTTATACTTCATAGAAACACAACCAAAGGCCAAATATCATAGAAAAACACATATATAATTTAAGTCCAATTTGAGGTTACTTTACAGTGACCTCATTTCTCTTGACAATGAACTATTTATTTTAATTCATTAGTCTCCCAAGTAATCTTTTAAGGATACTTGGTGCAATGTATTACCTTAGGACCACATGGAAAATCAGACATATCATCTACACAAGACAATTCATCCCATCATAGAATTATAATACCACATAGATGTAGGGAAGTTAAGACCTTCATCATATGGTCAACAAGATCAACATCATGCATAAAGACTCATGTCATACACATCTTCATAACAATT
Organism: Solanum habrochaites; assembly: GCA_027704765.1. Classification (NCBI taxonomy): domain Eukaryota; kingdom Viridiplantae; phylum Streptophyta; class Magnoliopsida; order Solanales; family Solanaceae; genus Solanum; species Solanum habrochaites. Next base: position 51,777,908 of record JAKWJA010002497.1, on the reverse strand, counting down.
AGACGAATACTACAACGTCATGCATAGGGAACACATACATAGTGACATTCATTAGAATACCTTCCTAGAACTTCCTAAGGAGCTACTTGTGCAATGTCTCGATGGGTTCATTACTTCCACCTATCCTAAGTAACCTACCTTAAGTCATTCTATTTAGGGTCCTAGTCATTTCATTTCCATTGTCCATTTTACTTTAGGGAAACTATAGCCTTAACCGACATAGACCATTTGATGCTAAACATGGAATTCGGTGTCATAGGACTGCACATCGAAAGGAGGTGGTCTACCTTCCAAAGTAGAAACAAATGCAACATAGCTTTTTAGATGGATCAACTAGCTAGTATCCTCTGGTGGAAACATAGTTATGGAACTGGGAGGTACATGTGAAAACCATCTTTTTTCAAATATTAGGAATTTTAGTTATTCACTTATGGAAACCTTACTTATGCCCATTGAGGCATTGTGGTTATCAACATCATATATACATATTCATACATATAGAAACGAAACCTAGAACTATCCTATCAAGGTACACATGTGCAATGCATAGGAAAAGTCCCATACTGCTGCCCATAATAGTACACCTATCAAGTCACCCTAGTAAGGAATACATAACAAACTTCAGATACATATACTTAACGTGCATAGTAGTAGACATTAGTGAATATGAGAACAACCTTTCATTTAGACACCATGACCTATACTACTTGTAACATGCATGTGAGTGAGTGTGTCTGTACATTGGTGAACATGATCACATAATTGATATCAACAACATATGTAGGCAGTCACCCTCTTACACCATACCTTAAAGCATACACCACATAACACACAATAGCATAAGAGACAAGCCAACTTCATATTACACTTAAGACTCCTAACTTGTCCTATTCATGTATTCACAAAAGTGTACATAGATAAGGGATTATTTAACCATTTTTACTCATCAATGGTACCACCTATACTTCACCCTAACATGGATATTTACATGCTTACCCAATAGCCATACAACCTAAATCACAACTAGAATAGAAAAGTAGGCATAAGCTTCAGATAGTATCATCATAATCACATGCTCATATATTCATCAATTTGTATTCATGGACATGGTCAACACATATATAGATTTGAAATAAGTTAAACACTGCCACCATAAGTGAACCATACCACAAAATGCCATACAAGTCTTCGTCGACTACAATACTATACGAAAAGTAGAAGCGATGAGAATTCTTACCAATTTCTCAACCCTTTAATCATCATTGATCAATATGCCTTGTTCATCAAAAATTCATTTATAGGGAAGTAGATAAATGTAATTTAATAATATAAGAGACCATGTACAAGTCGTTACAAAATCATACTATAACATAATACAAGGCATCTCACATGCCAATTTCTTTTATATGGATTAAATATCATATTTCATGAATAATATCACTCTAAGGCAGTAGCTAATCCTACACTTAATCACAATAATAACATGCTTAATCACTTCAAGATCAATCTAGAACATAGTCATTAAAAATTTTAATTTGTTAGGACATAGAGGGGAATTAATCAACATTATTGATCCTCTAAGGTCATGATGATCAATCATATTTTAGCAATAATATTCATGTTAGGCAGTATCTAATGAAATCATAATCAAGAGAAGACACTACTACAATTTCCATTAAGGTAGACACAAACATACTTCATATAAGGATTTCATGGAAGGTAAGTTTACATAGGTTAATCCTATTAAAACTATCATGAATTGACACATATTTTGATAATTACATATAATTCATCCTCATACTTCTTTATAGACAGCATCTACAGACATTAACCATGATCAATTCATATAACAACTAACCTAACATAAAGATCACAAGTTACAACCCCATAGACTAGAAGAACCTAGATTAATTCAAACAAAGCCTTGTTTAATTTGATCATACAAGATTTATATTTACAATTCGATCATAATATTGACCTAAAACAGTAGGTACAAGAACCACATCATAATCTAGTTCAACATTTAATCATAAAAGGGCCATGTTAGAGTGAATTTCTAGAATAATAAGCTAGGAATGTTCAATTCTTCATTCATGGATCCACATTGATCCTTCATCTTAAAATAATGATCAATTCATGTAAATAACAATAGATATTACCACATCAACGTAATAGAATCAAAATTCAACCAATAACAAATCAAGATCATAAAGCCCATGCAAGGCTAAATCGTTTTGGTGATAGAGTATGAGTCCATCATGCAATTTGATTGAAAACTTCTTCAAAATCAGTACATAATCATCGATACATTCATATTATGCCTTTGAAATCAGTTTAAGAAAGAAACCATGGTATATTTAAGATAAAAGTAATTGATCATATTTTTCTCTGTTGAAATCTTTGAGAATGGCTCTCTAGATGAAAAGATAACTAGAGATGAAAATCATTACACATTTGTCTATTTTAAAACCTCTAAGAGTTGATGATTCACCCATGGAAAACGCAGCTTATGTTTGTTCTGGAGCTTTACCAACAATGGTGGTTTTAGAGAGAACATTTTTGGAGGGTAGAGCTCAAACATGTGAGTTTATTTTAGAATGGGTTGATCACGTTTTACATGACTTATATACACCTAAAATTAACTAAATAAACCTATTTTAGTCAGTATAGGACGTGGGGTGGATTTCCCATTCACCCCTTTAATTAAAACAGATGATGCCTGCAACTTATAGTGCATTAACGACGGAGGCAATGACGAGGCGTCAAGATGTCGTCGCTCCGTGCCTGGTTTTCGTCGCCTGGCACTTAACTAAATTTTATTCTTTTGATAGCACCAGGAAAGTGACAGTCGATGATACTTGATCGACGGGCCGTTGGGCGACCAACAATCCGTCGTTGGGTCCGTCAATGGACAGTGTCAAGGCAGTGTCTCGACCAGGCTTTGGTCCTTCTTATGGGCCTCATGTGGGACATTTTAGAAGTTGTACTCGGAATTTTCCAATGTTATTACATCCCTTAAACAGTTTTAGACATGCCACATAAATTTCATCAAAAACTAACACATACAAGACGTCCAAAAAGGCCAAGCCCATCAAGATACATGTTGAACGTCTTAAGGACTATCTTTCGAACGCCTTGGACGTTCTTCGTCGTTTGACCTACAAACTTCTCGAAACTTCATATACCATCATTAAACAACATTATTTCTCATTTATAGTATTTAAAATATCATGAAACAAAAATATAATCATGTATAGACACATGAGGCACATAGGTAACTAGTCCTCAAACGTTTTGGTTGTCCCTTGTCGTTCGACTTCCAAATCACTTCAAACTTTACACACTTACTCTAAAAAATATTATAAATAATTTTAGGACATTATAAAATTAAGAAAAAAATGTTAGGATCTAGTCACCCTATCTCATTTTAGGGTCATAAAATATCCCCCACATGGGAACATTCGTCCGTGAGTGACACTTACGGATCTTTAATCACAACAAGGAATTCAAGGCAAAATATAGTAATTGATAACATTTATAACAACATAAACTATTTTTATCACTCAATGCAAACAATCAATAAAAAACAATACTTACTCACTCGTTAATGCAACAAACACATAGGCTCTTCTAATGTTCGTATAAGGATCATCCTTCTCCTAATCATAACATGGTCATTACACCTTAATTCATTAAGAGATCATCTTTCAAACTATTCTTTAAGTCCCACATATGATGATTTCAACAACATTCAAGAAGCAATTTAGGCACTCAAACTTTAATGCACATAGACTTGAGTTAATGGAATAAACAAAAACCTTCATTAGTTAAACCTACTGTCATAAAGGTTATACTCAAGCATACCATGGTTAGTGGTGTCCATGGAGGAATGTCCTTCTTCTCAACACACTTACATGTATCATGAGTTTACACTTAGCAAAGTACAACGTCAATATCCTCTTAAAATGAGAAATCTCAACTTTTAACCAAGACATGCTCATGGTTCCATACTACTGAAGTCTAAGTGTTAAGTCACACTAAGCACCTGACAACAAATAAGAAGTAATTTCACAAAATGTCAATTCTTAACATAGTACTCACCTTCACAGTAAGCATATTTTGAGAAGAATCACACAAATCATAGTCACACAAATGGATACTTAGCTAAACATACTTTCACTTTTCAAGAATGAGCCTACAATTATGCATTCCAAATCATAAAAGTGACATATTTTTCAAGAGATTCAACATAATTCATTTGAAAAAGACTCAATTTCAATTATAAGTCTAAACAATTTACCTCACAAGTGACTATTACCAAATTCGTTGTCTTATCTCATGAAGTCAAATGCACAACTAGCATATCAAAATGTAATTTAACATGTGAAAACATGGATTTTATCAAAAACTTTCTTTGATGTAATTTGGAATCTTTACAATATCCTTAAGGTAATGTCAATCAAGATAAACCAAAAATGTAGAGATCTTGAAATTCATACTTTATGCAAAACTCTATCATGAACAAGCTTACTAAAATTTCAATAAATTCAAGCTCAAGTAAGAATAGAAGGTCAATGGTAGAAAATATCTAAAACCTACTACTCAATCACCATCCACCACTTAGGGTAAACCCAATTAAGAGAAACATAACCCCAACTCAAGAGGATCTTCACTAAATAATCTTAATTTGTCATCACTTAAAATTGATTACCATTTAGAAGGAGTTTACAGTAAGTCAAGCAAGGAATTCTAAATGGTAATTGAAGTTTTGAATTGCCTTAATTGAAATGATATGTATTATGTTGTATTGCATTGTTAAGGGTTGAATTACTGCTAAATGATGTTGTTATTCTAATTAAGAATGAACTAGGGTGATGTATAGTCTTTCATACTAGCTCTTGAGAAGTGATATAGGGTATGATGAATTGACATAATCTTAATCTTGGACATAGTATGGTATTGGGATGTAGTGATTCTTTTTGCCTTGTGATTAAATTGGTTATTGAATTATTGTGATTTGATGACCTAATTGAGTTGAACTTAAAACACTTCAAAAATATAAGATGTGTCGTTAAGTCTAAAATTAGTGCCATGGAGTCTAGACATTATTATAAAGGTTATTTTAATGAATATAGGTCATTTAGGAAGTCTAGGAACCAAAATGTCCAACAACGTCCATGACATTTGCAAGGTGGTAAAAAGAGGTACTAGTGTGCCTTGGCTTATTTGACTAGTTTTTAAGAATTAGAAATCAACGAAATTTGGTGAAAATGTGCGGAACATGTGTTAGGGATATTTCATGGTTAAAACGTCTTGGTACTACTCCCCAAGGACCATCCAAGGGCCCTTGAGGAGGGCCCCTGCTGATTGAGGCTATACTGCCTAGGCACTGTGCATCGACGGAGGAGGCTACGGTCCGTGTGTGGAGTGATAAGTTATTGATGCCACCGTTGTCCCACACTTAGACAACTGGAGGAAGACCTCGCCTGCACAAGTCTATGAACTCATCGATGGATGTGCAGGACGAGAGGGTGTGGGTCATTCGACTCATAGATGGCCCATTGATGGGGTTCCGTATGTGATGGCTTATTTTTCCTGCACTTTTTTATTTAAGTTCCATTAATTATTTAGGAGTTAGGAAGTTAATTAAGGTATTAAGGGGTTATAATTAAGTTAGTTAGTCACCAATATAATGTCCCCAACCCCATTAATATAATTAGAACTCAAAAACCAATTACTCTATCTTTTCTCTTTTTTCTCTGTCTATTGGAAGACACCATTGAAGACAATGCTAAGAAAGTGCTTTGGGGGATGAAAGGAACGAATTCATATTCAAGTCTTTGTCAAAATGCTGAGGTATGGGATGTTTTCATCTTTGATACCTTTTTCCTCAAAGGGTTCATTCACAGTGTTTTCAAATCTAGAGTTTTCAAATCGGTTTCATCAAAATACGAATTTTAAATTATGAATTTAATTATTGATTTTTTTTTAGGTTATATTGAATAGATTAACATGTATTTTAACTTTATTATAGTAATTGTTGATGGTGTTTCCTAAATTGAAGAGGATGATTCTAAGTCCCTTACCCTAGGTTGTGATCTTGACTTATATTTTACATTGTTCATTCAATTGACCTTGTTAAGGGTTAAATTACTACTAGATGATGTTGATATGCTAATTTTGAATTAATTAGCGTGATGTATAGTCATTCAAGCTAGTTTTTGATAGGTGATTTAGGGTATGATGAATTCACTTAATCATAAGCTTTGATCTATTATTTAAGTATGATGTAGTGGTTCTTCTAGACTTGTTATTACATTAGTTATTGTATGATGGTTATTTGATGCCCTAATTGAGTTTAACGAAGGGTTTATGGTAATACCTTGATGATGATGAATTGTGAATAAGACTTGGTATGTCTTGTCATTCCTATTATTTGCTTCATTTATGGTTAATTGTGATAAAGTTATGATGATTGTGTTGGACTATGCCTTGTTTAGGATTGATTTGGTGGTATGATATTGAATTGAAATGTCTTGATGGTTGTCAGGTTGATTAAGATATAAAGTTACAAGGATGATGGTACCAATATGCCTTATTATAAAATAATATGTAATGTGTTAACCTTACGTATGTGAATTGTAATGAAAGGATTATACTAATGCGATTCCTAGTGAGCTATTATGATTATGATTATGCAAGGGCTATACCCTATGACCTAAACTAAGTTATTATTGATAAATAAGACTAAAGACATTTCAATAAGGGACTTAGCTTATCACCAAGTTAACATGTATATGAGAGAGTGACTCTTTCCCACATAGGGAAAGTAGGGTTCACTATTGTTGTCACGGGGTGGATAGCCTGATGATCCAAATAGGTTGTAGAGTGATGTTTCCAAACATTCCCAAGTTGTGTAACTATGGTTCCACTATAGGAATACTAGCTAGTGGATCCACCTAGAAACTACGTTTCATGTTAGGTTCTATCTTGGCTGGTAGACCACCTTCCATTGACGTAAGGTTTTACAACACCGGATTCCACATTAGCTCATGTGTTCTATGTCAGTTAAGGAAAGTGTTCCCTAAAGTAAAATTAAGTTATGATGTATCGGCTAACTAAAGTGATTTGAGGGGTTTGAGTTAACTTAGGTCGGGTATCAATCTCTACCTATTCCTTGCACTAGTTTTCCTTTAAGTGAGCTTTAGGAGGTTAATATTATGTTTATAAATGATTATAATGGTAGATGACCTTATATAATGATTATGATGATTGAACATGTAAATGGTGTTTATTGTTAAAGTATGAACTTATGTGTGTTTAAGGCTAAGTTATGTGAAGTGAGTTACTATTTACGATTCTTATTTGGTTAGTTGATTATGTAGGGTTTTGGGGATTCTCTTGGTCATTGCACTTGTGACTTTATAAGGATTATGATTGGTTTTCTTGATTTGCTATTTACATGATAAACTCTTCTTAATGCTTGTGATGTAAATACTTAGTGATAAGGTTGTGTGAGATTATGGGTTCAAGTATGTGATATGCATATGTTTTCTTTAACTTGATTGAACATGTATTAATGATTTGTATAGTTTGTTTATAGTGCATAAAGATTTAAAATGGCATAATTAAACTAAATGTCCCTTTTTAGGATGTTTTGTTGTTATTTGTGCATATGGTCTCATGCTTAGTACATGTGGCGTACTAACCCTATTTTCTCCCTTTTCCAAAACAACATAGGTTTTGGTCATTAAGGTTTGGTTCGAGGCGATTGAGAAGGAGGCTTGGATACTCTTATAATCGAACTGGTAGGTCCTAATTTTCCCGAGGATGATGTCGATATTCTACCGTTGGATTTGTTTAGATATTAAAGACACTTATGTTGACTCTATCATTCATTTGAAGATAAGTTGTATAAAGCATATATGTGACTTACTTTATTGTTGTTGGGCTATTCCCAAGTTGATATTGTCATTATAGATGGTTATGAGATGAGAAAGATTTGATCACTATCTATTTCTATCTTATATATATGTATGTGAAATAAAAAGCAAAGACGAAGTGATCTTCTTATATGAAGGGTCTATGTATACTCGATAATAATAATTTTATGTGTATGTAGAGGTCTATGTAAACCTCCAATTATATATAGTTAAAAAATTTAAATTTTCTGTACTTTTTGGCTTGTGAATGCGATGATGATAATTAAGGGGATAATCTTAGTCCTCAAAGAAGACATCGGTGCTGGTTATGTCTAGTGGGTAAACCCAGATGTGAAAAGCACAGTATTAGATTATGAGGTTAAATATCCTTGATAATAATGTATCTCTCAACAACGTCTATGTAGATTCGTATTTATAATTGTGAAGTGTTTCACACTTATGAATATGAATTTATGTGATGATTAGGAATCTATTTTTCTTGGAAATCCAATGTAGTGCCACTAGAGTAACTATTAATTGATTTCACGTAAACCTTATATTTTTGTTATAAGAATTGAATACTCAAAGGAATGGGGAAAGAAGGTTAGAGGAGGAGATTTCTCCTCCCCGTGGTTATTAAGATCCTCAATTCGAAGAGGAGGTTAAGTTTTGTTCCAAGCCTCTACTTCTCAAGCTCAAGTTATGACGGCCCAAGCCAATTGAGAGATTGCTCCTCGAGCCCCTCAACAAGTGTCTACCATGGCATCTCGCCTAAAGGACTTCACTCAGATGAACCCTCTTACTTTCCATGGGTCTAGGGTGGATGAAGACCTCCAATAGATCATCGATGAAGTTTATAAGATACTCTTTTCAATGGGGTTAAGAACTAGTGAGAAGGACAAGGTGCCCACATATCAACTTAAGGATGTGCTCAAACTTGGTATGTTCAATGGAATTAAAATCGGTCTCTTCGGGGTGGACTGGTAACTTGGGAGATTTTCAAGAAGGCACTTTTGATCGATTATTCCCTAGGGAGATGAGTGAGGCCAAAGTGGTGGATTTCATCAAACTTCATCAAGAATGTATGAGTCTTCTTGAGCATTCTATGAAATTTAATCAATTGTCAAAACATGCTAATTCTTTGGTTTCCAATCCTAGAGATGAGTTAATCCGCTTTGTGACGGGGGTGTCGGATAATTTTCAAGAAGATTTTAATTTGGAAATTCTACATGACAATATGAACATCTCTTGGCTTATAGTGCATGATAGACAAGTTGAAGAGGCACGGGCTAGGAGGAAGATTAGAGATGCTAACAACGCAAGGTCCTTTGAAGGCTGTTTTTGCAAGAGTAGGCTTGAGATTCAAGAAAAGCCTAGGTTCAAAATGAGGTTCTCAAATAAAGTTCCAACTAAGTTCCCTAAGGCTCGTAATGAAAAGGGTGCAAACCCTAAGCATCAAAAGGGAAAAGTTACTACATCACCAAATGAGAAGCCAACTTATGGTGAGTGTGGAAAGAAACATTTTTGTGCTTGCCTCATTGGGACGGGTAAATGCTTTAGTTGTGGGAAAGTTTGGCACAAGGTTTGAGATTGTCCTAACATGAAGGGGCAAGAGAAGAGTGGTCTAGCAACTGGTTCTAGTGATGCTCCAAAGATGAACCACTTCTATGTTCTTCGTACTAGGGGTTAGCAAGAGACCTCTTTGATGTGGTAACCGGTATGTTACAAGTCTTTTCTATAGATGTTTATTCTTTACTTGATCCGAATGCTACATTGTATTTTGTTACACCTCTTCTAGATAAAAATTTTAAAAATTTATCTGATATCTTCCATGACCCTTTATTAGTGGCTACAACGTAGGTGACTCGATTTTTGCAAAGAGGGTATATAGAAATTGTCCTATCATGTTGCCCAATTGAGTTTATAATGTTTATCTAGTAAAACTAGTTATGCTTGATTTTGACATTATTTTGGTATGGTTGGTTGCATTCTTGTTTTGCCACTGTTGATTGAAGGACAAGGGTGGTGATGTTTAATTTCCCAAATGAACCCATTGTTTAGTGGAAGGGGGGGAAGTTTTATTCCTAGAGGTCGTATAATTTTATGTTAAAAGCTTGTAAAATCATCTCTAAACGCTATCTATATGATATAGTCAGAGTCCAAGATCTTGACTCCGAAATTCCTCCCATTCAGTCGGTCCCCATAGTGAGTGAATTTACAAAGGTCTTTCCTAATGACCTTCCCGGTATTCCTCCTAAATGGGAACTTGATTTTCGTACCGATTTTCTCCCTAAAACAAACCCTATTTTGATTTCTCTTTATCATTTGACATCGTCCAAATTGAAGGAAATGAAATCACAACTTAAAGATTTACTAGGCAAGGGCTTTATAAGGCCTAGTATTTGTCCATGGGGTGCTCCGGTCTTATTTGTGAATAAATAGAATGGGTCCTTGAGAATGTATATTAATTATCGCCAACTCAACAATCTCACAATAAAGAATAAGTATCCTCTCCCTCGGATTGACGACTTGTTTGACTAACTCTAAGTGGCAAGCTACTTTTCAAAAATTGACTTGAGATCGGGGTATCACCAACTTAGGGTAAGAGGTGAGGGTATACCCAAAGACGGGATTCCGAACTAGATATGGGCACTATGAGTTCTTAGTTATGTCCTTTGGTCACACAAATTTTCCCGACAATGTTTATGGACCTAATCAATAGGATGTATCGAAGTTACCTAGATTCTTTTCTCATTGTGTTCATTGACTACATCTTATTATATTCAAAAAATGAGAGTGATCATATTCTTCATTTGATGATAATAGCATCAATTTTTTGCCAAGTATAGAAAATATGAGTTTTTGTTGAGGTTGGTGGAATTTCTTGGCCACATCATCTCTAGTGAGAGAGTTGAGGTTGATCAAAGGATAATGGAGGTAGTGAGAAATTGGTCGAGACCATTGACTCCAACTGACATTAGTAGCTTCTTGGGTCTTGCGGGTTATTATCGGAGATTTGTGGATTGTTTTTCATCCATTGAATCTCCCTTGACTACGTTGACACAAAAGAGTAAGAAGTTTGAATGTCAGAAGCATGTGTACAGAGCTTCAAAATTTTTAAAGATATGCTTAATTCCGCTTCTTTGTTTACCTTAGCAGAGTTACAAAGAGCTTAGTGATTTATTTTGATGCATCCTGTGTGGGTTAGGGGGGTGTGCTTATGCAACATGGGAAAGAAATAGACTATGATTCTAAGGAACTTAAGGTGACGGAGAGGAACTATCCCACTCATGACCTTAAGTTAGTGACCGTGGTGTTTGCTTTGAAAATTTGGAGACTTTCTTTGTATGGTGCCCATGTTGATGTATTTCTCGATCATAAAATTCTCCAATATGTTTTTACCCAAAAGGATTTGAATCTTCAAAAAATAAAAAGGCTAGAGGTGTTCAAACACTATGATATGAGTGTTCTCTATCACTTTGGCAATTCCAATGTTGTAGCGGATTCTGTAAGCCGTTTGACTATGGGTAGTGTGTCTCCAATTGAAGAAGACAAAAAGGACCGACAAAAGGATGTTCATAGGTTGCCTAGGTTGGGTGTTAGATTGGAAGGTTCTTCAAATGATTTTCTGATGGTCCATCATAACTCCAAACCATCTTTCGTTTTTGAGGTGAAGTCTAAATAACACCTTGATAAACCATTAATGGAGTTGAAAGTATCGGTTGTTGGAAACTTAAATGAGTCATTCTCCTTATATGGACATGGTGTTTTGATATATGAAGGGCAGTTATCTGTTCCTAATGTTGACGATTTGAGAGATCGTATCCTTGAGGAAGCTCATGGGTTCCACTATTCCATTGATCCGGGGATAACAAAGATGTATCATGACCTTAAGGAGGTGTATTGGTGGGAGGTTTGAAAAGGGACATAATAGAGTTTGTTGCTAAATGTACAAATACCCAATAAGTCAAAGCCGAGCATCTAAAATCGGGTGGCTTACATCAATAGATCTAAATTCCGACTTGGAAGTGGGAAGACATCAATATGGATTTTGTGGTAGGTTATCCCAAGACCCAAAAGCAATATTACTCCATATGGGCTGTAGTTGTTAGGTTTACCAAGTCCGCTCACTTTATTCATGTAAAATCTACTTATTTGGCAGATGATTTTTTATGTCGCCACGGTATTTCTTTATCGATCATATCGGATAACGGTTCACAATTCAAATCTAGGTTTTGGAAGTCGTTTTAAGAAGGGTTGGGTAATCAGGTCATGTTGAGTACCACTATTTATCGCCAAACGGATGGTCAATCGGAATGTTTGTAACATCGATTTTAGAGGGAGATGGGATAGTCACTTTCCTTTGCTAGAGTTTGCTTATAATAATAGTTTCAATTCATCCATTTCCATGGATCCCTATGAACCCTTGTATGGTAGGAGTTGTCGGTCTACTATTGGATGGTTTGAAGTCGGTGAGTCTTTAATCCTTAGGCCAGATTTGATTTATAAGACTTTGGAAAAAGTCCATATTATAAGAAATTGCCTTAAAAAGTCCTATAGTCGGCAAAAGTCTTAAGCGGATCATAGGAGGTGGGATATTCAGTTTGAAGAAAGTGATAAGATGTTTTTGAAAATTTCACCTATGAAGGGGGTTGTTAGATTCGGCAAGAAAGTGAATTTGATTTCTTCTTATGTGGGTCCCTACGAATTTTTTCAAAGGGTTTGTAAGGGTTGTTATGGGTTGAGGTTACCTAGTGAATTGGCTTCGGTTCATCTGATTTTTCATGTTTCTATGCATAACAAGTGTGTCGGTGATCCCGAGTCCATTCTCCCTAATGATGGTCTAGATGTCAAGGATATACTATCCTTGAAGAGGTTCCAGGTCAAACCCTTGATAGGCAAGTGAAAAGGTTGAGGAACAAAGAGGAGGTATCCATAAAAGTGTTATGGAAATATCACCTAGTAGAGGCTGCAACATGGGAGGCCGAGGCTGACATGATGTCCCATTACCCTTATCTTTTTTATAAATAATGTAAGTCATTCTTTTTAATAATATAAATATGACTAGAAATTGAAGTTTCTTGATTTTTGGGCGAAAACATGCAAAAGTTGCGTTTGTTAAATTCTTATAGTGAGGTTATAGTGATTTTGCCCTTAAATTTGAAATTTCTGCTTTTGTCTTGTTTTAGGTTATGTTGTGACTTTTTACATGTTGAGTCCTTATGAATTAGCGTATATCATGTTGAAAAGTTGAACTTGATTATAATTGACTCATGTGTGTCATGTTGAGCTCATGCTTGTTTTGTAAGAAGGAAATGCCTCATGAAGTAATGTTTGAGTCTTATATTTGGTAATTGAAGTTTTGAATTTCCTTGAATGAAATGATAGGTATTATGTTGTATTGCATTGATGTTGGTTGTGTTGCTAGTCTTGAGTCTATTCCTTCTTTAAGAAGAATTTTAGTGTCATTCGGGGAGGAATGTTTCTAAGGGGGGATAATGTAACACTTCAAAAATTTAAGACATGTCGTTAATTTTAACATAGGTGTCTTGGAGTCTAGACACTATTTTATGGTTAGTTTAATGAATATAGGTCATTTAGGAAGTCTAAGAACCAAAACGTCCATGACGTTCGAAAGTTGGTCCAAAGAGGTACTAGTGTTCCTTGGATTATTTTACTAGTTTTTAAGTGTCGGAAATTAATGAAATTTATTGAAAATGTGTGGAACACGTGTTTAAGATGTTTCATGGTTAAAATGTCCGGGTACGACTCCCCAGGGACTAACCAAGTGCCCTTTAAGAGGGCCCCTACAGATTGAGGCAACACTGCCTAGGCAGTGTGCATTGACCGAGGAGACTACGGTCCGTGTGTGGATTGATGGGGCGTCGATGCCACCACCGACCCACACTTATCCAACTGGCCGAATCCTAGCCTTCACAAGTCTTTGAACTCATCAACGGATGTGCCAGACGAAAGTGTATGGGTTTTTAGACTCACAAATGGCCCATCGACGGGGTTCTGTCTATGATGGATTATATTTCCTTCACGTTATTAATTAAAGTTCCAACAATTAGTTAGGGTTTATGTGGGTAATTAAGGGATTAAAGGGGTCTAGTTAGTTAGTCACCCATATAAAGTCCCCAACCCCATTAATCTAATTAGAACTCAAAAACCTATTACTCTATCTTCTCTGTTCTTTATCTCTCTATTGGAAGACACCATTGAAGACTAAGCTAAGAAATGGATTTGGGGGATGGAAAGGGAAAAAATCATCTTCAAATCTTTGTCAAAACGTTGAGGTTTGAAATCTCTTCACCTTTGAGACCTCTTTCCTCAAATGGTTCATTCAAAGTGTTTCAAATCTAGAGTTTTCGAATGGGTTTCATCCAATTACGATTTTGAAGTGATGAATTTAGTTGTTGATGTGTTATTAGGTTATATTGACTAGATTAACATGTATTTTAACTTGATTATAGTAATTTTTAATGGTCTTTCCTAAATTGAAGAACATGATCCTAAGTCCCTAACACTAGGTTGTGATCTTGACTTATATTGCACATTTTTCGTTCAATTGACCTTGTTAAGGGTTGAATTACTACTAGATGATGTTGTTATGCTAATTATGAATGAACTAGGGTGATGTATAGTCGGTCATGCTAATTCTTTGTAGATGATCTAGGGTATGATTAATTGACCTAATCATAAAATTTGATATATTATTGAATTATGATGTAGTGGTTCTTCTAGACTTGGGATTACATTAGTTATTGAATTATGGTTATTTGATGACTTTATTAATTCGAACTAAGGATTTATGGTAAGAACTTCATGATTATGAATTGTGAAGAAGACTTGGTAAGTCTTGTGATTCAAATCCTTTTGTTCACTTATGATTGATTGTGATTTAGTCATGATGATTGTGTTGGTGTACCTTGTTTAGGATTGATAGGGTGGTATAAAATAGAATTGAAATGTCTTGCTTATGGTTGTCAAGTTGATTAAGTTTCAAATTTATAAGGATGATGGTGATTTCCAATATGCCTAATGATGATAAAGTATGTATTGGGTTAACCTTACTTATGTGGATTGTGATGAAAGGATTATACTTATGCAATTCCTATTAAGTTGTTATGATGATGATTATTATACAAGGTCTATACCCTATGACATAAACAAAGTTATGATTGATAAATAAATATTAAAGATATTTCATTAAGCGACTTAGCTTAGCACCGAGTGATCTTGTATGTGAGAGGGTGACACTTTCCCACATAGGGAATGTAGAGTTCACTACGGTTCTCATGTGGTGGATAGCCTCATGATCTAAATAGGGTGTAGAGTGATGTTTCCAATATTGCCCCAAGTTCCATAACTATGTTGCCACCATAGGAATACCAGCTAGTGGATCCACCTAGATGCTACATTTCATGTTAGGTTCAATCTTTGCCGGTAGACCACCTTTCATCAATGTAAGGATTTACGACACCGGATTTCACAT
This sequence comes from Solanum habrochaites, assembly GCA_027704765.1. Taxonomy (NCBI): domain Eukaryota; kingdom Viridiplantae; phylum Streptophyta; class Magnoliopsida; order Solanales; family Solanaceae; genus Solanum; species Solanum habrochaites. The sequence continues at coordinate 51,762,488 of JAKWJA010002497.1, read as the reverse complement.
TAGCTCATGAGGTATATGTCGATTAAGGCAAGTGTTACCTAAACTAAAATGAAGTTATGATGTATAGACTAACTAAAGTGACTTGAGGGTTTTGACTTAGCATACGTAGGGGTATGAGATTCTACTTATGTCTTTCTCTAGTTTGCCTTGATATGAGATTCAGGAGGTCAATATTATGTTTATAAATGATTATAAATGTAGATTACCTTACATGATTATTATGATGCTTATGAACATGTAACTGGTCTTTATTGTTAAAGTATGAACTTATGTGTGATGAAGGCTAAGTTATGTGAAGTGATTTACTATTTATGATTCTTATTTGGTTACTTGATTAAGTATGGTTTGGGCCTTTGCTTGGTCATTGCACTTGTGACTTCATAAGGATATAATTGGTTGTCTTGCTTTGCTATTTACATGATAAACTCTTATTCATTCTTGTGATGTGATTACTTGGTGATAGGGTTGTATGGATCATGGGTTAAAGTATGTGCTATGCATATGGTTACTTTGACTTGATTGAACATGTCTATATGATTTGTATAGTTTGTTCATTGTGCATAAAGGGGTAAAATAGCATGTTAACTAAATTATCCTTTTTAGCATGTTTGGTTGTTATATGTGCATATGGTCTAATACTTAGTACATGTGGCGTACTAACCCCATTTTCTCCCTTTTCCCAAACAACTTAGGTTTCGGTCATTGAGGTTTGGTTCGAGGAGATTGAGAAGGAAGCTTGGATACTCTTATCATCCAAGTGGCAGGTCCTCCTTTTGCCGAGGATGATGCCGACATTGTACCTATGGATTTGTTTAGATATTAAGACACTTATGTTGACTCTATATTTCACTTGAAGACAAGTCGTATAAAGCCTATATGTGGATTATTTTTATTTTTTTAGGGCTATTCCCAAGTTGATATTGAATTCTATATGGTTATGAGATGAGACGGATTTCATGACTCTATTTCTATCTTGTATATATATGTATGTGGAATAGAAGTAGAAGACTGAGTAATCTTATTATATGAAGGGTATATGTATATTCGGTAATAATACTATTATGTGTATGTAGAGTTCTATATTAATCTCCGATTAGATATAGCTAAAAAAATTAAATCTTCTGTACTTTTTGACTATTGAATGCGATGATGATAATTAAGGGTCTAGTATTAGTCCTCAAAGAGGACGCTGACGTTCGTCACATCTAGGGGTAAACCCGGATGTGACAGAACTAAGGCTTAAGTTAATACCATGATGAGGATTGTGATGGAGACTTGGTAAGTCTTGTGATTCCTATACTTTACTTCAATTACGGTTAATTGTGATTTAAGTCATAATGATTGTGTTCGAGTATGCCTTGTTTAGGATTGATAGGGTGGTATAATGTTGAATTGAAATTTCTTGCTTATGGTTGTGAGATTGATTGAGATGTAAAGTTATAAGGATGATGTCGATTACCAATGTGCCTTATTATCAAATAGTATGTAATGTGTTAACCCTACTTATGAGAATTATGATGAAAGGATTATACTCATGCATATCCTATTGAGCTTTTATGATGATGATTATACAAGGTCTAGAACCTATGACTTAAACTAAGTTATGATAGTCAAATAAATACTAAAGACAATTCAATAAGGGACTTAGTTTAGCACCGAGTGAACTTGACAATGGGAGGTGATGGCTTTCCAATAGAGGAAGTGTTAACCTATAGTTCAATATTTGATGTTGAGTCACCTTTGAGGGATACTCATTTCATTGATTCCCATGATATGAGTCCCCTGTTACCTAGTGGTATTAAGAGGAAAAAACATATTTCACAGTTCTTGAAGTATTTTGCCCCCATAGGAAGACTAGCAAATGGATCCACCTTGAAAGATATGTTTATGTTTGGTTTTACTTTGGTCGGTATATCACCTTCAACCGGTGTAAATTTTTACAACACCGGATTCCACATTACCTTATGTGGTCTATGTCTGTTAAGGCAAATTTTCTCTAAACTAAAATGAAATAATGATGTATAAACTAACTAAAGTGACTTGAGGGGTTTGACTTAGCTTTGGTAGGGATATGAGACTCTATATATGCCTTGCACTAGTTTTCCTTGATAAGAAATTTAGGAGGTTCATATCATGTATGTCGATGATTATAATGTTTATGAACATCTGATTGGTATTTATTGTTAAAGTATGAACTTATGTGTACTTGAAGGCTATGTTATGTGAAGTGATTTACATATTATGGTTTGTATAAGGTTGCTTGATTGAGTAAGGTTATGGGGATTTGCTTGGTCATTGCACTTGTTGCCTTAATGAGGATTATGATTAGTTGTCTCGCTTTGCTATTTACATTATGAACTCTTGTTCATTCTATTGATGTTGTTACTAGATGATAGAGTTATATGAGATTATGGGTTCAAGTATGTTGATATGCATATAGCTTATTTGGTTTGTTGAACATGTTTAAATGGTTAGTAGAGTTTGTTAATTGTTAATAAGTCCTTAAATAGGTAAAATGACATTATTTACCAAAATGTCTCTTTATAGAATGTTTGGTTGTTATATGTGTATATGGTCTCATACTTAGTACATGTGGCGTAGAAATCCCATTTTCTCGCTTTGTCCCAAATATTTTAGGTTGCGGTCGTTGAAGTTTGGTTAGAGTTTATCTAGTAGGAGGCTTGGATACTCTTATCATCCAAGTGTTAGGTCCTCATTTTCTCGAGGAAGATGCCAATATTCTACCTACACATTTGATTAGATTTTAAGACACTTATGTTTACAGTATCATTCATTTGAGAACAAGTTGTATAAATCCTATATATGGCTTACTTTTCTTGTTTTAGGGCTATGCCCAAGTTGATATTGTCATTCTCGATGGTTATGTGATAAGACAGATTTTGACTCTATTCTAGCATATATATGTATGTGAAATAAAAGTAGCACACTAAGTAATCCTCTTATACGAAGGATCTATGTATACTCGATATTAATACTATTGCATGTATGAGAGGTCTATGTAAACCTCCATTGAGATATATTTAAAAAATTTAAATTCTTCCATTTTTTCGACTTGTGAATGAGATGATGAAAACTAAAGGGTTAGTCTTAGTACTCAAAGAGGACGACGAAGATTGTTACGTTAAGGGTGTAAACCCGGATGTGACCGTAAGATCATTCTCTTTGCATTTATATAGATTCTCCGATAGCTACACCTATGTGGGAACATGGTTAATGGAAAAGGAGATTTCTTCTATGTAACTCGTTCTCTACTAACGAGGAGTACTCCTCTCAAGAGGTACATTGGATATAACATCTCAACTCACGAAGTGACAACCCCTTCTTCATAAACTCTTGGTTCTAAGCATAACTCCCCCAATTAGTCTTAAATTTTCATTACTAAAGGTTAAGAAATAACTACTGGACACCAAATATCAACTCATAAAGGGTGTCCATCCTCCAAACAATCTTAGAAAGCTCTTGGGAATAGTGATGTTGCTACTAAACACTTCATCTCAACTCACGAAAAATGTCCACCCCAAAACTACCCTTTTTAATACTATAGGAATAGTAGTGGTGGTATAGACACTTCATATCTACTCACGATGGGTGTCCACCCTAAAATACCCCATTCACATTCATTAACTTCATACATTCATTGAAATGGTGTGTGTGTGAGTACATGTGAGTACATCTTTTACATAATCACCATTTTCATAAAATTGACTTATAAAATTATTACACCTTTATTCATCATATATCACACCCTATTATGCTTAGCTTATACACGTACTTCATTTAACATGATCTCTACAATACATACAATTCATACTTCATAAAGAATATCAACATGAACATCATAAACATCATTACATTACTTCACATACTATGCCTTCATCGCCACAATAAAAATACATATATTCATATATATATATATTATATATATATATATATATATATATATATATATATAATATATATATCCATAGAATTTCACAATAAGAACCAACCAATATAACCAAATTATTGTTCATAAAAGCTTTCATCAACTAGTCTCAGTTCGTCCAATAATTCATCATAAAAATATCCCTTAATGTAGTAGCTAATCACAATATAACCTTAAAGAAATCATAGCTCTAACATTATCTAATCATGTTCATTAAACTCATTTCATAAACTAAAAGCTGGAAATATCCATAAGCATGGGTTCAATTGAGGTTTTGAGTTTTAAATCATCAACTAATACTAAAAAACATATTTGAATCATCAAAACATTTTCACCTGAAGACCCATGCTTAGAGTCAAAGATAGAATAAGTTGGAGCATAAAAACCCTTTTTGAAATTTCATAGAAGTGGCTCCTTGAATTAAAAAAGGTTCAAGGATTAATACCTTCCTAAATTAGAAGTAACCACGAAATTTTGATTAATAAAACCTCCAAATCCTTAAACCCTTTCTCAACCTTGAGTCCTAGCTTCGATGGGGTCTTGAGAGTGTTTTTCTTGACGGACGGGTTTTAAATATTTTAAAAAATGTGGTCTTATCTAGGTGTAGGTGTTTAAAATAACTTAAATACCTTTAAAAACCTAAAATAATCGGTCATGATTCATAAAAGATTTGGGGTGAATTTACTAAAACACCCCAAGCTTAGCAGATTCTCTAGACAGTTTTACAGATGCCAAAGGACGACACCTAGCTACTGGGCGTCGTTTGATCGATGGTCGATCCTTCTAGGGCATCATTTGAATCATATACCTATTTCATGGAGTCTAAGCACCCACAACTAAGAGTTTAGCTACACTCCAAGACGATGGGGTGTCACTAAGACGACAATTTATTGATTTAGGGCGTCGACTTCCCAGTTCTTGGCAGATTCCGTCTAAGTGTTGAGGTCCTCTCTAAGAATCACCAAACTTTAGACACTTCCTCAAAACATCATTAATAACCATTTTAAAACAAAATTAACTCGTAACACACATGTGAAGGTCTAGTTCAACTTAGTTTGTTTTAGGGATGTTACATGTGAGGCATCCGATACTTTTAATCTGAAAATATATCTTTTTTATGACCCTTTTCACCAAGATCGAGTAAAGATTAACTTCCAATATATATAAGTGATTGGAAACTTGGTTCTCTATGCCCTTTTAGTCATTCTCAACAATATCAAATTCTTGCAACAACAACACCCATCTAAATAATTTGAGGTTTAGCATCCTTCTTGGCCATCAAATATATCAACGTTGAATGTTCTGTGTGCACTATCACCTATGTCCCAAGAAAATAAGAACAAAATTTCGTGAAAGCAAACACCACTACAAGAAGCTCTTGATCTTTAACCGTGTAACTCTTTTGGGCTTCATTTAGGGCTTTCATTTCATTGTAAATAGGGTGAATCACCTTTTCACAATTTTTTCCCAATACTACACCAAGCGCCACCCCACTAGCATCACACATGACTTCAAACGGTTCCCCATAATTTTGATCAATAATAACAGGGGCGAAGACTAACTTCTTCTACTACTCTTCAAATGCTTTCAGACAAGCATCATCAATGTTTAATATACTCTTTTTTAAAGCAACTTGCACAAAGAAAGTATTTTTTTTGAGAAATATTTTATCAGCCTTATATATAACTCATCGTGCCCAAGATAAATTCTAACACCCTTTATGGAGATTTGTGGTTAAAGTCATTATATCATCTCAACTTTGTCCTTATAAACTTGAGTACCCTTACTAAAGATTTGGTGATCCAACATAAGAATTTTTTTCACCATGTAGTGTCAGTTCTCCAAATTTAGTACAAAATTTCAATCTTTGCATCTTTTAAGTACTATGGTAAATTTCTAATAAACAATCAAAGGAGTCTTGCGCGATAAAGGAATCATCCATGAAAACCTAAATAGTGTCCTCCACCATGTCGGAAAATATCGACATCATACGACACTCGAAAGTGGCAAGTGCGTTGCATAACCCAAATGGCATTATTCGAATGCAAAAGTCCCATAAGGGAATGTTAAAATGGTCTTTTCTTGATCTTCTGGGGCGATTGAGATCCTATTGTAGCCCTAATACCCATCAAGAAAGCAATACCATCCATGAAATTCAATTTTATCCAATATCTGGTCCATAAAAGGCATGGGAAAATGGTCTTTTTCCGTCAAAACGTTCAACTTCCGATAATCCATACAAATTCTCCATCCTGTCACCGTCACCAGTCGAATCGGAATAAGCTTGTTTCTTTCGTTTGGATGACACTAATACAATCCTTTTTAGGCGCACACTAAACAAGGCATACCCAACTATTATCTGGGATGGGAGAAATGACTCTTTCATCCAACCATTTATAATCTCCTTCTATACTACCTCTTGCATAGGCGAATTTAATCTTCTATTATTCTTAATATTAGGCTTATGATCCGGTATGAGTTGAATCTTGTGAGAACAAATAAAGGGAGGAATGCAAATAATATCCGCAATAGTCCACTCAATAGATCGCTTAAACCTATTTAGCATGGGTACAAAACACTCGACTTGTCCGCCATTAAGATATGCCGCAATAATGGTTGGAGTGTCTCATTCATGCCAAATACTCAAATGAGGTGGTAGAGCCTTATGCTCAAATTTTTGTGATTCCTCAATGGATGGCTTTGCGGGTGGGGATTGACGATTCATTATGTCTAGCTATAACCTCTTAAATTTTGCCTAGTACTCAAATATCTACAATGCAGTAACCCATCATAATAATCCTCTCAGCCATCACTCTCGAATTTAATCTTAACTACTACGAGTGACTCAACACCAACTTTTCTTCAATTTGCACCTGAGAAATAGTGTCAACTCTGTAGGTTACCCCGGACACCGGATTGAACTTCACCACTTTGCTTCGTGCATCTACAACTATCAAATATTCCTTCTTTATTATTTACACTGATTTAATCAACCCCTTCTCCATATCAATTACTGCGCGCCTACTACCAAGGAATGGTCTCCAAAGGATGATGGAAACCTCCAAGTCAACCTCAACATAAAGGATGAAAAAATCCACCGGAATGATGAATGACTCAACTTTCACTAAAACATTGTGGAGTACACCAATTGGTCTCTTTATAGTTCAATCAACCATCAATAGTCACATCGCAATGGGCATTGGATTCCCCAATCCTAGTTTCATATAAATGGACAAGGTCATGAGATTTATCCTAGTACAAAGATTACACAATGCATTAGCAGAGTGTAACAACCCAATAGTACTTAGAATAGTGAAGGTGCTAGTATCCTCGTTCTTATGCACTAAGGATCTTGTAGCAATAGCACTACAGTGTTGCAATCTATCATCATTTTACAAAGCCACTACCCTCTTCTTTGTCACCATGTCCTTCATGAATTTTCCAAACCCAGGTATTTTCTCTAAAGATTCTATCAACGGGACATTGATAGAGAACTTCTTCAACATACTTATAAACATGTGGTGTTTTCTTCTTCAGCCTTCTTGACCAACCTGTTGTAATGGAGGTGGAGGTCAAGGAATAGGGACAACTTTCTAAGTAAATTTTGCTTCGTTCTCCATCACAGTCGCAGACTCTCTGTTGACCTCTCTCACCTTAATTTTTTTATTATAAATCTCCACCAAAGACAACATAGGTGGATCAATTGTTTGCTCGACCCCTCGAGTAGTTCCTGTCATGCAATGCCCATCCTTCCTTAGGTTCTGGATAGTGTTGCTTGGAAGAGTGTCTGGTTTGCATGGGTTCACTATAGTAGACAACTGAGTCATATGTAGCTCAATATGCTTTATCGAGGCTACATGTGAATCAACCTTTTCTCCAATACAATACAAGTCATTTCTCACCTCCTAAACATTTTCATCAGTTGCATTAAACCTCCTACTCATTTTCTGCATCACATCCTCAATATGCGACACCTTACATCGACCTCCCATATTGAATATTATTGATTTTAAGGAGGAACATATGGCCCAACCTGATCGTTCTTGTTACCATATTTGTTTTGGATGAAGTTGTTTTTATGATTGTAGTTCCCACCTCGGACATATTTATCCTCTCCGTTGTAGTTACAATAGTTCTGACTTTGGTTTCCTTTCCTTTTGTGCCAATTATATGCATTGGAAACTAGGTAGTTTGGTAAGAAACCTTTCGTATAATCATTTACTGCATATGAATCCTCGTAATAGTAATACTCTTTTGCCGATGAATGATTTCTAGTCAAATAGTTCACTCCACTCTCCTTCTTTGTGTCCATGCTCACATGCTTATAGACCAACCCAAACTCGGTCCTTATCAACTCTATCTTTTCATGAATCTCATCTGTGGCTAAAATGTTTGTATCTTGAACAACGAAGATGTTCCGCCCACTATACAACATTCTATTGCTCCAAGCCTTGTTGTTATGAGATAACTTTTGCATTTTCTCATTGATTTGTGCCCTTGTCCACATGCCATATGACCCTTCTGCAATAGTATCAAGAACTGCCTTAACATTGTCATTGGCACCATTGTCATCTTGTCCCTGATAGAAGTACTTTTTCAATGAATCATCATCAAAATGGAGGTTTGGGACACTTTACATAAAGGCAGTGGATCTATTCCAAGAGCCACTTACAGACTCTGTAGGTTGAGCCAGAAAATAGTTGATCTTGTCCTTTTTATTTGACTTATTGTACACTCGAAAATGTCTTTCCAAGAATGCATCGCTCAACCTCTCCGATGTATCGATAGAGTTGTAACGTAGCTCATTGAACCATACTTCAGCACCTCGGGGAACACCCTGAACCCAATAACATTAATATCCCAATATGGTCGACCTATGCAACTCTTGAAGACAAATTTCAGTTTAGCTATGTGAGCATGTGGATCATCAACTAGCAACAATGAAAATAAACCTCTTGCTGTCAATATCTGCATCAAGGTACAAGTAACCACAAAAGTATGTCCAGGTATGACCGGTTGTAAGACTAGAGGTCTATGAGACTCGGTGATATTCATGTCGAACCTATCAATATGATTAATTTGTACTCCTTTAGAGTCTTAGGACCTAAAAGGAGGTCCCACTCTATTAATAAGTAGAACCATGTTGTTCCTTTCTACATTCTATGGGGGTAGCAGCCCTACTCCATCACCTCCTCTAATAGGATTAACAGGCGGTACTATATTATTCATTCTTCGCAAGGTCTTGACCAATTAAGAATAGTTGGGAGTGAGTGGACTCTTCTCTATGTACTTGTCATACATTAGAGTAAGACCCTAAGAGATAAAAAATTTGATATGCTCAAATTACACCTCTCCAAAGAAGCATAAGAGATCGTTATCAAGGAAAGAATTCAACCGGTAGGTTGGAGTCTATCCCAGGAGGAATATGGTTTAGACTAAGCTTTAACTTGAGATAGCGTCTTTTTAGTCAAGGTAAATCCGAAATAAATAAGTAGAGAGGGATTGTTAAAAAAGTGCAGAAATCATGCAAGTGTTTAATAAGTAAAAGTTAGTGTCAGTTGTTAACAAGATAAGAGAAGAAGTATAGTATAGGTGTTTACCATAAGATCATAACGGAATAATTCTAACAATAGTTATCCCTTCTTAGTGTATTACATGAAAAATGATAAGTTATGTATCTCTAAATCCATTGTCCGACATTCAAATAATTTCACCTCGCACCTTTATCCGGCTACATGTGTATAATTGATTAAGCCTTACCTTTACCTCAGATTAGACATTAGAATCGATGTATGTCTTAGTTATTACTTTTCACCAATCGACAGAAGACTATTATATAGTATCACCCTAAATCTATATTGATCATTCTTTTCTTATTAACAACCTTCTTTGTTCGGCAAGTAGCAACAAGGCAAGTTCTAACGCAAGTACTTGTTAAAAATATTTCTAAATGAACGAATTATAAATGCATGTCAAAAATACTATTCAAGAATTGTTTAATTACTATTCATACTTTGTTAATATCACATGGTTCTCAAAATCCTAGTTGTGGATTTAGTTACCCATATTAGCAAGAACATAATTCATGTTGATATATGAGTAAATCATGAAATTACGTAAAAAGAATGATAAACCCTGAAATCCAACTTGAATTAAAACCAAAATCTCCAAATAAAACCCAAAAATCTATAATTTGCTAAAGTTGCAAAAAATAAATCCCAAAGAAAGAACTCAATAGAATGTAACAGTTTCTCACCCCCGAAAATGAGGTTTACATCCCTATTTATTTAAAAAAAATACTAAATTAAAAAGGGAATAAAAATAATGAAATTAAACTACACGATGCGTCTTCAAGTTATAAGATAGAACTACGGTCCATGAGTTAATGTAGCTCCGTCTATAGAAAATTATCTATCTTTTGCTATCTAAACTTTCTCAGACAACTTCTATGATCTGGCAGTACGGACCGTAAATTAGAGAATGGTCCGTAAGTCGAGTCTGTCACTCCATACTTAGATTATTTCAACCTTAGGTACCAGAACCACTTCTCAAATCACTTTTACGAGCTGCAATATGGACCATAAGTCATTCTACGATTCGTAAGACACCATTGTGGTTCAACATTTAGTAAGATTTCCTTGAGCTTTCACAATACCTTTACATAGCAATCTCACGCCCCTCACCTACGGACCGTAAGTCATTCCATGTGTAACGACCTGTTTAGTCATTTTGAGTAGCATATTTTAATTCTTGAAAAACTGGCAGAGGCAACGGATGCCACGACGGACCGTCATGGTCACGACGGACCGTCGTGGAGGTCCCGTCCCAGAACACTTAGAATTCTGAATTTTAGGTACTATAATCGATTCTCTGAACTTCACGACGGAGTGGAAGGACGGACCGTCGCAGGCTCGACGGCCCGTCACAGGCCATTCACTTAAAATCGAGTTTCTATAGCATGTGATGGACAACAGGACGGACCGTCGCAGGCACGACGGCCCGTCACAGGCTGCGCAATCCCAGGCTGGGTCAGATTTCTGTTAATTTATTTAAGGGGCGTTTTGGACTATTTTCTGCTTTAATTATAAAGTGGTGGGTTAATGTTAATAAGTCTAATTACTTGGGGGTTAAAAGAGGTAACCTTAAGTTAATTAGTGGGTTATTAGTGCCATCTTTTATACTTAATTATATGATTATTAGGGTAAAAGAAAGAGGGTTTGAATAAGAAAAACAGAAAAGAACAAGAGAGGAAATCGAGCAAGAGAGAGAGAGAAAACGAAGGGACAACAAGAATTTGAGGAATTTGCTTGCTTGATCACGAATCTTCGGTGGAGGTAGGTTATGGTTTTCACACTATTCGTAGTAAACTCTTAATAGAGAATGATATGTGTTGGGTAGTATTATTAAGTCTTCTATATGCTTAATTGTGTGTATGCATGATTGATTTTAATATATATATGAATGTGATAAAATAAGCATGATGAAGCTATTGAATCTTAAATCTTGAAGAAACCCTAATCTACTTTGTTAATGATAATGCCTTGGTATAAAAGAAGGCTTAATGAACGAAAGTAGTGAGATTAGGGGATCGAGTGCCACGTTTGGTACAGGATAGAATAGGAGGTCGGAGTGTCACGTTCCGACACCAGGATAGTATATGGATCGGGTGCCACGTTCCGGTACCAGGATAGAATATGAGGATCGGAGTGTCACGTTCCGACACCAGGATAGTATATGGATCGGGTGCCACGTTCCGGTACCAGGATAGAATATGAGGATCGGAGTGTCACGTTCCGACACCAGGATAGTATATGGATCGGGTGCCACGTTCCGGTACCAGGATAGAATGAGGAGCGGAGTGTCACGTACCGACACGAGAGTAAATATATAATGAATCTTGAAAGATGTTATATACTCAATCTAATGAACCTAATTCCCAAATGAGTATGATGAGGAGGCGTGAGATGTGCTGTGTTGTAACCAAGGATTATGGTAATTGTAAATGCTGCATGCTAAGGATATTAGTTGATTTTGATGTTACTTGATATATACTGTTTTCTATTTTGAGTTGGCGATGATACTTACTCAGTACTTGTGTTGTACTGACCCCCCTACTTTATGTTTTCTTCTTGTTATTGTGGAGTGCAGCAAACGTACCGTCGTCTTCAACTCAACCGCACTCTAGCCAGTCTTCATTACACCGGATTTCAGGTGAGCTAACGCTTCTAGCTTGGACTGGATCTTCTTTCTCATGTCTTGATGCCTTGAAGTTCCGGCATGGACTAGCTTTGTTTATTTAGTTCTTAGAATACTCTTAGTTAGTAATTTGATCATAGATGTTCTTGTGTGATGACTTCCAGATTTTGGGATAATAATAGATGTTGAATTTTAGAAGTTATTGAATCGGTTATTTAATGAATTTAAGTCTTCCGCATTACTTTCTGTTGATATTACATTGAAATGTTAAGGTTAGATTGGTTGGTTCGCTCCATAGGAGGATAAGTGTGGGTGCCAGTCGCGATCCGATTTGGGTCGTGACAAACTTGGTATCAGAGCATTAGGTTCGTTGGTCTCATCACACAAGAACAGGTCTAGTAGAGTCTTAAGGACGGTAGGGGGACGCCTTACTCTTCCTTGGAGAGGCTATAAGACTTTAGGAAAATTCCATTCTTTCTTTCTTTCTTTCGTGCTATTACTTGAATCCAATTGGTATCTAGGTGATACAATGGTATCTGACCATCTTCACTCTATTTCGCAGATGGTTAGAACTAGAGCAACGACTACGCCAACACCAGCACCGGATGGAACAGGGTGCGTCTGAGCCAGCCGCTGGGGGGGTTTAGCTCGAGGAAGAACAACGGCAAGAGGCCGTGGTAGAGGTCGTGGGAGGACGTCCTCTAGGGGAAGGACGAGCACCTAGCCCATCTAGTACTAGGGCGGTGACTCCTTCACCGACTGAGGAAGTAATAAGAGAAGGGGAGGATGGGGAGAATGAAAAAGTACAGAATGAGGAAATGCCACCCAACCTACCCCAGAGATGATCAATCGGTTCTCGCTTATCTTAGTGGGTTGTCTGATCAGGGTCAGGCACCACCAGTGTTTTCTGCACCAACACCTCCGGTTTCAGAGGTACAACATGCAGCCACTATGGCCCCTCGTATGGATGCCTCATTGGACATAGGCACGTTTCCACGCCTGACTACTGGGCCTATAATGACAAATGATCAGCATGAACTTTTCAGTAAGTTCTTGAAATTGAAACCTCCAGTCTTCAAGGGTGCAGAATCTGAGGATGCTTACGATTTTCTGGTTGACTATCATGAGCTACTACACAAGATGGGTATAGTAGAACGGCTTGGTGTTGAGTTTGTGAGTTATCAGTTTCAAGTGTCAACCAACAGAGGCACCACCTATGACTTGGGCCTCATTCTCTAGCTTGTTTATGGAGAAGTATATCCCCCGGACTTTGAGGGATAGGAAAAGGGATGAGTTCTTGAGCCTAGAGCAAGGTAGGATGTCGGTCAATGCATATGAGGCTAAGTTTCGTGCACTATCCAGATACGCCACCCAACTTTGTTTCAGTCCACAAGAGCGGATTCGCCGTTTTGTGAAGGGGTTGAGATCAGAGTTGCGAATTTCAGCTTTACAAGTAGCGGCCACAGCGAAATCTTTTCAAGAAGTGGTAGACTTCGTGGTAGAGGTGGAAGGAGTGAAGCCAGATGAATTCACCATGGCATCGACATCAAAGAGGTTTCGAAAGGGAGGTGAGTTTAATGGTTCTTACTCTAGAGGACAGGGTTCCGGAGGTACTTAGTTCGACCCATTCAGTCCACCTCAGACCAGCCAACACTTCTCTAAGAGACCTATGCTTGAATCCAGAGAGTGTTATGGGTGTGGAGAGACTGGGCATATCAAGAGGTATTGTCCAAAACAGAGTTATAGACCCCCAATAGCTAGAGGTAGAGGTGGTCATGGTAGAGGCCGTTATTCTGGAGGACGTGGTGGTCGAGGTAATGGTGGTCAAAAAACGGCCGGGAGATGGGCAAACTGGAGCCACTACATCACAACATGGTAGGGGCAACGGACAGACAAGTAATGGGGCCCATTGTTATGCTTTCCCTGGGAGATCGGAGGCGGAGACATCTGATGCTGTCATCACAGGTAATCTTCTGGTTTGTGATTGCATGGCTTCTGTATTGTTTGATCCTGGATCCACATTCTCTTATGTATCTTCCTCATTTGCTAATGGTCTAAATTTACATTGTGAATTACTTGATATGCCTATTCGTGTTTCTACTCCGGTGGGTGAGTCTGTGGTAGTTGAAAAGGTATATAGGTCTTGTTTGGTGAACTTTGTGGGGAGCAACACTTATGTAGATTTGGTTATCTTAGAAATGGTTGATTTTGATGTAATTCTGGGTATGACTTGGCTTTCTCCGCAATTTGCGATCTTGGATTGTAATGCTAAAACGGTGACGTTAGCCAAGCCTGGGACAGATCCGTTAGTGTGGGAGGGTGACTACACTTCCAATCCGGTGCGTATAATCTCCTTTCTTCGTGCTAAGAAAATGGTTAGTAAAGGGTGTTTAGCTTTCTTGGCACATCTCAAGGATGACACTACCCAAGTACCTTCGATTGAGTCGGTTTCGGTGGTCCGTGAGTTCTTGATGTGTTCCCTGCAGATCTTCCTGGTATGCCACCAGATAGGGATATTGACTTCTGTATTGATCTTGAACCGGGTACTCGCCCCATTTCTATACCCCCTTATAGAATGGCTCCCGCGGAGTTAAGAGAGTTAAAAGCCCAACTTCAAGAGTTGTTGAGCAAAGGCTTCATTAGACCAAGTGCATCTCCTTGGGGTGCTCCGGTTTTGTTTGTGAAGAAGAAGGATGGGAGTTTTCGGATGTGCATAGACTACCGGCAGTTGAACAAGGTGACCATAAAGAACAAGTATCCTCTTCCTCGCATTGATGACTTGTTCGATCAGTTACAAGGTGCTTGTGTCTTCTCTAAGATTGACTTGAGATCCGGTTATCATCAATTGAAAATACGGGCAACGGATGTGCCAAAGACTGCTTTTAGAACCAGGTATGGGCATTACGAATTTGTAGTGATGTCTTTTGGTCTTACGAATGCCCCTGCTGCCTTCATGAGTTTGATGAACGGGATTTTAAGCCATATTTGGATCTCTTTGTGATCGTATTTATTGATGATATACTGATATACTCCAAGAGTAAGAAGGAACATGAGGAGCATTTGAGAATTGTGTTGGAAATGTTGAGGGAGAAAAAGCTTTATGCCAAGTTCTCTAAGTGTGAGTTTTGGCTAGATGCAGTGTCCTTCTTGGGGCACGTGGTTTCCAAGGATGGAGTGATGGTGGATCCTTCTAAGATCGAAGTAGTGAAGAATTGGGTAAGACCTACTAATGTGTCAGAAATAAGAAGCTTTGTTGGTTTAGCCAGTTACTACCGTCGATTTGTCAAGGGATTCTCTTCTATTGCTTCCCAATTGACGAACTTGACTAAGCAGAATGTTCCATTTGTATGGTCGGATGAGTGTGAGGAAAGCTTTCAGAAGCTCAAGACTCTGTTGACTACTGCACCAATTCTCACCTTGCCAGTGGAAGGTAAGAACTTCATTGTTTATTGTGATGCATCCTATTCTGGTTTGGGTGCAGTGCTAATGCAAGAGAAGAATGTGATTGCTTATGCTTCAAGACAATTAAAAGTGCATGAACGTAACTATCCAACTCATGATTTGGAATTGGCCGCGGTAGTGTTTGCATTAAAGCAATGGAGACACTATTTATATGGGGTTAAGTGTGAGGTCTATACGGATCATCGTAGCCTACAGTATGTCTTTACTCAGAAGATTTGAACTTGAGACAGAGGAGATGGATGGAACTACTGAAGGACTACGACATCACTATTTTGTATCATCCGGGAAGGCGAATGTTGTAGCGGATGCTTTAAGTAGAAAGGCGGGAAGCATGGGAAGTCTAGCTCACTTGCAAGCTTCTAGACGCCCATTGGCTAGAGAAGTTCAGATTCTGGCTAACGACCTTATGAGATTAGAAGTAAATGAGAAGGGAGGATTTTTAGCTTGTGTGGAGGCAAGATCTTCCTTCCTTGACAAGATTAAGGGAAAGCAGTTTGATGATGAAAAATTGATCCGGATCCGAGATAAAGTGTTGCAAGGAGAGGCTAAAGAAGCGACAATCGATGAGGAAGGTGTTTTGAGGATTAAGGGAAGGGTATGTGTACCCCGCGTCGATGATTTGATCAACACTATTCTGACAGAGGCTCATAGTTCAAGGTATTCGATACATCCGGGTGCAACCAAGATGTACCGTGACCTAAAGCAACACTTTTGGTGGAGTAGAATGAAGCGTGATATTGTGGATTTTATTGCCAAATGTCCAAATTGTCAACAAGTAAAGTATGAACACCAAAGGCCCGGAGGAACACTTCAGAGAATGCCCATTCCGGAATGGAAATGGGAGAGATTGCAATGGACTTCGTGGTTGGTCTTCCAAAGACATTGGGCAAGTTCGACTCCATTTGGGTGATTGTGGACTTATTAACTAAGTCTGCTCATTTCATTCCGGTTAAGGTGACTTACAATGCAGAGAAGTTAGCCAAACTTTACATCTCAGAAGTTGTTCGATTGCATGGAGTTCCACTGTCCATCATATCAGATAGAGGTACGCAGTTTACTTCTAAGTTTTGGAGAACATTGCATGCGGAATTAGGTACTAGGTTGGACCTTAGTACTGCTTTCACCCCAGACCGACGGTCAGTCTGAGCGAATGATTCAAGTGTTGGAGGATATGCTTCGTGCATGGTGATAGAATTTGGTGGCATTGGGATAGCTTCTTACCCTTAGCGGAGTTTTCATACAATAATAGCTATCACTCAAGTATTGACATGGCCCCATTTGAAGCATTGTATGGTAGGAGATGTAGGTCTCCCATTGGTTGGTTTGATGCATTCGAGGTTAGACCTTGGGGTACTGACTTTTGAGGGACTCGTTAGAAAAGTGTGAAATCCATTCAAGAAAAGCTTTTAGCGGCTCAAAGTAGGCAAAAGGAGTATGCAGATCGAAGGTTAGGGATTTGGAGTTCATGGAAGGTGAACAGGTTTTGCTGAAGTTTCACCATGAAGGGTGATGCGATTTGGTAAAAGAGGTAAGCTTAGTCCGAGGTATATTGGTCCATTTGAAGTTCTGAAGCGAGTAGGGGAGGTGGCTTATGAATTAGCCTTGCCTCCAGCACTCTCCTGAGTACATCCGGTATTCCATGTGTCGATGTTGAAAAGATACCATGGGGATGGAAACTACATTATCCGTTGGGATTCAGTTTTGCTTGATGAGAATTTGTCTTATGAGGAGGAGCCTGTTGCTATTTTAGATAGAGAAGTTCGCAAGTTGAGGTCAAGGGAGATTGCATCCATCAAGGTGCAATGGAAGAATCGACCGGTTGAAGAAGCCACTTGGGAGAAGGAGGCAGATATGCAAGAAAGATACCCACACCTGTTTACAGATTCAGGTACTTCTTTTCACTCTTGTTTTACTTCTCGTGATCGTTCGAGGACGAACGATGGGTAAATTGGTATCTATTGTAACGACCTGTTTAGTCGTTTTGAGCAGCAGATTTTATTTCTGGAAAACTGGCAGAGGCAACGGATGCCACGATGGACCGTCATGGTCACGACGGACCGTCCTGGAGGTCCCGTCCCAGAACACTTAGAATTCTGAATTTTAGGTACTGAAATCGATTCTCTAAACTTCGCGACGGAGTGGCAGGACGGACCGTCGCAGGCTCGACGGCCCGTCACAGTCCATTCACTTAAAATCGAGTTTCTGTAGCATGTGACGGACAGCAGGACGGAACGTCGCAGGCACGACGGCCCGTCATAGGCTGCGCAATCCCAGGCTGGGTCGGATTTCTGTTAATTTATTTAAGGGGCGTTTTGGACTATTTTCTGCTTTAATTATAAAATGGTGGGTTAATGTTAATAAGTCTAATTACTTGGGGGTTAAAAGAGGTAACCTTAAGTTAATTAGTGGGTTATTAGTGCCATCTTTTATACTTAATTATATGATTATTAGGGTAAAAGAAAGAGGGTTTGAATAAGAAAAATAGAAAGAACAAGAGAGGGAAATCGAGCAAAAGAGAGAGAAAACGAAGGGACAACAAGAATTTGAGGAATTTGCTTGCTTGATCACGAATCTTCGGTGGAGGTAGGTTATGGTTTTCACACTATTCGTAGTAAACTCTTAATGGCGAATGATATGTGTTGGGTAGTATTATTAAGTCTTCTATATTGCTTAATTGTGTGTATGCATGATTGATTTTATATATATATATGATTGTGATAAAATAAGCATGATGAAGCTATTGAATCCTAAATCTTGAAGAAACCCTAAATCTACTTTGTTAATGATAATGCCTTGTATAAAAGAAGGCTTAATGAACGAAAGTAGTGAGATTAGGGGATCGGGTGCCACGTTCCGGTACAAGGATAGAATATGAGGATCGGAGTGTCACGTTCCGACACCAGGATAGTATATGTATCGGGTGCCACGTTCCGGTACCAGGTTAGAATATGAGGATCGGAGTGTCACGTTCTGACACCAGGATAGTATATGGATCGGGTGCCATGTTCCGGTACCAGGATAGAATATGAGGATCGGAGTGTCACGTTCCGACACCAGGATAGTATATGGATCGGGTGCCACGTTCCGGTACCGGGATAGAATGAGGAGCGGAGTGTCACGTACCGACACGAGAGTAAATAATATAATGAATCTTGAAAGATGTTAATATACTCAATCTAATGAACCTAATTCCCAAATGAGTATGATGAGGAGGCGTGAGTCCTCATTGATGTGCTTGGTGTTGTAACCACGGATTATGGTAATTGTAAATGCTGCATGCTAAGGATATTAGTTGATTTTATGATGTTACTTGATATATACTGTTTTCTGTTTTGAGTTGGCCGATGATACCTACTCAGTACTTGTGGTTGTACTGACCCCCCCTACTTTTATGTTTTCTTCTTTGTTATTGTGGAGTGCAGCAAACGTACCGTCGTCTTCAACTCAACCGCAACTCTAGCCAGTCTTCATTACACCGGATTTCAGGGTGAGCTAAAGCTTCTAGCTTGGACTGGATCTTCTTTCTCATGCCTTGATGCCTTGAAGTTCCGGCATGGACTAGCTTTTGTTTATTTTAGTTCATAGAATACTCTTAGTTTAGTAATTTGATCATAGATGTTCTTGTGGTGATGACTTCCAGATTTTGGGGATAATAATAGATGTTGAATTTTAGAAGTTATTGAATCGGTTTTATTTAATGAATTTAAGTCTTCCGCATTACTTTCTGTTGATATTACATTGAAATGTTAAGGTTTAGATTGGTTGGTTCGCTCACATAGGAGGATAAGTGTGGGTGCCAGTCGCGATCCGATTTGGGTCGTGACACCATGGCTCGTAGGTGCCTTTATATGTATATCTTTTCAAAATTTTCCTCATCTCTCTCCTCAAATCCTCGTGCCTGAGTTTATTTTCTAATAAACAACAAAGAAACGTAATACTAACAAGAAACAACTACCGAAACATACAATTCTTGAGTACGTATCAATAGTAACATAAACTTGTGGTACCTGAATGTTGTAGTCTTGTTTGTTTGTAAGATGGACGATTTCCTTCGTATGTGAATTTAGTAGAATATGTTGAAAAAAGTAGCCATCAAGAACAACTAACCTATTAGGAGCATTAATTATTTATATGATCGACTCCACGAAGAGCAATACTTCATTAAGATTAACTTTTTTTCAGTTTATCAACAATTGAGGATGAAGGAAGGTGATATCCCAAATATAATATTTCAAACTCAATATGGTCATGATGAATTTTTAGTAATGTCATTTTGATTGACCAGTGCTCCGTCCATATTTATTGACATAATGAATAAGGTGTTCAAGTGATACGTTGATATGTTTAATATCATGTTCATTGATGACATGTTGATTTACTCAATCATTAAGAATAACCATGTCGATAATTACCCCAGTATGGAAAATATGGTAGTTAATATTATTAGTTGTCTTTCAATAGGTAGTTCTTCCCATGTGGAACAAGATAAAAAGGAATTTGTTTGTGATGTTTAGATATAGGCCCGATTGGGTGATAAGTTATTTGACTCCACCAAAGGTTTGTGTTATTGTTCAGAATATTCTTTTATTGGGGATGTGTACTCAAAGCAAGGATTTGCTAGATTTTATTGAGTTGAATGAATTGATGCTTGGAATGTCCTTTGAGTCTTTCTCCAAATGGGGAGATGGCATGCTTTTATATCAAAGTCATTTGTGTGTTCCCAATATTTATAATTTGAGAGATAAAATATTATCATAAGTGTATAGTTGTCGATATTCCATAACCTAGGAACCACATTGATTTACGAGACTTGCAGGAGGTTTATTGGATTAATGGGATGGAGAAGAATATTATGGAATTTTTAGGTAAGTGTCGTAATTGTAAGCAAGTGAAAATTCAACATCAAATGTTGGTAGAATTTTCTGATGATATTTGCATTCCTTCTTGGAAGTGGGATAATTTGAATATGGAATTGATTATTTGTATACCCCGGACATGAAGAAAATAACTCGATTTGGGTTATAGTTGACTGTATAACAAAGATTCTCCTTATTGTTTCTTATTCGGTGGAAGACTATGCTGAGTTGTATATAAGGGAGATTGTTAGGTTGAATGTAGTTCCCCTATCCATTATATATGATCATGGCACCTAATTTTATTCAATGTTTTGGAAATATGTCAAAAGGGACTTGATACTCATGTTAAGTTTAGTAAAACCATTCATTCTGAATTTCATAGAAAGTGAAGCATAATATCCAAACATTGGAATATAAGTTGAAATCTTGTGTCATTGACTTCAAGGTTTACTAGGACGATCATTTGAATTTGATTGAGTTTGCATATAATAATATCTCGCAAAAGTCACCAGAGACTCTCCATGTGAGTTGTTTGATTGCAAAATGATCCAGACAGTTTGGCTTATGAGTGAAACAAACTCAGAGAACTAAAGAGAAAAGGGTACCTTGTCGAATATAATGGTGTTCTCGACTTACATAGCCAAAATGATCAGAATAACTAGGGAAGGATATCAAGTCCAATCAGTAAGAGATGTTATAACCACCGAGTATGTGAAATCATTAGGTGATATTGAACACGTTCTCCAATTAAGAAGTCGAGATTAAAAATAAGAAATAGAAAAATGATGATATGGATTTTCCATCGGTGGATCACCGACTCATTTATCAATTGACGAGTCATGGATTTCAACACATTTAAGGTTTAATATTTAAGGATTTAGTGTCCTCAAAACCTATTTTGATCTCATAATTTATGTTACAATGTTAATTTCGAACAATGAAGGCAAAAGAGCTAGGCAAGGGCATTATACGCAAAAAGGAGCAAAAAAGTTGAAGAAGTTGAAAGAAAGCAAGGTTGGTACTCGCCAAAGCCACAAAATGAGTCAAAAAAGTTACAGCAGGCCAGCCCATGGAAAAACAACTTTGTGATAAGATGGGTATATCGGTGATTAAAAGAAGTTTCTGTGAAGCAAGTTTAGGCAGCCCAAAATTACATAGCAATTGGTGAAATGGAAAGCCCAAAAGGTGAGAAGATGAGCATTTGGAGCGTCACCTACTAGGTCGGCGAGCCCGACCTAGATTTCCCAAATATACAACAAAGAAAAGTTAAATATACAGACCAAAAAGGAGTTGAAAGGGGAAATCGGCGCATCGCCAGTCAGGTTGGACAAGACCGACTTACTTCTTCGAGTGACTAAAGCTGAAATTTGGGGAACATATAAATTCAATTTTTAAAAGAAGAAAAAGAGTTTCCATATTTTCCAATTCTGGGTTTTTTCCACACATTGCATTACACATTTTGGGTAGAGATTATGTTTTGTTTTATTTTTTAATTATATTTAAGCATTTGGAGACTTTTTAATCCTTTCCCAACAAGATGGAAAATATAGTTGGTAACAATTTGTTATTATTGATTCGGTTTGTTAAAAACCCACATTCTTGGTGTGTTAAAATGTTGTTGAATGTTTCAATTAGATTTTGATTGTTAATATTTAGTGATTTTACTATTTATTTTAACTGGGTTTAATTAATAGTTTGAGTTTTAATTGGTTAATTGTAGTTGGAAATATAATTATAGTTCTGCTCTCTATGTTTCTTGAAAAAGAGTTGTAGAGTTTAAACTTTTAGTTGATGATTGTAGTGATAATGTTATTGCAACTTTGATATTTCATGGGACACCTGACTCATCCATTTCTTAAAGTTATGATCATTCGAATTTGATCTCTAACTCATAATTGAAGAATAATTTTACAAATCTCAATTAAGCTCTTTCTAATTTAGTTATTTCAAAATTTAATTTTTTCGAAGACCGATGTGTTAGATATAATATCTTTGTGACTACTATTATCTCAACTGTGAATATTGCAAAGAACATTGAACGTGATCTTAAATTATAGAGCTATGATAAATGATTGTGTTTGGGTTCCATATGTTATGATGTTAACTCTTAAATTGTGCACGAGGATACCTAGAACTTGCTCCATTGTTCCAATTAATTGGCTTCGGAGAATGGATGAAATGATCTTAGGCATGAATTTTTCGTGTGAACCTAATTTTTATACCTTTGTGTGACCACCTAATGAGTGTGTGAATTATACTTGGTAATATTTGAGCCAAACATATTTGTTGGATGAAACATGAGCACAAATTCCTAAACTAGTTATTGAAATTGTCTTGTCCTTCCCACCTTTAACCTTCGTGAAGCATTGGTTTGTCTAAATACCCCTCGAGTCTATGTTTTTGTGTGGAAAGAATGAGGAATGAAATCGAGAATTTTTTTTGTAAAATTCGTCCTTGGATGCATGTGCTGAAAAAGTTGGGGACCTCTCTATATATATAAAAAAAATAAAACAAATTAAAGAAATGAATTATATTTATTCATTTTGCATTCTTGTGGAAATAAAGGGGTACTCGATAAGATAAATAAATTGTGTCTACTATGAATTGGCCAAGGATGAGTTGTGAATTTAAAACGAATTATAGAGAAGAAATATTTAAGCCATTCTTCATGAAGGTTGATTCACTAAACAAAAATGAGCATATCCTTAGCCTCAGTTCAATTAGAAGTCTTAAAAGACCATTTTCATCTTGCATAAGCCCGATCCGGTTTTGGTAGAATTGAAAGACGTGGTAATGAAGGAATCCATATTGAATTCTCCCGAGGTGTATAGGGAGTGCGTAGATATCAAGGTCGTTTATGTGTTCTGAATGTTGATGACTTAAGGGATGAAATTTTGACATATTCCCATAGTTTGCAGAATTCCATTCACCGAGGAGAGACCAAAGATGTACCATGATTTGTGAGAGGTCTATCGGCGGAATGGGATGAAGAACGATATTGCAGATTTTTTGACCAAGTGTCCTTATTAACAAGAAGTGAAAGTTAAGCATCAAATACTTGAAGGTGTATCGAAACACATTAGCATTCCTAATTGGAAGTTGTAATACATTAATATGGACTTTATAATTGGTTTGCCTCGCACCCGATGGCAACATGATTCAATTTGAGTGATATTACATATGATGATGATATCGACTCATTTCCTTCCCATTAATGTTTCCTGTACGATGGAAGACTATTCCATGTTTTACTTAAGAGAAATAGTAAGGTAACAAAAAGTGCCATTGTCCATTATTTCTAATTGTGGTACTAAATTCACTTATAAATCTCGGAAGTCATTCCAAAAGGGTATTTGTACAAAAGTGAAGCTGTCACGATCGGATTCTACACCCCAGACGAGACTGGCGTCATTGACCTCTCAGAGGTCGCAAACAAGCCTACATATGTCATCGTTACATCTTCTAGATAAAATTTAGCGGAAAATTTGTACTTTTAGTTTGGTGTAAGCATACTTAGACTATAGAATAGGAAACATCATATTCGAATAAGATCATCAACATAATTTCATAATCATTCACAACAACCATCTAATATCAAGATACTCTAATGAATGAAATAGTTCATAACTGCACTAAATGTATACTTGACAAAATAGCACCAATACGATGTCTGAAACAAGTGACAAAGAAACACTAGTGGAAAATCCTCCAAAAAATTCATTCCTACATTTAAGCTAGAATATAAAAGATAGGCATCCTTGAAAGCAAGAGGGTCTACCAAGTCCGTATGAATGGTCCACGTCCAGATAACTTCAGCTTAGTCTCATAATGCTCTAGCTTTAACCTGCACCTACACCTAAAAGTAGAGATTTGTATGGGATTAGTACACACTTGTACTAATCATGGGTATATTCAAGAACACACCAACGACATGAATGATTAAGAATCTCTCTCTCCTAACAATTTAAATTATGTAAAGTCAAGTAAGTGGACTTGCCAAAATCGGATTAAGGAAGTTGTGCAATGAGAGTAACATGCATAATCATACGTAAAATATTGCACACATCACATAACATGTTTCATGTCATTCGTCCATCTTCCATGAGACCATGGAATCTTAAACTTGACAGTAGGACTTTCCAAAATGAGGGCTCAATATTTGGGACCTCAACAAGGGAGTGTTCTTTAGCAAACATAGATTCTACTTCATTCGTTCATACGTACTTTATTTTCATTTGTTCGTAATCTAGTTTAAACACCAACCATACCTAGGATGTATTTTAAGACTTTTATCGGATTCACTGCACATTGACCAAGAATGACCTAGCGTCATTACTTAAGTCTAGCTCACCTCTTGATTATCCTATCCTAACACTTTCAGTATCGTTCATTTCATTATGTTCATTACTTAAGGCGGGCCTCGTTCTTTCTTTGGGAACTTTAACCTTAACCGACATAGATCATGTGAGCATCATAAAATCTAGTGTTTAACCCTACATCGAAAAGAGGTGAAATCACCAGCAAAAGTGAACCAAAACATGCTAGCGTATATAGGGAAGAGAACCCTTCTAGAACCATATATTGGAAGTATAGGTTCAAAGACTAGGCGATATAAGGAGATCCATACCCGTCTGGACGGACAGTCTCATCTCATGAGAATTACACGAACCTTTGCCTTCCCGAAAGAAGGAATCACAACTCATAGCTAGCCTATCGGTGCTCTATATAAAAATCAATTACATTCCTCTCATACATCATAGAAATTGGCTTATAGCATGAGGCATCATAACACATTAGATGATTTCTCATCCCATCATTACGTATTAAATGTGAATTTTCCTGACACTTACATATTGAGTGTGATTGATGCTTGCGTCTTTATTTTCAACACTCTTAGGTGAGTACTTTTGGTGACCTTAGATTTGGCGTAGGTACAACTCTCACTTGCACTAGCCTCATATTGTGAGTCCACCTTGTTATTTTTTAACATCTTTTCATTTCATCTTCACTCACCTTTCATTATTTGTTCATCGTATAACATACATATGCTCTCTTGAAGTTAACATTGAGGGACATTGATTCTAGACGTAGATACGACTTGTCTCACTTGTACTAGCCTATTATCATGTAGCCACTCTTTCTTTGCTTGTTCATCGTTTATCATAAATATACTCTCTTTGTCATTTCATTTAGTGACATTGATTTTAGGCGCAGATGCAGCTCATCTCATTTTCACTAGCCTATAGTCATGAAGTCACTCTTATCTTAACATATTAACTATGAATTTATTCTTAGCACTTTTTTTTTGGAGTATGCTTGAGATTTGACTTTACATCATTCTGCACTCCCCTTACGTGAATGTTCATTTCGTCATATGACAATGCAGTTGGCCTTTTTGCATGTTTCACACTTTACTTAAACCTCCTAGGTTCACATCATTTCAATACATATATCTTAGGTTTGCTTACTTTTAAACGTACGCTGGACTTATGGATTCATACGTACAAGTTATGAGGCTTCATTCATAATTTGTCAAAGTTACTCATACTTATCCAAGATTATGTGATACAAGACTTATTCATCTTGTTGGTATGACAAGATATTGATTTTTATCCTTAGAGGAAACATTCATTATTTATTTGTTCACGTACGACTTATGTGTCAATACGAAATTGGGCATGGGAACCCCATTTCGTATCCCTTGAGCAACACTTATTACTATATTAAACATGGTACTTGCATTTTTCAGATTTTGGGGACCCTAGGTCGATCCCCATCACCCCCATAATATTTTCTTTATTTTCCCTCCTTTCTTTCTCAATTAAGGAAAACAGGTTGTGGGATCAATCATCCACAACATCATTCTTTTTCTCTTAATTTTTTCACCTATCCAAGAGGTCGTGATTTCA
The DNA here is from genome assembly GCA_027704765.1 of Solanum habrochaites. Classification (NCBI taxonomy): domain Eukaryota; kingdom Viridiplantae; phylum Streptophyta; class Magnoliopsida; order Solanales; family Solanaceae; genus Solanum; species Solanum habrochaites. The sequence goes on along the minus strand of JAKWJA010002497.1, from coordinate 51,736,119 downwards.
ATCCCCACTCACCTAATTTTTTTCTCCTTTATTTTTATCCTAACTCTCTCATCTATTCAAGAGGTTGTGAGTTCAATCCCCACTCACCTCATTTTATTTTTCTCCTTTATTTTTCTCGTAACTCTCTGATCTATTCAAAAGGTTGTAAGTTCAATCCCCACTCACCTAATTTTATTTTTCTCGTTTATTTTTCTCCTAACTCTCTCATCTATTCAAGAGGTTGTGGGTTCAATCCCCACTCACCTTATTTTATTTTTCCTTTCATTTTTCTCATGAAATTTTGTTGTAATTTGCATTTGGTGAGGTTTTGGATTCAATCCTCAATGACCTCACATTTTTAATTTTTTTAAAACATTGATAAATTTTAAAGTTTATGGCCGAGACCAACATTTCCAGCAAGCTAGAAATTTGGTCTCTTTCAATCCATCTTTCTCTCAAGTTTTTATGTTGATTCTTGGAATAATCCGGGTTACATTTTTCTAAAAATATTACCCTTATATTATCATCACACATTTAAAATTATCATATACAAAAACAGAACATTTTTAACATGCAAATTTGTGGCAGCAACATAATTAATTTACAGCACACCCATGCTCAAACAATTAACGTAAAACAATTTTCCAGAATACATCCTTCACTCTTTAGATAATTTAAAAATACACATTCAATAAATAATCAAAACTAGACCTAAAAAAATCTACCAGAAGACATACCAATACATGCTTTGAATCATTCAAGGGATCTAATGACAGGGTCATGCAACGGGGATAACCTTTGTTTTTCAATTGCGATTAAACTAATCCTTAAAGGTCTCTTGGGAAAGAGGACAAGAGAGAAGAAAACCCATACCTTAATGTAGTTCAAAACATGTTACAATGCTGCCTATTCCCACGACACCACTGCCTTATCACCAAAATCTAAAACACAATCCGTCGAAAAGAATGTTGATGATGTTCATTTTTAGCTTAGCTTTTCGTTTGAGGTTTTGTGTGTAAGTTCTTCAAGAGTGAAGAACTATTATTTTCAGTTCTTTAAATGATAGAAAACGTGAGAATGAGAGTGAGATACATGAGAATGACACTATTAGGATTAGGAGAGTTAGGTGGAGACTTAGTCAAACTAGGACTCCCCATAATTATTAATATTATTATTATTATTATTATTTTATTAAAAATCTGGTTTTAATTTAATTAAATCAGCAAATTAAATATTAGTTAATTTAAATAACTCACTAAATACAATAAATAATTTAAATCATTGCTTCCACCAAGGTTCGAACCTGGGTGGAGAAAAATTTCACTCAAAAGGTCAATTTCGGCCCTTCCTACCCGAATTTCCCCTCCACCACATTAATTAATTAATTAAATATTTAGGGTAATTACAATAATTCCCTTATCCTGGAAAATACCATTTTACCCCTAGACCCTCCAAACTTAAGATTACCCCTCTTAAATTTTGGTTAAGACTCATCCGGGCAAATCTTCATATTCGGGTGACCTACATGGCTTGACCCAACCTTTACTACATCCACTAACTCACTAAGTTAGCTTTCATGGGTGTTGCAAGGGTTCATAGGTCTGGTTCTACGCGCATCAATCCGTGTGAACCTGGTCTAATCATTGGCATTCTAGATACATTAAGCATTACTTAGTATAGTCATTTTAGGGTTGTTACATTATCCCCCCCCCCCCACCCCCTGTAACAACCAGTATAGTCGGTTTGGGCACTAGAAATTTTTATGTTAGAAAATACTTTCTGCTAGATTTAAGTGGGTGTTTTGGACTATTCATAATTATAATTATGAAATTAGTGGGGTAGTTTTACTAATTTATTTAGTTAATGGTTAAGAAATAATATTATAATTAATAATGGGTCACTTTCACCACTCTTATAATTATTTATATAATATTTAGGAGGAAATATTCTGTAGGAGGGAAATAAGGTTTTAGCCAAGAGAAACCATATCTGCAGCAGTCACGAAGCGGTTGTTCCATCAGGTAATCAAATTTATAGTTGGATTTTGAATGTATTAGCATGATTGTGTTAATTATTTTTAGTATAATATTTGAATTGGAAAAGAGGGATATTCAATAAACGCTAGAAAAATTAGTGGAGTCGTATGGAATTATACAGAAACTGCTTGTGAGTATTATTATTACTATTGTTATGTTCTTGATTGGAAGGAAAAGGTGTGTGTGTGTGTGTGTGTATATATATATATATATATATATATATATAAATAAATTAGTACTATGTTGTTGTGAAGAGGGATCGGGCGTACCTTTTAATATATGTCTTACTGTAATGTTTGATAGAATTGGCTTAAAGTTGGTGGATGAGTGGAAAGTGAAAGTTATATATAGAAAATTTAATTAGTTCATGGAGGATTAAATTGTTACAGTCATATGTTTACTATTTTAAAATAAATTTCGTATGTTATGTATTATCACGTTCTCTGCCATTCAAGTTGTTATATTGAATGGCAAATGCCTTTGTTTTGAATTGCATGTAATGATGGCCTAATGGTCTATTGAAGAATAAAAAACAATTAACAGTAGGAAGGTTTTAAATTCTTAAGTAATTATTGATTATAAAATTGAGGCCAAATATATAAACAATAAGAGAGTAAGGTGGGGTAATAAACTTTGATATTTCTATGATAAAATTGGGAATTTTTGCATATGGGTGTTATAAATTATGTAATATGTTGTTTTGATTTTCCCTGGTAGAGGTTACTGGATATAGACGTAACCTTAAATTTCAATTCTTTCCATAGTTATCTTGTTATGAGCCAAGTTTTAAAATATTGAGTTAGGTAATTAAATATTAGGTGTATCGAGTTATATAAATTCCACTAAAGTTATGCTAATTGGAGGAATTAAGACTTACCATTAGGCTTAAACATTAAGAGATTGATTATAGAATTAGGTGAATTGATGGGTATAGGATAGACACAGATAATCAGAGTATTTATGGCCTTGTGAACTTACACCTTATATATATATATTTGATAGATTGGAAAGGTTCTGAGGCAATAAGGAAAGGAAAGGCATTGGAGAAGTAGTTTCTTGACTTCGATTCTTCGGTGGAGGTAGGTTATGGTTTATGCTATTTGGTAGAAACTCTTAATAGTGATTGATATGCCTTGAATTATATTGTGAAGCTCTCTATGTACTTGACTGTGTGATTGTGTGATTTGGTTGTGTGGTTTGTGATTGGTCTGAAATCCTGAGACCGTAGAGTTTATATTCTCAAATCCTATCTATCGAAGTGATGCCTTGAATAAAGAATGCTTGATGAAAATAATATAACAATGAATTGAAAGCGGTGATAATAAATGATAAATTAATAGTATACTTGGATCGGAGTGTCACGTTCCGACACGGTATTTTTGGATTGGAGTGTCACGTTTCGACACGGTATTCTTGGATCGGAGTGTCACCTTCCAACACGGTATTTTTGGATCGGAGTGTCACGTTCCGACACGGTATTCTTGGATCGGAGTGTCACGTTCCGACACTGTATTCTTGGATCGGAGTGTCATGTTTCGACACAATATTTTTTGATCGGAGTGTCACATTCCGACAAGATAATATTAAAGGAAAAATATAATGAATTAATGAAAGATATTCAATCTCAAAGAATTCAACTCCCAAAATGGTTTGGTTTGGAGTCATGAGTCCTCATGTGGGATCTTGATACCGTTGACTTAATACGTGCTTACTTTATTGTTATTGACACTTGTTCATGTTGTTTGTTGCTTATCACATGTTAAGTGCTATAGTTGAGTTCATACTATTATTCTTTGTATATTAGTTACTATTTTGGGTTGACCGATGATACTTACTCAGTACATGTTGCCTCGTACTGAGTCCTACTTGTTTTCTTCTTTGTTTTCCTTTTATGGAATGCAGCGAGTGTACCTATGACTTCTTATTTCCCTCAGCTCTAGCCAGCCTCCCGCATATCAAGTTATAGGGTGAGCAATCAATTCAAGCTCGTGTTGGATTCTCTAGGTCACGACATGATGTCCTATACTTTCGGACACATACCATTTTATTCTTTATTTTAGTGTATTTGATATTCTTAGACTTAGTATTGGAGATTAGATGTTCTTGATGGGATGACTATCAGATTATGGGATGATAAGTATTAAACTTTAGAAACTTATTTAAATTGGTTGCTTAGTATCTTTTGGAGATTCCGCATTATTTATATTATTTATAGTTGAACTATTTGTATATGTTGGGATTTAGATGTGTTGGTTCGCCCACCTAAGGAGTTAAGTGTGGGTGCCATTCACGACCCGTTTTGTGTCGTGACAAACTTGGTATCAGAGCGTTAGGTTCGTTGATCTCATCACACAAGGACAAGTCTAGTAGAGTCTTGCGGAACGGTAAGGGGACGCCTTTACTTTTCTTTGAGAAGCTATAGGACTTTAGGAAAGCTCATTTATTTCTTTCTTTCATGCTACTACTCGAATACAATTGTTATATAGGTGATACAAATTGGTATCTGAACTTCTTCACTCTATTTCAAATATGGGTACTACTAGAGTATTTGAAGTTGAAATAGCAACAACCGAAAGAAAAAAAATATGTCCTTAGAAATATATATATTTTCTCGATCGCCAAATGTTGTGGTAGTCTCATGTCGAGTGTCGGTTAATAAAGACACTACTATGACTTCATAGATTGAGGGTATATTTGAGAAAGTCATCGATGCTTACTTGGTTAGAATTAGGAAGTGTGTTATTTTGTTATTGAATTGATCTTAGAAGTAAAACAAATTGTTTGGTCTAGAGAGAGAACATATTCGATAATGATTTGCAATTATTCAATGGGTAGATATATGTGGGCTATTTGGGTACGATATAATGGACAGGTATGATGTGTTCTAGTAAGGTATCTAGTGGACTTTCACAGTGTGGCAGTACTAGGGTTATGTGGAACAGGTACGTCGATTGTCAAGTATGAATACTAATTACTAAAGGAGTTACAAGCTGTACGACATGGTCAGATAATAAGATTTAGTGTTGCATTCACATTTGACAAACCAACTAGTTTATTACTACACGAACTTAGATTGAGCATTATTTTGAAGGAAAATTTTAGTTGTTGAGCATTTTTTAAAGAAAATCTTTAGTGGTGGATCTTTGGTACAAATATTAACACAACTTAAACTGTGCAATGTATCTTGAGGGTTTTGAGTGAGGACTGGTGGTTTTATCTTAAGGTTCAAAAGGTAGATTGATACTAGCATGACAGACTTATAGCGAAAGAAAATCCTAGTGGGTATACTGTGGATGAAGTAAAATGAAGATTTTAGTAAGAAAGTGAATATAAAATTTGTTAGTCCCTTAATTTTGATTACTATATCTGAGTTTAAGGTGTCATGTCGAGGAAAAAAAATAAAAAAAATTGACTTTGTGGTGATGAAAAAGGCTTACAAATACATGATGGTGATAGTAGTAAGTGATGGATGGTGACGGAGATGCAAATTATAGAATACAAATTATTGGTCAAATAAATATTGTATGGTGATAAAAACTTGTGAGTATCTAAGGTTGATATTTCTACTATTTAGTGAGTAATGTGGTTGTATGATAAATTTTAGGAGATTTAGGTCACACTCGAATATAATGTAATAGAGCTGGAATCATAACTAAAATAAGATAAAACTTGTGGGATGTGTAGCCTTAAGAAAAATAAGTGAGAGCGGAATTATTTTCTCTGATTGCAAGAACTAAAAATGTATCTTCGAAGGGATGGAGAATTGGGTTCAAAATTGCGTGATTTCATCTATTTTGTTTTGGTTAAGGTAATAGCATAACAGGTTAATCAGCTTGGTTAAAAGCTATTGAATAGAACTTAAGAGAGGAGTGTACAGACGTTCAACTTGAGTGAGATGATAGGTTCTGTTGTACTGTTGAATTTAGAAATGAGTAGGGTTGGATTTTTAGTGAAGCATATGGTATGGTTGGTGGAGAGGCAATCAATGATAAGCTAAGATAAGGTGATTCGTAAAAATCTTCAAAGTATAAGCAAATGTAGATAATTAAGGGCATTGTGTTACACAATTGGACTTATAATTCAAATTATTTTTTTTTATAAGTCTGAATTTCGGGTGGTATATTTTGTCAAGGTATGAATTAGTAAGATGAGAAACGATTAATTGCATCGTTATTGAGCACGTGAAATAATTTATGCATGCTTTGGACCATAAAGTTGTTACTTTTGATTGTTAAAGTATCTAAGGAAGGGTTTACCCTCAGAGTTTTGATTTAGAGTGTGAAGTAAAATGTCATGGATTATTAGTAAAACATGAGATCGGTAAGCAAGCTAGATAAACAAGAGTTTGATATATTGAAGGAGCGAGATATTTAGAATTTGCACTGTGAAAAGAATTTGAGAAGAGTGAAAGAATAAGACCTCTCGTTTAAATCCATGGGGTTGTAGTTGAGGGTGTTTTAATTTTGCCTATGAGTTTAGATATATTGTGAGATGTGAACTAGTTCGGTACAGACTTACTAGGAGTTTATCATCGACTTCTAAAAAAAATGAGTTTTGGTTTAGGTGACAAATAATGAGTATGAAAATTTTAGTATTTTACAATGAGGTTAGATTGCTCAAGTTAGGATAGAGGCTAGAATGATGTAAAAGGTGATATTATAATTCTACATGGTTATAGAATTTAGAAATTGGGTAACTAAGGGACGTATAGAATGTGTATAATGTGTTACATGGCAAGTTGATGGTTAATAAAGGTTAGGAGTTTAGATTAGGATACAGAAGGTAGTGACAAAGAATTTTCCTAAATGGTGCTGATATATATGGTTAATGACTTACATAGAAAGTAATAAAGATGGTGTGTAGATGACTTCATTATAAGAAGCATTGACATTTATGTATATATGAGGTTGTGAGTTTATATGGATAATTTTTATTAGACAAGAATAGTTTTCTAAAAGTACATTTAGATTAATGGTTGCTATGATGTGATAAGTATTGTTAGTATGTAGTGGTAAGCCGTAGGTATGGATGTACGTGTGATTGGTAGAGGTGATTGTGAATTTGTGTGAGTTAATAGTTTGTCTCAATGAAAAGGTACTATCACATTTGAAATTAGTGCTATAGGCCTTATTTGGGGCTCGTATCTGTCAGGAAATGCTTAAATGGAAAGAGATAGCCATAGTTTGAACATGTATTTGATAATCATACTTTGATACTAATGATGATTTGAGAGTAAGGTAGATGATCGATGTAGTTATACGTTTTGTTATTATTAAGAGTGTTGACGTCAATGAATGTGGAGTTTGATAAACCAAGTATGTGTACAATTTTATTAGAGACATTCTATGAGGGGAGGTGTAGATCTCTAGTTTTTGATACTATTGAGATGAGACAATGGGTATTAATATTTTTGAATAATCATTAGAGAAAGTGAAATTTATTCAAGAAAAGCTTTTAGCAGCTCAGAGTAGGCAGAAGGAATATGCAGATCGAAAGGTTAGAGACTTGGATTTTATGGAGGGTGAACAAGTCTTGATGAAGGTTTCACCCATGAAGGGTGTGATGCGGTTTGGTAAGAGAGGTAAGCTAAGTACGAGGTATGTTGGACCATTTGAAGTACTTAAGCGCGTGGGGGAGGTGGCCTATGAATTAACCTTGCCTCCAGGACTGTCAGGAATGCACCCGGTATTTCATGTGTCTATGCTGAAAAAAATACCATGGTGATGGAAACTACATTGTTCGTTGGGATTCAGTTCTTCTTGATGAGAATCTGTCTTATGAGGAGGAGCCTGTTGCTATTCTAGATAGGGAGGTCCGCAAGTTGAAATCAAAGGATATTGCATCTATCAAGGTTCAGTGGAAGAATCGGCCAGTAGAAGAGTCCACTTGGGAGAGTGAGGTTGATATGCAACAAAGATATCCACATCTTTTTACAGATTCAGGTACTCTTTCTCGCCCTCGCCTTTCTTTTTGATTGTTCGAGGACGAACGAGAGGTAAATTGGTATCTATTGTAACAACCCGTGTATTCGGTTTGGGCACTAGAAATTTTTATGTTAGAAAATACTTTCTGATAGATTTAAGTGGGTGTTTTTGACTATTCATAATTATAATTATGAAATTAGTTGGTTAGTTTTACTAATTTATTTAGTTAATGGTTAAGAAATAATATTATAATTAATAATGGGTCACTTTCACCACTCTTATAATTCGATATATAATATTTAGGAGGAAATATTCTGTAGAAGGGAAATAAGGGTTTAGCTAAGAGAAACCATATCTGCAGCAGTCACGAAGTGTTTGTTCCATCAGGTAATCAAATTTATAGTTGGATTTTGAATGTATTAGCATTATTGTGTTAATTATTTTTAGTATAATATTTGTATTGGAAAAGAGGGATATTTAATAAACGCTAGAAAAATTAGTGGAGTCGTATGGGATTGTACAGAAACTGCTTGTGAGTATTATTATTACTATTGTTATGTTCTTGATTGGAAGGAAAAGGTGTGTATATATATATATATATATATAAAAAAATTAGTACTATGTTGCTGTGAAGAGGGATCGGGCGTACCTTTTACTATATGTCTTACTGTAATGTTTGGTAGAATTGACTTAAAGTTGGTGGATGAGTGGCAAGTGAAAGTTATATATAGAAAATTTAATTAGTTCATGGAGGATTAAATTGTTACAGTCATATGTTTACTATTTGAAAATAAATTTCGTATGTTATGTATTATCATGTTCTTTCCCATTCAAGTTGTTATATTGAATGGCAAATGCCTTTGTTTTGAATTGCATGTAATGATGGCCTAATGGTCTATTGAAGAATAACAAACAATTAATAGAAGGAAGGTTTTAAATGCTTAAGTAATTACTGATTATAAAATTGAGACCAAATATATAAACAATAAGAGAGTAAGGTGGGGTAATAAACTTTGATATTTCTATGATAAAATTGGGAATTTTTGTATATGGATGTTATAAATTATGTAATATGTTGTTTTGATTTTCCCTGGTAGAGGTTACTGGACATGGACGTAACCTTAAATTCCAATTCTTTCCATAGTTATCTTGTTATGAGCCAAGTTTTAAAATATTGAGTTAGGTAATTAAATATTAGGTGTATCGAGTTATTTAAATACCACTAAAGTTATGCTAATTTGAGTAATTAAGACTTACCATTAGGCTTAAACTTTAAGAGATTGATTATAGAAATAGGTGAATTGATGGGTATAGGCTAGACACAGATAATCGGAGTATTTATGTCCTTGTGAACTTACACCTTATATATATATATATATTTGATAGATTGGAAGGGTTCAGAGGCAATAAGGAAAGGAAAGGCATTGGAGAAGTAGTTGCTTGACTTCGATTCTTCAGTGGAGGTAGGTTATGGTTTATGCTATTTGATAGTAAACTCTTAATAGTGATTGATATGCCTTGAATGATATTGTGAAGCTCTCTATGTACTTGATTGTGTGATTATGTGATATTGTTGTGTGGTTTTTGATTGGTCTGAAATCCTGAGACCGTAGAATTTATATTCTCTAATCATATATATCGAAGTGATGCCTTGAATAAAGAAGGCTTGATGAAAATAATATAATAATGAATTGAAAGCCGTGATAATAAATGATAAATTAATAGTATACTTGGATCGGAGTGTCATGTTCCGACACGGTATTTTTGGATCGGAGTGTCACGTTCTGACACGGTATTCTTGGATCGGAGTGTCACGTTCCGACACGGTATTTTTGGATCGGAGTGTCACGTCACGACACAGTATTCTTGGATCGGAGTGTCACGTTCCGACACGGTATTCTTGGATCGGAGGGTCACGTTCCGACAAGGTATTTTTGGATTGGAGTGTCACGTTCCGACATGATAATATTAAAGGAAAAATATGTTGAATTAATGGAAGATATTCAATCTCAAAGAACTCAACTCCCAAAATGGTTTAGTATGGAGGCATGAGTCCTCATGTGTTATCTTGATATTGTTGACTTAATACGTGCTTACTTTATTGTTATTGACCCTTGTTCATGTTGTTTGTTCCTTATTACATGTTAAGTGCTATAGTTGATTTCATACTATTATTCTTTGTATATTAGTTACTATTTTGGGTTTACTGATGATACTTACTCAGTACATGTTGCCTCGTACTGACCTACTTGTTTTCTTCTTTGTTTTCCTTTTATGAAATGCAGCGAGTGTACCTATGACTTCTTATTTCCCTCAGCTCTAGCCAGCCTCCCGCATATCAAGTTATAGGGTGAGCAATCAATTCAAGCTCGTGTTGGATTCTCTAGGTCACGACATGATGTCCTATACTTTCGGACACATACCATTTTATTCTTTATTTTAGTGTATTTGATATTCTTAGACTTAGTATTGGAGATTAGTGTTCTTGATGGATGATATATCAGATTATGGATGTAAGTATTAAACTTTAGAAACTTATTTAAATTGGTTACTTAGTATCTTTTGGAGCTTTCGCATTAATTATATTATTTATAGTTGAACTATTGGTATATGTTGGGGTTTAGATGTGTTGGTTCGCCCACCTAAGGGGGTAAGTGTGGGTGCCATTCACGACCCATTTTGGGTCGTGACACCCCCTTAGGAACATTCTTCTCCAAATGTCACTACACATCATTTTAAAATAAAAAGGGTGATTTTCGAAAATATTTTAACATACTTGAGACTTTACTCTTTCTTAATTTATGTTTCACACTTACTGTGGATAGTGCATATTAGTCAAGCTTATCTAAAGTTTCATATTTAAGATTGAGGATCTTTGTTCTCAATTGCACTTAACTTGGTGCACCTCACCACTCATGCAACAGGAAAAAAAAACTCATGTGCGCGTATACAAAAACAGCAACATGACATGCATACATGAATTCATTATAACTCACATAGCGCAATTATTACGCATACGATATTGGATTACAACACAAAGTTGACTATTGCACTAGAACTTAGGGTTTTTTAAATCAAACCAGACTTAGAAGGAGTATATATAACCCCTTAGATAACATCTTGTTGGCCTTAAGATTTGAAATTATATGGCTTTGTTGGATTGGTCCACGCCCTGCTCATTTATACCGTATCTCATTTTGAAACTGAAACCACACTACCCTGGTTTGATAGTCTATGGTAGAATAATACTTATAGAGAAAATCCATACCTAAGATATTTTTTTTTTTAATTGGTGAATATATGATTTACTTGGTGCACATCCTTGAAACCTACTTGCAGCTTCCCATTAATAAACTAAGTAAATCCATCCTAAACTAGTCTCATCAAAGCATACAACATAAATAAACAAATAAGTCACATAAGTCAGCAACAAACATGATGACTCAAACATATTGACTTCATACTAGTGCATAAAACCATACACATGAAAAATTAATTTAGGCTACGCACCTGAGACATCACTAGAGGTTTCTTATCCTACCCCCCTTGTAATGACTCAAAAGCTCCTCTTTAGAATTTTTGATTATTTGTTTAACTTAAGTTAATTAATCGATAGTTTATGGGTTAAAGTGATAATTTATTTAAGACCCTATACCTATTATCCTATATTTAATAAAATATGTGGGTAAAACCTATCACTTTTAGTACTTAAATAAATCAAACGAAAAAATAGGGAAAATAAAAATAAAAGGGCGAAAGGTTTCTGCACTTGCGGCTTACGAATTGCTTCATGTAAGTTTCCTTTGCCTCTAGTTCATTGATTGCTGCACATATATGTGTTATATAGAAATATTATATAGGTGATTATATATATGTATATAATAATAAGTTATAGATTGCATATTTGAGTCTAAAAAATTTGAATAAGAAATCACATGAATAGTTGAAAATTTTGAAAGTATTTGAATGTGTTGTTAGTGGGTATTTAATGCTTAATTGTGATTATTTGGTTATTTTGATTATATAAATAATTTAGTGTGTATTTCCGGAAAAAAAACAACTATAGAAATAGACAAAAAAAATGTAATACATGCTATAATGTGAGGAAATTAATGGTTTGCTCATGAACGTAACTCCTGGGAAAATTTTATGACTAAATTTAGTGCAAATCCTTGGGTAGTGATGGCTATATTATCTATGATTAGTAATTAGGAATTAAAATTTGGAGATACAGTGAGGAAAGAAGTAGTCTTATGCTCAAGGCTGTGTTTTTCCGTAGATGACAAATAATTTAATTTAATTTTTTATTCTTATCACAATATGAGTTAAGTTTTGGTATATTAAGATGGGTAGTAAAATATTAGATCTATCGTATTATATAAATATCATTTGGGGTTTTGATAGTTGAAATGTTAATTGGCATCAAAAACTACAAATTTGATTATAAATTTGGGTGATTTTTTAAGGTTAAGATTAAACACATAAAAGTGTGAGTGTTGTTAATTCTGAAACCTTATTGTAAATTTATACTTGAATAGATTCAATTGGTTTTGAATCTCAACGAAAGGGAAGGCTCAAGTCCAAGAGTAATTATTCGATTGACTAAGGCAAGTGTATTTCTAAACTTTTGTTAAGCGTACGAAATTCGTGTATTTCCTTGTGTGGTGTTGAGAATGACTTGGAGACTTGTTGCTTATTTGTTGGTGTTATATTTCTTGTTGTAAATTGTTCTTTGTTATCAAAATAGTTATGTCCTCATTTTCATTTGAGCATGTCATTTGCAATGTATCAAACACATGGTTGTTGTAAGAGAATATACCATTTCGAGGGTCGTATCGCACGCCGTGATGGATATTATATTTCGAGGGACGTATCGTGCGCCATGATGGTTATTAGTATCAAGGGTCGTGTCGTGCGCCGCGACAGATGCATGGACAGATATGTCCCCCATGGGTCCCAAACTGAGAGACAGCAAGTGTTTATCGTTAGGGAAGACATGCATCACTATACTTGACATTGAATATCATGACATTACACATTTTTATTATTGATGAACTTGAATACGTGGTTTGCTGATCGATTTAGTGTTTCTCTGTGAAAATTGTTATCGTTGAATATTGAGCTGTTATTGAGAATAAGTAAACTAATAGAGTATGGTTATTGAGTTGTGTTTTTGGTAACTATGATTGTAGTGTGGAGGTTTAGATAGGGTGTTAGGAGTACACTTATTTTATTCCCTTACTTGTGTTTAGAGGTTTGCTTGTTGGGTACCGTGTGCTTTGGTACTCACCCCTTGTTTCCATAAATTTTTGTAGGTTACGAGCCCGTATTTTTGTGATACCTTCCATTCTCTTCGTTTTCGAGGCATATTGTGGAGGATTGTTATGTAGATGTTTGTCATCTCAGCAAACTTTCCTACTCCAGTTTATGAATTTGTTTTAACTTGAAAGAAAACTTCATGTTAGACTAGTATCTTTATTTCTATTCTATTATTTACATTAGAGGCTTGTGCACGTGACTACCAGGTCTTGGGAATTGAATTAAGTTTAGTTATTTCCGTATTAGTAATCGTTATCAGACTTCAGTTTTATTTTTTCATTTTATCGAAATTATCGGGTTAGGCTGACTTGTCTTGGTGGGATTGGACGAGTTCCATCACGTACGTTTTTAGGTCGTGACACCCCTAGACTTGAGTGCGAAGAATCATTGCCTCCTTACAGCCTCTTCACTTGAACCATTCGGTTGAACTTCTCCTTCTCTTTTTCTCAACCACTTATATACGGACAATCCTTCATCATGTAACTCGGTTTACTACAACTGTAACAAGTGTTAGACCCCCTCCTACACTCTCCTCCATGAAGTTTGTCACACTTCCTACAAGGTGGTTTCTCCTGCGGTTTATCTACTTCACTGTTTCTCTTTTTTCTAGGATCGGAATCCCTATCATAGCAAACTTTGAATGAACTTTACTCCCCTTGGTGGTAGAGTCCCTTTATAAACCTGGGCTTTTCTCTGATTTTCATTCTACTCTTCCTTGAAAAATTCTCCTCATCTTGCCTTGACCTGTTCCCTGCCCTAGTGTGCTTCCTCTTCATGTTTATTTTTCCATTTGTTGGACATGTTTCATATGTCTGGAAAGGTCCATGCTATCATGCAACATAGCTTCCTTACACTTCTCCTCCAGATCCTCAGCAATCTTAGATCTAGATTGTGTTACAGATATAAATAAAGCAATATTACTATGGATAGGAAATATATCTAAGCAACTAATAGATAACAAAAAAAAAAAAAAACACAACGGTATATAAAAAGAACATTTGTAGGAACAACAAGATTATGGATAGAAAATCTACCCTTAGAAAGTTTAGACGTACTTAGAAGTGACAAGAAAATGGATGGATCTCCATCAGCAACAAATATAGATATACTAGATAAATATGAATCAGCAATAAGAAATGAATTTGGAGGTATGACCACAGATATAAGAGAACAAAACAGATAAAAAATAATAAATAGACAACTTATGACAAAATTAGCTATATGTAAAATGTGTTATATAGAAGAATACACTTGTGCCTTTAAGGAATACTATTACACAGCAAAATACAATTTAAATGAAGCAAAAGAATTAGACAACAATATTTTACAAAATTACCAGAACCATTTAGCACAAAAATAATTAAAGATTGGAATGATGAAGGATTAGTAGATACTTTAGGAGCTAGAATAAAATTTTTACATCAATGGTTCATACAACTATGTGAAAACCAAAAAGAAAAATTAAAAATGGAAAAAGTACTACGCAAGAATTTAGCCTGTTGTAAAAATAATATAGCACCACAGTTTGGATGTACAAATAAAAAGCAAAAGCTTAAAAGGTATAAAAATTATAGAAAAACTAAAACCAAGTATAAATATAAGAAACCAAGACGAAGATATTATATAAAAAATTATAAAATAAAAAGACCATATAGACCAAAAAGAAAAATATCCCAATGTACTTGTTATAATTGCGGAAAGATAGGACATTTAGCTAGAGATTGTAAACTACCCAAAGATCCGAAAAGGAAGCAAATTGTAGAAGTAATTATAGATAATGACAAATATATGCAAATAGAATACATAGACTATGAATTAAGTGAAAACGATAGTATATATGAGGTATCAAATATAGAAATTGAAAATGAAAAAGAAAATATTAATCTATATAATAATGAAACAGATGAAGAAATATAATGTCTGAATATGAGATAAAAATAATATCTAAAGAAGATTATCAAAATGAAGAATTATCATACCAAAAAATTATATTTGATAATACAATTTTTGAACAAATAAAAGGAAAAGAACTAGACTTAAGTGTTGAAAAAGTACTTGAAATACCTACCTTAAGAAATTGATTTAAAAGACAAAAAGAAGAATACTATGTAGTTAGTCAGAAAGAACATATCATATATTGCAAATATACAAGAGGAAAAGCATATATACCTATACATAGTAAACGAATAATAAATAAAGAAATACAAGATATAAAAGTTAAACACCTATAAAATATGTACATTTAGGAGGAACAGAAATATTAATTAAAGCTTATTTTAGAGAAGGAATAGATACGCCTATTGAAATATACTTAGCAGATGATAGAATTATACACCCTATAGAAAAAAGTGTAATTAGTGCAGTAAAAGGAAACTTAATATACCAAAAATTTAAATTTATAATAAGTGCCAATTATACAGTAGCATTAACAGATAGAAATATAGATAAATCATTAGTATTATATTGGAAAATGTCTGAAATAAAGTTAGCACCAGTAGTAAAATATTTACAGCAAGATGTAAAAACTTATATATATTAACAACAAAACTTAAAATAACAGCAAAAAATAAAATTGATAAAATAAAGATAGAAAATCCTTTCGAAAAAATAATTACTGTAATAGACAATAATGACTATAGCTATAAAGAAATTGACATAGAAGAAGATTTAGAAATTGTAAAAGAAAGATTAAGTACTTCAAGTGTACCAAATACATTAACAAGAGCTACCTCATCAAGAATGAGTACATCTAAAAGAAACTATGAAATCCCACAAAACTTATTAGATAAGGAAGAAATAACACCATATCATTATTTCATAATAGGAATAATAGACCAAAGAAGATATAAAATTTTGATAAATACAGGACAAGAAGAAAATTACATAACAAGACAGTTAGTATTAGAAGAAGAAATTATAAAAACAGGACACATATGCCCTGGATTACTTAGTGAGATAGTAAACATAAATTAAGAAACAGTGGAAAAAGAAATAATTATAGGAGGAATACCCTTAATAATACCATTTAAAATATACCATGGAAATCATAATATTACATTTGGAATAAAATGGTTAGAAAAAGTTAGACCGTACAATATAGAAAATGAACAATTAACAATAACTTGTCAAAATAAGAAAATAATTATAAAAAGAACAAAATGAATAATGAAAATATTTATACTTGCAAAAATTATTGTAGAAGGATATCACAACATATATTATACCCCTATGATAGATACAGGAGCAGAAGCGAATATATGTAAATATAATTGTCTACCAGAAGATTAATGGGAAAAATTAAAAACACCCATGGTAGTAACAGGATTTAATAATGAAGGAAGTATGATTAAATACAAAGCAAAAAATATAAAAATACAAATATGGGATAAAATATTGACAATAGAATAAATGTACAATTCTGAATTTACGACAAAAGACATGTTATTAGGAATGCCATTTTTAGATAAATTCTACCCAAATATAATAACAAAAACACATTAATGGCTTACTACACCACGCGGGAACAAGATACGATCAAAAAGAGTAAATAACAAACAACGTAAACCCATAGAAGGATAAAGGAATGAAAAATAAAATGGAAGAAAATAAATGAAAAAAAAAAATAATGAAAAATATGAATAAGAAACAAATAACACAATTAGAAATTATCATGTTTACAATAGACAAAGTCAGAATAATTAATGAACAACTAGAACAATTATACAATGAAGATCCACTACAAGGATGGGAAAAACATAAGACAAAGGTAAAAATTGAACTAATAGATGAAAATAGTATAATAACACAGAAACCATTAAAATATAACTTTGATGATTTAAAAGAATTCAAAATATATATATATATATGAACTATTAGAAAATAATTACATACAAGAAAGTAACAGTAAACATACAAGCCCAGCATTTATAGTTATAAAACATAGTGAACAAAAAAGAGCTAAAAGTAGAATGGTCATAGATTATGGTAATCTAAATGCTAAAACTAAAACATACAATTACCCAATATCAAATAAAATAATAAAAATAAGACAAATACAAGGATATAACTATTTTAGTAAATTTGACTGTAAATCAGGATTTTATCATCTAAAAGTAGAAGAAGAATCTAAACATCTAACAACATTCACAGTACCGCAAGATTTCTATGAATGAAATGTTTTACCGTTTGGATATAAAAATGCACCAGGTAGATATTAACATTTTATGGATAACTATTTTAACCAGTTAGAAAATTGTATTGTATATATCGATGATATATTACTATACCCTAAAACACAAGATGAACATATAAGGTTGTTAGAAAAAATTATACATATAATTAAACACTAAGGTATAAGCTTAAGTAAAAACAAAGCAGAAATTATGAAACCACAGATAGAATTTCTAGGAATACAAATAGACAAAAATGGAATAAAAATGCAAAATCATATATTACAGAAAATAATCACCGTTGATGAAAATATAGATACAAAAAAGAAATTACAATCCTTTCTAGGATTAGTAAATCAAGTAAGAGAATCTATGTCACGACCCAAAACCGAGCCGCGACTGGCACCCACATTTACCCTCCTATGTGAGCGAACCAACCCATCTAAACCTTATCATTTCAATTTAATATCAACATAAAGAAATGCGGAAGACTTAAACTCATAAATAAAAGACAATTCAATAACTTCTAAAATTCAACATCTATTAATTCCCCAAAATCTGGAAGTCACCACCACAAGAACATCTATGATCAATTTACTAAACTAAGAGTATTCTAAGAAGCTAAAACAAATAAAAGCTAGTCCATGCCGAAACTTCAAGGCATCAAGACATGAGGAAGGAGATCCAGTCCAAGCTAGAAGCATTAGCTCACCCTGAAGATCCGGTGTGGCGAAGACTGGCTAGAATTACTGTTGAGTCGAAGATGACGGGCGTTTGCTGCATACCACAATATACAAAAAGAAAACATAAAGTAGGGGGGTCAGTACAACCACAAGTACTGAGTAGGTATCATCGGCCAACTCAAAATAGAAAGCATATATCTCAGATAACATAATAAAATCAACTAATATTCTTAACAGGTGATAGCAACAAGTATAAACATCATGTATAATATTACCGATCATATCTATGAGGACTCAAGCCTCCACACCATACTCTTTTGGGAAACATGTTCTTTAGATTGAGTATATTAGTATCTTTCAGGATTCATTCTATTATTTACTCTCGTGTCGGTACGTGACACTCCACTCCTCATTCTATCCTGGTACCGGAACGTGGCACCCGATCCATATACTATCCTGGTGTCGGAACGTGACACTCCGATCCTCATATACTATCCTGGTACCGGAACGTGGCACCCGATCCATATACTATCCTGGTGTCGGAACGTGACACTCCGATCCTCATATACTATCCTGGTACCGGAACGTGGCACCCGATCCCCTAATCTCACTACTTTCGTTCATCAAGCCTTCTTTTATACCAAGGCATCATCATTAACAAAGTAGATTAGGGTTTTCTTCAAGTTTTAAGATTCAATAGCTTCATCATGCTTATTTTATCACAATCATATATATATAAAATCACATCATGCATACACACAATTAAGCATATAGAAGACTTAATAATACTACCCAACACATATCATTCGCTATTAAGAGTTTACTACAAATAGTGTAAAAACCATAACCTACCTCCACCGAAGAATTGCGATCAATCAAGCTATCTTCTCAAAATCCTTGCTATCCTCTTCGTCTCTCTCTCTCTCTACTCGTTCTCTTCTTCTTTTTCTGTCTCTCTTTGTTCTTTTTATTTTTTTCTTATTCAAACCCTCTTTCTTTTACCCTAATTAACATATAATTAAGTGTAAAAGATGGCAATAATAACCCACTAATTAACTTAAGGTTACGTCTTTTAACCCCCAAGTAATTAGACTTATTAACATTAACCCTCTAACTTTATAATTAAAGCAGGAATAGTCAAAAACGTCCCTTAAAACGTATAAAGAAATCCGACCCAGACTGGGATTGCGCAACCTGCGACGGCCCGTCGTGCCTGCGACGGTCCGTCCTGCAGGTCGTCGCAACCGTCAGAGACTCGATTTCCACCATAGAGTCTGTGACGGTCCGTCCTGCCATTTCGTCGTGACGGTCAGAGAGTCGATTTTCAGTACCCAATTTTAGATTTTTCCAAGTGTTTTGAAACGAGACCCTGCGACGGTCCGTCGCGCCCATGACGGTCCGTCGTGGGGTCCGTCGCCTCAGCCTATTTTTCCAGAAATAAAATCTGCTGCTCAAAACGACTAAACAGGTCGTTACAATATATACCAAAATTAGCTGAGCATTTAAAACCATTACAAAAAAAAATTAAAAAAAATGTAGAATACTATATTTCGACAATAAAGATAAAGAACATATAAGAAATATTAAGAATTTATGTAAAAGATTACCAAAACTTTACTTTCCGGATGAAAATAAAACATTTATTTATGTTGTTGAAACAGATTCAAGTGATCATAGTTATGGAGGAGTTTTAAAATACAAATATGAAAAGGAAAAAATAGAACACCATTGTAGATATTATTCAGGATCTTATGCAGAAGCACAAATAAAATGGGAAATAAACAGAAAAGAATTATTTGCATTATATAAATGTTTATTAGCATTTGAACCATATATTGTTTACAATAAATTTATTGTAAGAACAGATAATACACAGGTAAAATGGTGGATAACTAAAAAGGTAGAGGATTCAGTTACAACAAAAGAAATAAGGAGATTAGTATTAAATATATTTAATTTAACATATTACAATTGAAGTAATTAAGACTGACAAGAATCTTGTTGCAGAATACCTATCAAGAAAAAGGAACCCAAACTGAACCGGAAAAAGATACAATGAAAGAAATACTCAAAGTCATTACTACACTTTCTACGAAAGTGGACAGTATGGATAAAGAGTTACAAAAGATGAAAAATATAAGTCAGCAGCATGACTATAAAAATACGGAGCTATGTCGATCGGAAGACGAAAAAATTCCAGAGCTACAAGGAGACGTTGGGAAACTCCATAAAACCCATAACAATGTTTATTTAAATGCAGCTACAGCCAGCACATCTACAGCAGGACAACCTACAAAAAAGGAAGAAACTAAGGTAAAATACACAAATATAAACATGAATAAATTATTTTCAAAACCATATACTCCTCAGAATACCCAAAAAGATACATTCGTCCCTCCACAGACAAATACCTATAAAGCTAGCCTAGACTCTCAGAAACAGACATACAACTACATCACCAGAACATATATAGAAAATATATACAAAGTACAAACCTTCCTAATCCAAAACCCCAGAGCTAAAGATACAAAAAACTCCAATGAGGATCATATAAACCAATATCTACAAGGTTATAATAAGTTAATTGCACAACCCGGAACAAATCCAAATCTAGTAGCAACTTGCTACAACTATGGACTATTGAGTATCGTATATACAATAACAGGAGAAGAGATATCTAATATACCAGAACTATATAAGGCCTTTTTACAGTACAAAAGAGTAACTAAAGGAACTCTATTTTTTATAAAGTTCTACTCAGCTACAGCAGAAATATTATATGATGTAGTCAATCCAACAATACAAGCTATAAAGATTGGACTAACTAGGGAAATGATAATCCCTGAAAAGATAGATACTCAAGAGGAAATACAGAAAGTAGATATTCCAGAGTTCTACGCAAACAAGAGAACTATTGGAATAGCTTCCATATTAAATGAGATAACAAACAATTATTTAAACGAAAATGCAATATGGAACTACTATAATAGAGATCAGACAATCATCTACTCAAACTATAGAGATATCCGAGCAGCAGTTATGGAAGATTTAAGACAGTGAATATTAAGTCTGCTAAGACCAGAACAAACACCTACGACAAGAGCAATACGGAAGAATTTCATTTCTTCTAATTTAATGACGAGATATTGCAAGCTAATAGGACAGAAATATCCTGATCATCTATGCTCAAAATGTGAAGGAGAAGATAATTACGTTCCAGACGTACAGTTAGAGTAAAAAAAAAGTATTTTTGTAATTTTATCTTTATGTCTTTATTAAAGTAGTTTGTCGTGAAGTGTCGGCTAGAAGATAAGATGGCCATATGTAAAGTTATGTCAGCCAGTAATAAAGTAAAGGGCCACTAGTAAATTCTCGTTTTGTGTCGGCCGAATTAATATAGGACAAGTGTAAAGTTAGTGTCGGCCATTTCTGTTGGCCTAATGTGTAAAAATGTTGTATAAATAGAGGGCTTCTCCCTCACTAATAAACAAGCTGAATAAGCTACTTACTCTCAACTCTTTCTCTTATTCCCCCATAATTAAAAAATCGCTTCCCCCCCTAGAAATTGGTATCAGAGCTAGATAATAATCAAATAGTGAGATATGGAAAACAAATCTGAAGCAACAAATCTACAAAAACAGGTATACTCATTTAAGTTCATGAGTAGCTAAATCAATTTATTCCTGATAATCTCTTGTTGATTATGATTATTTATCATGTCTTAATAATGTTATAATAACCATCTTTAGAAAGTTTGCTACAGAAATATTCTGCGAATAAGTATGCCCAGACTATGCCATTCTAAGGTTGAAACCGATAGGCAAGAAGGCCGTTTAGGGGAGTAAACAAAGTCGAGGCGCTGTTAGGGTAACTGATCAAAGAAGAAAACTGTAGTAGTGACCAGACGAGATGATTATTAAACCATTATTATTACATAATAAATAAGTATAATCCATTAAGAGGTTGGAAGGAATAAAATTTTAGTGAAAGTGGAAAATAATTAAATGAATACTTATCTACTGGATGATGATGTTAATTACAAGATATTAATACTCTATATACTAAAAGGTCTTAATACAGATATAAAAAGAAGAATTTATGATATATTAGTAACATATGAGGTAATAGAAGTAACAACTCAAGGTTGGACTGAATTAGATATACAAGATGATTTTTATGATGAATTTTATTTTGACATAAATGATTTATATGATGATCTAGAGATATTCAAAGATCAATGATAAAATATATATATTGGGTAAAAGCTAAAGAAAACATAGATCAATATGATAAAATAGAATTATAATTATAATGATTCAACCAAAAAAGTTTGAAGTTTGGCAAAAACGAAGTAATAATAATTATAAGATAAAATTTATTAAAGACCCAAAAAAATTAAGTAAACTTTTTAAAATTTTGTACAGAAAAATACAAATGAATAATACAACAAGTAAAGAAACTAAAATAACAAAAACCAAGATATATAAAAAGGTACGAAAGATATTGAAAAAATTAAAACCCTTATACATAGAATATGAACTATCACAACTTACTGAAACAAGTAACGATGAGACAGATTATTTGATAAATATAATTTCAAAAACAGAATACAAATATGTTTGTTATTTGAAAAAACAGTATGAACAAAGAAATATATAGGCAACAATTGATAAAAAAATAGATGAAAAAAGATAAGAACTACAACATAGAAAAGAAAGATTAATAGAAGACATGTTAGCAGGAGTATGTAAAAACTCAATATTAGCACAAAGAAAAGTTATATTTATGATAGAAATACAAATAGATCACCTTGAATATAAATTACAACATAACATAATTTATAAATTATAATGAATAAAGAAGAGTTTGCAGTACATGAAAAGAAATATGAAAATCAAGATGGATTAATGATAAAAATAATATTTTCAAACCTAGGAAGACGATATAAAAAAATAGAAAATAATTTATATTTATTGTTAGAAAAAGAAACAGCAAAATTAGAAGATAGTCTAACAGCTATGATAAGAATAACAAAAGAAAATGAACAAATAGACAAATCAATTGAAATTGAAAAAATAAAAATACAAGCAGAACAAGAAGTACAACATTTAGAAGAAATAAAAAATACAAGAATAAGTGAATTAGAAAAAGAATTAACTAGGTTAAAATTATTATATGAAACTAAACAAAAAGAGAAACAGATAGAAAGAGAAAAAGAGATAAAATTAACTAATGAAATAAAAGAGATGGAACAAAAACTAAATAAAGACCTAGAAGTAAATGAAATAGACGAAAATGAATCGGATACAATAAATTATCAACAAAACCATCAAATTTTCCCTTATGAAGATCAACTGTTTTTAATTAAATTTCTTACCAATCGAGATATAAATTATTCTTGGGAAAACAGCGTTCGTAGTCCTTATGTTATTGTCTAATTCCATTTTTAATCTCTGTGATATTTGATTGTGCACATTTATCCTTGAATTGATTAAATTGAGTGGTTTTAATCAAATTATTAAGAAATGTTAACTTTGTTAAAAGATCACTTATTAACCGAAAGGGCAATTCTTGTAAAATCTATCTTAATTTATTTATTGTATAATAATAATAAAAAATTATCGTTTAAATTTACTCAAGATTGACGTACTAATAAACTACCATACCATACATTGCATTTACCTTTTACTTTCTCCTTCATTTTTAATTGTTTATCTCTTTATCTCTCTTAGAATCATATGACACTACAACTAGAAAGTGTGTTCTTTTTTCTTTTCTTTATATCTTTCTCTCACTTAGAAATCAAATGTAGAGCACCCAAAATATTGATTGAATACTAATGGAAAATATAAGGTGGAGCTCATATTGGAGTGATTTTTGTTTCAATTGAATCAATTTTTTAGTTAGTTTTCTTTTCGGTTCTTATCCAACTCGGGACAGGAGCCAAGTCTTTTCGATCTTGATCTACCGATTCCTCAAACTATTTTTATTCATCAACTCTACATTTTCACTAATTTTTTCATAAATTTTAAATTCAGGTAATACCCTTAGATATTTGAATAATTTATTCTCTTCTAAAGTATAATCGATGTGTTCATGATGACAACATCTCGGTGAAGCATAAATAACATCAAAGTTAATAGGCAAGAAAGAAATATATGGAATTTTTTTCTTCGTAGCATATGCTCTATTTCGTACTATTTTTCTAGTTTGATAAAGAGCCTCTTGTAAGCTTGACTACGGGATGTAATTTTTCCCATTCTCTGGATCAGATGTGGCATTATACCTTCTCTAGAATGCTCATTAGTTTCTTTTGAAATAAATGTAGAACTCCTCGAGGGAACTTCAGGTTGTGCCCTTGTCTGGATAAGTTGTATGACCTACAATACATAAAAAAAAAGTTAGTAAAGTTCAATACAAACAACATGAATATACTATATGAATGGTTATTACTATTTGTTTAGACACAAATGAGGAATTGGATTGTATTGATGCCATGTTCTCTCTAAGAGTGCTTAAAACCTACATCAAAATAACATTTTTAGTATTGTTATTCTTAATAAACATTAAAGGGAATCCACTCGTTTTGAAAATTTAGTTTTGTTTTATTATTATGTGTAGATGAACCTTCTTTTCTCCCTGGAAAACATGTTGTTATTGAACTTCAAAATGATTGTTTCTTGTAAGAATAGGATATTTTCTACTATTATAACTTGCTTTTCCCCATAATCCATATTTTTTTGTCCCTTTCTTGATGCTTATAAAAGAGTACCTTCTCTAGAATCTGATTTTTTTAGTTGTCTCTTGACTTCCTCTGTTTGTTAATTTTCTTTGTCTGCCTGGTTGAGCTTTATATATGGGTGAAAGTGGTGGTTCTATGCCAGTCTTAGACCGTTTCTCATAGTTTTAAATTTGCAAAATGATTGGATCATAACTCTTCATATATTGCTCAACTCTATAACATTCATTAACATATTTTTCATGTTAATCCTTCTTAACCCATATAGTTGTAATAACATGATTACAAGGCATCCCTGTGAAGTCCTCTCTCCTACAAGAACAGGTCCTCTTCTTGAGATTACTAGAGAAAAATCTTAGATGAAGCTCCTCAATTTGATAATAAAATGCATCAAATTAAATGGTGATACACTCGGCATCCTTATTCTTATTTTGATATAGCTTCAATAAGATCTGTGGGTAGATTTATTGACTATGCTTCATCATGTTATCTATATTCTTTTGAAGTCTTTACATCATATAGATCCTCGTTGATTCAAGCATCATAAGAATATATTGGTCTCTTGCAGGTAGAAGTACGCTATTAAATGGCTCACACATATTATTCAATAATATATCACACTTTGTGAATGAAGATAAAAAAGCTCTTCTTATCACTGAATGAGAGGCTTATTCCAGAACCCCTTCAGACATTTATATATATATATATATTATATATATATATAATATATATATATATAATATCTTTGACATTTCCTCGATATGCTTGAAAAATTCAGGTTCTTTTGTTGCCCTAGAAGCTTTCCATAAGACTTCTTTCAACGTCTGTCCTCCAAAACATTCAATTCTAAAATTATTGTGTTGATTCCTCATGAGAAATTTGTGGCAACATCTGGCATTATCTCATCAAATGCTGGAAGTAAACCTTTTTGCAAAAGAATTTTGTGATATTTCTAGATCCTTGTCAAGAATTGTAAGAAACCAGCTCCATGTTTCCTTTAATTCACCTTTCATTATTGAGAATGAAACATTTTGTTGTTGGCATCAACCCTACTGCAGTCAATAGTTATCCTCCCTTTTGGCAACCTTTCTAATGGTATCCATCAACCCCTATTATAGGTCGACATCTAGTTAAGAATCCTTGTTTGTAAGCTGCAAAATACACATAAATTCTTTAAGAACTTTTTCTATCTTTGACCATCGTTATTGGATAATCATCCAACTTCAGAATACATGTAGTTCCTGGGCTACTCCTCTTTAACTCTTCACGATAGTCCAATAATATATCAAAATGTTATTCTTTAGTCCTCGTGATTTGATTTAAACCATTCTTTTTTCCCCTATAAGATTGATGCCTACTAAGTGTGAAACTATGCTTCCTTATCACATTATCTTGAAATTCTTTCATATTTTGAACTCATGTACATATTTCTTAGCAAAAAATATAGTCAATAGTTTTGTTTTCTCTTTGATTACCACATGAATGGTCAGGGCCTATTGTTTTGATCATGAAAGGTTCATCTTAATTAGGCTTTGCTGCATATATGAACGTCTTGCAGTTTGACACCTTAAAAATTCCCCTCACCCTACTAGTTTCATTTTTATTAAACTTAATGAAATTTTTGTTCATCACAATACGCATAATTTCATTTTTCTTTATCACAATACGCACTTCCACTACCCACTTGAACTCTTTACTACAACTGAAAATCATACTATGTGTAAACTCAAAATTTGTATCCTCCAGATCTCGTCTTGCAGTAAAACAATTAATTTTTTGAATTATTATCATTTGAATCTCCTTGCAAACTCATTAGTTCAGCATCTGGTGTGTTGACACCCAATTTTGGCCTAACATTTTAAAAATTTGTGATTTTGGAGCTTTATTTATTTAATAGCAAATTTTGATCCGATGATTTTAAAATTCATACATTTAGAGTCAAATACAAAAAAAAATTGTCTTTCCCACATTGTCACTCAAACAATTTTCAATTTTACAATAGTCCCACATTGGTAGTTTACCCTTTTTGAGGATTTTTAGGTTTCTATATAAACCCACTTCATTCAATATTTTAGGAGAGGATTTGGAGGGGAAAACAAAAGAATACTCATAAAATTTTGAGAATTCTTGGTTCCCATAGTTCAAAAATTTTGAAGTGTTTTTGTGGTTTTTCGAGTTGAGGAGGTGGAGTCGTCTCTTCCAAACTCGGAGTTCCGGTTCGCTGTCCAGAACCAGGTAAGTTTTTTTTCTTCTTAGCCTTGTTTTATTTAATTTCCAGCTCTTTTATGTTTTTTGTTTATTATATGTAGCTTGTTTTGTTTTTTTAGTTTAATATAGTTTTAAAAGTCAATTAATATTTGTGTTTATTGTAGTTTTAATATTATTATTATTTTACGATTTGATGTTTATTTATTTATTATTACTATTATTTTAAAATTGTTAGTCAACTATTTGCTATCTTAACTTTTCAGGATTTTGTTTTTATTCTATTTTAATGTTATTTTTAATTTTTATATATTACGTTATTGTTGTTTCCATTTCTAATTATGTTATTTTAGTTTGGTTGTTGTTTTCCATAATCTCTTGGGATAAGTTTGTTATGTTTTGTTGATGTTCAGTTTATATATTTATATGTTGAAAAGGGCCGATGAAAAATCTATCCGTCGGATTTAGAGGCCTTTCCATTTTTAAAAGACGAAAATTTTTAGTTCAAGTTTATATAAATTATTTTGTTAAAATTGTTGAAAATGGCCGATGAAGAAATTACCGTCGATTTCCAAGGCCTCCCATGTTAATAAGACGGATTTTTTTTATTTTTTAGTTATTATTTGAGTTATTCATTTTTATTTATATTTATTTGACACTAACTCTTTTACTAAGTGTCCTTACAGGTACCCAAAACTTTTTTCCTTGAAACCATTCGAAAAAGCTCGAATTATACTTTTATTTCATATTTTGTGAATATTGACGTTAGGCAAACTTTAGGCCGATGACTATTATTTTATTGTGTTTATTGCATGTTTATTATATCTATATATTATTTTATATTCTTCCTCAATTTGAAAAAAATAAATTCAGTCGGGAACCACATTTGTGGATTCCGAAGGGTGCCTAACCCCTTCCCTTCGGAATAACTTGAACCCCTTACCTAGAATCGAATTGGTTTCGCAGATTTTTAATTGGTTTTCTAGTTTTCCTAAAATTAGGTGGCGACTCTTTTAAAACTCGTTTATTTTTAAAAATTTTGGTAAAATTGAATCAATTAATTAATTTTCGAGTTGCCGCGACGTTTCGACCTATTTCGACAGAGTGGGGATGTAAACAGAATGGCGACTCTGCTGGGGAGTTTTAGAGGTTTTAACCAATATGAATTTATTTATTTTTTCAAATTGAGGAAATTTTTGCTTTATTATTATGTTATACCTTGTATTTTTATATTTCGCTGATTATTTGTATATTGTATTTATTCATTATTTATCTTGTTGTGTATATATTATCATTGCATTCATGGCATGATATTTTCCGTCAAACGACAATTATTTCATTTCCACTAAAGGACGATTATGCGGGTTCGCAATCGTTCATTAACCAAAGATTTTCTCGGGGCACCCTGACGAGTGTAGTTGGCTACTTGATAGTCAACGATCGTTAACTGTCCCAGCCCAAGTAGTCCGCTTGGGTTACCTTTTCCACTATAAATACAACCCACTCCTAGTCACCCTAGGATAGAGCAAAACCAAATTCGAATTTAAGCATCAGTCTAAGATGACTAACACCCAAGGCGTGTTGTGCCCATTAGAAGACTACCTTGAGTCCAAAATGGCCCACGGCCTAAATGGACGTTCATACTTATGTGTTTAAATTTGAAGGATGTATACGTTGTTTGAGAAAATCGTTGTTCCATAGGATAAGGATTAGATTATAGTTTGCTTAGATTAAAGAAAGAGCTTCACCAACAATTAGTCTATTCGAAGATATTGGCATCCGGAGATGACAACAAATCCAGAAAGCAGAAGGATCTTTCGTGGAGGCCTAGTTTAGGGTCGTACCCCTGTGTGAGACTAATTATTTTGTATACGTTTCCCCTATTATGTATCTCCATTAAGTTTTATTTATAAAGTTTGTATAAATTTGAGTTTTGGGGCAATGAAATATTTCAAATGACGTATACATCCTTCGAATCGATAGGCCTACCCTAGGCATAAAAGAGTCACATATTTGTATAGGACGCGCAATAATTGTTTGTATGCTATGTGATATATTCAGTTTGTCTTTAGTTAAAACAGTATTTATGCGTTTTATTCATTATTTTTGCGATATTTTGCATTATCCACTATGTACAGGAACTAACACTTTTACATTTTTGAGTTATTCTTCTTCAAAGCGAAATGTTGATTTATGTCCGAATTCAGAAATCATTATTTGTTCAAAGTTGCAAGAGACGAGGATTAGAGAAATTAGAGTCCTCGCATTTCTCAATTATATCACGTCAAAATGATAAATCAGGGGAGTATTTGACTATGAAGTGGCACCCACTTATTTTATTATTATTTTGCATGATGGTCCTGCTCTCACATATTTCTCATATTTTTGTAGGGATACCGTCCCCGACATCAGTCCGGGATGGTCATAACAATGTCTGGATCTTGTGAAAATGGGAAGGAGACAAAGATTCAAAAAAAAAAAACATCCTAAAAGAGTACAATAAATTATTACTGTAGAAATTCGTAAGTTACATTTAACAGACAGTATAAATATTAACGATTAAGAGATTATAAAACATATTGGTGCGGAAAAAAAAAACTTCATGACTACATATTTTAGTGGCGCTAGACTTAGGAATTTCTTTGATTTGTCTAAATCTTTAAATTATTATATGTCATATCTGGTCGAACTCCGCGTACCTGATTCTCATTTTAATGAGATACGTAGGCAACCCTTCTTGGGTTCGGTATTATCTTTTTTTTAAAAAAAAATTTTAAAAAAAAATTATAAAATAGTTTGTGCATATTTTCCCAAGTCATATCTGGTCGAACTACGCGTACCTGATTCTCATTTTAATGAGATACGTAGGCAACCCTTCTTGGGTTCGGTATTATCTTTTTTTAAAAAAAAAAAATTAAAAAAAAATTAATTAAAAGTTTGTGCATATTTTTAAAGTTATATCTTCACGAACTACGCGTACCGGATTCTCAGTTTATTGAGATACGTAGGCAACCCTTCTTGGGTTCGGTATAATCATTTTTCAAAAAAAATAAAAATTAAATTGTTTGTGCATACTGTTAGAGTCATGTCTTCAACTCGGTCAGGACCATGTAGTTAAGAGCAGGTAAATATATTCGATTTATTAAAAAAAAAACTGACTTTGCGGTAAACTACAGATTCTCGTGGTACCTCTTATCTGTACTTTTGTGATGCTTGAAAATTCTCTTGCATTCAATCAAGATAAGAATAAAACTAACCTTATGCTTCATGTGCATTGTGTGGTGAGATTTTGATCAAAGTTCAATTGTGTTACACTGTTGATCTAGAACTTGACCTGAATGTTTTTCGAGGCGAAATCATGAGTAATGTTTGGTTTGAGAAAGGATCGTAGGCCTTTTTTTTGACTCGATTGTGCCTTTCAAAGTCTACCAAATTACATTAATCCCTAGTTTTCCCATTTTGAGCCTGAAACCTTCATTTGTACAGCCAAATCTTAATCACTACCCTTTTGAGTGCTTACAAGCACTATCCTCTCTTGGCCCATCCTTCTTGAGTGCACCAAGAATGTGCAAATCATAAGAGTAGATCCATGTTTGAAATTTCAAAAGGCAAAGATATTGAGTCTCCCAAAGTCGAGGAAGCAAAGACTCTAGAGAAAAAGATTAAAAAAAAAGAGGTGGAAGAAATAAAGAAAGGTAAAGAAATTCCTTTACAAGATCAGTGAAAGGAGGGAAGGAAAATATTCCAAAAAAAAAAAAAAGGAAAAATTATTATAATAAAGAAGTGGATAAAGAAAAGCTTCAACAAATAAGGACTCAAAAAAAAAAAAAAAGAGAAATGAAAAAAAAAAGGAAAAAAAACGTTAAAAATGAGAATTCAAAAGGAGATGAAAGATGGGAGAACAATGAAGAGGAACTGACGTCAAAGACGTACCAATCATTAAGAGCACAAATTTTGTGTGACGCTCAAGGAGGAATTCAGTCACTTTTATCTCAAATAAGTATCCTACCCATCCCTAAGCCTACGTTACAAGCCAATGACAAGCCCTACATGATCTCATTCCAAATGGTCTCACATTAGTGGAGATTTACATAAGGGTCAAGCATATGGTATCACAGTTGTGTGCATTGAACATTCTTGTGAGTGTGAGTGCACTTTGAAAAAATGTCCTATAATCAAATGTTTCAAATATGTGTGAAATAGGACTAGCCTTTGTCGTGAGGGCGCTTGAAACATGAGGATTGATACAATTCAAACCTTTGTTTGAAACAAGATGAACGGATCTTGTTGATCCTAAGTATATTTGAGGTACCACTTGAAGCTGTAGGAATTACCTTGATTCAATCTTGAAAAAAAAAAGAAGAAGAAAGATTTACCTGCAATCTTAACTGTTGGTACCAATCGTGGTGAAGATTTGACTATCTCATCGCATTTTTGTTTTTGAAAAAAAAAAGGTCTTTTGAGTCGTTCATTATAAAAGGTGTTGTTAAGTTAATCTTATATATGTGAGACGCCTATTTTACTTCATTGAATTGTCCATCCCAAAAATGTGATATGTCTTGTCTTTAGGCTTTGAATATAGCAAAGGATACCATTTGCATATTCCATCATGTTCATATTGTGCATTTTCTACTGATAATCTTTCAGATTCTTTGCAGCACTCATCATCCACAAGAGGGGAACTACGTTTGACCTGATTCCTGCTCCAATGGGATACGTAGGCGCCACAACGGCTCGGTCATATTCCCAGCAAGATTTCCATCTCTCTTCATAATGGAAACTGGGACAGAATTTTTGAGAGGATCTCAAAAATTCAATGAAAGTTGGACTTCTTTAACAAGTCAAACAGGAACATTATCGAGCCATCCACCTCGTTACAGTTGGAACATTATCGAGCCATCCACCTCGTTACAGTTGGAACATTATCGAGACATCCACCTCGTTACAGTGGAACATTATCGAGACATCCACCTCGTTACAGTTGGAACATTATCGAGTCATCCACCTCGTTACAGTTGGAACATTATCGAGACATCCACCTCGTTACAGTGGAACATTATCGAGACATCCACCTCGTTACAGTTGAAACATTATCGAGACATCCACCTCGTTACAGTTGGAACATTATCGAGCTATCCACCTCGTTACAGTTGGAACATTATCGAGCCATCCACCTCGTTACAGTGGGAACATTATCGAGCCATCCAGGCCTCGTTAAAAATCATGCATTGCGAATTCATATTCATGCATTGCGAGTTAATATTCATGCATTGCGAGTTAATATTCATGCATTGCGAGTTCATATTCATGCATTGCGAATTCATATTCATGCATTGCGGGTTAATATTCATGCATTGCGAGTTCATATTCATGCATTGCGAGTTCATATTCATGCATCGCGAGTTAATATTCATACATTGTGATTTAATATTCATGCATTGTGAGTCAATAACCATGCATCGCGAGAAAATCTCATACATCGCAGAAAATTCATGCATCGAGAGTTAATATTCATGCATCGAGAGTTAATTCATGCATCGAGAGTTAATATTCATGCATCGAGAGTCAATTCATGCATCGAGAGTCAATTCATGCATCACGAGAAGATCTCATACCTCGCGGATTAATATTCATGCATCGCGAGTTAATTCATGCATTGCAAGTTAATATTCATGCATCGAGAGTTAATTCATGCATCGCGAGAAGATTTCATACATCGCAGAAAATTCATGCATCGCGAGAAGATTTCATACCTCGCAGAAATGTATGCATCGCAAGAAGATTTCATACCTTGCGGAATTTATGCATTGCGGGAAGATATTCATGCCCCGCAGAAGATCATGCATCGAGAGAAAATTCATGCATCACTAGTTAATTCATGCATTGCGAGAAGATTCCATACCTCGCAGAAAATTCCATGCATCGCGAGAAGACTCCATACCTCGCAGAAAATTCATGCATCACTAGTTAATTCATGCATCGAGAGTTAATATTCATGCATCGAGAGTTAATATTCATGCATCGAGAGTCAATTCATGCATCACTAGTTAATATTCATGCATCGAGAGTCAATTCATGCATCGAGAGTCGATTCATGCATCGCGAGTTAATTCATGCATCACTAGTTAATATTCATGCATTGCGAGTTAATATTCATGCATCGCGGATTAATATTCATGCATCGCAAGTTAAATTTTTTATGCATCGCGATAAGATTCACTTCCTCGCAAAAGTTTACATATCGCAAGAAGATTTCATACCTTGCGAAATTCATGCATCTCAAAGGAAATATTTATCCCTCAACGTCAACTGACGTTAAATATCGAGGAGAGAAATTAAGTGTCGACACGGTGGAAGACACTGTCTCCCATTTAAATTGCATTTTTAAGTTGACGAGTTTTATCTCAGACTTTGTCAAGAGCATTTGAAAGGATGAATTTCTTCACAAAAAAAAATCCAAAAAAAAAAGATTAAAAAAAAAAACAGGTGTAAACTACTTCAACAAGGACGCAACACATCATGGAACCTTTTGGAGACAGGTCTGGGATTAACTTCCACCACATGCAACCGCAATTCTCTACAAAGGTCATGTGTTCGGTCAAAATTGGGTTTGTCAATTTTCGTTGTCCACGATTTCTTTCATCAATCATACACAACGAAAAGGATAGCTGTTGACACCCAATTTTGGCCTAACATTTTAAAAATTTGTGATTTTGGAGCTTTATTTATTTAATAGAAAATTTTGATCCGATGATTTTAAAATTCATACATTTAGAGTCAAATACAAAAAAAAATTGTCTTTCCCACATTGTCACTCAAACAATTTTCAATTTTACAATAGTCCCACATTGGTAGTTTACCATTTTTGAGGATTTTTAGGTTTCTATATAAACCCACTTCATTCAATATTTTAGAAGAGGATTTGGAGGGGAAAACAAAAGAATACTCATAAAATTTTGAGAATTCTTGGTTCCCATAGTTCAAAAATTTTAAAGTGTTTTTGTAGTTTTTCGAGTTGAGGAGGTGGAGTCGTCTCTTCCAAACTCGGAGTTCCGGTTCGCTGTCCAGAACCAGGTAAGTTTTTTTTCTTCTTAGCCTTGTTTTATTTAATTTCCAGCTCTTTTATGTTTTCCGTTTATTATATGTAGCTTGTTTTGTTTTTTTAGTTTAATATAGTTTTAAAAGTCAATCAATATTTGTGTTTATTGTAGTTTTAATATTAGCATTATTTTACGATTTGATGTTTATTTATTTATTATTACTATTATTTTAAAATTGTTAGTCAACTATTTGTTATCTTAACTTTTCAGGATTTTGTTTTTATTCTATTTTAATGTTATTTTTAATTTTTATATATTACGTTATTGTTGTTTCCATTTCTAATTATGTTATTTTAGTTTGGTTGTTGTTTTCCATATTCTCTTGGGATAAGTTTGTTATGTTTTGTTGATGTTCCGTTTATATATTTATATGTTGAAAAGGGCCGATGAAAAATCTATCCGTCGGATTTAGAGGCCTTTCCATTTTTAAAAGACGAAAATTTTTAGTTCAAGTTTATATAAATTATTTTGTTAAAATTGTTGAAAATGGCCGATGAAGAAATTACCGTCGATTTCCAAGGCCTCCCATGTTAATAAGATGGATTTTTTTTATTTTTAGTTATTATTTGAGTTATTCAT
Organism: Solanum habrochaites; assembly: GCA_027704765.1. Taxonomy (NCBI): domain Eukaryota; kingdom Viridiplantae; phylum Streptophyta; class Magnoliopsida; order Solanales; family Solanaceae; genus Solanum; species Solanum habrochaites. The sequence goes on along the minus strand of JAKWJA010002497.1, from coordinate 51,701,386 downwards.
TTTTATTTATATTTATTTGACACTAACTCTTTTACTAAGTGTCCTTACAGGTACCCAAAACTTGCTTCCTTGAAACCATTCGAAAAAGCTCGAATTATACTTTTATTTCATATTTTGTGAATATTGACGTTAGGCAAACTTTAGGCCGATGACTATTATTTTATTGTCTTTATTGCATGTTTATCATATCTATATATTATTTTATGTTCTTCCTCAATTTGAAAAAAATGAATTCAGTCGGGAACCACATTTGTGGATTCCGAAGGGTGCCTAAACCCTTCCCTTCGGAATAACTTGAACCCCTTACCTAGAATCGAATTGGTTTCGCAGATTTTTAATTGGTTTCCTAGTTTTCCTAAAATTAGGTGGCGACTCTTTTAAAACTCGTTTATTTTTAAAAATTTTGGTAAAATTGAATCAATTAATTAATTTTCGAGTTGCCGCGACGTTTCGCCCTATTTCGACAGAGTGGGGATGTAAACATGGTGCATCACAAACTTTTACTTGGGTGTCATTGGGAACTTAGCTATGTTAGAGACAACACAAAACATAATAGTTTTTTCCTTCACAATGTTGGTTTAAGGATGTATACATACCACCACTCATGTAGTTCACTTGTAAAAATATTCCAGGCATTTTATGTTGTTATTGATAACTTGTAAATTGTTGTTGAGGAAGATGACACTCCATATGGTATAAATAAGGATTAATAAATAAAAAATACTTTATAAGAAAATAAACGTTTTTATATGAAAGGGGGAGGAAAATAAAAGTAGGTGCAGAATGTGAATATAATGTATAAATTTGTAAGCAAAAATAATATATCTATGTTCTTAGATACATGCATCAGGGTCTCTATCATATTATACTTTGTTTCAAGATTTGAAAAAGATAAGTGAGAGACTAGCATATTATGAATTAATTTCAATGTTATTTCATTTTGTGGATCTTAGTGTAACAAAATACAAAATTAATTAGTAATTGTAATCATTTAAAAATTATTAAATATAAATTTATAATCTGATTTGAATTATATTGAATTCAAAAATATATAATCCAAATAAATATTGTTGATTGATATAATTGACTTAAATATTTAAGTCCAATAAATACGGATTTAATTAAAGTCTAAATTAATTGATTTGGGCTACATTGGAAGAACCCAATTTGTTAAACCCAATCCTCTCTCATTCTAGAGCCCATCTTGGCACCACGTGTGCAGATGATGTGGCATGCGAAGTAAAATAAAAAAATCAATCGAATCATGACATGTGTCAAAGATGACAAGCCCGTTCCATATAATCCATATGCCATGTCACTTAAATTTGATTGGCTGAACGGAATCCTATTCCAATCGCGACTCCTCTATTCTAAAATTATAAACAGGGGTTTTCATAATTCAGAAAAAAGGCAGAGAAAATTCTAAACAACAAGCTAGAGAAACTCTGTGGTACAAACGCCATTTAATTATCTACAAAGCTACAAGCTTAAGAATTCAAGCATTCAAGTTCAAAAATAATCAAGATCAAGACCACCGAATTCAAGAACAAGCTCGAAGCCCTTGAATTAAATAAAAGTCAAGATCAAGATAAAGTTCAAGATCATCATAGATTCAAGAACAAGTTTTAAAGCCCTTGAATTTCTATTTGAAAAGGCGAATTCAAAGGAATTATAGAGATTGTAACACTCGCATTTAAAATAATAAAATTGATTGTTGCTGTAATTTTCCATTCTTGATTATTGTTTTCTCGACGCGAATTTTATTGTCTACAAGTTCTGGAACGCCCAGTGGGACAATCTCTACCTATCATCTCAACTTTTCAAACGTCAAAGAATATCAAGATGCCTTCCATGAACAACAACTCTCGATCAACCGCCTCTAAGTTCACTAGCTCCAAGTTCTCTACTGAAGTTGAAGACATCCTTGGTGTTACCTTTCGAAGTTTTGGAGCTGTTACGAGAAGCAAGTCCGCTACACTAGGACAACAAATGCTTCAAGTGTCATCTGCATCAACTCCTGTTTTTTGTTCTTCGACTCCAAAAGGAGAAAATTCATCCACAAATGCTCTAGAAGGAGGAAGTAGTGTTGCTGAAAACATCAAGAAAATATTGGCTCTACTTGAGTAATCTAGTTCCAAGAACTCTATTACGAGGGAGAACTGTGATTCAACTTATGAGTAATCTCCACGTATATCGTGTAACGTATGTCCACTGAGAATTAACTTACGCGACAATCCATGTTACTCTCCTGCATCTCCGATGATCAGAAAAATGATGGTGACTGCTGCTTCATCTCATGAGGAACAACTCGCAAATCTGACGAAGTTGGTTGAAGGATTGACGAAGCATGTACAACACCAAGAATCTCGAATTGACAAGTTGATGGACAGGGTAGAAGGAATTTTAGATGGAGATGCGAGCCATGAACCTGTAAAGGGCATTGAAGTTCAAAAAATATAAGATCCTGCTAAGAAATCCCCATTTGTTAAAGAGATGTCAGTTTCTTCTGAAGGCATGATCCCACTCGATCGCTTGAAGGGGTTTATTGAAGGCACTATCAAAGATAAGTATGAAGTCTCCACTAAGTCTTCTCATATGTATGCTAAGCCATACACTGCTAGGATTGATAACTTTAAAATGCCTGCTGGTTATCAACCTCCAAAATTTCAACAATTTTAGGGAAAAGGAAATCTGAAACAACATGTCGCGCACTTCGTGGAGACATGTAATGATGCTGGAACATATACAGACTATCTTGTTAAACAGTTTGTCCACTCTCTAAAAGGAGATGCCTTTGATTGATACACGGATCTCGAACCTAACTCTATTGATAGTTGGGAGCAACTAGAACATGAGTTTCTCAATCGCTTCTATAGCACAAGGCACACGGTCAGAATAGTAGAACTCACGAATACTCGCCAAAGGAAGGATGAACCGGTCATAGATTTCATAAATTGATGGAGGAACGCGAGCCTAAATTGCAAGGATAGGCTTAATAAATTATCTGCAATCAAATTGTGTATTCAAGGAATGCATTGGGATCTTCTTTACATCTTGCAAGGAATAAAACCAAAATCTTTCTAGGATTTAGCTACTCGTGCTCATGATATGGAGTTGAGCATGTCATCTGCCGAAAAAGATATGACTATTGTCCATTATCCTCGCAAATGAAGGGACAAGCAGGAACCCAAGAGATGGAGAAAGTTTGTGCCCAGAAATGACAACAAAGAATCCATGAGTGTAAATGTGTCACCCACAAAGTTCACCACGAATGAAGGCGTAAAACAAAATGAGAGAACGACTTTCCAAGCATGTTCAAATCAAAACTCGACACTAAGGGAGATGCAAGGAAAAACTTATCCTTTCTAGGATTCTGACGTTTCTAAAATTTTTGATGAATTGCTTGAGTAAAAGCTCATTGACTTGCCAGAGATGAAGCGACCCGACAAAGCTGGAAAAACTGATGACCCAAATTATTGCAAGTATCACAGACTTGTGAGTCATCCTATTGAAAAATATTTTGTCTTTAAGGATAGAGTGATGCGATTGGATAACGAAAATAAAATTATCCTTGATGATGAGAATGCTAGTTCTAACCAGACCTCTATCACGTTTGGGTCACTGGATCCGGTCCAAATATATATCTCTGAAAAGCATAAAGAAGAGCCAGTAGACCAGGACGTTGACATAGATGGTGATGAGGGTTGAATTTCTGTAACTAGGCGAAGACGCAACAAGTCAAGCTTACAAAAAGAATTATCCGAGCAACAGGTTAGAGAAAAAATGGTGAAGAAATCAGAGAAGAAAAAAATCAATCAAGCGCCCCACAAGGGCAAAGGTTGAAGTGCATCACTACCAAAAACCTCGACGTCTTGTGACTCTAGAGGAATTCTCGCCAAGCTCGTTCGACACAAAGTCTACTCAAGGCAATGTCGAGCCATCATGTTTCAATGTGGATAAAGAACAAACAATGAAGGTGCCTCCTACTGTAAAAGAAGGAACAACGAGTGAATCCTCACCAAAAGTGTCTTTTGGAGAAGAAGAAAAACAAACAAGGGAAATCTCAGAAATGATGTCTCTTTCATCTTCTGAAAAATCTATTGAACTTTCTTCCCATGAAGCACATGTCTGTGATACTAAAATCACATTTACAGATAATGATCTTTTATTTGGTGAAACACCACACAATCGTCCTTTGTATATGGTGGGTCATGTGCTAAAGAAGAAGATAAATAGAATATTAATAGATGAAGGATGTGGAGTCTCTATTTTTCCTATCCACACATTGAAGGAATTTGGCATCACGGCTGGGGAACTTAATAAAAGTCGTCTGTTGATACAAGGATTTAATCAACGCGGGCAGAGGTTCATAGGCTCTGTTAAATTAGAGTTCCACATGGGAAATTTGCGATCAAGTGCATGGATGCATGTGCTTGACGCAAAGACATCATACAATATATTACTTGGCAGGCCTTGCGTACATGAGAATATAATTGTCTCATCCTCTTACTATCATTGTTTGAAATATCTTGAAGGTGGAATTGAAATAAATATAGTTGCAGATGATAATCCTTTCACCGAAGTGGAGACACACTTTGCGGATGTGAAATTCTATTAGAGAAGTTATGTTGTTAAAAGGGTCATATCCAATGACGTCAAATCAATCAATATTGATAAGATCATAAGAAAAAGAATTGATGCGGCTATCGAAAAGGTTAAAATTGACACTAAAGACTCTTGTCCCATTCTTAATAAAGGGAAGATCCTTTCTTCAAAGAAGAAGTAGACTTCTAGGTTTTGCTATGTTCCAAAAGCGAAGAAAGAACAAGATCAACCATCTAACCTTGAAGAAAATGCATTAAGAGGTCTAACTCTTCCTATCAGACAGATTGATCCAATAAACTTGTCTTTTAAGTTGCAAGAAAAGTCAGACGCTCAAGATCAAGTGCTAGATATGTCTCTCCCTACAAAACGCACAAGATAAGGTTTTTATCCCAATGCCTACAAGTTATTTGTGAAGGTAGGATATTACCCTAGTGAGCAATCAACGCTACAGAAACTCCCATCAGAAGATACAACTAGGAAAGCACGTGAAGGCGTAGGTTATAGCCAACCGCCGCCAATTAGCATTTCCATAAGAAGGCCCTGTAATAATCATATAACTTTTAAAGATGACGTCACTCCTCCCAATAAAAGGACTTCCGTCTTAGATCGACTTGATGAAGTAATAACAAGAATTTATGTGTTTGAGAGGTTAGGTCCTCTGAAGAACAATAACAATAACATGAGAAGTTATTTGAAAGTTACAATACCTACTTCACATTTGATTCGAAAGGACTTCAGAAGTTTTATTCCTTCTAGGATGAGGCGACGAGTGGAAGTTGTGGTTTCCTGTGAAGAGGAACTCAAGGCAAAGGTTCATATTGTGGTTTACACCAAAGAGCGCGAGGAAGATGAAGAAAGTGTAGGTTCCTCAAATCATGTTACAATCCAAAATGAGTTCGATTCTTTGCCTCAAAAGAAGATTTAGGAAGAGGTAGAAGATATTGTCTCGTGTTGTCATATATCAGTCAATGACAATGATACTGTGGAAGAGTAAGATGCTAAAGATGCTCCACCAGAATTTGAAGAAGGTGTAAAGATCACAATAGAAAGTTAACCTTGGCACTGATGAAGATCTGAAGCCAACTTACTTGAGTGTGTTTCTAGTAATTGATGAAGAAGTCGCTTACATGAATATATTCAAAGAATATAGAGATGTATTCGCTTGGATTTATAAAGAAATGCCTAGATTGAATCCTAGAGTAGTGGTCCATCAAGAGGCAGTCACAAATGGTTCTCGTCCAGTTAAACAAGCTCAAAGAAGTTTTAGACCAGACTTGATTCCGTTGATAGAAAATGAAGTTAACAAACTCATTGAGGCAGGCTTTATTCGTGAGGTCAAATGTCCTACATGGATTTCAAGTATTGTTTTTGGGATGAAGAAGCATGGTCAAATTCGAGTTTGCGTTGACTTTAGAGATCTCAATAATGCATGCCTTAAAGATGAGTTTCCTCTTCCCATTCCAGAGTTATTGATTGATGCCACCACTGGTTATAAAGAAATGTCATTCATGGATGGTTCTTCTGGATATAATCCAATCCGCATTTCACCAAAAGATGAAGAACTCACTGCATTTTGCATGCCAAAAGGTATTTATTTCTACAAAGTGATGACATTTGGTTTAAAGAATGTTGGCGCCACATATCAAAGGGCTATGCAAAATATCTTTGACGACTTGCTCCATAAAAATGTTGAATGTTATGTTGATGATTTGGTAGTAAAGTCGAGGAAGAGGGGTGATCATTTGAAAGACTCTAGGATGGTGTTTGAGTTACTTCGAAGATATCAATTAAGGATGAATCCATTGAAATGTGCCTTCGGAGTTACTTCAGGCAAGTTCCTTGGCTTATTTGTGAGACATCGAGGAATTGAAATTGATCAAGCCAAAGTCGATGCAATATCAAAGATGCCTGAACCTCGATATATTCATGAGTTAAAAAGTCTCCAAGAAAATTTAGCCTACTTGAGAAGGTTAATCTCAAATCTAGCGAGGATATGTCAACCATTCAGTCATCTCATGAAGAAAGTACTCCTTTTAATTGGCACAAAACATATAGCGAAGCCATTAAAAATATCAAATTGTATTTAGCAAAACCTCCGTTTTTGGCAGCCCCTCTACCTGGAAAACCATTGATACTCTACATTGCATAACAAGAAAGGTCTGTAGGAGCCCTGTTTGCTCAAAAGAATAGTGAAGGCATAGAAAATTCTATTTATTACTTAAGTAGAACGATGACGCCAAATGAGCTAAATTATTCGCCAATTGAAAAGTTATGCTTGGCACTGGTCTTCTTAATTCAAAAGATGAAGCATTATTTTCAAGCTCATGTTTTCCGCATTATATCTAGAGCAAATCCCATCAAATTTGTTATGTCAAAACCTGTCCTTAGTGACCGACTAGCAAGCTAGTACCTCCAATTCCAACAATTTGAGATTGTGTACATCCCTCAAAAATCCGTGAAGGGACAAGCACTAGCGGATTTCTTAGCAGACCATCCTATAACAAATGATTGGGAGTTAAATGATGAGTTTCCTGATGAAGTTGTGATGTTAGTTGAAGTTCAACCTCCTTCAAAAATGTACATTGACGGGGCTTCACATCGCGACGGAGCTGGTGCTGGCGTGGTGTTCATCACTTCACAAAAAGAGACTCTACCATTCTCTTTTACTCTAAAACAATGTTGCTCCAATAATGTCGCTGAATATCAAGCGCTGATACTTGGACTTTAAATGGCCGTTAACATGAAACAATTACATTTACAGTTCTCTGGTGACTCTCAATTGGTGATTAATCAACTCTTAGGAAGTTATGAGGTAAAAAAGCCTGAATGGAGACCTTATCATGATTATGCTCAAAAGCTGGTAAGATAGCTTGGGGATGTAACCCTTCAACATGTGCGTCGAACAGAAAATAATAAAGTTGATGCATTGGCTAATCTAGCTTCAACGCTAACCCTTCCTGATCAAACGCAAGTAACTGTCTGTAAAAAATGGATAATACCAACGTCAAATGAGGAAGAATATATTGAAAATAAGCTTGATCATATCTTCGCCATTGTTAAAGCTGCGAAGGAAACTATGAGACAACCCATCCTTGACTACCTATGTTATGGGATACTTCCAGAAAATCCAAGAATAAGAACTTACATACGTCATCGTGCACCTCGTTTCCTTTACTACAAGGATACATTATATAGAAAATAAATTGAGGGTATGTTATTACGATTTTTGGGAGAGGAAGAAGTGATTCAAGCTCTGCAAGAAGCACACTCAGGAGTATGTGGATCACATAATTGTTGACCAAAACTTCATTTTCACGTAAAGAGGATGGGGTATTACTGGCCAACCATGGTGAAAGATTGCTTATATTACGCCAGGGAATGCGATGCTTGTCAATTTCATGCAAATTTCATGCATCAGCCACCAGAAGTATTGCACCCAACCATCGCATCTTGGCCATTTGACGCTTGGGGACTGGATATTGTAGGACCATTACCAAAGTCTTCTGGTGGACACTTGTTCATCTTGGCTGCAACTGATTACTTTTCAAAATGGGCTGAAGATGTCGCTCTTAATAAAGAGGTGAAGAAAGAGAATGTTGCAAATTTTATCCGAGTAAATATTATCTATCGCTTTGGCATCCCTCTCTATATAATAACAGACAATGGCAAACCATTTGATAACAAGTTAATGAACAAGATTTGTGATCATTTTTACTTTAAGCAGCGTAAATCTTCTATGTATCATGTTGCTGCTAATGGTCTTGCTGAAGCATTAATTAAGACTCTATGCAACCTACTCAATAAAGTTGTCTCCAAATCCAAAAGAGATTGGCATGAAAGAATGGAAGAAGCTTTGTGGGCATATAGGACAACATATCGCACACCAACTCAAGAAATACCATATTCACTTGCTTTTGGAGTTGAAGCAGTCCTGCCACTCGAGCGTCAAATACCCTCCTTAAGACTTTCTATTCAAGAAGGATTCACTGAGGAACAAAATGCTCGATTGCATCTTGCTGAGTTAGAATAACTTGATGAAAAGAGGTTAGAAGCCTAACAAAACCTTGAATGTTATAAAGCTCATCTATCTCGTGCTTTTAATAAGAAGGTTCGCTTGAGGTGCTTTCAAGTTGGAGATCAAGTTCCGCCGTAAGATGACCAATCATTACTTACCACATGTCTGGGGGCAAATTTATCTCAAAGTGGGATGGACCATATGTCGTACACGAAGCATATTCAAATGGTGCTTACAAGTTTGTTGATGTTGATGGCTTAAGGATCGTTCCTATTAATGCCAATTTCCTAAAGAGATACTATCGTTGAAGTAAGATGATGCTTTTTAAGGTACGAGCCAAAACTGTATTTCACTCCTGGCCCGCAAGAGTATAAAAACTGTGTACGGCACAACCACAAAAAAAATAATCATTCAAATCCCCAGAACTACGTTGTGACTTGATCCTCTTTATTGAGGTACGTAGGCGCTCAGAACCATATTCTAAGTTCAGTTGCATGAGTGTCAAAAATAAAAATGTTCCCACTTAAATTCAAAGAAAAGTCAAAGCGATATATATGTATTTTATATTTTGTCTCATAAAACTTTAGACTTGTACAAAGTTTGATGGGTCTATGGAAGGGGAAACCCTTATAAAATATGAATCTCTTATTAGTACAGTGGAAGTCATTAAATTAGATCAAGTATGCAAATTGAGATCTTTATATTCTTCGAGTTTATTATTTGAAGTATCCAAATTCTCTAAGTATACAGGTTGAAGCATTCAAATCCTCTAAGTATGAAGGTAAGACCTCAAGTATGTACGTAGAAGTCTCCAAATGAGTATGTAATTGAATTCCATGCCTAAAGGTGCGCGAGGTTTGTCCGTAAGCACCTTAAGCTAGTCCTTTTCACGGGTGTATACTTAAAAGAATCTTTTTAAATTTTCATGTCTTAAGGGGGACAATATTTTTCCCTTTGCACCTTGAGTTGACCTTTTCACTGGTGTATATTTAAAAGGATCTTTAAATTTCTATTCCTTAAGGTGGACAAAATTTTCCCGTTGCACCTTAAGATAGAGTCCCCACCGATTTATTTTTAAACGGATCTTTAAATTTCCATGCCTTAAGGTGGACAATTTTTGTCTTTTTACACCTTCAACTGGTCTTTTCACGGGTTTATCCTATCTCAAGTTGGTTAAGCATTCAAGAACTTGTAATACCTTGAGTTTATTTTCAAGGCGGGAGCGTTACACGGTATCCCATTAATGTTTCAAGTTGGTCAAGAATTCAGGAACACATAACACCTTAAGTTTATTTTCAAGGCGGGAGCGTTACACGGTATTCTCGTAAAGCTTCAAATTGGTAAACATTCGGGACCTTGTAACCCTTGAGTTTATTTTCAAGGAGGGAGCGCTACACGATATCCTATTAAAGCTTCAAGTTGATTAAGCATTCAGGACCTTGTAACACCTTGAGTTTATTTTCAAGGCAGGAGCATTACACGTTATCCAATTAAAGCTTCAAGTTGGTTAAGCATTCAGGACCTTGTAACACCTTGAGTTTATTTTCAAGGCGGGAGCGTTACACCGTATCCTATTAAAGCATCAAGTTTGTTAAACATTCGGAACTTTGTAACCCTTGAGTTTATTTTCAAGGCGGGAGCGTTAAACGGTATCCTATTAAATCTTGAAGTTGGTTAAGCATTAGGTCCTTGTAACACCTTGAGTTTATTTTCATGGCGGGAGCATTACACGGTATCCTATTAAAGCATCAAGTTGGTTAAATATCCGGAACCTTGTAACGCCTTGAGTTTATTTTCAAGGGGGGAGTGTTACACGGTATTCTAGAAAATCTTCAAGTTGGATAAGCATTCGAGATCTTGTAACACCTTGAGTTTATTTTTAAGGCGGGAGCATTACACAGTATTCTAGTAAAGCTTCAAGTTTGTTAAACATTTCGGACTTTGTAACATCTTGAGTTTATTTTTAAGGCGGGAGCGTTACACCGTATTCTAGTAAAGCTTCATGGTTAAAAACTCGGTACCTTGTAGCACCTTGAGTTTGTTTTCAAGGAGGGAGCGTTACACGACATTCTAGTAAAATTTCAAATTGGTTAAGTAATCGGGGCCATGGAACACCTTGAGAGTATTATTTATTTATTTTATTAAAGACATGGACTTAAGCATATTTTTATGTGATAAATCCTTCCATATTATGTAGCCTCTATAAAGTATTAAATTTCTTTTGCTGATCTAACAAAAAAAAAAAGGAGGAAAATACAAGTGAAGGAGAGATTGTTATCCGTCAAGATGTTTGAGACTCAAAGGTATTAAATCTTGAATATTGGATGTGTTGTAGACCTTTATACCTAGATTCGGAGTCATCAATTGTAATTTCATTATTTCTACGTCAAGACACGAGATTTTTGACAGAATCTAGATCTAACTTCAAAAATTCATATAGAAAGATTCTGAAGGTATTAAATTTTGAATTTATTTATGTTAGAGATCCAAAAGTCTAGTTTCTGAAAAATCAATCGGTTCATGATTTTGATTTTTTTACAATGAGATATGAATTTCTACTACAAAGATGTCAGGCTGTAAAAAAAGTGACGAATTTTTAGCATGATAGAATCTAGAGCTAACTTCAAAAAATCATATAGAAATATTCCGAGGGTCTTAAATTTTAAATTTTGGATATGCTAGAGCTCCAAAAGATTAGTTTCTGAAAAATCAAACGGTTCATGATTTTGATTTTTCTTCAATGAGATATTAATTTCTACGACGAACATGTTAGGCTGTAAAAAAAGTGACGAATTTTTAGCATGACAGAATCTAGAGCTAACTTCAAAAAATCATCTAGAATGATTCTGAAGGTATTAAATTTTGAATTTTTGATATGTTTGAGATCGAAAAGTCTAATATTTGAAAAATCAAACGGTTGTTGATTTTAATTTTTCTAAAATGAGATAAAAAATTTTTATTACAGATACGTTAAGCTGTAAAAAAGTGACGAAAATAAATAAAAAAAAGAGGAAGTTTACCTTGAGTATGCCCTTTTCGTCGTACGCTCACAATCTGTAATTGAATATAAAATTGTGGAGACAATGTATCTATTTATAGATGTCATGTGGTGGGATAAAATCCTTCTCCTAGTTCAATTACAATTCTTTTTTGCTTGGGCAATAAAACATATATATGAATATGAAATTGAGCAGGATTACAATTCCTAATTGAATTATAATTTCTTTTTGGGTTGGGCAATAAACCATATATAGGAATATGAAATTGAGTAGGATTACAATTGTTAATTAAATTATACTTCATTTTACCTAAAGTGAATTTAGTAACCAGTAAATGCTTCAAGCCTAGTCTCTAAAAGATAAAATATCTCGACAAGAGTTGAAGCAGGGGGCATTTGTAGTCATTTAAAATTTACTAAATATAAATTTATAAACTGATTCGGATTATATTGAATTCATAAATATATTATTCCAAATAAATATTGTGGATTGATATAATTGACTTAAATATTTAAGTCCAATAAATACGAATTTAATTAAAGTCTAAATTAATTGATTTGGGTTACATTGGATGAACCCAATTTGTTAAAACCAATACCATCTCATTCTAGAGCTCATCTTGGCGACACGTGTGCAGATGAAGTTGCATGTCAAGTCAAATAAAAAAATCAATCGAATCATGACATATGTCAAAGATGACAAGCCCGCTCTATAAAGCTCATATGCCATGTCACTCAAATCTGATTGACTGAACAGAATCTTATTTCAATCGCGACTCCTCTATTCTAAAACTATAAATAGGGGTTTTCATAATTCAAAAAAGGGAAAGAGAAAATTCTAAACAACAAGCTAGAGAAATTCCGTGGTACAAACGCCATTTAATTCGCTACAAAGCTAAAAGCTTAAGAATTCTAGCATTCAAGTTCAAAAACAATCAAGATCAAGACCACCGAATTCAAGAACAAGCTCGAAGCCCTTGAATTCAAATAAAAGTCAAGATTAAGATAAAGTTCAAGTTCAAATTCATCATAGATTCAAGAACAAGCTTTAAAACACTTGAATTTCTATTTGAAAAGGCTAATTCAGAGGAACTATAGAGATTGTAACACTCGCATTTTAAATAATAAAATTGATTGTTGTTGTAACTTTTCGTTCTTGATTATTGTTTTCTCGACGAGAATTTTATTGTCTACAAAATGATTTTAAAACATTGCGTCCAATAAAAAATATTCATAGACCGAATTTAACTATTATGCATTATTTACCCTTTTAAATTATATGAAGGTGCTATGTCACACTAAAATTAATTATTTCATATTATTTAAACCCTTAAATTATTTTGGTCTGATTTATTTGGTTGGCTAATTGTAGTTTTTTCTCCAGTTACGTATACCAATTTCGTAAATAAAGAAAAACTTGTGTAAATTCTTAAGAATAATTTTGTAAATATTAAAATGAGTCATGTAGTTTCATAAAAACATGAGTGCAAAAGTATACTTAACAGTTCAAACATAATAACACGTAGAATTTTGATAATTATATTAAGAGGAAGGGAAAATGGTCTGATATATTCCTCTATTTTGTCATTTGGAGTTGATATACCCCTTGTTATAAAAGTAGCTCATATATGTCCTTACCGTAATACAAACGGCTCACATATACCCCTGCCGTTACAAAATTGCTCACATATACCCTTCATTCAACTGAAGTTAAAAAATTAGTTTTAAATTTATATTTATTACTTCTAATTTTTTTTCAAAAAATATTTAGGGGTATATATGATTCTTCTATCAAAGTTCAAGGTATATTTTAATTTTTTTCATACATAAATTATTTTTTGACTTCTTTTATTATAATTATTTGAATTTCTTATTCTTATTTTATTTTATTGTTTCATTCCTTAGTTTAAAGAAAAAAAATTAAACTATTTTTTTTGTGTATTGTAATTTAATTTCGCATTCGAAGGAAAAATTTGGTCATCTACAATATGTTTTACATGAATATTAGTGAAACATAAATAAATTTGATTATCAAAATAATAATTATAAATTAGTCATTGAAACAAAAAAGAGTCAAAAAAAAATGTTTGACCAGGATTAAATTTACTCATATGGGATTATACTTTTTAGAAAAATAAAATAAAAATTTAGATTAAAATTATATTTTTTCATTTCTATTAAAGGAAAAGGATATATTGAGCCATTTGTTTACAAATAGGGGTATATATGAGCCACTTTTGTAACAAGAGGTATATCAGCTCTAAATGACAAAGTTGAGGAATATATCAAACTCTTTTCACTCAGAGGAAAATAGAACCCCCAAACAGTTTAGGTGTATAAATAGTATAAATAAAAAAGTTTAGATAAAAAACAATGCGACCCTCACACTTATTTTTCCGTACCTGATATTTTTATCATATTTCGAAGGAATGGGGGGTGATTCTTATGACTTGTCCCATAAACGTACGTTGAAAATTAATAACGATATCATTATAATAAAATATGAAAGTAAGTAATATACATACTCATTATATATACAGTTTATAGAAAGATATTTGAAGGAATCTGTTGGTTGTATAAGACTCCATTGTTTGAACAACCTATCCCAACCAATTGTAATAATATTCACGCATGCAGAAGGTTGGGCTAGAGATGTATAAATACCACCACTTAGATAATTCAGTTATGAAATTATACGGGGTATGTTATGTAATTGTTGATGACTTGTAAATTGTTGTTGATGAAGATTACCCTCAATATGTTATAAATTAGGATTTATAAACAAAAAATATTTTATCAGAGAAAAGAAAAAAAATTATATGAATAAGGGATGACAAATAAATGTTGGTGTGAAAAGTGAATATAATGTATGAATTTCTAATGAAAAATAGTATATTTATGTTCTTATATACATGTAGCAGGTGCTCTATCCTTTTGTACTTTGCTTAAAGATTTGTAAAACATAAATGAAAACTAGAATATTTTAAATTAATTTTCATATTTGTTTCATTTTATGGATTTTAGTTTGACAAAAAACAAATTTTAATTAGTAAGAATGATTTTAAAAGTTTGTAACTATTAAAAATATGCATAGACTGAATTTTAGTTTAACACAAAAATGATATTGAAAGTAATTTTTTTACACATATAAGAAAATATAACAATCTTTTAACTATCATTAATGTTTTTTCCTGAAGGGATTAGTCTTTCTAATCGGATATCTCAAAGTAAGAATTTATTTATCATGTTTTTTTATTAGGAATCGCTTCTTCGGAATGGATCTTGTGTAGTGTAGTTACAAATTACTCATATTTGCATTTTGGCTAGCTAGTTGAGATAATATTTATATATATTACGTCATACTGATGAAAGATATGCGTACGAAATGGGTCAGCAACCACTTGGTCATACCATTCTATGCTTTTTGGATAGGGCGTACGCAATAATTGTGTGTACTACTTAGAACCTACAAAATAAAGTAGGATTAATGAATATGAATCTCCCTTGCAGTTCCGCAAAATTATTCAATGTACATTTAAATTATTGAAATATTCTATTATCCCTCTCAATTTAGCTTTTATGTAATTTTTAGATTTCTAAACTATCGGAGGTTTTATATTACCCAATAAATTAAGTTTTTCATATTATATTAACGTTTCAATTATATTCGTCCATTCGCTTTATTATCTAACTGTTGTTTTTACTCCAGTTTTATATACCAAATAAATTTAAGAAACTTGGGCAAAGTATCAACTTAACAAATATACGACAATTTCTTAAATAAAGAAAACATGTGCTAATTATCAAGAATAAATTTTAAATGTCAAAATGAGTGATGTAGTTTCATAAATACAAAAAAAAATGCAAGTGTACTTAGCAGTTTAAACTTAATACAACGTGCAACTTTGACACTTACGTTAAAAGGATAATAAACCCTTGAATAGTTTTAGGGTGTAATTATATAAAAAAGTTAAGTTACACTATAATATTTTGTCTTGTCCAATAAAATAACGTTGAAAATAAAAAATGATATCATAATATAAAATGATGAATGTAAACAATATACATTCTAATCATATATAGAGTTGTTGTTCATCTTGTATTCCTAAGATAATTAGAACAAAACTTTAAAGAACTTGGTAATAAAGAACAAATTTTAAAGAGTATTTTTAAACAAAAAACATAGAACTAGTAGAGAATATAGAATGAGAAACAGAATAGAAACATTACAAAAATATTTTTATCAAAGAAAGATTTTGAGCCCACAGAATGAACCGTGTCTCCTTGAAGGAAATTACTCCTCTCAAATACCCGAGGTCAATGGAATATATCCTCCAGGGATAGAATGATCTTACTCACCAGCGCATCGGTACCTAAAACCATGGTGTCAGAGAGCCATTAGAATACTAGATTTAGTAGTAGAAGAAGTTCAGAAAAAATGGTTCAACTAAAATGAGAGGAAACCCCTCCATTTATAGAAAACAAAGAGTAGTGGGAAAAGTTTCTTATTATGCCTTACCGGAAAGGTCACAAACCTTTGAAAAAATCAAATCTTTCGTAAAGATTACAACTCTTCATAAAAGACAACTTTTCATAAAAGTTGCATGTTTTTAAAAAAATCACAATTTTTTTTATAAAATTCACAAATCTTCATAAAAGTAAAAAATCTTTATTTTCATTAACACCTCTCGCATAAATGAAACCGAGACAAATAAAGAGAAATTATGTATACTTTACAATCAAGAATAATAACATATGGATAAGTAGGTTTTCCCTTGGTTTTTTCGTAGTGAACATATGCCGGATATACTCGCTCAATTGGTAGATGCGATATCTATGAACCGTCGAGCTTTGGTGTATACCTAAAATACTTTATGTCACACAATTAAACCTTTACCATTTATGATTTTTACCCTTGTGTTTGTGTAGCCATGAACACCTCTTAGTTTCATGCGTGCATAGATAATACACTTTCGACCATAACTCTCTTTGAAGAAGCTATCACTTTAGACTCACATAGGTGATTTCCAACTGTAATATCGCGTAGATACACTATATGGTCAAGTCTGCCAAGCTTAGCAAATAATAAAAAACTATAGGCTTTAACTTTTTAACAAGAATTAGTGTTTTAAACTCACTCATCACTTTGTCTTAATCATGAGAATTTATTCAATTTATTGACAATATCGAACCATCAGTCACAATTTTATTTTTCTCTTTGAATCTATCTCTAGGGATGTCCAGTCTGCTAGATAGAGTTACCGTCATGATGAATTCTCCTAAGCCGTAAACTCATTCTCTTAGATAATCTTTCAACTTTCTCTCTAGCTAGGCCTTTTTTAAGTTGATCCGACGATTATTCTTAGACTTTACATAGTAAATTGTGATAATTACGTAGAGAATAGTTTTCTAACGGTATTATGTCTATGTATTAAATGACGACACTTTCCATAATATATCGTGCTCCATGACCTACATATTCTATCTTGACTATCAAAGTATATGCATACTGATGTCAATGGTCTGGGGCAAAAGTTCATATCTATCAAGAAATTTAAGAGTCCTTCAACCTACTCACCAGCCTTATCTAAAACACTTAGCTCAGAGATCATTGTAGCGCTAGCGATACATATATTTTTTAATGTTTTCTAAGAGATTTCTCCTCTATAAAGAGTAAATACTTATCCACTCATAGATTCTTCTTCATTTGATCTCGATGATCCAATTTTCATTACTATATCCTTCCAATCCTGCTGGATATTTGTTATAATGCAAGACATAATTTTGAGTATGCTTTAAATACCTCAAAAAATTTCATTGTCATCCAATGAAGTCCATTCGGTTCACACATGAATATATTCTCTTTATTAATAACACATGCTATATCATATTGCGTGAACTTCGTAAATACATGATATTTCTCAATACTCTAGCATAATCCAATTGTGAGTAACTTTCACCTTCACTCTTCAGAAATACAAAGCTCACACATATTGGAGTCTTGGCCATATTGACATCCAAATAGTCTAACTAGTCAAATATCTTTTCAATACAATGAGACTGTGAGAATATTAAACATTATAGAGTTCTAATGACTCTTGGACCTAATATTGCATCAACAATTAGAAGATTGCTTATATCAAACTTGCTTTCTAGCATACGTTTAGTAGAAGTTATGTTATTAGTGTCTCTATTGCTGATCAAACAATGACCTTGTGCGTTTAATGTAAAAACATTTATCACTTCTATGGCTCTTAAATCCATTTCCCAACAAGGTTTGGTCAAATTTCTTCTGTCATTGTTTTCGTGCTTGTTTTAGTCTATAAAATGATTTAAAAAGTTCTAACACTTCTTTTCTAGAGTAGAAAACAAAAAACCCTCAGGTTGTTCCATATAAATTTCTTCCTTCATTTCTCCACTTAAGAAAATTGTTTTCACAATGAATTTGGAGGTCTAATACTGCACCTAATAATATTAATATCCTGATTAATGTAATTCTTGTTACTGACGAGTATCTGTCGACAAGATCAATACTTTATTTTGCCTAAATCCTTTAACAAAAAGTTTTTCTTTATATTTGTCAATAGTTCCATTAATTTTTATTTTCCTTCGGAAGATTCACTTTAAATCCAAAGATTTATTTCCTAGAGAAAGATCAACAAACTTCCAATAGAATTGCAAAATATTGAACAAATCTCATTATTGACACCATCTTTTTAAAAGGATGAGTCCATTAAAAGACATATAAAATGCTATGAAATCATATTCAAAGAAAGTAACTGTCTATTGATATTACTTTGCCTCTAAATCTCTTTATTAACTACTTTCTCATTTTTTTTATTTCCAAGGTATTTTAAATCCTTCACTAGACTACTAAAGTCTATATTTATAGTCAACTGTGTAAGGTCATATTTTAATCATTTTAGGAATTGAAACTTGGTTTTTAGCTAGACACCCCCACATTTTGTAGTATTTGAAGTTATATTTTTTTCTTCTCATTTCTCATACAGAATAGATTGTGTCCTGGAATATAAAATTTTAGATTGCCTCTTTCACGCTACAAGCCTAAATCTTGGATGTGGCCAATGCACATTGATCATTGATGGCCTTGATCTAACCCTTGACCTGGCTTACATAACTCCACAGAACACAAGAGATAAACTCACAAAACAACTATAAAGATTAATACTTAGCAAAAATGACAACCCAAGTTTCATCGTTTACAATTGAAATGAAAAGACAAAGAATCTAAGACTATCTGTCTATGAAGCCTCTAAATACTAAGATGAATGTTCGCATAAACCCCACAACATTTTAATAATTTAAACACATAAAACAATTAGGAGACCTTCGGATGCAAGGAGTCTCACCACGTACTCTGGATGCTCAAACTTGATCAACAATGTGTTGGATGCTGATCTAGGTTACCTGTGTCTGATCATAAGACATTGTAGACCAACTAGCATCAGTACATTAAATATATGAGCATGTGAGTTGGAATACTAACAACAACTTTAAGCTTGAAAGGAGTAAGAAGAAACTTACCTTGACTCTACTCTACTCATGAACTAAAAACACATGCGATATACGTAAAGCTTTTTAAAAGTAAAACAACTAAGTTCATTAATGAAGATACAGTAACAAACTGTAATTTATTAATATATGAAAGTAATATAGTTTATGTGGGAGATTCTCTAACCAACAATCATCATTATGAGCCTAAGCGATTGTACATTGTCTTACCTCACGTTGCAAGAGGATTTTCCTATACCTTACCGTTAGTATAGAACCTTAACTAGTAAGTGGATCTACTAGTCTATGCTAAAAACACTAAGGAATCATCTAAAAAGTATGACCCTTCTTCTGTCCATGTTGGCTACATGGTTTTTACGGGCTTGAGTTAATATTAACTCGCGTCCCCATATTGGTTCTTAATACTACTCCTAAAATACATAACTCATATGTTTTATAAACAACTTCTTTTGTGGTTTGAGGTAATTGCTCAAAGTTAAATTTAAAAGATCTTCTTGGAAATCATAGTTTCCTTTTTTCAAAAACTAACCAAAGGCTTTGTCAGAAGTCTAGCTTCCTTCCTTGCAAAAAATGTGAATACATTTGTAACTCTTAGGGAATACTTAGTTCCCTTATAAATTTTGAGAAATGAACTGAACTCTTTATTATTTTGTTAACTTGTAACTTAACTCTTAAGGATCAGTTAGTTACCTTATAACTTTTGAGAATTTAACTCAACTCATTACTCTTTTCATAATTTTAAGCTTTATATTTAAAACAAAGTTAAAATGTTTGTTTAAGACACTTGAAAATTGTAAGAACTTACTTTAACTTGTTTCTTAACTCTTAGACTTGACTCTTAATTTCTTTGATTGTGATCTTAACTTTTGTTGAATTAGATTATAGATTAAAGGTTCATGATCTCATGTTTGTGGATGATTTCATAATGTTTAGATGTACCTTAGAGTGTGGGGAATCAACTATGAAACGTGAGTACATTACTTAGGAACTAGTACGAAAAGATGTGGAGTGAATGGGGTCATCAGGCGTCCTTGGCACTTTGAGAGGCGTGGGGTGATGAGCCTGAAGAAATAGTCCGTTATGAGGGGATCTGGATGGCGCGGAGCACCAGTGACGGAGGATAGTCTCTCTTGTGGGGCTGTAGCTTGTGTGGTGCCCTAAGGCCTGACGAACGGGAGTTCCGACTTGTCTCTTCTGTTTTCCATCTCTAAAACTTCTAAACTTCCATGGTTCTTTCTTAAACATTTAGTATCACTAATACCTTCAATACCCAATAGATTCGACTAAAAAACCCGGAAACACGAATCAAATAAACTAAACGCATGTAACAAATCAGCCTACAAAAATTTAACAATGTTCTATAAGAACTTCACTTATCACAAGTTGGTGTGTGTGTGAACTAACACAACATGTAAAGAACATACCTTAATAAGGCATGTCTCCCTTATATGATATGTGTAACATTCCAAAAGTTTAGGATCTAATAATAACATAACATGAGTTTCTAAGGGTAAGGACAGCGGTTCAATTGAATAATAATGTACAAAAGTCATTTTATGAAGCTTTAGAGTTAAAATATGAAGGAACGTCCACGACATCTGGTGAACTTTGTAACATGGACTTGTGTGGTGCCATGATGGTTTTAAGGAAGTAACTAAAGGTTAATCTTTGTGAAGTTATAATGGTGAAATTAGGCTCCAATGAGGGGCTTATGAAAGGAAAGCCAATTGAGGAGTGACAACCTTCAAGGGCAAGCAAAAGCCAAGAGGCTACCCAACAAGGGAGGCTACTACCTCACTTTTCAAGAGCAACACCATGGCTCGTGGTCATGACCACGACCATAGTGGGGAGCTCGTGAAGGTTACATGGACGTAGGGGAATGAAGGGTGTATTACCTAGACACTGTCAAAGGTACAAGGAGTCATTTCACTACTCATGGTGCACTTAACGGAAGGAGGGTTGGGTCGTGAAAGTGCCTTAGCTAAATGTGGAGAATTTTTCAAGGCATAGTGGAGCATCTTCAAGGAAGGGAACAAAGTGCTCCAAGGTCCTGCCTTGGTGGGAAAACTTGAGAGGGGATCCTTGGGGTATCTATTGTCTCACCACTCCACGACCATCAATATGGTCTATTGAGAACTTGACGTACTGTGAAGTACGACCTGGTGATGGATGAGAGCTTCATAGTTAAGTGAAGTTGGACTTCACTTTTGGAAGATCAACTTAATGAAGGGTAGTTTGGGTATTTGGGGGTGGACTATATATTGAATTTAGGTCAATTTTATTCATTTGCCACTCAAAAAACATAAACCCAAATTAAAACCCAAATTTCTCTCACTTCTCGCTACTTTCTGTCTTTTCATTCATCCTCCATTAAAGAACAAGAAACTTGAGGAAAAAAGACAAAGTCTCTAAGATTTTCACTCAATTTTTGGGAATAATGCTTCATTAAAGCATGTGTTCTTCACTATTGGGATTACTTTTTCCAAGAGGTCCTCTCAAATTTGAATTTCAATTACCCAATTTGTTTAGGGTTTTTCTTTATAAATGAGTTTTCTTCTAAAGTCAAAATTGACGATTGATTGTTTTGAATTATGATTTCATATGACTAATCTAGTGTAGATTATTGTGCAATTTATGTTAATTGTGGGAATTTTGTATAAATCATGTCCTTTCCCCAATTTTCCAATGTGTTGGTTCTTATTATGAATTGAAGGGGAATTATGAATGTTGTGATTGTTGTTACTATCATATTCAATCTATGGAGTGCCTAGGGACATATAATGTTAGGATTAGACCTAGTTCTTGAAGTATTCATGATGAAAACTTCTCCCTCAAACACAAGTTTATGAATTGAAGTTAATTGAGATGGTGATGATACAATTTACTTACTATTGAATGTAAAACTATTGTATGATGTTGTTACACCTATTGTTTGGTGGAATTGATTGGTTGATGGTAAAACCATGGATGGTGGCTTATTATGGATATTAGTTAAATCATGTGATCTCAAACCTTTACTTAATTTATGATTATTTGTGTTTAGTGATGAAGTTATATTGAAGTACATGTGTTGTGATTGAATTTATTAGGATGGTATGATGTTGGTATTAAAATGTCTTATCTTATGAATTCTGAGATGATGTTAAGGTTGTCATGATATGAAGATGATGTTGATTCATTTGTGTGCATTACTATTATATGATACATGGTGTTGATCTCACTATAAGTAATGTATTGAAAGGTGATTCTCATACATTTCTTAATAATCTAATTATGATGATATACAAGGAGTAGAATCTTCTGACCTAAACAAAGTTATTACTATTAATGAAAGACTTTTCAAAGAAGACTCTAGCTTAGCACCGAGTGAAGTTGATGTGAGGATTGACACTTTCCTAATGAGGGAAGGTAGGGTTCACCATTGTATTCAAAGATATTGGAGACTATAATGTGATGTACTTAAAGAGGCTCCCAAATATATCCCTAGTTCTTGAACTGTGTTGCCTTCATAGGAATAGTAGCTACTGGATCCACCAGATGCTATGTTCATGTTTGGTTCTTCTTTGGCCGGTTTACCACCTTTCATCGGTGTAAGGTTTTACAACACTGGATTCCACACTTAGATCTTATGGAATATGTGGGTTAAGGAAAGTATTCCCGAACGTAAAATAAAGTAATAAAGTAGACAATAAGTAGGGTTATTTAAGAGGTTGGACTTAGCCTAGGTAAGGGTATGTACTCTACCTATGTATTGCACTAGTTTGCCTTGACAGAAGACTTAGGAGGTGGTTCTTGTGTTTCTATAATGGATATGTTATGTATATATTAAGTTGACATGTTATTGACCCTATATGATGTTACTTTCACTTATTAGCATGGTGTTGGTTGATGTTGCTAAAGTATGATGATGCTTCCCCTTGATGTTATGTTATGTGAGGATTAGGAATTGCTTATGGTCCTTGTTGGTTTACTTGTCTAAGTTTGGATATGGGGCTTTACTTGGGCATCGGAAAGTTATACCTTATAAGGGTTCATGGTTAAGGGTCTTGTGTATGTTCATATATTATGAAGTTCTCATACATGCATTATGCTTATAATATGATGTATAAGTTGTTTGGTTATACCTTTTGTTGACTTGACTTAGTATGTTGGTCTTATGTTGAATATGATATTGTATTGAGGGTCATGTGGTTATTGGTTCATATGATTCTTAATTGTGCATAAAAGTGGGGTGTTACAGTAAGTTGGCATATCTTTACGCATTGTCCCCTTTCAAGAATGAACTCTATGTTGTGTGCGCACTGTCCCTATACTTAGTAAAAATGATGTGCTAACCCCATTTTCTCCCCCTTTCCTAACATTTCAGGTTCTGGTCGTTGACGAGGTTGAGGCCATTTGAAGAAAGACTTGGATCCTCATTCTTCAAGTTGGGTAGGTCCTCACCTCTTCGAGGGCTATATAAGTTTCTAGCATTGGATGTTGATTAGTCTTAAAGATACGATGTTCATTTCCTTTAATTTAAGTACTAAGAATGTAGAGCCTATATGTGACTCTTGTTGCATTGATATATGGGCTATGCCCAATTGTTTTACTCTTGTTTAGATTGTTATGATATGAGAGATACGTTCTTAAGACTATATTGTATCTTATATATATATATATATATATATTATATATATATATATATATATGTGTGTGTGTGGTGTGTGTGTGGTGTGTGTGTGTGTGTGTGTGTGTGTGCGTGCGTGTGTGTGTGTGTGTGTGTGTGTGTGTGTGTGTGTGCGTGTGTGTGTGTGTGTGTGCGTGTGTGTGTGTGTGCGTGTGTGTGTGTGCGTGTTCCATAAACATAGAAGACTATGTAATCCTCTTATACGAAGGTTCTAAGTATACTCGATGTGAATATATATTATGTGTATGCGAGTGGTTTATGTAAACCTCGTGATAGACATAGAAGAAAAGTTTTAAAGTTTTTTGCATTTTTAACCTATGAATCTAATGCTAAGAGGCTAGTCTTAGTCCTCCTTGAGTATGACGATGCCGGTTACGTCAAGAAGACGCTTCCCATATGTGACAAACTTTGTATCAGAGCATGAGGTTGGGTATCTTTAGAGTCGATTTCTTATTTAGCCGCGTCTATGTATATTCTTACTTATAATTGTGAAGCACACCTAACTTATGAATAGGAAACAATATGATTCTTAGGAAATTCTCATTTTCTTGGAAATCAAATATCGTACCTCTAGATTCTTGAATGTATTTGCTCTTAGTATCTAATTCTTTATTCTTATTATTATGCAATGAATACTAGATAAACAGAAACTCGAAGACTTGATGAAGATATTTCATATGCAGGAGTTTCTCCCCGAAGAAATCAAGTCCCTCTTCTTGTAAAAGTTGCTATTGATGATCAAGATCAAGTCAGTCCTCCGCCATTGACGGATGGGGACATAAGGTCATCCTTTCTCCAAATGGCCCAAGCCATTACTACTCAAGACCAAGCCATGACGGCTCAATCTAATCGGGAGGTGGTACCCCGAGCAAACCAACATGTTGTCACCATGGCCTTCTATTTGAAGGATTTAACTAGGATGAATCCCCCATACTTTCTATGGGTCAAAAGTGGAGGAAGACCAACAAGAGTTCATTGATGAAACCTAAAAAATTCTCTATGCTATGCGGTTTACTGCTAGTAAGAAGGCCGAGTAAGCCACCTACCAACTCAAAGATGTGTCCCAAACATGGTACATTCAATGGATAGACAATAAGTGTTTGAGGGGTGGACCGGTGATATGGGAGATTTTCAAGAAGGCCTTTCTAGATAGGTTCATTCCTCGGAAGAAGAGAAAATCAAATGTGGAAGAATTAATCAACCTTCATCAAGTAGGTATGAGTGTAATTTACTACTCTTTGAAATTTACTATATTTCCAAAGTATGATCCTTCTTTGGTTTTCGACCTTAGGAATGAGATTAGCCGCTTGTTGACGGGAGTGTCGGATGATTTTAAAGAAGAATAATGTTCGGCTATGATAGATGATAATATGAAAATTTATATTCTCATGGTTCATGCTCAACAAGTGGAGGACACAAGGGTTAAGAGGAAGAGTAGGGATGCCAATAGGGTAAAATCATTTGATAGTGTCTTTTCAAAGGGTAGGCTTGATATCCAAGAAAAGACTTAATTCAAAAAGAGGTTCTCTCATCAAGTTCCTTCAAAGTGCCCTAAGGCTCGTGATGATAGGGTGTCTAAACCTAAGTCTCAAAAGGGAAGAGTAACTAGTCACCTACCAATAAGCCAACATGTGGAAAGTGTGGAAAGAATCATTATGGTGTTTGCCTCATTGGGACGGATAATTGATTTAGTTGTGGCAAGATCTTCCACAAGGTGAGGGATTTACCAAACTTAAAGGGTCAAGACAAGGGCAGTGGAAAAACTCAAGCATGTGATTCTAATGTTGATGCTCCTAAGAGGAATTTCTTTTATTCTCTCCGTTCTAGGGATGAGCAAGAGATTTCTCCTTATGTGGTGACCGGTATGTTAAAAGTATTTTCTATTGATGTATATGATTACTTGATCCCCATTCTACTTCGTCATTCGTTACCCCTTTAGTAGCTTAAAAGATTGACATTTTTCCTGATATCTTGATTGAACCTTTTGCTATGTCTACCTCGGTGGGTGATTCAGTTGTTGCAAAAAAGAGTGTATAGAAATTGTTCTATAATGTTTGTCAATAGAGTTACTCATGTTTAACTAGTATATCTTGATATGTTTTGATTTTGATGTCATTTTGGGTATGGATTGGTTATATTCTTGCTTTTCTTCCATAGATGTAGAATAAGGGTGGTCAAGTTTAAATTTCTGAAGGAGCCCGCTTTAAAGTGGAAGGGGGAAAATTCTTTCCATACAGGTCGTATCATTTCTTGTTTCAAAACTTGTACGATGATATCTAAGGGGTGTTTATACCATATTGTAAGATACATTGATTTAGACTCCAAATTCCTCCGATTGAGTCGGTCCCCGTAGTGAGGAAATTTGTGGATGTTTTCCTTCCATAATGATCTTCCCGATATTCCTCCCAAATGGGAAATTGATTTTTTTATCAACTTGCTATCAGATACGAATTCCATCAATTCCTATTTATCAGATGACTCCAGCCAAATTGAAAGAGTTAAAGGTTCAACTCAAAGATTAACTAGACAAGGGCTGTATTCAGCCTAGAATTTATCCATGGGATGCTCCGGTATTATTCGTGAAAAGAAGGATGGGTCCCTTATACTGTGTATCAATTACCATAACCTCAGAAAAGTCATAATCAAGAACAAGTATCCTCTGCCTCGGATTGATAATTTATTTGATCAAATTCAAGGTGCGAGTTACTTTTAAAAGATTGACTTGAGATCAGGATATCACCAACTTAGGGTGAGAGGTGAAGATATTCCCAAGATGGCATTTCGGACAAGAAATTGTAACTAATAGTTCTTACTAATGTCCCTTGGTCTCACTAATGCTCCAGCGGCGATTATGGACCTAATGAATATATTTTTTTTAAGTTACCTAGAATCATTTGTTATTGTCTTCATTGACAACATCTTGGTATATTCAAAAAATGAGGGTGAGCACATAGACCATTTCACAGTGGTTTTGCAAGTACTTAAGTGTAACGTTACAGAAAAATGTATATGCCTAGTAAAGAGACAAATATTGGATTGTACTGGCAATAATATTAAAATATTGGCTGATAGTGATAGCCAATTCTATAAGTATGAATAAGATATGTTTATATTTGTACTTGTAATGAAGACCCTAAACTAAAATGCTTTTTCCTAAACTCACAATGAGGCATGAGGCATCCAAGTTTCAAGCCTATATACCATATCACATGATTTATTAAAATGATCATGTAGATTAAGCAGTGCCCAAGGACATAGTGAGGATTCTTCGGACAATAGGTAAAAATTCCAAATGATCCATCAACAATATTTAGTTAGGAAAGTACAACTAACTCATGTACAAGCACATGTGCAAGACATGTGAAAATCGGCAAAGGGAAGGGACCACCCTAACCGAACTCGATTAGGGAGGTTAGGGGAAGCATGTGCGTACGAGTCTCTCCACGTGGGGCCTACTTACCTAACCAACTCTAGACTCTAACGAAGTGCCCTACTAGCTAATTAAAGGACTAACCGAAATGGACCCACTAGTGCACCCGATAACCTAAGACTTAACCAGGTGACACTAACCTTCTAACTAGTTAAGGAAACAACCTAGTACCTAACCTTGGATGGTCCAAAAGGGTTAGTTATGGTCCCAAAGACTTAGGGGTACTTTAGTAAATACCCTAGGTCTGTTAATTAATTAAATTGAGTATTTATTTAATTAATAAGAATTTCAAATGTCGACCTAAACCATAGTCAAAATGTAGATTTTTTGGTCAAGTCAATATTATCCTATGTTTAGTCAACTTAGGAGGGGCGATTTAGTAATTAAAAAATTAATTTATGTCGTTTACTAAATTATCCTAAGTTAAATGAGTCAATATCAGTCCCTTAACCTAAACACTCACGATCAAACACGTAGAAAACAAGACGCTAAAGCATTAAGCAAAAAGGCAGAAAGTCATCAATGTTCTTAGGAGAATTCAAGTGTTCTTTAAAGTTTCATTCAAGTTGGTATTCTTAGATTAAGTTATACATAAGGTATAGGTTTCTCTCTTTGAATTCTTCTCCAAGATTACATTCTATCGAAACTACGGTTGTTTCCCAAGGTTCTTGTTGAACGTCCTTTTCCCTAGTGTCCTTGTTTCCTATTCCAATGAATGCGTAAATGTGGTATTTATCATGTTCTTTGTATGTGGTACTGGCTGATTTTAATGTGTAGGGTTCTTGATTTATAAATGTCGAATGAACCTATATGTTGTACATGTATGATTTTATGTGCTCCTTACATGATATAATGAATGATGTTGCATCAATTTGTGTCCGAAAATGCTAGTCTTGAGATGTTACGGTCGTGATGTGTATACCTACTGTTAAACATGACTTGATGAAAATGTTATGTTAATTAAACTGTTCATATGAGGATGTAGGAAATGGTTACTAATGTGATGTTTAAATTATGTTATAAGGTTGTCTAAAAACATCTCCATGAAATCATATTCAAGTGAATGTTTGGCTTATGCCAATAAAATTGCTAACATTGTCCAATGAGTTGAATGGAATTGGCTATTGATTTTATCTTTGAATAATTAAAAGATTGGCTAATAGTTAATACCTACAAAACTAAACATGAATGAATATAAATTTGTCTTATGCCAATAATGATGATTGTGAAATATTTTCCAATTTGTTTAAGACAATACTAAACTTACGTCAATCATATATAGCCAATGTATTGAAATGATAAAATAATCACATCTAAGGTAATTCAATGAATCCATATCTAAGGGCATACCAATTATTCTGACAAGTCCCAACGTGCCCTAAACAAATGAATTATGAACATATGTAACTCATTAAATGAAGTTCTCAACGTATGTAAATGATGATATGAAGCTATCAAATGAACGTAAGCAAGTAAAGTGAGTATTAAGATTATTAAAAATGTCTAAGTTAAGAATGTCCCAGAATGAGGTGTTAAAGGTAGTGAGACAAGTCTCACTTACACCAAAGATTTCTATGTAAAGATACTCAAGAAAAAGGTTGTTAGAACGAGAAACACAAGTCTCATTAACACCAAAGATGTTATGTAAGGATAAATTCACATTTCATCAATGTAAATAAAGGAATGACAAGTCATCAATAGAGAAAGTAAACATAAATTTAGAAGCAAGTTTCCATAGTGTTTTAGTCAACTCTAAAAGGTAAGAAGATAAAAGAAACTGACCAAAGCACCGATAGAATAGCTATGAGCTTGTGCCAGCACATGTAAGTCTCATGAGATGAGGCTACACTAAGGTGGATAAGAGTATCCAAATATATCCTAGTCTTCGAACTATGTCTAGCCAAAATGGGAACTAGCCTATGGATTTCACCTAAGAGAGCTAGGTATGTTTTGGTTTCACCTTGGTCGGTGATTCCACCTCTTTTCGGTAGGTAGTACTCAAAATAATGTTCCTGGTTCACTTTAGCCGTGGACCACCCCTTTTTGGTATGGGGTAAACACTTGATATGGATTTAGTTTAGCCGGTGACTCACCCCTTTTTGGTGTGGGGTAGACAGTGGATTTCATGTTATCTCACATGATCTAGATTCATTTTGATCGGTGAATCACCTCTTTTCTGCGTGAGGTAGACACTGAATTTCATGCAAGCTCGCATGATATTAATACTAAAGTTGTCTCTAAGAAAGAAATAAAGAATGAAATGGAACGTACGTTCAAACTGAGCTATAAAAGTAAGAGATTATAAATATCAATCGTCAGTGATGATACCAATGATGTTTTCAACAAATAATGGGCAAAGCCAAATAAGATTGGCTTGTAATGATTTCTTATATTATGTCAATAAATGGAAGTAAAATGTAATAGCTAATCACTGCTTCATAACTTCCATAATATGAAAATTATGAAATAAGTGGCATAGGCAATAGAGACTGGGTTATGAAGTATTACTTCCCAACGAATACAGAATAATGAATGACTTATTACAAGGATAGTGAAATCATTCCCTAGTCCTTGGGTTACTTGCTTTATTCATTCTGGGTATGATACTACAATGAATCATCACATTTATAAGTAAAACATACGATGAAAAGAATCATTAAACTACACAACAACAAGAAGAAAAAGACGGAAAATAAGCTATGTATAAAAAAAAGAGTTCTCGGGTTCAAGGGGATCAAAATTTCAAATCTTCTCTTGAGTTGTTCTAAAATTATGTTGATGATTCTAATTTCTTGTAATCACATAGAAAATGAGTTTTGTGCTTTGAATGCATTAAAATACGTCATATTCATACCACAATTAAAAACTAACGAATTAGGAAAGTCCAATGACTTAACTTTCCAGAAATGGCATGTTGTTTAGGAAGAGCCTTCCTTGATCATCCATAGGTTTATATGTATGTGTGAATACACCCATACTTAGTACAAGTGTGTACTAACCCTATACATTTACTATTTTTATAGGTGAAGGTCAGGGAGCAATTTGAATACTCATTGCAGCGGTTTGGACTCAGCGATCTCAAAACCATTTGGTAGGTCCTCTCGAGTTCGAGGATTCTACGTTTATCTTCATCGCCTAGTATTTTGACATTGCTAGAGGATGTTGTTATTTTCATTTTGAAGTTTTGGAGTAAGGACATTTTGTCAAACTTATTATGATATATTAATCATTTATTCTGAATTGATTGTTCAATGATAGATGGTTGTCTCTAATTTTTGCTTAGTATGTTTCACATAGATGAAAAGTATATGAAGTCTATGTAAACTTCCATATACTTCAAAGTTTTAAATTTTCCGCAAATTTAACTGTATGAATGTGATGAATGCTAATAAGAGGCTTGTCTGCGACCTCTGAGAGGTTAACGACGCCGGTTGAGATTTTGATTCTTGAATACGGGTGGTGACAAACTTGGTATCAGAGCATGAAGTTAAATTATTTAAGAATTAAAGCTCAAAACAATCACGTTACGTAAGCCCACTTGGTGAAGAAGCTACTGGAGGAAACCAATTTCCTCAACAAGGCCCACTTGTTGAAGTTCAAGTACCTGTCAACCTAGGTGTGTTGACAAATGGTGAAGTGAGGGAAGCGTAGTGCAGCTGTCGCAGGCCATCAATACTAAGACGTAAGCCATCACGGCTCAAGCCACACAAGACGGTGATCCTACGTAGAACTCGCATGTTAGGACCATGGCTAGCTGACTGAGAGACTTCACCAGAAATGAATCCTCCAGACTACTACGGGTCCAAGACTAATAAGGATCCCGAGGAGTTCGTGGATGAGGTCCACAAGATTCTATGTGCCATGGAAGTTGATGATGAGGCAAAGGCCGAGTTGACATCATATTTGCTCCAAGATGTGGCACTGGTGTGGTATACAATATGTTCAAATGATTGAGCACTAGGATATGTACCTATAACTTGGGATTCTTCTGAAGACTGCTTTTCTGGAGAGATTCTTTCCCAAAGAGCAACGAAAATCCAAGGTTGAAGAGTTCATCAACCTGAGACAGGGAGGTATGTCGGTCAAGGAGTATTCCTTGAAATTTGTTAATCTCTTGAAGTATGCTTCTTCTCTAGGGGCAAATAGCAGGGAGAAAATGAGCAGGTTTGTGATAGGCGTGTCGGAGGATCTTGTAGAAGATTATCGGGCATACATGTTGCATGACAACATGGATCTGGGAAGATTGATGGTGTATGCTCAACAAGTGGAGCAGAGTCGCTGAAAAATGAGAATTCATGAAGGCAAGAAGTCTAAGGCCACAAACCAGACTAGTTCTAGCTCTGGTAGGGGCTCATTTGAAGTCCAGAACATGCCTAAGTTCAAGAGTCTTTCAGGTAATTCTGCTCCTTCAGAAAAATTTTAATGCCAAAGTGAACAATTCTGGCCCCAAAAAGGGCAATGATAGAGGTGCCCAGCGAAACAACAAGTCTTGTGGTAAATGTGGGCGTTCGCATGGAGGTGAATTTTTATGTAACGTTCCAGAAAATAATATCTCTAATTAAGAGCCCAGTAAGCCCTTAGGATAGCCTATTAGCGTACATAGGCAACCCAATGTCCAATATTTAGAAATATTTGACAAAGTATGGATAAATTGGCTAAGAGATATTAGTTAAATATTCTATATACTAATATGACAGTTACTTTTGGGTGGTCATGCCCCAATCCTAGATTGATGTTTATGAAATTTACCAGCAGTGAAGACCCTAAGATAATAAAATATATTTCGTCCAACTCACAAAAGGTATGATACATCCAAGTGTCAATTCTAGATATCATGGCACTTGATCAATTAAAATGATCATGTAGATTAAGTAGTGCCAAGGACATAGTGAGAATCCTTAAGATTATAAGTAAACATTCCCAAATGATCCATCAAGATAAATTAGTTAGCAAAGTGCAAAAAATTCATGTTGAAGCATATGGGCATCACACGTGAATGAACCGGCCAAGGGAACCACGGAACTACCCTAACCGAATTCGGTTAAGTCGGTTACGCATGACACACACGGGCGGGTCCCTCCATGTAGGATCAGCCAAACTTACTAACTCTAATTCCTAACAAACTATTCTAACTAGACAGCTAACCTAGGCCTAACTGAATTGGACGCCCTAATGCAGCCGACAAGCTAGGACATGGTCGGGTGGCACCTAACTAACTTAGGGACAACCTAGTACCTAACCTAGGATGGTCCAAAGTTGTTAGTTGTGGTCATATTGAATTAGCGGTATTTTAGTAATCCCTTAAGTCCCTTAATTAATTAAAAAAGATTCCAAACTAATCAATTTAAAACCTTGGTCCAGCCGAGACACTTAGCCAATTTTGGATTTATCTAAGTCAATCGTCCTCCTATGTCTAGTCAACTTAAGAGGGGTATTTTAGTAATTTCCTAATAAATTTATTAATTAAGTTAATTAACCTAAATTTGAATAATTCAACATTAGTTCCAAAAACCTACAAACCACGTTCATTCACAAGATAGTCATAACTAAGCCGTAGGAACGTAAAACGCTGAAGTCTCTCTTGGGTGATATAAAAGTACTTTTCAAGGATTTTGTGTAAAGTGATCGTCGTAGATTTAAATCAACATAAGGTATGGGTTTCTATCCTGGAATTATTTTTTCTTTCCAACAATTCAAAGATCATAAAAACTAGGGTTGTTCCCGTGTTCTCGTCGAACTCCTTGTCCCAAGTATCCTTCTTGATTTTATGTTGAGTAGGTTAGAGATCATGTTGTTTGTATGTGGTGCTGACTGATCTTATGTGTACTGTTCTTTAATTATGATTGTCGATTAACGTATGAAGTTGTGAACGTATAAAGTTAAGTGTTTAAAATGTGAATCATGAATTGACGATGTGTTAGTCACACCCGTAATTATTTAAGTGTTGATGTGTTGTCCGAATGTTGTATTGTTATTATTGTTACTTTATGAAGATGTTATAGTCATCAAATGTTAATATGATGATGTCAAATATGTCTTAAAAATGTTACCTTAAAGTCATGAACTAAGATTGGCATAAAAGACAACTATGAAATAACATCTTGAATGAATTGACTATCTGGTGCCAATAAAATTGGCTAACTCTACTTTGTCAAAACGAATGCATGATAATGTCTAGGAGATTATGTAAATGATTTAAATATTGACCAAAGGCTTATACACATTCAATTTAAATATAAATTAACGTAAAATTGGTCTATGCCAAAAAAAAAATGGTCCTGAAGTTTAATATCCAAATGTTGAGACAATACTAATCATATGTCAATCTTATGAAGTTAGATTATCAAATGATATTATAAAGTAACTCACTGAATCCATAACCAAGGCCATGACATTCAGAGGGAAAAATCTCAACATGATCTATAAGAATGAACCATGAACAAACCTAACTCATTGAAAGAAGTTCTCATCGTCCATAAACGATGAAATAAAGCTACTACACTAAAGTAAATAAGTAACGTGAGTTGTAACATAACTAAATGGGACTAAATTAAGTAACTGACCAGAATGGGGTGTTAAAGAAAGTGAGACAAGTCTAACTTAAACCTAAGCTACTATGTTAAAAGAATACTCAGGAATAAAGGTGTTAGAATGTGTGGGACTAGTCTGATTAACACCTAAGGATGATATGTAAGGACAATTCACATTTCATCAATGTAAAGTAAGGATGATATGTAAGGAAAATTCAAAATTCACCAACATAAATTAAGGATGACAAGTCATCAAAACAGTATGTAAATCTCAATCTAAAAGTAAGCTTCCATAATGCTTCAGTCAACTCTAAAAGATAAAAAAGATAATGAAAGTGAGCATCGCACCGATAGACTAGTTATGAGCATGTGCTTTCACATATAAGTATCATGATACGAGGCTACCACCGAGGTGGATAAATAGTCTCATTATGTCCCTAGTCATTGAACTATGTCTAGCTAACATAGGAACTAGCAGTAATTTCCACCTAAGGGACCTAGACATGTTCAATTTAACCTTGGAGGGTGATTCCACCCCTTTTTGGTGTGGGGGTAGACAATGGATTTCATGTTTAGTTCATATGATCAATGTCGGTTAATGCTCATGATGTGTTCTTGAATCACTATAGCCGCGAGCCACTCATTGTCAGTGTGGAGTGAACACTTGACATTAATTCGCCTTAGTCAGGATCACCCCTTTTTTGTGTGGGACAGACACAAGATTCCATTAGTATCTCAAATTGTCTAGATTCATTTTAACCGATGAATTACCTCTTTTCAGTTTTGTGGAGACACTGGATTTAATGTTAAGCTTGCATGATCTTATTCCTAATGATGTCACTATGAAAGTGAGAATGATGATGATGATGGAACGTATGTTCAAAGTGAGCAATGAGGAAGATCTTAGGAAGGCCGAGTGCCAATATCACAGTCATGAAGTTTCAGGAAATAATAGGCAAAGGCAATAAGATTGGGTTA
The DNA here is from genome assembly GCA_027704765.1 of Solanum habrochaites. Classification (NCBI taxonomy): domain Eukaryota; kingdom Viridiplantae; phylum Streptophyta; class Magnoliopsida; order Solanales; family Solanaceae; genus Solanum; species Solanum habrochaites. The sequence continues at coordinate 51,666,628 of JAKWJA010002497.1, read as the reverse complement.
TAATGACTTCTTATATGATGCCAATAAAGGGAAGTAAAAACGTAAGGTTAAATAAATACCTTATAACTTCCCTAACATGAATGTAATGAAATAAATGGTTTAATCAATAGAGAATGGCATATAAAATGTAATGAATATATAGTTTAAAGAATGATTCACTTTAAGTTAGGGAAATCATTCCTTAGTCCTCGGATTACTTACATCGATTCATTGTGGGTATGGGACTACAAGGAATCATTGAACTTGTAAGTAAAACATAGGAACAAAGGAATTATTTAATTACACAACAATAATAAGAAAAAGAATGAAAAATAATCTAACTGTCAAAAAACTAGATCTCACGTTAGGAAGACCAAATTCAAATCTTAGCTCGAGTTGTTCTATAATTATATTGATGACACTAATGTCTTGTAATCATCTAGAAAACTCGTTGTTTGCTTTGAATGCATTAAAGTAGATTATATTCATACTACAATTCACAACTAACGAATTAGGAGAATCTAATGCCTACACTTTCCAGAAATGTCATATTGCTTAGGAAGAGCTTTCATTTATCATGCATAGCTTATGTGTATGTGTGCATACACCCATACTTAGTACGATTGATTTACTAACCCCCTACTATTTAATATTTTATTATGTGCAGGTTATTGAGCAGATTGACGACCCTTGCAGTGGTTTGGACTTCAGTATTTCTCCAAACCATTTGGTAGGTCCTCTTGATTTTGAGGATGATACAGTTTTAGTCTAGCCTTAGTTTTAGACATAGCTAGTGTATGTAGTCCCTAGAATTTATTTTGTACTTTTATTTTAAAGCTATGTGATAAGGGTGTGTTTGGCAAACTACTTATGATATATTCATTTATAGTTTCAAAATGATTCTTTATGATAGATGGTTGTTGTCTTATGTTGAGCTTATTATATGATGTAAATTTGTAATGACTATATCAAGTCTATGTAAACTTCATACATATAAGAAGTTTTAAATTTTCCGCAAATTTAACTAGATGAATGTGATGAATGCAAGATGAGGCTTGTCTACAACCTCTAAGAGGTCAACGATGTCAGTGGCGATTCAGATTCCAAAATTTGGGTACTTACAAACATGGTATTAGAGAATTAGATTAAAATACCTAGGATCTAAAGCTCAATACAACCACGTTACGTAGTTTCTAGCATATGATTGTGAAGCGTGCCAGAATCATGACTTAGAGACTACACGATCATAGGAAATTCTCCCTTCTTTTACTCTTTATCACTCCATGGATCCTGTTGACATTTTATGGAATTTTGAGGATCTAACTCTCTTCTTTTGTATACGTGTGCAAAAATGAACACAAGGCGAAATGACGCAAGAAGAGTTTAGAAAGAAGCTATGGAAGGGAATCAAGCTCCTCCTCAAGCCCCAACTACTGCTGAACAAGTTTCTGTCAACCCAGATTGGTTGACTAATGGTGAAGTGAGGAATGCTTTCATGCAGATGGCACATGCCATCACAACTCCGGCTCAAGATATCACGACTCAAGCCGCGAGACAGGGTGCTTGACATATCATAATTTCACGGTACTTTCAATGCTGTTGCCTTAAGTTTAGTGTGTGTCTAAAGCCTTTTTGTATTGATTTTTGATGTAGTTTTCTATCTATTTCAAGGAAATCTGTCCAAATAAGAACACGAAGATTTTGAGCTGAAATTGCATAAGTGACCATCTACGAACTCCACAATGGTCAATCGTGAATGTGACAATCAGTAATGGTCAACCGTTGTGAGAAAAAATTGGCTGCTGAAGGAAGTTGGGGAATGTCTTCCAAGTGTGGGACTATAGAAGCTCACGATGGTCCGTCCTGCATATTCGTTAATGCTAAAAGAGTGTAGTCACAGTACCTAACTTCAGAAGATTCTACGTGTCATGGAAAAAAACTCCTCGACAGACCGTCGTGCTCACAAAGGTCCGTCATACGTGTCCGTCGAGGGTAACAAAGACTTGATGAAGAAAGTACAAGAGATTTATGCTATGTATGGAGCAGCGGAAGCCACAACAGTTCGTCACAAGGGTCGTCGACTCTAACACATTTTGTGCAGTTTTTTCCTTAAATAGATTTCCTTCTTTTATTAGGTTTTGTTTATTATAAATAGTTTTTAAAAACCTTATTTTTGGGGTTAGACTCTTGGAAAGTTTTAAGTTTTATTGTCTAGTATTGAACTTTTGATTTTGGGATTTGAAATTACTTTTTCGGAATCGATTATTGGTGTTTTGTGATTTATTCAAGTAAATTTCTAGATTTTGTTCATTCTGATCAATGTAAGTGCATTAATTCTTACATTATTATTATGAATTGTGTGATTATTAGCATGTGTAACTAAACTCCATAACTAGGGTTGTGGGAACCATGGGTATATAACAAGGTAAAAACTAGCTAAACAATTCTAGAATAGTGTGTTGCATGTATTGACTATTTTTTTGCTTAGAAGTCTTTTTATTGGTTGGTATGAAGTAACAACTTAGTCAAATATCGAATATGAATATTAATATGAGGTAAACATAAGGTTTAGTAAAGCAACACACGTAGCCAGACCAAGGTGCTGAGTGAAATTCTCTAGATACCGGACCAAGGAATTAGAGATACCTAACTTATAACTTTACATGCAAGATACTAGTAAAGGATTGTTATAGATAAAATTACCAAGTTAAGATGCCTGTGGGGAACACTTACGCCCTAGTTATTCTCATTACTTGATTAAACACCAATAATTGAACCAATCACTTTTTTACTTTAATTTTGATAATTGCTTTCATTAATCAAAACTCCCCTTTAGTATTTGTTTTCGGGAGATAATTGACTAAATCTAAGAAATATTAGAATTAAGTTAAGTCTGAACTATTTTCTTTGTGGGAACGATCCCAACCTCAGTAGTTGGGTTCTTTACACTATGCGACCGCTTTTACTTCGTTTCAAGAAGTAAATTTGAGCGTATCAAATTTTGGTGCCGCTGCTGGGCAAAGTAGTTTTAGATTTAACTTTAAGCTTATTACCGAAATTTAGTTAACATTTTCCTAACTTTGCGTTTTCTTTTTTTTTTGTCTCCTTTACGTCTAACTTCCTTATATGCCAAACACACAGAGTAGAGGAATTCATGTAATTGAACATAACCCCGAACTAGTGCGTACTTTAAGAAGCTTGAATCATAATTTTGGGCATCAAAGGTAATGAGGTCAACCCGCATATGCGACCAATGGTCGATGCTCATAACCTTTTATTACCTGATATTCGTGGGAAAGGTTAAATACTGAGACAACCTCTTGCTCCACGCCTTCAAGAGTACTATAGAGGCTATGAAAAGATCGCATACTTTGATGAGCCAGTCTTCACTTCTAGAGGTTTGTTTTTAAGTCTACCTTGTGAGGATCCACATGCCCACATCGCTAAGGTAAGGGCAGTGTTCAAAAGTTGTGTAGGGAGGTCCGATTTGAATATGAATTTAATCGGGCAAAGAGTTTTTCCTCTCTCAATGAGGGGAGAGGCTGCTATCTGGTTTACTGAGCCCCCCTATAACTCAATCTTTCATTTGAATCAAATGAGGGATGATTTCTTATAACACTACTACCCGGTTCCTAAGAAACTAAACCACAAAGACAAAGTAAATAACTTTGTGGAACTATCGGGAGAGTCAGTTAGCATTCTTGATGTAGGTTCACTTCATTCTTGTGAAGTGTCTCAAATCACCGCATACATGATGAGTCTCTGAAAGAGTATTTCTATTAGGGACAAGATGATAACAACAAAGCGGTGTTGGATACGATAGCGGGTTGTTCTTATGAGGAGTGTCTTTATGCCGAGATTGCTAAAAAGTTAGAGAAAATCTCCCAAAATAATAAAGCGTGGAGTATGAGGAAGTCATATACTGGGAGAAACACTTTCCCAGTCCAATCCACACATAACTCACTCACAGATGATCTTCGTGAGGAGATGTATCAAATGAGAACTGATCTTGGTTTGGTGTTGAAACATGTTGGGGGTGAGGAAAAGGTAAATGCGGTGAACTACTTGTCTAAACCACCACCCCCAAATGATAAATATTACTATGAGGAGGACTCCTATGTGATGAATGATCAAACGGGGGGTTTTCGACCGAATGCCCATGGCTCCAATCAGAAGAATTGGCATCAAGGTCAAGGAAACCAAGGTCCGAACTATAATAATTATTACCGCGAGTGTCATTATGTCCAAGATGGAATTACAACAGTGATAACAACTTTAACCGGGGTAACTATGGTAACATAAATGATAGGAGTGGTCTCTATGTTCCACCTAAAAATCATGAAGTTGCTTCTACGAATTGTGGGGGTTGTATGACGCGAGTTGAGGATATGATGCATAAAATGATGAGGAGTTTCGATGCTAGTGATAAGCACACTAAAGATTTAATAAATGACGTAGTGGGTATACGGCAGAGTTGATACACATACAATATTGATCAAGCATCTTGAGTTAAAAATGGCCCAATTGTCTTAAACTGTGAACACACGACAACCGGGCACTCTTCCTAGCAACACTATAAAAAACCCAAAAAATGATGGGCATTGTATGGAAATCACTACTAGAGGTGGTAAGCAAACCATTGACCCACCTATGTTGTGTAGTGTAGAAAAGGTGATAAGAGATGATGATATGGTAGTGGAGGTTAGTGGTAAGTTAGAAGATAAAACGGAAAAAGATGTTAAGGTGCCCCAAAAGGTGACCCCCATATTGAGACCATTACCTCCTTTTCCACAAATGTTAGTAAAAAAGATCGAGGATTGTAAATACTGGCGTTTTATAGAAACAACTTTCTATAAATGTCCCTTTGGTAGAAGCTCTTGAACAAATGCTCGACTTTGCCAAATTCATGAAAAATTTGGTTACGAAGAAAAGATCAGGCACTTTTGAGGATGATGATAGAATGCAGCACTATAGTGCTATTGCTACAAGATATCTAGTGCAAAAGAAAGAAAATCTAGGTGCTTTCACTATTACTTGTACAATCGGGTTATTACATTTTGGGAAAGCACTATGTGATCTTAGGGAAAGAATAAATATCATTCCCCTCTCGATTTAGAAGAAGTTGGGTTTCGGTGAACCAAAGCCTACTACGATGCTGCTACTAATGGGCGATCGAACGATAAAAAGTCCCATTGGTATACACCATAATGTGCTAGTAAAAGTGGAGTCGTTCATATATCCGACAGATTTTGTGATTCTTGATTGTAAGGTTAATTTTGAGGTGACTATTATTCTTGGGAGGCCATTCCTTACAACAGGTGGAGCCTTGGTTGATATGAAAAAGGGGAAAATGAAATTTTGGTTGAACAATGAAGAAGTGACCTTCAACATTTATAGGTCAATGAGGCAGAGTAGTGAGCTCCAATCGGTATCTGCTATACCCTACAGAGTTGAAGAGTCATCTGAGGTACAGGCAGGGCGTCTCGGTGTAGAAGCATTGGCGGCAGTTATCACGAATTTTGATAGGGATGGAGTTGAAGAGTACGGGTCATTGGTCACGACACTTTATCGAGGTAATGTTCATTTTAAAGAAAAGAAATTTGAGTTAGATATGCAACATCGAAAATCTCCACTAGTGAAACTGTGTATTGAGGATGCTCCAAAATTAGAATTTAAGCCTCTACAACCTCATTTGAGGTATGTATTCTTGGGAAAATATGACACTTTGCCGATTATTATTGCATTAGATTTGAATATGCATCAAGTTGAGAGTTTGGTGAAAGTGTTAAAAAGGTACAAAAGAGGAATTGGGTGGACTATTGCGAATATTATTGGGATTCCTCCCAGTTTTTTTTCTCATAAAATCAAACTCATGCCTGATCATAAGACAAGTATTGAGACGTCTAAATCCACCTATGCAAGACGTATTGACTAAGGAAATTTTTAAGTTGTTGTATGCCGGAGTGATATATCCAATTGCTGATAGTACTTGGGTATGCCCTGTTTAGTGTGTACCTAAGAAAGGTGGAATAAATGTTATCCCCAACGAGAAAAATGAGCTTGTTCCAATGAGACTGGCAACTAGTTGGAGGGTGTGTATGGATAACCGAAAATTAAATGCATGGATCGAAAAAGACCATTTTCCTATGACATTCATGGATCAGATGTTGGATAGACTTTCCGGAAAGGGGTGATACGGTTTTCTTGATTGTTATTCGAGGTATAATCATATTTATATTGCACTGGAAGATCAAGAGAAAACCACCTTTACGTTCAAGAGAATGTCGTTTGGGTTATGCAATGCACCCGCCACATTTCATAGATGTATGATGTCGATATTCTCCGATTTGGTAGAGGACACTACTGAGGTATTATGGACGATTTTTCTGTGGTTGGTAACTCCTTTCAGCGCTGTTTGAGTCATTTGTCTATGGTTCTTAGGAGGTTTGAAGACTGCAATCTAGTACAAAATTGGGAAAATGTCACTTCATCGTGAAAGAGGGTATATTATTGGATCATCGCATTTTAGAGAAGGGTATAGAGGTTGATCAAGATAAAGCCGAGGTAATAGAGAGACTTCCCCCACCTATCTATGTAAAAGGTGTGAGAAGCTTTCTTGGGCATGCAGGTTTTTACCGGAGGTTCATCAAGGATTTTTCAAAAATTGTGCATCCTCTGTGCAAGTTGCTTGAGAAAGAGTGTAAATTTTATTTTGGTTAATCCTGTCTTAAGGCATTTGGTGAGTTGAAAGAAAAATTGGTGTCTGCACCTATCATTATTTCGCCGGATTGGAGCAAGTCATTTGAGGTAATGTGTGATGCTAGTGGGGTTGCTCTTGGTGTAGTACTGGGGCAACGAAGGGACAAAATCCTTCACCCAATTTACTGTGATAGTAAAGCCCTAAATGAAGCCTACAAGAACTACACCGTGACTGAGCAAGAGCTCCTTGCAGTAGTCTTTGCTTTTGTGAAATTTCACTCATATTTGCTTTGCAATAGGATTATAGTGCCTACTGATCATTCTACTTTGAGATATTTGATGGCAAAGAAGGATGACAAACCGAGGTTGATTCGTTGGGTATTACTATTGCAAGAATTTTACTTTGAGATGATTGATAGAAAAGGGACTGAAAATCAAGTCGGTGATTGCTTGTCCCATTTAGAATATGAATATATGAGAGAGTTGGGGTATAAGACTTAAATTGATGATACTTTTCCCGATGAGCATGTATTGGCTACCTCTCAAGACTTGATTCCATGGTTAGAAGATTTTGCAAATTATCTGGCTAACGATATCGTCCCACCGGACTTCTATTTTCATCAAAGGAAAAAGTTCATGTATGATGTGAAAATATTCTTTTGGGTTGATCCATACTTGTAACGGAGTTGTGCCGATGGGCTTATTAAGCATTTGTGTACAAGAACTTGAGATGTTAAATGTTTTTGACATATGTCATTCTTCGCCGTAGGTGGACATCATAGTGGTATCCGTACTGCTCACAAGATCTTGCAATGTGGATACTATTGGACAAGTATACACCAATATGCTCATGAGTTCACTAAGGCATGTGATAGATTCCAAAGAGATGGTGTCATATCGAGAAAGCAAGAGATCCCTTTAAATCCAATTCTTATTATTGAGCTATTTGATGTGTGGAGTATTGACTTTATGGGCCCTTTTGTGAGTTCTCATGTGATGAGTACATTCTAGTAGCGGTCGATTATGCGTCTAAATGGGTGGAAGCTATCGCACTCGCAAATAATGAAGGGAAGAGTGTCACCGCATTCTTGAAAAAGAATATATTTTCCCGATTTGGCACCCCAAGGACTATTATTAGAAATGGGGTATCCCACTTTTGCAACAAATTGTTTAAGGGATTATTTGAGAAATATGGGGTTTTCCATAATACGGACAATCCTTACAATCCTCAAACTAGTGGGCAAGTTGAGGTGTCAATAATCAGATTAAGTAGGTTTTGTCAAAAATGGTGAATGCTAGTAGAACGGATTGGTCAAGGAGTATTGATGATACTTTTTGGGCCTATAGACAGCATACTTCTATAGGTATGTCCCCATACCAACTTGTATATGGGAAAGCTTGTCACTTACCGGTTGAATTAGAGCATAAAGCCTTGTGGGCAATGAAAAATTTGAAAATGGATTGGAATAAAGCTGTTGGACAGATGTTAAATGGGTTTAATGAGCTTGATGATCTTCACCTAAAAGCTTATTTAAGTTCATCCCTCTACGAAGAAAATATGTAGAAGTACCATGAACAAAAGATTGAGAAACACGATTTTATGGTGGGGATTTGGTGCTTTTATTCAATTCTAAGTTGCGTTTATTTTCAGGAAAACTCAAGTTCAAATGGACTGGTCCTTAATTGATCACCCAACTAATCCCTCATGGAACGGTTGAGTTGGAGAACAAGGAGGGTGTGCGGTTTAAGGTGAACGGACACTGAATCAAAGTTTATCTTGGCACGCTGAAATGGTGAATGGAGTGATAGAGACATACCATCTTGATGAAGTCTGAGTAATCAAGTGTCCTTCATCATGCCACGGTCCTTCATCATGCCACGACGTTAAAACAAGCGCTGGATGGGAGGCTACCCAATATGTATCCTCTAGCCAACTGTAGTTTTTTTGTGATTTTCTAGTTATAGTTGCTTGTTTCTTTGCTTTTATTTTGTTAAACATCCCATCTAAATATTTGTTTTCTTTTGTTAGAAGTGTTTCCTAGAGCTTAGTTTAGGTCCCATGTAAAAAAAGTCCAGAAAATACAAAAAAAATAACTTAATGGGTGTTAAATTTGCAGGTATCATATCACCAAAAAATCTTCCAGAAATTTGTCCGCAACACCCTTTTACAGACCCTTTGATGGACCGTCACGCTTGTGATGGACCGTCGCAAGCATCCATCGTGTCCATGTATGTTTTTCAATTTTTTTAAGTTAGGACACGCATGACTGACCCCAACGATGGACCACCTAGCTTGCGATGGACCGTTGATGGGGACTCATCGCGTGAAAACACGTAAACCCGACCCGAGCCGACCGGCAAATATTAAAAGTTTTAAAACATTTCAACTTCCCACCATTTCATTATAACCATTTATTTCCCCAATTTCCTCCATTTTCTCCCTCTTCAGTTCCCCAAACACTCTTTTCTCTGATCTTCTGATTTCCTTCCTTTTCCCACATTCCCAAAACCCTTCTTCTCCTAACTCCCAAAGTATTTTCCCATTATTTACCGGTTGGAGTGTGTGTTTTGTGCGCTACTCATCGCTTTTTGGTGTTGCATTTCTCCTTCTTTACTTCATTACTAGGTATGTGCTTTTGCTCTATCACTCATCTACATTTTTTTTCCTGTTTTTCAATGCTAATATACATGTTTCTGAATGTGTGGGTGTTTGAATTTTACCACTAGTGCATGCTAAGACATAACCCCGACAATCCTAAGTGCCTTAAGACCATTATTAATGTATAGAGAATGGGGTTGTTGTGTTAACTAAATCAAATGGAGGGTGTCTATTTGTGATTCTTTTTTCTGACCTAGATTGATAGTTCTCCAAAATTGCATGCTAAAACATGAGAAATTATTGTCATAAGAATGCAAAAATGATGGGTAAATTGGTTAGGAATTGTGGGTTGATAAGTTTAGTTTATATTAGAAAATTTAGGGGACGAATTATGCATTCTCAATTTTGTCACAGTAAGACTGAACGAAACTACGACAATGGACCTTCGTACGCGTGATGGACCGTTATGGGGTCCGTCACGCCAAGCCCCAGTATTAATTTTCCCCCAGTTTTATGGACACATATGACGGACCATCATAGCCTCGACGGTCCATTCTGCACAACAGTCACGGTTGTTAGAGACCCTATTTTTGAGGGCCTGAAAATAAATTCTAAGTGTCCCCCTACGGACACTTATGAAAGGCTGTCATACCCTTGACGGTCCATCCTAAACAAACATCGTGGTTGTCACGGACCTTGTTTTTGAGAGTCTTAATATATTTATTAAGTGTCCCCCTACGGACACTGATGACGGGCCATCATACCCGCGACGGTCCGTCCTACACAACCTTCATAGTTGTCAGGACTTTCTTACTGAGATCCTCAACATTTTTCTTAAGTGTCCATCGACGGACCGCTAAGACGGACCATCATGCCTACGATGATTCGTCCTGCACAACTATCACGGTTGTTAGAAACTTTCTTCTTGAAAGTCTCAAATTTTTTCTTGTCAAAGACCTTTTTCTTGAAAGTCTCAAAGTTTTTCCTAAGTGTTTCATGAAGGACTCCATGACGGTCTCTCATGCTTCTGACGGACTATCAATGGGTCTGTCGTGCAGTACTGCAATTGCAGCACTTCCATTTCAATTTTTATTTTACATTGTTGTTTTCTTCTATGCATGTCTTGTTTTGTTCTAATGGTACCAATTGTTGTTATATGCAGATACTTACATTCATGGAATCAAACAAAGATCGAGTATACTCATGTTGGCTTTCAAAGTACGTCGCCCCATCTCCCGACATAGTCATTACCTTCGAGTCTGAAGAGGAGCTCATACTGACCGACAATCCTTCTGGGTCTCCTACGTAATCTATGGATTCTTCCAGCTTTGAGGGAGTATCGGGTTCTGAAGAAGTCTCCGGGTCTGAGGAGGGTTGTACTTCAGCCATTGTATCCCAGTCCGCCTCATCTAATAAGGCTGATATAACACTGATTCCACTCGAGCACCACTGATAGGAGTCCCTGCCCCGATTGCCGACCTGCCCAACCGGTGGTGTGTTGAGAGGCAGTTTCAGGTCTACTCAGATGCCAAGCTTCCGAATTTTAAGGGGGTTATGACCTAGACCCTTACACTGGAGAGGCAGTTCCTTACGGGACGTCTCCCTATTATGCCGGCAATCCATGCCCTTTTGATCAGGCACCAGATAGAATGTATGGCTCGTGATGTGGGACGATACAATGAGGAGTTGGTCAGAGATTTCTAGGCCTCGTATGTGGCGACTCTCTGATCCAATAAAGACAGGCGGGATGCCCCCGCCAAACATGCGCCGCTAGATCACATCCTAGTCCATAGCAAGCGTGTAGATATCTCATTTCCATCCATTTGCCATTATCTATACAACTAGAATGTTTATGCCACCATGACTTCTCTCTCCACTGAGTTCGACTACCGGTGGTAACTGATTAAAGATGGACAGTTCCTGCATGATCCAAAGTTGAGAGAGAGCACCAAGAGGTGGATTGCCCAGTACTTGTCCGTTGATGGAGAGGTTGCTGATTGAGTACTTGAGCCAAAGGGAGTCATCAAGAAGTCTAACCTGACCTTCATATCCAAGATATTGTGGTTGATAGTCCGCCACTACCTTTCACCCACTGCTGCAGATAATATTGTCACATGGGATCGCGCAAGTCTTATGGTAGAGATGATACCACGGTTGGAGGTGGACTTCACTTGGCTTCTTCAAGCGGTCATGCCCGACAGGGCCTTCAAAGACACTACTACTTACCCATTTCCGTGCATGGTGTTTGATTTTTCCAGGTCCGCAGGTGTATCCAATTGGAACATAGATCATATCAAGACCCCACTAGGAACTATATATATATGCCTCATTAGGATGAGGCCAATGAGTTGGGGCAACACAGATGGCCCCGCTCGGAGTTACCTCCTCTTGGTGAAACTTGGTGGATACTGTAATGCAAGCCCAAACGGCTACCCAAGCTACTTCTAAGCCTACTGACACCACCCAGGTCGATTGTATCCTGGGTGGTAGCACCCCTTCGATCTCCTCTCGCTCGACTCCCTCCGCCACTCTTATCCCAGTTGCTAGGGTCCAGAAACATGATGCCCAACTGTCCACTCTTCTGCATCACATCCAGCCTTAGATGCTGAGGTCTATTGTTGTGGTGGAGGAGCGCATGGAGGAAAATATGGCCCAGCACACAGAGAGGAAGATCATGAAGGTTCATCAGCGCCAGGACACTTTTGATTTGTATGTGGTAGCCCGACCAGCCCCTCCGATGGACGTGTCGACCCTTCAGGATGATGTAGAGAGTCTGAGAACGGACCAAGACACGATTTTACAGGCTAGGGTGCCCGAGTGTGAGTCCCCTTATACAGAGCCTACCGAGGATACTGTTTTGGCGGCCTTATTTTCCACTGCTGCAGTGCCACCACCTCCACCATGGGTGCATGACTAGAGGCGTAATGGTCGAGATGAGGATGAGGCTAGGGTGCAGAAGAGGGAGCACCGAGAGTTGGAGGCTTTGAGGAGAGCCTCAATTGCTGATGAGGATTCCCGTTAGTTGAGGGCTATTGAAATGGCCGTTGGAGCATCTAGATCCAGCGATGTTGAGGTGGAGAAGAGCACTATGGATGGTGTTATGATTGTTGAGAGAAGAATTACTGAGGGTGTTGATGCTGAGGACACTACTGAGGGTCTCCAGACTACAGAGGGAGTGGGTTCTAGCACACTGGACCCACCTGCTTGTTGATCGCCAATGCTTTGCGCCTCAAATTTGCTTCACCTACCACTCTATTACTTTAGATTCTTTTATTCTTTGGGGACAATTGCATATCTTTTTGTTGGGGTGGGGTAAATGGAAAGAGAGTGCTAGAATGAAGTCTGAGTAGCCCAACTCACGATCCTCTTTTGGGATTTTCTGGCCTGTATTATTTTTCCCCAAGAGACTAATTATTTTTATTATTGAACCGGCATATCTATATCTTGTGTACATAGTATAATTCTGAAACATGATAGGTAAGACAAAAATGATATCCTGATCTAATGAAAAAGATGCATGACTAGGCATAGTAACTGACAAGTGTGTGGCTCTAAGCATGACATAGAGATACACTAAGGCATGATCCTAAATCTAAGATTCGAACTAGGTGTCTAATAATCTTGTAGAGTAATGAGATGTCAAGTGAGAGTGAGGAAAATTTAAATATTCCACCATTGGTACTGAGCTAGAACTTGTCTGGTTAGTCCTGCTAAAAGTAAGTTGTAATAGACAATTAGGAAAGGATCATAAGCCCTTGTTCAATATAGTCAATCTTTAGCCTAAATAACAGAAAACAGAATGAAATTAATACCTTCTTGATCCAAATTATTTGAGCTTAAAATAGACCTTTTTTTTACTCCAACGGATATTTTTTGCGAACAATGTGTTGGCCCTTGTCCCTCCTTGGACATGTGCACTTGTGCTTATGCCAAAAGCATAAGTTGAGGGTGGCTAATGCAAAAAACAACCTTGTAGTGGCCCTGACCCAACTTTGGGTATTGTGTACTTTGACTCACAGTAAATCCATGAGTTGAGGGTGGCTATTATGAGGAATTCTCAAGAAAGTGGGGTGGAAAGAACAAAGAGAGAGAAAGAACAAAAGAGAAATGACTCAAGAAAAGTTGAAAGAAAAGTGAAATACTAAACAAATATTTCAAAATGTAAAAATACAAGAAAGAAAAGAAAAGAGTCACTTACAGAAAAGGAGAAAGAAGGGAAAATAGCAAGGTGAAGAGTTTATCAACCATTTAAGAAGGTATGTCTTTCAAGGATTATTCCTTGAAATTGGTTGTCAACGTATGCTTCTTCTCTAGTGTCAAATCAAAGGGATGAGATGAGCAGATTCATTACTGGTGTATTTGAGGATCTTTTAGAAGATCATCAGGCTAAATTGTTGCATGACAATATGGATCTGCGCAGATTGATAGTTCATGCTCAGCTAGAGGAGAGCTGCCGCAAAAGGCGAACTCACGAAGGATAGAAGACTAAGGCGGCAGACTAGTCTGGTTCTAGGTCGGGTAGGGGCTAATTTGAAGTCCAAAACAAGCCTAAGTTCAAGAGGCACTCAGGTAAGTCCAGTCCTTCAAGTAATTGAAGAGATAAGGTGAATAACTCTTGCCCTACAAAGGGCAATTACAGTAACGTCCTGCGAACCAACAAGCCTTATGGTAAGTGTGGGCGTTCACATGGAGGTGAATGTTTGGTAGGTACTAACACTTTATTTGTGTGAGGTAAAAGTGGACACTAGGTCCGAGACTATCCTCAAGTGAATAATCATGATAAGGTAAACGATCAGCCTCGGCCGAATGCAAACGCTGCAGCCAAACTCCATAAAGGAACAGGTTTCATGTCCTTAAAGGTAGAGAAAAACAAGAGAAGTCAGCTGATGTAGTCATGGGTACGTTGCATGACTTTACTTTACCTGTGTATGCATTTTAGTTCGAGGATCCACTCTATCATTTGTCACTCCATTGATAGCTAGTAGATTTGATGTGCTTCCTAAAATCTTGCATGATCCAATTTTAGTAAATACTCCCATAGGGGACGGCATTAGAGTTGAGAAAGTGTACAAAAAATTGCACAATTTACGTCCTTGATATAGTCACTAACGTTGATCTAGTAGAGTTAGCCACGCTCGATTTTGAAATAATCTTGGGTATGGATTGGCTTAACAAGTGTTATGCCACAATAGACTATCCAAACAGGGTAGTGATGTTTCAGTTTCAAAATGAGTTAGACCTGGAATGGTAAGGGCGTAGTTAAAATCAAGTAGGCTAAATCGTTTCACATTTAAAAGCCAATAAGTTGATAGCTAAGGAATATTTATACCACATAGTCATAATCAATGACTTAGAGAAAGAAGTCCCTTCCATAGACTCTATGTCAATAGTGAATGAGTTTCAAGAGATCTTTCCAGATGATTTACCAAGAATCCCTACTGAATGTGAGATTGATTGGGTGTTAATTTAGACCCCAACACCAAACCAATTTTTATTCCTCCATATAGGATGGCACCAGCCAAACTCAAAGAGTTGAAGTTGCAGTTAAAAAGATTTAACTGATAACGGATTCATCAAGTCGAGCAAATCCTGATGGGGTTCTTCAGTGTTATTTGTAAAGAAAAAGGATGGAACCCTTAGAATGTGCATCGATTATCACAACTCAACAAAGTCACTGTAAAGAATAAATACCCGCTTCCCAGAATCGACGATCTATTTTACCAAATCCAAGGTTCAAGTTTCTATTACATGATTGACCTTCGATCAGGCTACCATCAACTTATAGTGAGGAGAGAAAACGTTCCTAAGACGGATTTTCGTACTAGGTATGGGTAGTATGAATTTCTGGTCATGTCATTCGGTCTCACTAACGCACCAGCCGTGTTTATGGACCCTATTCATGTTTCAGGACCTTATGAATTGTGTCTTCTTCAAGTACCTTGGTTCCTTCTTCATAGTATTCATAGATGACATTCTCATATACTCTAAGTCTAAAGAAGAGCATGAGGTACACTTAGGAAAGACATTGCAAGTACTTAGAGAACATCAACTATATGCAAAGTTTAGCAAATGTGAATTCTGGTTGAGATTAGTAACCTTTCTTTATCATGTTGTGACTGACCAAGGCGTTGAAGTTATCGTAAGAAGGTTGAGGCGGTGAAAAATTGGCCGAGACCCCTTACTCGTATAGATATTCGGAGGTTTCTTTGTTTAGACAATTATTATTGTAGGTTTTTGGAAGGGTTTTCCACTTTTTCTGCACCATTGGTCGAATTTACAATGAAGAAGGCGAAGTTTGAGTTGTCCGACAAATGTGAAAAAACTTTTTAAGAACTCAATAACCGACTCACTTCGGCCCCACGATTGATGTTCCTGAGAAGTGGTGAGGGGTATGTGGTATATTGTGATGCTTCTCGAGTAGTTTAGGGATGTGTTCTCAGGCAGAATGGTAAGATAATTGTATACGCTTCAGGACAATTGAAAATCCACAAAAATAACTACCCTAGTCCAAATCTTGAAGTAGCCGTGGTTGTCTTTGCGCTGAAGATGTGGAGACATTATTCATATGGTGTACATGTTAATGTGTATACTTACCATAAGAGTCTTTATTATGTATTCATGCAGAGGGAGTTGAATCTTCGTCAAAGAAGATCGGTAGAACTTCTCAAGGATTATGACATAAGTGTTTACTATCACCTAGCAAAAGACAACGTGATGGCCGATGCATTGATCACACTGAGCATGGGCAGTGTTTCACATATTGATGATGAGAAGAAGGAGTTTGTTAAAGAGGTTCACCTATTGGAAAGATTGGGTGTACGACTAACAGATGCAACAAGTAGGGGTATTTCGATTCACTCAGGTTCCTAATCCTCATTTGTTATAATTCTTAAATCCAATCATAACCTTGACCCAGTACTCATGGATTTAAAAGACTCAGTATTGAGAAATATGAATAAATCATTCTCGTTAGGTTGAGATGGCTCACTCAGATGTCAGAACATATTATGTGTGCCAATGTGAATGATTTGAGGTCAAGTATTTTGGCAGAAGCTCATGGTTCCCGATATTCCATCAATTCAGGTACCACCAAAATGTACCAAGACATTAAGGAGGTATATTGGTTGGAAGGAATGAATAGAGATATCTCTAAGTTTGTGGAAGAGTGTCCAAACATCAAACAGGTTAAGGACGGACACCTTAAGACTAGAGGCCTCACTCAGACGATTGAGATCCCAACGTCGAAATGGGAGGCCATTAATATGGATTTTGTGGTTGGTCTTCCAAATACTAGGAAACTACATGATTACATTTTGGTTATTGTTGAAAGAATGATCAAGTCCACTCAGTTCATATTTGTGAGATACACCTTCAAGGACGAAGACTATGCCAAGATTTATATAGATTAGATAGTGATATGGCATGGGATTCCTCTATCTATTATTTCGGATAGAGGGCCTCAATTCACTTCTCATTTTTGAAAATCTTTCAAAAAAGGTTTGGGTACACAGGTGGAGCTTAGTATTGCTTTCCATCCGCAGAAAGATGGACAAGCACAGCGTACCATCCATACTTTTAAAGAGATGTTAAGAGAATGTGTTATTGACTTCAAGAAGAGTTGGAAAGCACAGCGTACCATCCATACTGTTTCTTTAAGCTACCGTCAAGTCCCTGCAATGACTTCTTTACCATATGATTACTCCTACTTGAATTTGATAAATCAATTTTCATCTTCTTTTGAACTATTTATTTATGGATATTTTGATGTCGTGTATCTAGTAGATGTTTGGATACATCACCCTCTTAATTCCTTATTGGATATGTTGTTGTTAAAAGAGTGAAGTTCTGCTAAAGTTAATATTTTTCTGTAATCATTTTAGGTTAAAATATTTTTCTGAATCGACTTTTTATCAAAACACGCTTTGTACCTAAAAGGTAGGAGATTTCATATTATTCATATATAGAGTGATTTTTGTCAAAAAAAACTTTTACAAAAAAAATTGTTCTGTAGAAAAATAATTTGTGGTTTTTATCTTTTTTTGGGCTAGCTTTTAGCCTCCAAGAATCCATATCAACTGACATGTGCTTTCTATTTCATTTTAAATTTACTGCATATTTCTTTTCTTTTTTCTGGTTGACAAACCATAAAAGCTTCTATTTTCGTGTTCATTTAAGTAACTTTTAGGGATCTTCCATGTTTTGTTGGTCTTACGACACTAAAGTTTTTCTTTTATTTATAGAATTTGTTCTATTAAAGGTGATCCATGTAACTGTACTATCCAAGGTCGAAAAATAGGAATGTTATGACAGTTGATTGGAATGTGAGTTTTCTACCGACTATCTTGGGGTGACTCACGTTGATCTATACTTTTGTGAGGTGAGGTATGGCTATGGATATAACAATTTGAATTTATTTAGGCGTTATATTTCTCTTGTTTTGTCATTATTTCATCAGTTTGTATATATTCTCACCATTGTTATACAACCCCAATAAATTTCATTATTGATTGGTGAAACATAATTCTTTCTCCACCAGGTTCTCTGATGGCGTAATATACATTTCCACTTATATCTTTGATGGATTAAAAATTAACAAGATTATGTTCTAAATAATTTAATTTTTACGTAAAGTTCAAATTGAATTACTAGTTGAACACTGAAGTTGTGCTTTAGTGGACCAATGAAGAGTTTGTGACTTTGCCATTGAAAATGAATCAATGCTATCGAGTGGAGCCCTGAAGGTTCACTAAGGCACCACAGTTAAGGTTATTTCTATCCTAACCTTCTAAATAAGAAACTAAAGAGTACACTTGCCTCCACATGTTTTAGAAAATCATTTTTTACGGTCTTCTAAGTAGCCTTCAATATTATTTACATTCTTCATTTATGTAATACTTGTGTTAATGCATCTTAGCTTCACCTTTTCTTGCGCTAAGACTTTGAATATCTATTGTGTTGTTTAAAATAAATTGGTCAATAAATATATGTTTTTGTACAGATATGGAGCATGAAACTAGATGCCTACTTGCGTGATTTCAGAGATTATTGTAAAGTATATATTTTTGTTCTTCCTTTTTCTTTGTTGAAATACATAATCAAATCAGACATCTAGTGCTGAGTATTATGTTTTTCAGAGATATCTACCATCAAATTGAGTTCATATTTAAGCAATAAACTTTCTATATTTTGTCAAACATTCCCTTCGTTCTTCATCATCCTCTCCATGGTTCCATGAAACCCCCTTCCACGGCCCCACAACTTACTCCATTTTATATAACTGACCAGTTATTCTCTCAACCATCTCGTATTTTGCATTATATTTCTTTCTCACCTTATTGACTCACCTTCCACTGGGTCGAATCTTTACAGAACCTATCAAGAGTTAGGTAAATCGAGAAAAATTACCAAAAGCCTTTGTCCTCTTAAGGATATAAACTATAGTCTACATGATCTTCACTCAATATATTTCTTACTAGTTAACAGACATGGGAGCAATGGGGCTGCCTTGCCTTTGAAGTTTTTTCTGGTACTATGTTCTCAAAGCCATACTTAAAGACCCAAGATTGGTGTTCCAAAGACTTTTCCAAGTTAATTAATGAATTCTAGATGATTAAAATTAAAGAATGTGAACGTTAGCAAACACTTCATGCTTATTTAGACCATGTTCCTGCTGTATTTTGAACTAGGTGAAATAAAGTATTCAACAACTCTTTAATAAAAACTAAAACATTGGAAGAAAAGGGGGGGGGGGGACCTTTCATGAGACTAGGAAGACCTTATTTTTAGGATGGTCCTCCACATCCGCTGCATAAAAAACTAAGAGTTAGTAGAATCTTTGGAATTTAAGAAGTTTTAAATTTTGTTGCAAGTAGTGTGTTTTTTTTTTCCTTAGTGGAGATACCTACTAAGTGTTTCTTCTTTTTCTAAAGTTACATTGAGTTATTGAATGAAATTTATACTACCTCTTGTTATCACTTGTTTAAGGTTGAGAGTATTTCTTATGTTTTTGAGTCCTCCAAGAATGATAATATCTCAAGAAAAACAAATGTATTGAACCATTGGTCTAAATGAATGACTTATGGAAACCCTTGAACAAATTGGTAACAATAGTTGACACCTTAGACAATTGTAAAGATCAATTTCCAAAGTTCGTCAGCAGTTCTCCACTAATCAGTCTTGATGATTATTAATATAAGGACGGTGATGATGATTAAAAAAAAGAACATGATAATGTGACTTCTGCAGAAGTTAAGGAACACATATTAGCAAACAAAATGCTTTACAAAAAAAGTAGATGTTGTTCAAACTATAGAAGCATCATCAAGTAATAATAATAATAATAATAATAATAATAATAATAATAATAATAATAATAATAATAATAATAATAATAATAATAATAATAATAATAATAATGATGATGATGATGATGATGATGATGATAATAATAATAATATTAAATAAAAATGGAAGTAGGGATGACGTAGAAGACAGAAAAAGGTAACAAGTAATCCTCCTCCTCCTCTTGTTGGGCGTGGTGGTAGTGGAACAAATATTAATGTGACACAAGCTCAAGTTACTACTGAGAAAAACATGAGGTACAAGCAGTGGCGTACAAGAGCAGTGGATGAACAGTTTCATTTATTACTCTTGTACTACCACTACTTGTGCCTCCTGCTGCCTCAATAGTAATTTGAACTTGTTCCGCAATCGTGGCGAACGGTTGGTGGAGGAGGACTATTTGTTTCTTTTTACTATCATCCACATTCTCCCTTTTTCCCTTTTGCAGTATCAATATTCTTATTATTTCTACTTGATGGTGCTTCTATAGCTCAAACAACATCTAATTTTTGAAGAACATTTTGTTTGCTCACCATTGTTGCCTCATTTTCATAATAATTAATGTTTTTTTTTGGAGTACTCCATATGAACTTTAAATCTGGATCATTGGAATTGTCTAATGTGTCACCTTTTGCTACCAATTAGTTTAATGGTTCCCATAAGTCATTCATCCTATCCAATGGTTCAATACTTTTTTTTGCGATACTGTCATTCATTGAGGACTGAACAGCATAAGTAATACTCTCAACCTTAAAAAAGTTATCGTAACAGTCACTACATTTTTAATTCACGAAATTGGTGTAGTTTTAGACGCAAAGCATCATGTTAATTATCTTTGTTGTGTTTGCATTTGTAGCTAGTAGTCTTTAATGCTTCAATTTTTGACTTTCTAATGTATATGAAATGTTTTCAATCTCACCCATAATCCTCCTGTGATTAAATAATCTAGAGAGAGATAATTTAAGTTTATCCATCTAGCAAATAGATTTTTTTGGGTGTGCTGATTTAATGTATTACATCTAACCTTTTATTTCTTTTTGATTATTGGTTTTATTTTATCGTCTATATGTTAAACAAAGGCGTCTTTCTCACGGTCTTAATGGACAAGTGTAATGGATGTGAACTCATAATGTCTACTTTGACACAAAAGATTCAAATAGGGAATCTTAATAAAATAATACATTTTAGCTGTAAAATACAGTGTCAAGTATTTTGTGATTTGTTTACTCGTACTCAATTGAACTGTCAATAACCTATATACCGATTTATTTGATATGGTAACGATGTGAGAGGAGGGGTGTGTGAATAAGTTTGCTATATCATTTTTGTCAAATGTTCTCCTTTTTTAATAAGTTGTTTCTCTTGAATTTTTGATCCCGTGATTAAGTTTACTCTGTTGGATTTAGTAAAAATTGTGATATCACACCACGAGCCTACACATTGGGCGAGACTGATACTTGATAATCATTGTTGGCCCCAAGCAAACCCTTGACCTTGTTTCCTACTCAGGGGAAGACTATACTTAATCAAGATAAGCTTATGAAATACTTAGAATGTAGTAAATGAAACATTCACTAGCTAATAAGGCAACAAGAGTCAATAACAAAACAAAAAAAGTTAAATGAATAATACTAATTAACTAATAACGTCTAACTGTCTGTGAAGACTCTAATACTATGTCGAATGTCTAGAAAAGACACTGGGTCATCCTATAAATTGAAATAAAAGGATACTTCGGAAAGCAAGGAGGCTTAACAAATGACTATGAGTGCTCAATAGGATCAACGAAGTAGTGGATAATGATCTTGGGTACCTATAATTCCATCATAAAATAATGCAGGACAAATGGCGTCAGTACATTCAATGTACGATCATGCGAGGAGAAAATTAAACATGACATAAGCTTGAACTAAATACTTAAAGAATACACTTACCTCAACATTAATCCACTCAATGTAGAAATAAACAAGAATAATGACACATTTTATACAGATTCAGATAGTAGGTAGTAACAAAATGTATTGAAAAATACAATATCAACTCAATTTATATAGAATAAAGCATAATACAACTTTGTGGTAGTTTTTCTAATTGACAAACATCACTATACGCTATATTATGATACATCGGCTCATCCACACTGCTAGAACTGTCCTATAACTTGACGTGATACAGAACACCTCAATTAAGTGGCTCCACTAGTATATGCTAAAAACATTAAGAAACCATTCATAAAATATGACAATTTCAATCCACGATGAATACATGGTTTATAAAGACTTAAGTTATTATCAACTCGTCCCCATATCACTACTCAATACTACCAAAATACATTCACCTCATATGTTCAAAAACACAAATCTTTCTCTATGATTTGAAGTGATTACCTAAAGAGCTTATCTCGTAAAACAGATGGGACTAAAACTGATCATGAAAACTTAGTTGTAAATCGATGTTTCCTCTTATTTTAAATGTGAAAACATATACTCTTTGGGAACACATAGCCCTCATAAGTCATTTTGTAAAATTAAGTTGGATCAACCCTTTCTGAAACTGAATGGTTTTGTCTTTATAACAAGTTTTAAATGATTGTAAAAGACTTACGAAGACTCAAAGAACTTTCTTGACTTGACTGTTAGCTCTACCTTGAATTTTAATGAAAAAATCAAGGTTTATTATCTCATGTTAAAAATGATATCTCGATGTTTAAACATACCTTATAGTGTAGAAAACATAGGCCCGATTCCAAGAAATTCAAACAAAAAGAAGTGGGAAAGGGTAAAGGACATGGAGACCATGGCATACTGAGAAGTGAAGGTGCCTGAACCCTAACTATAGAAGTTTGATTAGGGTGCATTGAGTGGCCGACACCCTAAAGGCTAAACTGTAGATACCTCATGTTGAGGCACAGAGTGGCGCAGTACGCCAAACTTCTTCCTAGATATTTAACACATTTTCTTGTTTATTTTCAACCCTAAAGCATCTAGATTCTATTGATATCGTCCCTCAAATGCAGAATCGAATACCCAACCAAGGTACAAAAGAATCTACTAAAAACAACCTTAAATATCATCAAATCATGTCAAGAACTCCTCCAAAACCCAACAATCAAGATTCAACCGAAACATCAACAAAATTTATCAAGAACTCATATTTTCTAACTTCAAGAATGATAGTTCATTGAAATTAATAATGATTTGTGTGTATGTGAACGAATCAAATGCTATGTTATCTCATCTACCTATTTATAGATCAATCATTGCCGAAACAACTTCACTTACGCAAGAAATCTCCAAGATCGCCTTGACTTTTCTCCTCTTTTCTCCTTTATAAAAGGCATAGCGTAATTTGTAATTATCTAAAGTGAATAAAATCAGTTTATACCCCAATTAAATTTCTAGAATGAATTAAAATAATTGGGTATATAAAGACCAAAATATCCATCTAGTGTGGGAAAGACAAACCCAAGAAATATAATTTGACATATTGATCCCACCCAAGACATTTTGTACTAAGAGTTATGGTCGTTTGAGGTTGACCCAAAAATCATACTTAGCATAACTTGCAAAAGTTTCCAAATTTAATCTTTCAAAAAATGATTTGTCTATAATTCTAGTTTGTCAACTAAAGGAATCTTACAATATCTCCGCCTTGAGGGCATTCGTCCTCGTATGAGACTACTTTTAGCAGGCAAAGGGTGTAACATCTAACATCCAACAAGAAAAATATAAATACAACATTCCAACTTATAACAAATTAAAAAAAAATATTAGTATTTTTTTTGGAATTTCTGCGGACTCAAAGAGATGTGGGTATCTCTTCCTCAAGTCCTGATCAGTTTTCCAAGTAGCAACATCAATTATGTCATTTCTCTACAGAACATTGTCTGATGCTATTTCCTTGGTTCTAAATTTGAGAACTTGGCGATCTAGAAATTGAACATGAATCTCCTCATAAAATAAACTATCTTTAATACCAATATTTTCAGTAGTTATGATAAACAAAGGATCGCCCATACAGCTTCTTCAACATAGAAATATGAAATCCTGATTAACCACTACTAACACTGGGGTAGCTCTAACTTATAAGAAATATTGCCAATCATCTTGAATATCATATAAGGCCCAATATATCCGGGAATCAGCTTTCCCTTCTTACCGAATCTCATAGCACCCTTCATGGGTGAAACCTTCAAATAAACCCAATCATCTACTTCAAACACTACGTCTCATCTCCTAACATTTGTATAGGATATTTTACAACACTCAGGTATTTTCAATCTCTCTTGATAACCTTTATGTTTTCCATATCTTGATGAACTTAGTCTTGTCCTATCAACCTAGTTTCCCCAACCTCAAATCATCCAATAGGAAATCTGTATGTTTTCCTATATAAAGCCTCATACAGATCCATTTGGACGTTAAAGTGGTAACTATTTTTATAAGCAAACTCAATTAGAGGTAGGTAATCATCATAATTACCTTTGAAATCAATCACAGAAACCTCGAAATATCTTCTAAAGTCTTAAGGGTGTGCAATTTTTTACTATGTGTTTGAGGAGAAAAACAGTACTCAAAATTCACTTTCAAATAGAAGCCTTTTTAGAGTGACATCCAAAATATTGTGGTAAAGTTGTGCAACTCCATTTGAAATAATGGACAGTAGAACTCTATGAAGTGTGAATACCTCTTAAATATATAAATTTGCATGATCTTCTTCTTAATGTGTAGTCTTTACTGACAAAACATGTCTTGTGATCGATGCACCCTAACTCTACACTTCTTCCATTGATCAAAAAATATTCTAGGAACACCCTTATGTTGGAATGCAAATTATTAAATTCTAGTAAAAGTAGTGACGTGCACATGATACATAAGTTGTAACATTCCTATATTTCATCAACACAAAACCTAAATCAGATTAGGAAGCATCCCAATATACAGTAGAATATTTACCGTGAATCGATAATACTAGAATGGCCTGGGTTGTCAAGAGACTCTTAAGATTTTGAATGATCTCTTTACACTTTTCATTCTTTTCAAATGATATCTTCTTCCTAGTAAAATTAGTCAAATGAGTGCGATGGAGGAAGAATTCTTTACAAATATATGATCACAGCTAGCGAGTTCCACAAAACTCCTATCTTCCATCACAGAACTAGGCCGGACCAAATTTTTAACCGACTCAATCTCTTAAGGATCCACCATTACCTTTTTTTTTGAAACTACATGCCCAAAAAATGCAATCAATTTCATCAAAAATTCACATTACAAAAATTTAGGATATAACATTTTCTTCCAAAGACACCCAAAATAGTACAAAGATTGTTAGCATTCTCTTCTTTGCTTTTGGAATAAACCAAAATATTATCAATAAAGACTACAAAAATAGAATCATGAAATGGTTTGAACACCCCATTCATCAAACTCATGGAAGTTGTAGGCGCATTTGTCAACCCAAATGACATAACCAAAAACTCATAGTGCCTATAACAAGTTCCAAACTTCGTCTTAGGTAAATCTTAAGGCCTATTTTTCAATTGATGGTAACCCAATCTCAAATCAATCATAGAGAGAACCGTTGTCCCTTGCAATTGGTCAAAGATATCATCTATATGAGGCAAAGGATACTAATTTTTATAATAGTAACTCTATTTATTTGCCAGTAATCAATACACATTTTTATACTACCAGCCTTCTTCTTAACAAACAACACTGGAGAACCCAAAAGGGAAGAACTAGGACGAATAAATCCCCTAGCAAGAAGTTCTTGGATTTTACCCTTCAACTCTCATAATTCTTCCAGGGCGATGCAATATGGAGGGATAGAAATGGGGCGCGTACTAGTCTCCAAATCAATACAAGATATATATATATATATATATATATATATATATATATATATAATATATATATATAGTATATATATATTATCCATATCCATATGCAATGCAAGTCAGTACGAAACACTTCGCTAAATTCATACACAACATGAATAGACTCAATGGATGGAATCTCAACAACCACATCCCTAACACGAGACAAATAATCCAAAAAACCATGTTCTCTAATTGTCTAGCCTGAACGAATGATATAATCTTAGTTTGCTTAGACTCGTAATCATTTCCCACTTTAATTTTTCCTTTCCCAGAATTTCTAGAGTAACGAAATTGGTATTATAATTAAGCACATCATAACAGGGGGATAAAAAAGTCATGTCTAAGATTATGTCAAAGTCATTCATATCCAAAATCACTAAATTAGCCCATACCTTAAATCCCATAAACAGTATAGGGCAAACACGATAAACATGGGTAATTATGACTCAATCTCCAACTGGAGTAGAAACACGAATAGGGGCATCAATAATATTACAATTAATATCAATGTAAGTTGTAAATCTCACGGATAAATATGAATAAGTAGAACCCAAATCAAATAACATATTAGTCATCCAGTCAAAAACAAGAATAGTACCTGTGATGATTGCGTTACACACCTTCGCCACATTCTTTCTTGGAAAAGCATAACATTGAGCTCTTTCATCTTTGCGAGCTACTTCAATGCCTGGTTGCGCCTTACCTATACCTCTTATTCAATTTAGTATACCCCTACGCCCTCAATGATTACCTCCTTACCCACCTTGTGCACGTCCTCTACATTTATTACCATTCCCCGCGGGTACCACTACTCTAGAAGGATGTTGCATGGACTCAATCACGGGTAGATGGGGACAATATCTCCTCAGATGCCCAGGCTCTCAATAATTCTAGCAAGTAGGATAAAAGAATGGTCTAGTGTCGTCGAATAAGTGACTCCATGGTTATGCTGAAAATTATATAATGGAGTTCCCGAGTAATAACCTATAGAACCAGCATTGCGGACTAAATTGTCTTGGCTTCAAGAAATGGTCAACTGGATCCTCTAGCATAAGAGCCCTTAAATAACAGGAATTCTTGGCTCTCTTAGCGAACGTTGTATCCTGACCGTCTCGCCTTACCTTTTCCACCTTCTTAAGATAATCAATCAATTCATTAAAGTTCCTTCCTTCATATGTCATATGGGTACCTAATACTTGCAACTCAGATTTAATGTCCTAATAAATAACCTGATCCTATATTTCTTCATAGTCACAACTCCGTCAGATATCTAAATAAAGCATGGAACATGGTCTCATAAGCAGCAACAAACATGACACCTTGCTCTAAGGCCATAAATTCATCCTTCATATGATCCCTCAAAGTTCAATGTACATACTTTTATAGAAACAAAGCATGAAATTGAGTCCAAGTAAGTTGTAGTAAAGTAGAAGACCTCTAATCCATATAAGCTCTTCAGCATTGCTTAGCCTCACCTTGAAATTGAAAATACATGAACTTACACCCATGTTGGTGAACAATACCTATTTTATGCAGCCTCGCATAACAATATAAGATAAACTCATAAGAATCTTCAGTTTCAGAACCCAAAATACTGCAGGCTTAAGCTTGAAGAACTTGGTCAACATATCATGCTCATTACCGATCATAATGGAACCCACCAAAGACCAGAAGAACACCTCAGTCCCAAATTTCCACCCTTGTTGGGATAAGTGCAAGTAGCATGAGGATTAGAATGAACTTGAGTCGATGGAAGCACAATATGACCTGCTAACATTTTCAAGAATGACATGATCTGCTGTGCTCACACAGGATCAAAGAGAGGACCAACTGTACTCTCTACTGTCGCATTTTTTTGGTGTCACTTTTCTCAAAGCTCAATATCCTCTTACATCTTTTCATTATGAACTGGTAGTGCCTGATTTAGGGGGACAATTTCAATCTATACCACACTCCCAATAGGCACCACTCTTTCGCGACATCTTCATATAGCTCTTCCTTTACCCCTACCTTGGTCTCGACTGCAACCTCTTGTTGCAGGTTCCTTAACTGAAGCACTGAAAAGACCCGCAATACAAACATACTCAAATCTTGTGTTAACCATTTGCGAACATAAGAGTGAAATATATATACATATATATATATATATATATATATATATATATATCTATATATATATATATATATATATATATATATATATATTTCACTCTTGTGCCCGCAAATGGTTTACACAAAATTTGAGTATATATATAGCCTATGTTTTATGAAAATATAATTAAAGGCTTTTCAATAAAGGGGATGTCACGACCCGAATTCTGGAGTATGAACCACGACCGACGTCGTTAACCTCTCAGAGGCCTTAGACAATATCTTCTTAGCTTTCATCACAATCATACAGTTAAATTTGTGGAAAATTTAAAAAAATTTAAGACTTAGTGAATTATACATAGACTTCATATAGTTTTGTATAAGAGTGATATTCTACTAGCTCAAACTTTACAACCATCTATCAATTGATTAAGCAATGAAATAAATTATCGTAATAGTAATAATAATAATAATAGTTCGCCGATTTGCCTTATTACAACGCTTTGAATTACTTGAAAAACAACATTAGGAACAATAGTTACTAGCTAAATCTAACGAACTAAACTAGAATAATAAAACGTAGCATCCTCGAACTCAAGAGGACCTACCAAAGTCTGGAGATCACTTTTCCAATCTTCTTTGACGGACTTCAACCTTCTTGAGAACCTGCGTATATAAAAATAGTTAAACTATATGGGGTTAGTACACACTTGTACTAAGTATGGGTGTATGCACATAACACATAAGGAACGATGTATGAACAAGGAAAGCTCTTTCCGAAATAATATGTCAAGTTACGGTAGTAACGTTACTTCCTTACATTAATCATGATTTATGATGTAAATATGAAACGATCTCCTGCAATTAAGTCACACAACTCATTTTTTTTTGTGAAAATAAGACCTTGGAATCATGAACATAAATTTACAACAACTTAACACACGTTTGTAATTTCTGTTCCTAGGCCGAGAGTGCCCTAATCTATACTTAGATTATTTTCAATATTTCTAGCTTCTTGTTGTGTAATTCAATGATCTCCTTTGATATTATATTTCCCTTACAAGTGCAATGATTCATTGTAGTCCCATACCTACAATGAATTGAGTAAGCAATTCATAAGACTACGGACCCGACTGGCTACCTACTTTTGAGTTAGATTTTTCATTCTTCTTCTTGTTGGGTAACTTAAATTAATAAGCCAATATTTATTGGCTATGACCCTTATTTTATTATTTCATAATATATAGTTCTTGAGACATAATTCACGCTCCATTATTGGCTACCCCCAACTTGTTATGTCTATCAAACACTAATGATTAAAGTTTATTAAGATCTTACTTTACTTAGTTCACTATGAACTTATGATTCTATTCCCTTGCTCGATCATTCACTTTGAACCTGCTACTTATTATTTCTTACTCTTTTAAAGAATTCTTTTAGCCTTGAAGGAAGTAGATCATGCGAGCTACATGAAATCCAGTGTCTTTCCCACATGAAAATGGGGTGGTTCACCGATTAAAGTGAACCACGCTTTGTGTCTTCCTCACACCGAAAATGGGGATTCACCAGCTAAGATGAATTAGTTGATGTTTTCCACACATCATTAAGGAGGGTTCACCGCAGTAGTGAACTGAATTCATGAATTGAGCTATAACCGACATACATCATGTTATCTAGACATGAAATTCGGTGTCTCCCCCACACCAAAAAAGGTGGAATCACCGGCCAAGGTGAATCCTAACTTGCTAGCGTATTTAGTGTGTGGCCTCCCCTAGCTAGGTGCCCCTATGTTGGAAACATATTTATAATAATAGGAGACGTAATGACACCCTGGTGACCTCATATCATGAGACTTAGGTGTGCTCACACTCACTAATAGCTAGTCTAGCAGTGCTAAGCTCAGATTTTATCTTCTTATCTTTTAGAGTTGACTCATTACATTATGGAAGCTTTCTTCTAGTTATGAGGTGTACTTACTCTATGGATGAATGGTCATACCTATCTTTACTTGATGATTATCTCTTAAGACTTTTCTTTATCATCATGGTGTGAGTGAGACTAGTCTCATGGACTGTACCACCCTCTTATGTGAGTATTATTGACATAATGATTAAGTGTTATTGAGACTCGTCTCACTTATTTCTAAGACTCTTTATTAGGTTAATCTAATAACTTAACTCTTAGTTATCTCTTTACTTACTAACCTTATATCATTCTTTATGATGGTTATTGATTTCTTTGTAACATTTATGCTGTTACAAGTTGTGTAATTAGAGTATGTTGCGACTTGTCCCCTTGATTGGCATACCCTATGTAATGAGTTCATTGAATTGATAATGAGATCACTTTGCATCTTTTGAATCTATTGGTACTATCCCTTTTTGTTGGCACAAAATCATATCTCATACTAACACAAGCCAATTCGATAATTCATGGATAAAATATCAATCTAACATGTTAAACAAGTCAGAATATAACCTTTAATTAACACAAAAGCAATTGATGAACAACTAATAAGCAACACATATTCTCGAAACACATATAGGTAGTATAACATTAAACTTTCATGTAAGTAACACCCTAGCTTCATATCTAATCAAGTGTATTTAAATCAACATATAAATCACTTAACACACATATAAGATCAGTTAACACCACATACAACCAGAAATGCAACGAGAATAGCTCTACTATACTACAAGAATAGAAAATCGGGAGAACTAAGGAGATGAACATGCAATTCGATGGTACAACCCTAGTTTCGATATTCTTGAAGTAAAAATGTTTGAAAAAACTATTCGGGAAATGATTCCAAGAGAAAAAACCCATACCTTTTTGTAGAATATAATCTACGAAGATAACTACGAACTTTGCATGAAAAACCTTGAAGATCCTTGCTTAGTGTTCTAAGGTTTGGTCACGGTTCTTGTCTTGCGTTTTGGATGTTAATGGAAAACAGCTATTTGGTGTAATTCTTATGAGAAATGATTGTAAATCATGTTAATTTAGTTTATAGACTTAACTCTAATACCTTAGGTAGTTAATTAACAAAACGTCCATCCTAGTTTTACTAGACTTTAGGGAGTTGATGACTTAACCGATTTTTAGTGTGGCTCCTTGTAGTTTCGGTTTTGTATTTTTTTAATTAATTAAGTTACTAATTTAATTAATTAATTTTCTAGGGTAATTACTAAACTACGCCTAGGTTGTTAGGACTAAAGTAAACCATTTGGACCATCCTAGGTTTGTACTAGGTTGTCCCTAAAGTTACACTCGGAATGTGTCACCCAATAAGGTCCTAGTTTGTCGGGTGTCTTAGCTATCCGTACTAGGTCACTCTAGGGTTGGTTGGGTAGTTATGTTAGTTTTTTAAGGATTAGGGTTTGTTAGAGGGTTGGTTGGGTAGTTATGCACGTGCATGGTCCCCCCAACCGCCCTAACCGATTAGGTTAGGATTGTCCCCTCGGTCGTTCCTTCCACATGTGCAATACCATGTGTTTCTTGAATTTTGCTAATTAACTATTGGGAAGGTTCCTTTGGAATAAATAACTTATTGTCCCAAGGATCCTTACTATTTCCTTGTGCACTACTTACTCTACATGATCATTTTAAATGGTTATCTGCTATGGTATCTAGGATTGACACTTGGATGCCTCATACCTTAAGTATTGCATTAGTGATAACTATTTTATCATAGGGTCTTCTTTACAGGTTCAATTTCTAATAATCTTGGAGCATGTTTCGACTACTTCGATATTATTATTGAAATTGGCTAAAACCCCTTAGCCAATTTTCAATACTATGCCTAATATTTTTCAATATTGGGCGTCGGGATGCCTATGTACCACCTATTTGCATTTTTAAGGTCCTATAGGGCTCTTTAATATAAGTATAATTTTTCGAAATGTTACATTATGCCCCCCCCTAGGAACATTCGTCCCCTAATGACACTCTTATCTTTTTGAATAAAAGAGGGAAATTTTAAGGAATCACCTTAGCATACTAGAACTTTTATCTTTGTGAATGTCTGATTCACGACTTACTCTGAGTGATGCACATACTCTAAGCTTATCTATAGCTTCTTATTTAAGATCGAGGAATTTACTTCTCAACTTTACATTAAATTAATGCAGATCATACTAATGCAACACATAATCACGTAATAAGCTATGAAAATAAGCAACATGAAAGCAAGCATGAACTCATATAATTTAAGAATAAAACACACAGTTATGGACTTAAAATACAAAAAACCTCCTAATTCACTAAGATTCAGAGTTGTAGTTATGAAATCGGACTTAAAGAACCTTCATCGAACCTTACAGACTTAATAAGTGAGGGTAATGGTATCTCATATCAGCATCGGCCTCCCATGTTGCTCCCTCAACAAGATGGTTTCTCCACAAGACTTTCACGGTGAGAAACTGCTTTTTCCTCAAACTCTTCACTTGACGATCTAAGATTACAATCAGAACCTCTTTGTAAGAAAGGTTCTCATCGACTTCTAAACCTTCGACAGGTCGCATAGACTCGGGATTGCTTCACTTCATAAGCATCGAAATGTGAAACATTGGATGAACATAAGATAAGTTGTTTCGTAATTTTAGTTTGTACGCAACGTTACCTACTTCTTGCAATATTTTATATGGACCAATGTATCTCATACTTAATTTCCTCTTTTTACCGAAATACATCCCCATTTCATGGGTGATATCTTGAGGTAAACTTGATCACCTACTTCGAATTCAAGAGCTCTATTTTTGTTATCTGCATACAATTTTTGACAACTATATGCAATAGCTAACCTATATCTAATCATCCTTACCTTTTCCAAAGCATCATGTATGCTTTCAGTCTCAAGGATGGTTGTGTCTCCCACTTCAAACAATACAACGGGGGATCTATATCTCCTACCAAATAATGCTTCAAAAGGTGTCATCCCAATAGTAGAATGACAGGTATTATTATACGAGAACTCTATTAGGGATAAATGATCATCCCAACTTCCCTTGAAATCCAAGACACACGCTCTTTACATGTCTTCAAGGGTTCGGATAGTGCGTTTTGCTTGTCCATCTGTTTGAGGGTGTAATGCAGTACTTAGCTTCAGTTGTGTCCCCAACCTCTTTTTAAAAGATCTTCAAAAATGCGAAGTGAATTGGGATCCTCTGTCCGAGATAATACACAAAGGAATACCATGCCACCTCACGATCTCATCAATGTAAAGTTTGGCGTAGTCTTCGGCTCAGTAAGTGGACTTCACGGGAATAAAGTGTGATGATTTGGTCATTCGGTCAACAATGACCCAAATGGAATCTTTCATCTTTTTTGTCCTTATGATACTCTCAAACTTACTTCTCAAATTAGAAGTGAAGCGGTCGTATCAAGTAAAGAGCCGAACTAATGAGGTTGTGATCGTTCCCACAAGGAAAATAGTTGAGACTAAACTTTAATCTATTATTACTATTATTTAGTCAATTATTTTCTTAGAAAACAAAAGACAATAAAAGGGGGGGTTATTTATAAATGAATGAAAATAACTAACTAAATAAAAGGAAACAACTAAAATATTCAAATATTGGAATTTAATCAATTAATAAAAGTAACTAGGGTTTAAGTGTTCTCCACAGGTTCCTAACTTGATAATTCTAACTATAACGATTCTTTCCTAGTATCTTGCATGCAAAGTGATAAGTTATGTATTTCGAAATCCTTTGTCCGTCATCTAGAAAATTTCACTCCGCACATTGGTTGGGCTACGTGTGTTGATATACTAACCCTTACCTTTACCTTATATTAAGCAATGTATTCGATATTTGACTAAGTTATTACCTTGTAGCAATCAATACTAGCCTATTAGATAGTATACACTAAATCTATGTTGATAATTCTTTTCCTATTATCAAACTCCTTGGTCTAGAAAGTAGCATTAAGGCGAGTTCTTACGTTTTCCATCCGTTAAAAAGACTTCTAAGCGAAAGAATTATCAATACATGCAAGACACTATTCTAGAATTGTTATTTTAGTGAGATTTTACCTCATTATTCACCCATGCTTCCCACAACCCTAGTTATGGAGTTTAGTTACCCATACTCATAAGCACAATATTCATATACGTAATATAAGAATTCATGCACTTACTTCAATGAGAAACAATAAAATCCAGAAGTTCACTTGATTAATCAACAAACGCACCAACAATAAATTCCAGAATAAGTGTATCAATTACTAAAATTAATCGAGGACTAAAGATTCTCCAAAATTATAACAATCATAAAATCTAATAACAAAGAGTCTACTAACAAAGAGTCTAACAAAGTGTCTAACCCCAAAAACGAGGTTTTTACAACTATTTATAAAAAAAACCTAATAAAAAAAGGACTCTAACTGCTGAAAATCAGTCAAAACACGTCTGAGTTGACGGACCTCGTGACGGGCCGTCGTGGTCACAACGGGCCATCATGTCCTCCGTCATCCTATACTTTACCAATCCTTCTGCTGCTTTCTTCATTATCCTCGATGAACAGGTATGATGGACCGTTCCAAGAACGACGGTCCGTCAAGGGTCTCCTTTCCATAACACTTAAACTTCTTTGAATTTGGGTACTGGGACTACTCTCTGATCATCACGACGAACCAGAAGGACGTACCGTCGTGGCTATGAAGGTTCGTCATGAACTTGGAAATCCCACACTTAGGTCAGACATCCCCATCTTCCTTTAGCAGCTTCACTACGATGCCACCTACGGGCCGTCACAAGCTCGACGGACCATCACAGGCCCCGTAGATGGTAACTTTTCTGCATTTCATTCTCAAAAACTTTTGCGTTCATCTTAAGACAAATTTCCTGCAAATAAAGAGAAACTTACATAAAAATCAATACAAAAGGCTTTTGGACACACACCAAACTTAAGGAAAAAGAATTAAAAATACCATGAAACCAAGGTATATAAACACCCTCAACTTAAATTCGTTGTTTGTCCTCAAGTGACGCACTATGACTTACTACAAAATCTTTGTACAATAGTATCCATTTTTTAGCGTTCGCAATCATTTGGCTGTAAATCCCGATCAGTCTTATATGTTTATGCATGTTATCACTATTAGGCTTGAATTATGTGGAATCAGACCATGACATAGTCTCACCACGCACTGACACCTATCCTCTTCAACTTCTCACCGAGATGCTTATATTTCTGGTATTGCAACTAGTGTCCTCACTTCAATACAACATCCTCATTTTTCACAAAATTATTTCAATTTGAGTATAAAGATTACTTTTCAACACTCACTCTCAAAACAAATTCACAACTCATTCATACATATTGTCGTAATCTTGCCCTTATTTTCACTACTTTAAGTTCGCTATACAACTCTTAAGATCACGATAGGACTTTCTAAGCTTGTAACATAGGCTCAGGATCAGGTTGGGTATATTTAGGTATACTTTAGTGACTTTTTTCCTTCCTTGACATATCGTCTAAAACTACCACTTTTTATCATTTTTTTCTCCCAATTTCTCATGTTCTTTCATTTTACTATTTTCCCTTCTTTTTGTGTAAGTGACTCTCTTCTTTTCTTTCTTGTATTTATTGTATTTTTTTATTTCACTTTTCTCTCAAATGGTTCTTGAGTCACTTTAATATTGTTCTTTCTCTCTCTTTGTTCTTTCAACCCCACTTTCTTGAGCATTAATCATAATAGCCACCCTCAACTTGTGGCTTTTCCATGAGTCAAAGTACACAATATCCAAAGTTGGGTCAGGTCCATAAAAAGGTTGTTTACTCCATTATCCACCCTCAACTTATGCTTTTGGCATAAGCTGAGGTGCACATTTCCAAGGAGGGACCAGGGCCAACACATTATTCCTAGAAAAGATCAGTTAAGGTGAAAAAGAAAGGTCTATTTTAAGCTCAAATCAATTGGATCAAAAAGGGATTAATTTCATTCATTTTTATATTTATTTAGGTTGAAAATTGGCTACATTGAACAATGTCCTATGATCCTTTCCTAATTGTCTATTACAACTTACTTTTAGCAGGACTAACTAGGCAAGTTCTAGATTTGTACAAATAGTGGACTATTCAATTCTTCCTCACACTCACTTGAAATCTCATTACTCTACCAGATTATCAGACACCTATTTCGAATTTTAGACTTAGGTTCATGTAGTGGTGTGTCTCTATGTCATGCTTAGAGCCACACATTTATCAATTACAATGCCTAGTCATGCATCATTTTCATTTCATTAGGATATCATTTTAGCCATCATTCTTCAGGATTAAACTATGTACACAAGATATAGACATGCCGGTTCAACAATAAAAATAATCAGTCTCTTGGGGAAAAAGATCATAGGTAAGAAAACCCTAAAAGATTATAGTGAATCGGGCTACTCATACTTCACCCTATCACTCACTTTCCATTTACCCCACCCGCAGCAAAAAGATATGCAATTGTCCCTAATGCATAAAAAAATTGAAATACGAGAGTGGTAGGTGAAGCAAACCTGGGGCACAAAGCGCCGATGATCAACAAGTTGGTGGGTCCGATTCCCCGGAACCGACTACCTCTGAAGTTTGAACATCGTCAGTAGTGTCCTCATCCGCAACAGAACTATCAGTAGTGTCTCCCTCTATCGCCACTTCTCTGGAGCAAGATGCCCCATTAGCTTACTCTACATCCCTCATCAGACGCGCATCCTCATCGGTAAGCGAGGCTCTCTTCGTAGCCTCCATCTCACGGCGCTCCTTCTTTCGTGCTCTAGCCTCATACTCCTATCGACCCTCGCGCTTGTTGGCATGCTCTAGAGGGGGGGTGGAATCTCAGAAGTGGCGAATAAGGCCGCTATCACTGTGTCCTCAGCAGGCTCTGCAGAAGGGGCCTCAGACTCAGGGATCCTAGCCTCTAGGATCATATCAATGTCCGCTCGCAGACACTCGACCGCATCCTAAAGGGTCGACCCGTCCACTTGAGGGGCTGGCCGGGCTAGCACTGCAACTCAAAAGCGTCCAAGCGCTGATGAACCTCAGCAAACTTCCGCTTTGTGTGCTGGACCATTTTACGCTCCAAGCGCTCTTCTGCCTCAGCAATGGACTTCTGCATTCAAGGTTGGATGTTATACAAAAGTGTAGCCATCTGTGCCTCTAGTTTCTCGACCCTAGCAAGCGGGACCAGAGCGGGGAAAGGGCTGAGCGAGAGGAGCTCGGGGCAGTGCTATTACCCGGGATAGACTCGACCAGAGTAGTGTTAGTGGTTTCAGAAGAAGCCTGCATAGCAGTGCAAGCATGTGCTACCATATCAGCATGATTTTCACCAAGTGTAGGCAACTCTCGATGGGGCCCTCTCTGTGGAGCCAACTCATTGGCCTCATCCCTGATGAGGCCGATATCAACAGTGCCCAGCAGAGTCTTGAGCTGGTCAATGTGCCAGATGGGCAAACCTACGGACCTGCATATGGAAAATATCATGCACGGAAAAGGGTAAGTAGTTGTGAACTTTAAATACATCTCGTGTATTACAGCCTGTAGAAGCCAAGCGAAGTCCACCTCAAACGTGGCTATCATCACCGCCATCAGAAGTGCAGAATCCCATGTGACTAAATTATCAGCGGCCGAAAGGTAGTGGCAGATAATCAAACATAAGAACTTAGCCGTGAAGGTCAAGTTAGACTTACTGATGGCTCCCTTCGGCTCCGTTACCAATTCGACACCCTCTCCATCAACAGAAAAGTGCAGGACCATCTACCTTTTGATGGTCTTACTCAGCGATGGCTCACGAAAGAATTGGCCATCTTTTACAATTTGCCACCGGTAGTCAAACTTGGTGGTGAGAAGGGTCCTGTTGGCATATACATCCTTGCCTTATAGATACTGGTGGATGGCGGGCAGGGAGATATCAACCTGAATGCCACGTACTCGGACATGCTGAAGTGGGGCCTGTTTGGTGGGGGCAGCCCACCTATCTTTTTGTGATCTGAGAGTAGCCACGTAAGAGGTGTAGAATCTCGGACAAACTCCTCACTATAACGGCCTAAAAATGAGTTATCCACTCCAATCGGTGTCTGGTGAAGAGATTGTGGATCTCTAGCATGGTGGAGAGACTTCCCGTAAGGACCCGCTCTCCAGTGTAAGGGTCCATGTCATGACGCCTTTATTATTTAGAAACTTGGCGTCGGAATACACTTGATATTTCGCGTCGACACACTATCGGTTGGGCTAGTCGGTAACCGGGGTTAGAGAACCAATTTGTGAGACTAGAGTGGAATTAAGACTGTCAGCCTCATCTGACGAGGCAGAACTGTGCAGATGTGGCGGGGGCAGGGACTTCAGCGGTCTCGGAGGCTTCCTCCGACCACGAAACTCCTAAGGAGCCAGACGCTCCTTCATCATGTGTAGCTGACCCAGTAGGTGTTCCGGTCAGTGTGCGCTCCTCATCAGACTGGGTGGCAGTGACTACACCGAACGCCACCTTTTTATGCATAGATCTGGTAGCACGTGAAACTCGTGATGGAGTGGCAGTGCTTGGGGGTACGTACTCGGGGTCATGCTCATTATCAGAGCCTATAACAAGTCAGGCAGACGGGGCGATAGACTTTGAAAGCCAACGTGCATAAACTCGATCTTGTTTTTGTTCCATTAGATATAGTACCTGTAAAGAATCAAAATTAGTATGAGAAATAGAAAAACAGGACGAGCAAAAATAACACAAAACAAATATAAGAGCTAAGTTGTAATGACTTTTCTGCAGTGACAGTGAAACACGACGGACCAGTTAATGGCTCGTCGTGAGTCCGAAGGACCGTCATGGGGTCCGTCATGTCTTACTTCAACTATGTTGATGTGGAGACCCCTGAAGGAAAGTATCTGACAAGTATGACATCTAAGAAGGACGGACCATCGTGACAATGATAATCCGTCACCGATGTCCATCCTGGGGTACTTAGAAAAAAAGTATGGAGACCCTTAGGAGAGAGGTCTGTGACCGTCACAATGGTTGTGCAGGATGGACCGTCGAGGGTATGACGGTCCGTCATAGATGTCCGTCAGAGGACAGTTAGAAAAATTCGGAGACCCTTAGGACAAGGGTCTCTAACAAGCATGATGGTTATGGAGGATGGACCGTCGTGGCAACGAAGTTCTGTCATAGATGTCTGTCATAGGACTTTTAGAAAAATTATGGAGACCCTCAGGAGATGGGTCTCTGACCGTCATGATGGTTTTTCTGGACGAACCGTCGAGGGTATAACGGTTCATCTTAGATGTCCGTCAGAGGACACTTAGAAAAAGTTGGAGACCCTTAGAAAAATGGTATCTGACAACCAGAACGGTTGTGCAGGATGGACTGCGTGGGAACGACGGTCTGTTGCATGTATCCGTTGGGGGACACTTAGAGAAAACGAACAGTGGGGTGTAGGAACTGACCCTATGACGGTCCGTCGTGGGTACGACGGTCCATCATAGGGTCTCGTTCTGTTATTCAGTGACAGATCTAAGGATTCCACAATCATCCCCTATGACTCAAATGGATTTCTTAGTGTTAACCTACATGTTTCTAACCCAAATACCTAGCAACTAGCAATGCTAAAGCACCTATTTCTAGATTTTTAACAATGTAATTTGAGGATTCTCAACCTAGGTCATACAAAATTGGATGAAAGAATGAAGACCCACCAAAAAGAAATAGGTACGAATATAAAAAAAATCAATGTAAATGGGTAGAAATCAGAGACACATACTTGAGAACAGGAGAAAAACCAGCTAGGGAGGTACTTGGTGATGAAGAACAGAACCACAGCAACCGACTCCGACCAGTAGAAAGGAGATATCTAGAATCGCGGAATTTGGGGAAGCGATCGGTTGATAGAGAAGAGAGGTGGGAAGTTGCAAATTGAAAAGGGAGGGAAATGGGAGAAAGAGTAAACAAAATGGGTGAAACGAAGGGGTGGGGTTTTTAAATTTTACCAATTTTTTAAATTACCACCAATCGGGTTGGGTCGGGTGCACTCATTAATGATGCAACGAGTCCCCGATAATGGTACGTCGTAGATGCGACGGTCCGTCATTGGATCCGTCATGTTTGCCCTAGTTTTGAAAATAAATGAAAGACGTACCTAGCACAAAAGATTCATGCGACGGTCCGTCGCCTGCGTGACGGTCCGTCGATGTATCCGTCAGTGACTGTTGCAGTCTGATTTTTCTGCAGAATTTCCTGGTGATGTGCCTGCAAATTTAAAACCCATTAGTAGAAAATGCTACCATTACTAGAAAGAAAACTATAAGTATTGGGTTGCCTCCCAACAAGCGCAAGATTTAACTTTGCGGAACGACTGAAGACACTTGATTACTTAGACTTCATCTAGATGGTATGCCTCAATTACTTCATTAGTTGATTCAGCGTGCTCGAAATAGATTTTTATGCGTTGTCCATTCACCTTGAACCGCACACCCTCCTTCGTTTCCAACTCAATTGCTTCATGAGGAAATAGTTGGATAACCAAGTAAGGGCCAGTCCATTTGGATTTGAGCTTGCCCGGAAACAAGCGCAACCTAGAATTTAATAAAAGCACCAAATCATCAACCATAAACTCTCGTTTTTCAATTTTTAGGTCATGGTACTTCTTCGTCTTTTCTTTGTAGAGGGCTGAGCTTTCATAAGCTTTCAGGTGAAATTCATCGAGTTCATTCAACCTAGTTTCGTTTCCAAACCATTTTCAACTTCTTCATAGCCAACATGGCTTTATGCTCTAATTCAACTGGAAGATGAAAAGCTTTCCCATATACAAGTTGGTATGGGGACATACCTATGGGAGTCTTATATGCTGTTCGGTAGGACAAAAGAGCATGATCAAGCCTCTTTGACCAATCTGTTCTACTAGCGTTCACTGTTTTTTGACAATATATGTTTGATCCCCTATTTGACACTTCAACTTGCCCACTAGTTTGAGGATAGTAAGAAGTGGCAACATTATGGGTAATCCCATATTTCTTAAATAATCCCTTGAACAATCTGTTGCAAAAGTGGGAGCCCCCATCAGTAATAACTGCCTTTGGGGTGCCAAAATGAGAGAATATATTTTTTTAAGAACGTAGTGACACTCTTCCTTCATTTCTTGCGAGGGCCGATATCTTCCACCGATTTAGATACATAATCAACCGCTACTAAAATATACTTCATTCCATGAGAACTCACAAAAGTACCCCTAAAGTGAATACCCCAAACATCAAATAACTCAATCACAAGAATGGGGTTTAGAGGGCGCTCTTGCTTTCTTGAAATGCTACTATCTCTTTGGCATCTATCACATGCTTTAGCAAACTCATGAGCATCTTGATGAAGAGTTGGCCAATAGTAACCACAGTATAATATCTTATGAGCGGTTCGGATACCACTATGATGTCCACCAATGGGTGAGGAATGGAATGCCTCTAAAACACTCAACATCTCACATTCTGGCACGCAACGCCAATTAAGCCCGTCGGAAAAACTCCTATATAAATATGGTTCATCCCAAAAGAAATTATTCACATCGTACATGATTTTTTTTTCTTTGATTAAAGGACAAGTTGATGGAATAATATAACTAGCCAGATATAGTTCGCGAAATCTGCGAACCATGGAATCAAGTCTTGTGAGGCAGCCAATACATGCTCATCGGGGGAAGTATCATCAATATCAGTCTTATCCCCTAAATCTCTCATAGCTTCATCTTCTAGTCGGGAAAAGTGATCGGCAATATGACTTTCGGTCTCTTTTCTATCCCTCACATCAAAGTAAAATTCTTGTAGCAGTAAACCAACTAATCAACCTCGGTTTCGCATCCTTCTTTCCAATAAAATATTTCAATGCTGAATGGTCAGTATGCACTATAACTTTAGTACCTAGCAAATAGGAGAAAAATTTTTCAAAAGCAAAGACTACTGCAAGGAGTTATTGCTCAGTCACTATGTAGTTCTTCTGATCTTCATTTAGGCTTTACTAGCATAGTAAATGGAGTGAAGGATTTCGTTATTTCTTTGTCACAATACTACACCAAGAGCAACCCCACTAGCATCACACATCACCTCAAATGGACTGTTCTAATCCGGAGAAATAATGATAGGTGCAGACACCAATTTTTCTTTTAGCTCGCCGAATGCTTTAAGACAGGATTCATCAAAATAAAATTTACAATCTTTCTTTAGCAGGTTGCACAACAGATAGGTATTTTTTGAAAAATCTTTGATGAATCTCCGATAAGAACATGCATGCCCAAGAAAGCTTCTCACACCTTTTACAGAGAAATGTGGAGGAAGTATCTCTATTACTTCGACTTTAGCTCGATCAACCTCTATGCCCTTTTCTGAAATGCGATGACCCAAAACAATACCTTCTTTCACCATGAAGTGGCATTTTTCCATATTTAGTACTAAATTGCAGTCTTCACATCTCTTAAAGACCTCAGATAAATTGTTCAAACACCGCTCGAATGATTCACCAACCACAGAAAAATCATCTATAAAAACATCTATAGTATCTTTCACCATGTCAGAGAATATCGACATCATACATCTCTGAAATGTGGCGGATGCATTGCACAACCCAAACGACATTCTCTAGAATGCAAAGGTCCCATATGGACAATTAAAGGTGATTTTCTCTTGATCTTCTAGTGCAATAGAAATTTGAATATACCCTGAATATCCATCAAGAAAATAGTACCACCCTTTTGCGGCAAGTCTATCCAACATCTGATTCATTAAGGGCATAGGAAAATGGTCTTTTTCAGTCATGCATTTAATTTACGGTAATCCATACACACCCTCCATCCAGTAACCGGTCTCATTGGATCAAGTTCATTTTTCTCATTGGGGACCACAGTCAATCTCCCTTTCTTAGGTACATACTGAACAAGGCATACCTAACTACTATCGGCGATCGAATAGATTACTCCGGCATCCAACCACTTAATGATTTCCTTCTTCACGACCTCTTGCATAGGTGAATTTAAGCTTCTCAGGTGCTCAATACTTGGCTTATGATCGGGCATGAGTTTGATTTTATGAGAACAAATACCAGGAGGGATCCCAATAATGTCTGCAATAGTCCTCCTAATTGCTCTTTTCAACCTTTTTGGCACTTTCACCAAACTCTGAATTTGTTGTTCATTCAGGTCTGATGCAATGATTACCGGCAAAGTGTCACCATTTCCTAAGAATTCATACCTAAGATGAGGTGGGAGATCTTTTATTTCTAACTTTGGAGCCTCTTCTATAGATGGTTTTGCGAGTGGAGACTCGCGATTCTTCATGTCTAACTCATATT
Source organism: Solanum habrochaites (assembly GCA_027704765.1). Classification (NCBI taxonomy): domain Eukaryota; kingdom Viridiplantae; phylum Streptophyta; class Magnoliopsida; order Solanales; family Solanaceae; genus Solanum; species Solanum habrochaites. Next base: position 51,623,738 of record JAKWJA010002497.1, on the reverse strand, counting down.
TCTTCGGTTTAAACCAAACATCACATTGATCAAGAGTCGCGACTAATCACTCATACTCTTCAATGCAATCGTTATCGAAATTCATTATTACTGCCGCTAATGCTTCTACACCTAGAAGTTCTTCTATTTGTGTCTCACATGACTCACAAACTTTGTAGGATATAGAAGATACCGATTGGAGCTCACCACTGTGCCTCATGGACCTACAAATGTTGAAGGTCACTTCTTCATTGTTCAACCAAAAATTTCAACTGCACCTTTTCCATATTAATTAAGGTTCTTCCCGTAGCAAGGAATAGCCTCCCAAGAATATTGGGCACTTCAAAATGAACTTCACAATCAAGAATAACAAAATCTGCCGGAAATATGAACGACTCCACTTTTACTAACACATCGTAGAGTATCCCTATAGGCCTTTTTATTAGTGGATCGTCCATCAGTATCCGCATCGCAGTGGGCTTTGGATAACCCAAACCCAACTTCTTGTAAATCGAGAGGGGAATGAGATTTATGCTTGCCCCCAGATCACATAATGCTTTCGCAAAATGTAATAACCCGATTGTACAAGGAATAGTGAACACACCCGGATATTATTTCGTTTGTACAAGATCTTGTAGCAATAGCACTACAATGCTGCATTCTATCATCATCCTCAAAAGTTACCGATCTTTTCTTTGTAACAAGATCATTCATAAACATGGAATAACCGGGCATTTGTTCTAAAGCTTCTACCAAAAGGACATTGATAGAAAGTTGTTTCAACATTGTTATAAAACGCTGATATTTACCATCCTCAGACACTAATCTTTGAGGAAATAGGGGTGGTGGTCTAGGCATGGGAGTTACCTTTGTAGGCACTTCAGCATCTTTTCCAATGTTATCTTCTACTTGACAATTAACCTCTTCCACTTTATCATTATGTTTTTTCATTTTTTTCTCATAAGACGGCATAGGTGGGTCTATGGTTTGCTTATCAACGCGAGTAGTGATTGCCATACAACTTCCATCATTTTTTGGATTTTGAACAGTATTGCTAGGAAGAGTGTCGGTTGCTTTCTGTTCACAGTCGCAGATAATTGAGCCAATTGTAACTCAAGTTGTTTAATCAATATTGCATGTGTATCGACTTTCTGCCCAATACCCGCTAAATCACTCCTCAACTCTTTAGTGTGCTCATCACTAGCATCGGACCTCCTCATCATTTTGTGCAACCTATCCTCAACTCGCGCCATACTACCCTCACCATCCCTAGGAGTAACTTCACAATTTTGAGGAGGAACATAGGGGCCATTCCTATCATTTCTATTACCATAGTTACCCCTGTTGAAGTTGTTGTCACGGTTGTAATTTCCTTCTCGAACATAATGACCCTCACGGTTATAGTTACCATAGATCTGACCTTAGTTCCTTTCACCTTGGCGCAAATTATCCTTATTAGAGACTTGGGCACTCGGTCGGAAACCCCGTGTCTGTTCATTCACCACATAAGAAATCTCCTCATAATAGCATTCATTATTTGGTGGTGGTGGTTTATACAAGTAGTTAACTGCATTTATCTTTTCTGCACCCCAGTGATAGTTTTAATACCAACCCAAGATCAGTTCTCATCTGATCCATCTCTTCACGAATCTCATATGTGGCTGGGTTGTGAGTGGATTGCACTGCGAAGGTATTTCTCCCAGTATTTGACTTCCTAGTACTCCAAGCTTTATTATTCTAGGATATTTTCTCTAACTTTTCAGCAATCTTGGCATAAGGACACTTCCTTTAAGAACCACCCACTATAGTATCCAATACCGCTTTATTATTATCATCAAGTCCCCGATAGAAGTATTCCTTCGGTGACTAATCATATATACGGTGATTTGGGACGCTTCTAAGAAATGAGGTGAATTTATCCCAAGAACTACTTATTGGCTCTCCTAATAGTTCCACAGAGTTGTTCACTCTGTCTTTGTGGTTAAGTTTCTTGGAGACTGGGTAGTAGCATTCTAAGAAAACTCCCCTTAGTTGGTTCCAAGTCAAAATTGAGTTATAAGGGAGCTCAGTGAACCAAATAGCACCCTCTCCCATCCGTGAGAGAGGAAACACTCTTAGCTATTACATCCAAATCCAAATCAGGAATCCCTACACAACTTTTACACATTGTCCTTACCTTAACCATATAGGCATATGGTCCTCAGAAGGCAACCTTGAAAACAAACCTCTGGCAATGAGGATTTGCATCAGACTACTAGTTACCACAAATGTGTGGCCTAGTGGTTGGGGGGGCAAGACAAGTGGGCCATCAGAGTGTGCTATATTATCATAGCCTCTGTACTATTCTTGAGGGCATGGAGCGGGATTCTGTCACCTTTGTTGATTTTTACCCGGATCATAGGGTAATAACTTACCATGAACATCAACCGGAGCTGGGATGTTCTGGTTTGCATCATCATCATTAATACCCAAGTTTCGATTCATATTTTGTAGTGTACGCTCTAATTTGTGATGATAGGAAAAAAAGGGTTCTCTTCCTCTCCGTGTATTTGGCATACAAAGAAGATAGTTCTGCAAGAATAAATAACAATAAACAAAATAAAGAAAATATTGACTAAACATTAATAATAAGTTTAAGTTAATCTAAAAGTTACTTTCCCCGGCAGCAGCGCCAAAATTTGATACGCTTAAAGTTACTTCTTAAATAAAAAGTAAAGCGGTCGTATCAAGTAAAGAACCCAACTAATGAGGTTGGATCGTTCCCACGAGGAAAATAGTTTAGACTTAACTTTTATCAATTATTACTATTATTTAGTCAATTATTTCCTTAGAAAACAAGAGACAATAAAAGAGGGGGTTTGATTTCTAAATGAATGAAAATAACTAACTAAATTAAATTAAACAACTAACAGATTCAAATATTGGAGTTTAATCAATTAATAGAAGTAACTAGTGTTTAAGTGTTCCCCACAAGTTCCTAACTTGAGAATTCTAACTATAACGATTCTTTAGTAGTATCTTTAATTCAAAGTGATAAGTTATGTATTTCTAAATTCTTGGTCCGGCATCTAGAAAATTTCACACCACACATTAGTCCGGCTACGTGTGTTTCTTCACTAACCCTTACCTTTACCTCATATTAAGCAATTTATTCGATATTTGACTAAGTTATTACCTCATACCAATCAATACTAGCCTATTAGATGGTATACACCAAATCTATGTTGATAATTCTTTTCCTATTATCTACCTTCTTTGTCCGACAGGTAGCATTAAGGCGAGTTCTAACGTTGTCCATTCGTTAAAAAGACTTCTAAGCGAAAGAATTATCAATATATGAAAGACACTATTCTAGAATTGTTATTTTAGTTAGATTTTACCTCATTATTCACTCATGGTTCCTACAACCCTAGTTATGGAGTTTAGTTACCCATAATCATAATCATAACATTCATATATGTAATATAAGAATTCATGAACTTACTTCAATGAGAAGGAATAAAATCAAAAAGTTCACTTGATTAATCAACAAATGAACCAACAATCAATTCCAGAAAAAGTGTATCAATTACTGAAATTAATCGAGGACTAAAGATTCTCCAAAATTATAACAATCACAAATTCTAATAAGAAAGAGTAAAACAAAGAGTATAACAAAGAGTCTAACCTTAAAAACGTGGTTTTTCCAACTATTTATAAAAACAAAAACCCAATAAAAGGACTCTAATTAATGAAAATCTATCAAAACGTGTTCGAGTCGATGGACCTCGTGACTGGCCGTCGTGGTCATGATGGGCCGTCATGGCCTCCGTAATCCTATACTTTACAAATCCTTCTGTTGTTTTATTTATTACCCTCGATGAACAGGTATGATGGACTGTTCCAAGCATAACGGTTAGTCAAGGATCTCCGGTCCATAACACTTAAACTTCTTGGAATTTGGGTACTGGGAAAACTCTCTGTTCATCACGTCAAATTAGCAGGACGAACCACCATAGCTATGATGATCCATCATGAACCTTGTTATCCTACACTTAGGTTAGACTTCTGCAACTTCCTTCAACAACTTCACTACGATGCCACCTACGGGCCGTCACAAGCTCGACGGACCGTCACATGCCTAGTAGGTGGTAACCTTTCTGCATTTCTTTCTCAAAAACTTCTGCGTTTATCTTTAAACAGATTTGCTGCAAATAAAGAGAAACTTACATAAAAATCAATACAAAAAGTCTTTTGGACACACACTAAATGTAAGGAAAAAGAATTGAAAATACCGTGAAACCACGGTATATCACCTCGGCAAACCAACAACTTAATCCATGTTAATGGCATCCCACTTTCACGTTGAAATCTTAATTGATTGAGTAAGACCCCCAGGTTTTAAGTGTTCGGCCTTGACTTGTTGGGAATTGGGACACTCTTTTACGAACTTAAAGATGTCTTGCTTCATACCTCCCCACCAATAGATTTCTTTTAGATAATCATACATCTTGGTGGAACCTGGGTGGATCAAATACTTTGATCCATGAGCCTCTGCGATAATATTTGACCTCAAACTATCAATATTTGGCACACACAGTCTTCCTTGGTACCTAAGTACACCCTCTCCTCCTAAGTATAAAGATTCATTCATCTTACCCAACTCCAAATCCTTCAACTCCATAAGTACCGGATCGAGACATTGCTTAGCCTTAATGTCTACAACAAATGAAGACTGGGAACTTGAATGGACCGTATCACCCTCATTAGGTTCATCCACAAGTCGTACACCTAACCTTGCCAATCCGTATACATCCTTAACCAACTCTTTCTTTTCATCATTTACGTGTGACACGCTGCCCATGCTTAATCGACTCAATGCATCCGCCACTACGTTGGCTTTACCCGAATGATAGTGAACAGTCATGTCGTAGTCTTTTAAAAATTCTAGACATCTTCTCTGCCGAAGGTTCAATTCTCTTCGAGTAAAAACGTATTGAATACTTTTATAGTCAGTAAAATACATCAACATGTACACCATATAATTAGTGTCTCCAAAACTTCAACGCAAAGAAAACCACGGCTAGTTCAAAATCGTGTGTAGGGTAGTTCTTATCATGGACTTTCAATAGTATTGATGCGTATGAAATCACCTTATCGTCTTTCATAAGAAAACATCCCAAACCTACTCGAGATGCATCACAATAAACCACATACCCTTCACCACTCCTCGGCAATGTCAGGATCGGGGCCGAAGTGAGTCGATCGTTGAGTTCTTGAAAACTCTTCTCATATTTTTCAGACCGCTCGAACTTAACTTTCTTCTTTGTTAATGCAGTCGATGGAGCAGTAATCACAGAAAACCCCTCTACAAACCGTCAATTATAATTGGCCAAACTCAAGAAACTTTGAATATCGGTAGGGGTAAGGGGTCTCGGCCAATTCTTGATCGCCTCTATCTTTTTGGATCTACTTCTACGCCTTTATCGGTCACCACATGACCAAGGAAAGTCACTTATATGAACCAAAACTCACACTTACTAAACTTCACATACAATTGGTGTTCTCTGAGTACTTGCAATGTCATTCTTAAATGTTGTTGATGCTCTTCTCTGGACTTAGAGTGTATGAGGATGTCATCTATGAATACTATGATGAAATAATCAAGATAATCACGGAAAATTATATTCATAAGATCCATATACACGGCTGGTGTGTCAGTAAGACCAAATGACATGACAAGAAACCTGTATTAGCCATATCTAGTTTGGAAGGCACTCTTAGGGACGTCCTCTTGTTTTACCCTTAATTTGTGATAACCCGACCAAAGATTTATCTTAGAAAAGAAACTTGAACCCTGTAGTTGGTAAAAAAAGATCATCGATTCGGGGAAGAGGTTATTTGTTCTTTATAATGATTTTGTTGAGTTTCCAATAATTGATACACATTCAAAGAGTTCCATATTTTTCTTTACGAACAACACTGGAGCGCCCCAAGGGGATACACTCTGTTGGATGAATTCCTTATCAATTAAATTTTTTAAGTGCAACTTGAACACTTTAAGTTCCACTGGGGACATTCGATATGGTGGAATTGAAATTGGTTTGGTGTTGGGATCTAAGTCAACACCGAAATCGATCTCATGTTCAGGAGGGATCCCTGGTAAATCCTCCGAAAAGACAGCTTGAAAATCATTAACTACTGAAACAGAGTCTATGGTAGGGACTTCTTGTCCTAAGTCTTTGAATCTAACTAAGTGACAGAAGTATCCATTAGATAAGATTTTATTAGCCTTAAGGTTTGAAACTATTTGGCTTGTTAGATTTGAACCATGCCCTTCCCTCTTTAACTCTAATTCATCGGGAAAATGAAAACTAACAACCCTATTTCGACAATAGTTAGTAGCATAGCATTTATGAAGCCAATTCATACCCAAAATTCTATCAAAATCTATCATTATTAGTTATATTAGGTTAGAATGAATAACTTTATCGAGAACAGTAATGGGGAAATTTCAATAGACCCTCTCGGCCCTAACACTAGCTACTAAAAGACTAACCAAAGATAAGGTAGATCTTTGATCTAGTATTGCATAAACAGGAAAATAAAAGACAAGCAAGTTACCAGTAACCACATCCGCAGACTTCTCTTGTTCCTCTCTTCCTTTCAACGCATAGAATCAATTCCTGTTAAGTGGTTTGGCTGCTGCGTTGGGATTCGGCCGAGGCTAAGCATCTTCCTTCTCTCGATTCTTTGTGTTCTGAAAGTCCCTAACCATGTGTCCACTCTTACCACATCCGTAACAACCATTCAAACCTACCATGCACTGACCCTTATGCACACGACCGCACTAAACATACACCTGTCGGTCAATCTGGTTGTTATTTTCATTACCTTTCTTGGCATTAGTATGTTTTGAAGGAGTAAAGTTACCTGAGCGTTTGTTCCCCTTCTTGAACTTGGGCTTATCCCAAACTCCAAACGAATTCTTACCATGATTGAAATCGGATCAATCCGACGGTCGTGACTTCTTATTCTCTCGAATTCTCTTTCTGCGATGGATTTCCTCAAATTGTTGTGCACGGACCATCAACCTACAAAGGTCCATTTTATCGTGCTACCTTGCTTCTCAACACTCTTATTCAAAATATTCCCACACACCAGTCACAAACCTGCCCATCTCATCCCTTCTATTAGCCACAATAGAAAAAGAATATTTTCAAAGCTTAACAAACTTAAAAGAGTATTCCCTAACCGACATACTTCCTTGTCGTAAGTTGATGAATTCTTCGACCTTACTTATCTCTATTTTTTAGGAAAGAATCTCTCCATGAATGCAGTTTTGAGAACGTCCCAATTGACGGGGACATCCCTAGGTGTTAAACCATATCCCCACATCCTGTGCCACACTTGAGCCACATCTTTGAGTTGATAAGCAGCTAACTCAGCCTTTTCTTCTTCATTCACCCCCATAGCACACAGAATCTTATACATTTAATCCACAAACTCTTGAGGATCCTCATTGGTCTTGGAACCATAGTAGACTAGAGTATTCATTCTTGTAAAATCCCTCAACCTACTAACCATAGTGCTAACTTGTGGATTTTCTCTGTGAGCAGCTTCTCTATTGTCTTGAGTCGTGATGGCTTGATCTTTCATAGTGATGCCTTGGACCATCTAAAGTAGTGCCGCCCTATCCTCTTCATTTGTCATTACAATTACGTTGGCATGCACTTGAGCTTCAGCGGCATGGGCTTGAGCAGGAGCTTGATTACCTCCAGCGGCTACTTCTTCAACCCTTCTGTTGGAGTTTCTTCTTGTGTTCTTTATCTACACGTATACACAAGAAGGCAGTTATATACTTAGAATGAAACAAAATGTCAAACCTCTAGATAGCACGATAAAGAGTACAAGAAGGGAACATTTCTAACATCACACAGTCTCTAAATCATGATCGTGGTGCTTAACAACCATAAGTTTGAAACTACTCAACATGGTTGTGTTGAGCTTTAGATCATAGTTAATTTAACGTCATGCTATGATACCAAGTTTGTCACTACCAAGATCCCGGAATTCAAAATGCGATCGGCATTGTCAACCACTCAGAGGTCGCCGACAAGCCTCTTCTTAGCTTTCATCACAATCATATAAATATATTTGTGAAAAATTAATACTTTTTATTACTTAGTGAAGTATACGTAGATCTCATATAGTTTTGTGTAAGAGTGATATTCTACTAGCTCAAACTTTACAACCATCTATCAATCGATTAAACAATGAAATAAATGATCGTAATAATAATAATAATAATAATAATAATAGTTCGCCAGTTGGCCTTATTACAATGCTTTGAAATAAATACTTGAAAAGAAACACTATGTACAGTAGTCACTAGATAAATCTAATGAACTAAGCTATAATAATAAAATGTAGCATCCTCAACTCAAGAGGACCTACAAGTCTGGAGATCGCTTTTCCATAGTGCTTCGTCAGACTTCAACCTTCTTGAGAACATGCGTCTATAAAAATAGTAAAAATATATGAGGTTAGTACACACTTGTACTAAGTATGGGTGTATGCATATAACATATAAGGGACGATGCATGAACAAGTAAAGATCTTCCCTAAACAATATGTCAAGTTACGGTAATAACGACACTTCCTTACTTAACACGTTAATCTTTATTTATGATGTAAATATGACATTTTCTCATCCAATTAAGTCACACAACTCGCTTTGTATATTAACATAAGACCTTGGAATCATTAACATATTTTAGAACAACTTGAAACACGTTTGTAATTTATGTTCTTAGGCCGAGAGTGCTCTAATCTATACTAAGATTATTTTCAATCTTTACTAGCTTCTTGTTGTGTAGTTCAATGATCTCCTTTAATCTAATGTTCACTTACAAGTACAATGATTCATTGTAGTCCCATACCTACAATGAATTGAGTAAGCAATTCATAAGACTACGGACCCGACTGGCTACCTACTTATGAGTTAGATTTTTCATTCGTCTTCTTGTTGGGTAACTTAAATTAATAAGCCAATATTTATTGGCTATGACCCTTATTTTATTATTTCATAATATATAGTTCTTGAGACATAATTCACGCTCCATTATTGGCTGCCCCCAACTTGTTATGTCTATCAAACACTAATGATTAATGTTTATTATCTCTTACTTTACTTAGTTCACTACGAACTTATGATTCTACTCCCTTGCTCGATCGTTCACTTTGAAATTGCTACTTATTCATTCTTACTCTCTTAAAGAATTATTTTATCCTTGACGGAAGTGGATCATGTGAGTTACATAAAATCTAGTGACTTCCCCACACCCAAAAGGAGTTATTCACCGATAAAAGTGAACCAAGCTCTGCATTTTTGCCAGACCAAAAAGGGAGATTCACCGGATAAGGTTAATAGGTAAATGTTTTCCCCACATTTTAAAGGGGGGTTCATGGCAGTAGTGAACCTAATGCTTGTACTGAGCTATAACTAATACATATCATGTTAGATAGACATGAAATCCCGTTGTCTCCTCACATCGAAAAGAGGTGGAATAACTGGCCAATGTGAATCCTAACTTCTAGCTTTTTAGTTGGTGGCCTACACTAGAAAATTTACCTATGTTTGAAACATATTTCTAAGACTAGGAGACGTACTGAGACCCTCGCGACCTCATCTCATGACACTTACGTGTGCTCGCACTCGCTCATAGCTAGTCTATCTGTGAGACCCCAAAGATGACCTAGGTTAAATAGAGCCTAAAATTTTTTTATTGATGTTGTAAGGTCCTGAATTTTTCAAATATATGGTATAGATTCAGTATCTAAAGTTTTAGGTGTGTTGGAAATCAAATGTCAAGGGGCGACCAAGACGTTCGATGACTAAGTAACCTAAATGCCTCATATGTGATTATATGTGTTAATGTGTGTTTCATGAGGTTTTAAGGTCCTTAAATGAGTTATTATATAGTGTATAATCAGTGTGTTGAGTTTTGAGAAGTATGGAGGTCAAATGACCAAGAACGTCCATGACGTTCGAAAGATATGCCTTGAAGTGACCTTGTGCGTCTAGGCAAGTATTTCGTCGAGTTTTATGTGTTCATTTTTTATGAAATTTAGGTGAGAGGTGTTAAAATTATAGAATATTGTATTTAGGTCGGAATATTCCGGCAAAAATTATCCCAAAGGACCATCTAAGAGTCCTTGAGGAAGGACCCAAAACTGTTGGCAAGGCAGACCCCAAATGACGGACCAGTCAACAGCTCATAGGACTGTTGACGCCCCGTCAAAAGGTTTCATCAATGGGTACTTAACCAAGGTAGATAAAGTAGACTTGGACAGCTTCTGTAACCACCAACGGTGGCCAGTGATGGCTCGTCATGGGGAAGACGCCCTGTCGAGGGCAAACCGTCAGTGATGTTGTTATTCAGCGCAGGTGTTGCTGCCAAAAATGGGGTGAAAACATAAATTCACCCCACTTCTAAATTATTTCATTAGAGGTTTATTAAGTGTCTTTTGGGTATTTAAATTAAGTATATAAAGGGTAAACACCTTAAAGACTTCATTCTTCCAAATTGAAAACCCAAAACACATAGATAAATCCCAAAGACTCCATTGAAGTCCATATTAAAGAAGCAGCTTGGTATGAGGGTTTTGAGTGGAAATTCTTCATAAAAGTGAATAATTATCATCCATGAGGTATGGTTTTTGATCCTTGAAACTTAATTCATCAAGAAGCCCATCTCTCAAGATGATTCTCAAAGTTTTCTAAAGTGAATTGTCCAATTTCGGGATTCTACCGTGGGTTCTTGCATAAATTATTTTTAAACATTGAATTATTATCTAATTGATATTTTATTTATTATTTCAATCCAAATTAACTATGAACCCATGTAAATTGATGAACCCTATGTTTGACTACTTATTGGGTTACTTGATATTAAGCTAATATTGTTGAATTGTTATGTAGTTTCTTATGAGCTTCCAAATGATATAACAATTATATTCAATTGATATTTAATTGATCTTATATTGTTAAACCTAGATTTAATTGATGTATATTCATTGACATTTATGGTTATTTATTTGAATTATTGTTCATGGTCATGGGTAAGGGCATTGTGATTTTGAATTGGTTGATTTGGCATTGAATTGAAGTGTGGATGAGGGGATAAAGGTATTCTCCCCCATTTTCTTTAATTTTATATTAATTATACTTCTATTCTATTGTGTTTAGTATGGTCCACATATGGTGGCAGTGGTATGTGTTTTACCTGCAATTGACGTGGCCTTGTCGGTGTTACTTTATGAAATATGATGAGCATGGCCTTATTGGAAACTACTTGATGTAATGTAGATATTTATGTAGTTGATTATGTGAAGAAAAAAATTATATATCTACATGTGAAGTCATATGTGTGTTCTTCTACTTATGTTGCCTTAAGTAATCATGTTAGACTATGACTTTGACATTATGAGTATAGTGTTAGGGTTCAGTCTTGGTTACTCCTACTTAGCTTTGTGATTCTGTGTGGAGTACATTATTGATGTTATGATGAAATATATGATGACTTGAAGATGTTAGGTTGATTCTAGCTGTTTCTAGAATGACTTGCATTATGAGTTCAAGTGAAGTATGTGATGTCTTGTCTTCGTTGACTTGTATATCTTGCTTGATGTATATATGATTATGATTATGTGATGTATTGATTTAGGGTGTTATAAATCTTATTCTTGAATATATGAATGACATGTGACTTTAAATTATGATATGACATTTTATTATGTGAAAACCTTGACTAAAGGGTAAGGTTAAGATTGTTGAAGCGTAAGTCGTAATGGTATCTTCAAAGTAAAGGATTGATGGAGTTAAGGTTAGTTGGTTGAAACGGCATAATATTAAAACTTAGAAAATTTATCACGATCTTCTTGTCACCATTGTGAGGTAGCCCTGGTGGACCTTCCTTGGTAGTCTAAATGTGATTGGGTTATGAACTTGTTATGGAACCCTTTTATGCGAACCTAATGTACGAATTTCTTTATGAGAAAGAAGGCTAGCACACAGTGAGTATGGAAAGGGAAGTAGTTGTAGTTAAGTATAAGACTAGAATACAAAGAATCCCTTCAGATTCCTTAACCATGTGCCTACATGGGATGTGTCTTAGTTCTACCATTGGCAAGTAGAACAACCTCATTGGAGTAGGATAGAACTCCAGATTCCATGTCTTGCTATCATGGTCTATGTCGGTTGTTTTCTATTCTCATCATGTGGGATACTTACTAGTACTAGAGAAGTTCTATGAAGTTTATGTGGTGGTATAGGACAGTATCTAGACGTAGAAAAATAGGCTTTGAAGGTGTTAGTTAGAGTACCTAGGTCTTTTCCAAGACCATTACTTGAATATCCTTTATGTGATTTATGAGTCTTAATGAACTAATTACTTATGTTAAGGAGTATGTAAATAAATGAGTACCTAATCTAAAGTTACTTGAGGATTCTTTAGGTAAAGTGTGAAGAGGGCATACGAGATGATCTCTTCATGTCTTATCTTTGGAAGTCTTGAGGATGACTCTAGTTAGGGAAGTTGGTTGAATTTGTGGACATGATCAAAGCCTTAGATAGTCTTAACAACTATTTAGGTTATCTTAAAAAGCTAACTATAGATGGTATCTTCTTTATTTACTTAAGTAGGCCTTCTAATAGACTTTGGAAGGAGGATGTCATATCACCTATGTGTTGATGTATTATGTGAGCATGATTCTATGTTAGGGAGTCTATAGGATCTCTTAAGTGTGTGTGTAATGGATTGTATGGGCGGTCGCTTCACAACTCACTCAAGTGAGACTTAGAGTTAACCTTTTGTAGAAAAATCTTACATTGATGTTCATGATAACTTCTAAGTGTGTATGTCACTAATTATAGGTAATCCTAAGGGTCATTTCGGCACATCTAGAGAGGGTGTACGGGCGGTATCTCTTTTTGTGACTTAAGTGAATCTTATGATATCTTTAAGTGAGAAGATTACATGCTAAAGGGTGTCTTAAGCTAAGAATAAGCATCTTCACAATATAGTGAAATAATTCACTCTAACAATGAATGAGTTTACTGTAAAGTGATCTCTAAAATATGATTTTTTGTTTGAATCTTATCTTATATGTTTCCAAGTTGCTAAATGTTGTTCTTATGATTATAATATGATTTTTGAATGAAACGATGCATATTTCCAATAAATGTCTTTTTTCATGATTTTATGCATAAAGCCATACTTAGTACATGTGGTTGTACTAACTCCATGATTTTATCTTCGAAGATGGGGAGCTTTAAGAAGTTAAGACTTGGATTTAGAAGATCGTTCAAGAGAAGTTGAAGTAAGCCCTCCGAGAGGTCGTGTACGCCGGTTACAATCCGAGATTGTACCCTAACTTATAGGGTGTGGTTTTGGGATGTGACAAGCTTTGTATTAGGGCATAGGATGGTGAAAATAGTGTTAGGAATCAAGAAGTCTCATCAAAACACGTCTAGTAGAGTCTAGATCATCGATGTGAATCGCGACACATATATGGGTGAGAGGCTATGGCACGATAGAGTTTCCCTTCTTTTAACCTCCTATGTCGTGCAGTAGAGTAAATATTATGATTATCCTTCTTATGATTTTCCTTGTTTTTTCTAGGAAATGAATACTAGAGGGATGGCCGCTAGAAGGTTGGAAAAGGAGAGGGTGAATGAGGAGGTTCCCCTTCAAGTTGAGCAAGTTCAGCAAGTTTCTCAAGGTGGGAAAGGTGATCAAGATGTCAAAGTGCCACCGCAAGGTGATCCTAGTCCCAATGTGGAAGGAGGTATTTAGTTTAGATGTATAATAGGGAGATTAGAGAAGCTTTTATTGCTATAGCCCGAGTTGTGACTATCCAAGCTAATTTGAATATGATGCCTAAGGTAGTGGAGAGCACTATGACCTCTAGGTTGAGATATTTTGTGAGAATGAGTCATCTTATGTTTCTTGTCTCTAAGGTAAATGAAGATCCCAAAGAGTTTCTTGATTGAGTGTACAAAGTTTTGAGTGTTATGGGTGTTACATCTAGGGAGAAGGCGGAGTTGGATAAATACCAATTGAGGGATGTTTCTAAAATTTTGTACACTCAATGGAAGGATAATAGGACGGAAGGATTGGGTGATATTGAGTGGGAAGAATTTAATGAAGCTTTTCTTGGTATGTACTTTCCCTGAGAGAGGTGAGAAATAAAGGTGGATGAGTTTATCAATCTCAAGCAAGGAAATATAAGTGTTGAGGAGTACTCTTTGAAATTCTCCACTTTGTCTAGGTATAACCCTTCTTTTGTGTCCAATCCAAGAGATGAAATGAGTCTTTTTATAATGGGGGTAGCCAACTTAGTGGTGGAAGAATGTCGTACCGCTATGTATCTTGATGATATGACCCTAGCTAGTCTCATGGTGTATGCACAATCAATTGAAGAGTCTAAACTTAAGAGGACTCGTAGAGGTTTGAAAAGGAGTGGTGCTAGTGATCAAGAGCTAACTAGGTTTAAGAAAAAGGTTCAATTTCAAGGAGAATCTAGGAGTGCTAAGTTCAAGGTTGAGAAAGGAGGTGGTTCCAAGGATGGCAAGTCTACTTGTGCAATTTATTGCAAGAAACATTATGGTGAGTGTCTATTGGGTACCGGGAGTTGCTTTGGTTGTGGTAAAGATGGGCACAAAGTGAGAGATTGTCCGATGATTGCTTCTAGAGGTAGAGAGGGTAAGCAAGTTGCTCTTAGTGTTCCTAAGAATGATGTTTCAACAAAGAGGCATTTTTATGAACTCCGTTCTAGGGTGAAGAAGACGGGTGAGAAGGAGAGTGATGACGATGTTGGTAAAATCTCTTTCTTTTGTTAACTTATGAGTTCCTTGTATGTGGGGGATTATGGTTTGTAGATTGGATAGAAGTTCTTGAAATTGTCGCTTGTGCATAATTTTTAGGAGTTTGGTTGAAATTGAATTTCATTAACTTTTGCATTGTGTGTTTTATGAAGCCTTTATTATGTTGTAGGATGTGTTTATATGGTTTTACTTTGTATAGTAGCATGTTTATTTCATGAATTGCCTAAAATTTGGATTTTTTAAAATTGCATAAAATCACTATAGCATATTAGAAGTAGTTCACTGCAAAAATTTGTGAAAAATGACTATTTGATTCTTTGTTATAAAAGTGTTGTAATATTGTTAGAACTGATGTATATAGGTATAATATTGAATATAAAGGGAGTTTTTAATATTTGGAATGAAGCATGTCAGTTTTGTAGCATAATGAGTTATAGAATTGTATGCTAATTTCTTATTGTGTTGTGAATCTCTTTACTATGTGAAATTGATGTTTTCTTGTTGATTATGTGTTGTATGTAATGGTTATAATATTATAGATGAGTCTCTAATCTTGGAAGTGTTCGAAGAGTGGGAAGTGTCATTCGAGGACGAATGTTGTCCAAGTTGGGGAGATTGTAAGACCCCGAAGATGACCTAGGTTAACTAGATCCTAACATGTTTTTATTGATTCTATGATGTCCTAAATATGTATAATATATCGTATAGATACTGTAAATAATATATTGGGTGTGTTAGAAGTCAAACGTCAAGGGAAGACCAAGACGTTCAACGACTAAGTTACCTAAAAGCCTCATATGTTATATTATGTGTTTATGTGTGTTTCATGAGGTTTTACGTTACTTAAATAAGTTATTGTAGCATTTATAAGAAGTGAGTGAGTTTTGAGATGTTTGGAAGTCAAACGACCAAGAAGGTCTATGACGTTCGAAAGATATGCCTTGAAGTTACCTTGTGCGTCTAGGCGTGTTTCATCTAGTTTTACGTGTTTGTTTTGGATGAAATTCTGGTGAGAGTTTTACTTGTTTGTTTTGGATGAAATTCTGGTGAGAGGTGTTAATCTTATATGCGATCATATTTGGGTAAGAAACGTCCGGGAAAAATTACCCCCAAGGACCATCTAATGGTCCTTGAGGAACGACCCAAAACTGTTTGCAAGTCTGTCCCAGGCAGACCCCAAACGACGGAGCAGTCGATGGCTCGTAGACCTGTTGATGCCCCGTCAAAGGGTTTCGTCGATGGGGACTTAACCAAGGGAGAAAAATAAGCCTTTTCCATCTTCTGTAACCACCGATGGTGACAAGTGATGGCCCGTCATGGGGACGACCCCGTCGAGGGCAAGTCGTCAGTGATTCTGTTTTTCTGCACAAGTTTTGCTGCCAAGTCAGGGGTGAAAATGTAAATTCACCCTACTTCTAAATTATATCATTGTAGGTTTATTAAGGGTATTTTGGGTATTTTAATTAAGTATATAAAGGGTAAACACCTTAAAGACATCATTCTTCCAAATTGAAAACCCAAAACTCTTAGAAAAATCCCAAAGACTCCATTAAAGTGAAAATTGAAAAAGTATCTTGGTATGGATGTTTTGAGTGGAAATTATCCATAAAAGTGAAGAAATATAATTCTTGAGGTATGGAATTTTATCCTTGAAACATGTTTCATCAAGGATCCCAACTATCAAGATGTTTTTCAAAGTTTTCTAAAGTGAATTGTCCAATTTTGGGATTCTACCATGGGTTCTTGCATAATTGATTTCTAAACATTGAATTATGATATAATTGATATTTTATTGATGATTTCAATCTAAAATACCTATGAAGCCATGTAAATTGATGAACCCTAGTTTGACTACTTAATGGATTACTCGATATTAAGCTAATACTGTTGAATTGTTATCGAGTTTCTTATGAGCTTTCTAATAATATAATAATTGTATTCAATTTATATCTAATTAATATTATATTTTTAAACCTATATTGAATTGATGTAGATTCATTGAGTTTTATGGTTATTGCTTTGAATTATTGTTCATGGCCATGGGCAAGAACCTTGTGATTTTTATTATTTGATATGTCATTGAATTGAAGTATGGATGAGGGATGAAGGTATGCTTCCCCATTTTATTTAATTTTATATTAATTATACTTCAATTCTATTGTTGTTTGTATGGTCCATTTATGGTGGCGGTGTTATGTGACTTTCTTGCAATTGATATGGCCTTGTCGGCGTTACTTTATATAATAGATGAGCATGGACTTATTGGCAACTACTTAAAGTGATGTGGCTATTTGTGTAGTTAATTATTTAAAACATGACATTATCTATCTACATTTGAGGTCATATGCGTGCTATTCTACTTATGTTTAAGTGAACATGTGAGACTATGACATTGGCAGTATGAGTATAGTATTAGGGTTTAAGTCTTTGTTATTCCTTCTTGGGTTTGTCAGTCTATGTGGAGTACATTAATAATGTTATGATTATATATAGTATGGCTTGAAGATGTTAAGTTGTTTCTAGGTGTTTTTAGAAATGACTTGCATTATGAGCTCAAGTGAAGTATGTGATGTCCTGTCTTTGTTGAATTGTATATCTTTCTTGATGTATACATGATTATGAATATGTGATGCCTTTATTAAGGGTGTTATATCTCTTAGTCTTGAATATATGAATGACATATGACTTTAAATGGTGATATGAGAGTCTATTATGTGAAAACCTTGACTTAAGGGTAAGGTTAAGATTGTTGAAGTGTAAACAGTAATGGTATCCTTCAAAGTAAAAGAATGATGGACTTAAGGTTAGTTAGTTGGAAAGGCATCATATTAAAACTTATGAAAGTCATCAGGAGCTTCTTGTCGCCATTATAAGGTAGCCCTTGTGTACCTTCCTTGATAGTCTAAATGTGATTGGGTTATGAACTTGTTACGGAACCCTTTTATGTGAACCTAATGTATGAATTACTCTATGATAAAGAAGGCTAGCATGGAATGAGTGTGGTAAGGTAAGTAGTTCTAGTTAAGTATGATACTTGAATAAAAAGAATCCCTTCATATTCCTTAACCATGTGCCTACATGAGATGAGTCCAAGTTCTACCATTGGCAAGTAGAACAACCTTATCGGAGTAGGATAGAACTCCGCATTCCATGTATTGCTATCATAGTCTATGTTGGTTATTTCCTATTTTCATCATGTGGGGTACTTACTAGTAATATAGAAGTTCTATGAATTTTAGGTGGTGGTATGCGACACTATCTAGACAATGTACAATAGGCTTTGAAGGTGTTAGTTACAGTCCCTACGTTTTTTCCAAGACCATTACTTGAATGTCCTTTATGTGATGTATGAGTTTGAATGAACTAATGAGCGAATGACTTATGTTAAGGAGTATGTAAATAAAGGAGTACCTAATATTAATTGACTTAAGAATTCCTTAGCTAAAGTGTGAAGAGGGCATAAGAGATGATCTTTTCATGTCTTATCTTTGAAAGTCTTTAGGATGACTCTAGTTAGGGAAGTTGGTTGATTTTTAGGACATGATCTAATCCTTAGATAGTCTTATGGACTATTTATATAACCTTGAAGAGGTCACTATGGACGTTATCATCTTGATTTACTAAAGTAGGTCTTTTGATAGCCTTTGGAAGGAGAATGTCATATCACCTATATGTTGATGTATTGTTTGAGCATGATTCTATTTTAGGAAGTCTATAGGGTCTCTTAAGTGTTTGTGTAAGGGATTGTATGGGCGTTCGCTTCACCACTCACTCAAGTGAGACTTAGAGTTCACCTTTGGTCGAAGAATCTTATCTTGATGTTCATGACAATTTCTAAGTGTGTAAGTGACTCATTATATGTAATCGTAAGGGTCATTTAGGCACATCTAGACAGGGTGTATGGTAGGTCTCTTTTTATGTTACTTAAGTGAATCTTAGTTTAGCTTTAAGGGAGAGATTACATGCTAAAGGGTTTCTTAAGCAAAGAATAAGTATTTTCAGTGTAACAGTGAATGAGTTCTCTATAAAGTGATATCTAAAATATGAATTTTTGTTTGAATGTAATCTTATGTGTTTCCAAGTTGCTTAATGTTGTTCTTATTATTATAATATGATTTTTAATTGAACAGATGCATATTTCCAATAAATGTCTGTTTTCAAGATTTTTATGCATAAAGCCATACTTAGTACATGTGGTTGTTATAACTCCATGCTTTTATCTATCTATATAGTTCTTGGCATGTGAGAAGCTTTGAGAAGTGAAGACTTAGACTTAGAAGATCGTTCAAGAAAAGTTGAAGAATGTCCTCACTTTACTCGAGGGCATATATGTCTTTTATGTTTTCATTCAACGTATTTTAATAGACTAAGTATTTCTATATTCGTATTTTAAAGTATGGTATGTGTCCAAAGTATTCTTGTTTCTTAAGATAATGAGATTGAGACTTAGTATTTCCTATTACTTTTATATGAAAGAGATTTTGAAGACTATATTATGTTTTGTCAATATTTTTAATTCCACACTAATTTTCACTATGTTTATGCGATAAATGATATTAAAGGGCTTGTATAAGAACTCCGAGAGGTCGAGTATGCCGGTTACAATCCGAGATTGTATCCTAACATCTAGGGTGTGATATTGGATATGACCAGCTTAGTATCAGAGCATAGGATGGTAAAAGTGGTATTAGGAATCAAGAAGTCTCATCAAGTCACGTCTATAGAGTCTTGACCATCGCTGTAAGTCGCGACACATCTGTGGGCGAGAGGTGATAGGGAGATAGAGTTTCCCTTCTTTTCTACTCCAATGTCGTGCGGTAGAGTAATTTTTATGATTATCCTTCTAATGAATTTCCTTTTGTTTTCTAGGAGATGACTACTACAACGATGGCCGCTAAAACGTTGGAAGAGGAGAGGGTGAATGAGGAGATTCCCCCTCAAGTTGAGCAAGTTGATCAAGTTCCTAAAAGTGGGAAAGGAGTTCAAGGTGCTCAAGATGCCCAAGTGCCTCCTCAAGGTGATCTTATTCATAATGTGGAAGGAGGTATTTAGGTTCCGGAGATATCTAATAGGGAGATTAGAGAGGTTTTGATTACTATAAACCGATCTGTGACTATGAAGGCTAATTTGAATATGATGCATAGGGTTGTGGAGAGGACTATGACCTCTAGGTTGAGATATTTTTTGATGATGAATCCTCCTATCATTCTTGGCTCTAAGGTAAATGAAGATCCCTAGGAGTTTTTTTATGGTGTGTACAATGTTTTGAGTGCTATGGGGGTTACATCTAGGGAGAAGGCGGAGTTGTCTTCGTAGAAATTGAGGTATGTTTCTCAAATTTAGTACACTCAATGGAATGATAATGGCCAAGAAGGATCAAGTCCTATTGAGTGGGAACAATTTAAGTAATCTTTTCTTGGTATGTACTTTCCTTGAGAGAGGAGACAAAATTAGGAGGAGTTTATCAATCTCAAGTAAGCCAATATGAGTGTTCAGGAGTACTCTTTGAAATTGTTAACTTTGTCTAGGTATGCCCCTTCTCTCGTGTCCAATCCAAGAGATGAAATGAGTCATTTTGTGACGGGGTAGCTAATTTAGTAGTGGAAGAATGTCAATACCACCATGTTGTGTGATCATATGACCCTAGCTAGACTCATAGTGTATGTACAATCAATTGAAGAGTCTAAACTTAGGAGGATGGCTAAAATTTTGAAAAGGAGTGGTTCTAGTAATCAAGATAAAACTAGGTTTAAGAAGAAGATTCAATCTCAAGGAGAATCTAGGAGTGCTAAGTTCAAGGTTGAGAAAGGAGGTGGTTCCAAGGATGGAAAGCCTGTTTGTGCAAATTGTGACAAGAAATATTATGGTGAGTGTCTATTAGGTACCGGGTGTTGCTTTGGTTGTGGTAAATATGGGACAAAGTGAGAGATTGTCATATAATTTCTTCTATAGGTAGAGAGGGTAAGCAAGTTGTTCCTTGTGTTCCAAAGGATGATGTTTCAACAAAGAGGCA
Organism: Solanum habrochaites; assembly: GCA_027704765.1. Classification (NCBI taxonomy): domain Eukaryota; kingdom Viridiplantae; phylum Streptophyta; class Magnoliopsida; order Solanales; family Solanaceae; genus Solanum; species Solanum habrochaites. The sequence continues at coordinate 51,602,877 of JAKWJA010002497.1, read as the reverse complement.
TTTCTATGCACTCCGTTCTAGGTGGATATGACGGGTGAGAAGGAGAGTGATGATGATGTTGGTAAGTTCTCTTTCTTTTTTTAAGATATGAGTTCCTTCTATGTGGGGGAGTATGGTTTGTAGATGGGATAGAAGTTCTTCAAATTATGCTTGTGCATGATGTTTAAAAGTTAGGTTGAAATTGAATTTCATTAACTTCTTGAATTGTGTGTCTTATTAAGCCTTGATTATGTTGTAAGATGTGTTTTTATGGTGTTACTTTTCATATTAGCATGTTTATATAATAAATTGCCTAAAATTTGGATTTTTTAAAATTGCATAAAATCACTGTAGCATATATTTTGTGAAAAATTACTATTTGATTCTTTGTTCTAAAATTGTTGTAATATGGTTAGAACTGATGTATATAGGTATGATATTAAATATATAATGGGTTTTTACTATTTTTGAATGAAGCATGTGAGTTTTGTAGAATAATGAGTTATAAAGTTGTATGGTAATTTCTTGTTGTGTTTTGAATCTCTTGACTATGTGAAATTGATCTTTTCTTGTTGATTATGTGTTTTATGGAATGGTTATTATCTTCTAAATGTGTATCTAATCTTGGATGTGTTTGGAGAGTGACAACTTTCATTCGAGGATGAATGTTGTCCAAGTGGGGGAGATTATAAAACCCCAAAGATGACTTAGGTTAACAAGAGCCTAACATGTTGTTCTTGATAAAATCAGTTCCTAAATATGTCTAATATATGCTACAGAGGCAGTATCTAAAGTATTAGGTGTGTTGGAAGTCAAACGTCAAAGGATGACCAAGACATTCGACGACTAAGTAACCTAAATGCCTCATATGTGATTCTATATGTTTATGTGTTTTTATGAGTATTTAAGGTTCTTAATTAAGTTACTATAGCATGTGTAAGCAGTGTGTTAAGTTTTGAGAAGTTTGGAGGTCTAACGACCAAGAACGTCAATGACGTTCGAAAGATATGCCTTCAAGTGACCTTGTGCGTCTAGGCGTGTTTCGTTCAGTCTTACGTTTTGTTTTTTGTTGAAATGCAGGTTAAAAGTGTTAAAACTATAGAATATCGGATTTGCGTCAGAAACGTTTTGGAGAAATTATCCCCAAGGACCATCTAAGGGTCCTTGAGGGAGGACCCAAAACTGTTGGCAAGGCATATCCCAAACGACGAAGCAGTCGACAGCTCATAGGACTGTTGGCGCCCCGTCAAAAGGTTTCATTGATGGGTAATTAACCAAGGGATACAAAGTAGACTTGGACAGCTTCTGTAACCACCGATAGTGGCCAGTGAATGCCCGTCATGGGGACGACGCCCTGTCGAGGGCAAGCCGTCGGTGATGTTGTTTTTCTTTGCAGGTGTTGCTACCAAGTTAGGGGTTAAAACACATATTTGCCCCACTTCTAAATTAATTCATTAGCGGTTTATTAATGGTCTTTTGAGTATTTTTATTAAGTATATAAAGGATAAAAACCATTAAGACTTCATTTCTTCCAAATTGAAAACCCAAAACACATAGAAAAATCGCAAAGACTCCATTGAAGTCCAAATTGAAGAACCAGCTTGGTGTGGGGGTTTTGAGTGGAAATTCTTCATCAAAGTGAATAATTATAATCCTTGAGGTATGGCTTTTGATCATTGAAACTTGTTTCATCAAGAATACCAACTCTCAAGATGTTTTACAAAGTTTTCTAAAGTGATTTGTCCAATTTCAAGATTCTACCATGGGTTCTTGCATAAATGATTTCTAAACATTGAATTATGATATAATTAATATTTTATTGATTATTTCAATCCAAATTACCTATGAACCCATGTAAATTGATGAACTCTAGTTTTGACTACTTATTGGGTTACTTGATATTAAGCTAATATTGTTGAATTGTTATGTAGTTTCTTATGAGCTTCCTAATGATATAAGGATTCTATTTTATTGATATCTAATTGATCTTATTCTTAAACCTAGATTTAATTGATGTAGATTCGTTGAATTTTATGGTTATTGCTTTGAATTATTGTTCATTGTCATGGGTAAGGACCTTGGGATGTTGAATTGGTTTATTTGGCATTGAATTGAAGTGTGGATGAGGGGATGAAGGTATGCTTCCCCATTTTATTTAATTTGATATTAATTATACTTCGATTCTACTATGGTTTGTATGGTCCACTTATGGTGGCAGTGGTATGTGTTTTACTTACAATTGACGTGGCCTTGTCGGAGTTACTTTATGCAATATGATGAGCATGGCCTTAGTGGAAACTACTTGAATTAATGTGGATATTTATGTAGTTGATTATGTGAAGAATAAAATTATCTATGTACATGTGAAGTCATATGTGTGTTCTTCTACTTATGTTGCCTTAATTAATCATGTTAGACTATGACTTCGACATTATGAGTATAGTGTTAGGGTCAAGTCTTGGTTACGCCTACTTGGCTTTGTGAGTCTATGTGGAGTACATTAATGATATTATGACAATATATAGGATTAGTTTAAGATGTTAGGTCGTTTGTAGGTGTTTCTAGAATGACTTGCATTATGAGTTCAAGTGAAGTATGTGATGTCTTGTCTTGGTTGACTTAGATATCGTGCTTGATGTATATATGATTATGAATATGTGATGCCTTGATTTAGGGTGTTAGAACTCTTAGTCTTAAATATATTAATGACGTGTGACTATAAATTATGATATGAGAGTCTATTATGTGAAAACCTTGACCTAAGGGTAAGGTTAAGATTGTTGAAGTGTAGGCCGTAATGGTATCTTCCAAAATAAAGGAATGATGAACTTAGGGTTAGTTGTCTGAAACAACATCATATTAACACTTAGGAAAGTCATCATGATCTTCTTGGCACCATTTTGAGGTATCCCTAGTGTACCTTCCTTTGTAGAGTAAATGTGATTGGATTATGAACTTGTTATCGAACCCTTTTATGCGAACCTAATGTATGAATTACACTATGAAAAATAAGTCTAGAACCGAGTGAGTATGGTAAGGGAAGTGGTTCTAGTTAAGTATGAGAATAGAATACAAAAAAGCTCTTCATATTCCTTAACCATGTGCCTACATGGGATGTGTCCAAGTTCTACCATTTCCAAGTTGCTTAATGTTGTTCTTATGATTATAATATGATTTTTAAATAAAAAGATGCATAACTCCAATAAATGTTCGTTTTCATCATTTTTATGCATAAAGTCATACTTAGTACACGTGGTTGTACTAACTCCATGTTTTTTCTATCTTTATAGTTCTTGGCAGGTGAGGATCTTTGAGAAGTGAAGACTTGGACTTAGAAGATCGTTTAAGAGAAGTTGAAGTATGTCCTCACTTGACTCGAGGGCATATATATGTCTTTTATGTTTTCATTCAAAGTATTGTAATAGAATAAGTATTTCTGTATTCGTATTTTAATGTATAGGTCCTGTCCAAAGTATTCTTGTGTCTTAAGATGATGATATTGAGACTTAGTATTTCCTATTACATTTATATTAAAGGGATTTTGAAGACTATATTATGTTTCGTGAAAAGTTTTAATTCCGCACTACTTTTTACTATGTTTATGTGATGAGTTATAGGGCATGTATAAGACCTCCAAGAGGTCGAGTACTCTGGTTACAATTTGAGATTGTACCCTAACTTATAGGGTGTGGTCTTGGGATGTGACACGATTGGTTCTATGCTCAAATTTTATCTTCTTATCTTTTAGAGTTGACTCATTACACTATGGAAGCTTGCTTCTAGTTATGAGGTTTCCTTACTCTATGGATGACTGGTCATCCCTATCTTTACTTGATGATTATTCTCTTAAGACTTTTTTAATCATCATGGTGCGAGTGAGACTAGTCTTACGGACTCTATCACCCTCTTATGTGAGTATTATTGATGTAACAATTAAGTTTTCTTGAGGCTTGTATCACTTCTTTATAACACTCTTTATTAGGTCAATCTTATAACTTAACTCTTAGTTATCTCTTTACTCACCTTAACTTATTTACCTTACTTACTAACCTTATATCATTCTTTATGATGGTTATCGATTTCTTTGTAAATCGGCGTTACAAGTTGTGTAAATAGAGTATGTTGGGACTTGTCCCCTTGATTGGTATACCTTATGTTATGAGTTCATTGAATTGATAATGAGATCACTTTGCATCTTTTGAATCTATTCGTACTAGCCCTTTTTTTGGCATAAAATCATATATGATACTAAGACAAGACAATTCGATAATTGATGGATACAATATCGCGATCTAACATGTTAAAGAAGTCATCATATAACCTTTGGCAACTCATATTCTCAAAACACATATAGGTATTATAACATTCAACGTTCATGTAAATAACACCCTAGCATGCAGATTTAATAACGTGTATTTCAATCATCTTATCAATCACTTAAACACACATATAAGATCAGTTAATACCACATACAACCGGCAATGCGACGAGAATAGTACTACTATACTACAAGAATCGGAAAACGGGAGAACTAGGGAGAGTAACATGCTATTTGATGGTAAAACCCTAGTTTCGATATTCTTGCAGTAAAAACATTTGAAAAGCCTCTTTGGTAAAGTATTACATGATATAAAACCCATACCTTGATGTAGAATTGAATCTATGAAGACCACTACGAACTTTGCACGAAAAACCTTGAAGATCCTTGCTTAGCATTCTAGGTTTAGGTCGCGGTTCTTGTCTTGCGTTTTGGACGTTAATGGTGAGCAGATTTTAAGTCTAATTCTTTTGAGAAGTGATAGTTAATCAGGTGAATTTATCTTATATACTTAACTAAAATAGCTTAGATAGTTAATTACCAAAATGCCCTTCCTAGTATGATTAGACTTTAGGGAATTGATGACTTAACTGATTTTTAGGGTGGCTCCTTGTAGTTTCGGTTTTTTCTTTTTATTTTAATTAATTAAGTTGATAAGTTAATTAATTAATTTTTCTAGGGTAATTACTAAAATGCACCTAGGTTGTTAGGATTAAACTCAACCTTTTGGACCGTTCTAAGTTAGGTACTAGATTGTCCTTAAGATAGGTACACTCGGTATGTGTCACCCGACAAAGTCCTCGGTTGTCGGGTGTCTTATCTGTCCGTACTAGGTCGTTCTAGAGGTGTTTGGGTAGTTATGTTAGTTGGTTAGTTCCTAGGGTTGGTTAGAGCGGCTGGTCCCATGCGTTTGGACACGCACGTGCATTGTCCCCCCAACCGCCCTAACTTATTCTATTAGGGTGGTTTCCTCGGCCGTTCCTTTCCCATAATCAATCCCATGTGGTTCTTTCATTTTCCTTACAAACTAATGTGAAGGTTCCTTTGGAATAATTCACTTATTGTCCCAAGGATCCTTACTATGTCCTTGGGCACTACTTACTCTACATGATCATTTTAAATTGTTATGTGCTATGGTATCTAGATTTGACACTTGGATGTCTCATACCTTCAGTATTGCATTAGAGATCACTATTTTTGCATAGGGTCTTCTTTGTAGGTATAATTTCTATTAAGCTTGGAGCATGTTTTGACTACTTGGATATTATTATAGAAATTAACTAACACCCCTTAGCCATGTTTCTATACTATGCCCAATATTATTCAACATTGGGCATCGAGATGCCTATATACCCATATTCGCATCTTAAGGTCCTATAGGTCACTTTGATAGACATGTAATTTTCCAGAATGTTACAGGGAACTTAGCTTAGCACTGAGTGAACTTGACATTGAGAGGTGTTGACTTTTCTTGAGGAAAGATTCACCATTTCTCCGTTGTAGAGTCTTCCTATGAGGAATATTCATCTATGGACCTACATGAGGTGTTGACTTCCCTTTGAGGAAGGGATCACCCATGCTTTCTCATGAGATGAGGCCCCAATTGTTCAATGACATGTAGATGGAACTACCTATCTCTTAATTCCATAGACTATTGATATACTGTGATTTCACGGTATTACAATACTTTTTCCTTAAGTTTAGTGTATCCAAAAGCCTTTTTGTGCTAATTTTTATATAAGTTTCTCTTTATTTGCAGGAAATCTGTCCAAAAATGAATGTGGAGGTTTTTGAGCGAAGAATTGCAGAAGAGACCACCTACGGAGATTGTGATGATCCGTCATGCCTGTGACGGTCCGTAGGTGGCAGCGTAGTGCAGCTGCTGAAGGAAGATGGGGAAGTCTGACCAAGTGTGTGGTTACGGAAAGCGTGACGGACCGTCGTAGCCATGACGGTCCGTCCTGCAGATTCGTCATGAAGATCAGAGAAGTAGCCCCAGTACCCATATTCCAACAGTTCAAGTGTTTTGAAACGGAGTCCCTCGACGGACCGTTGTGCTCGTAACGATCCGTCATACCTGCCGTCAATGGTAATGAAGAGAGCAGCAGAAGAAAGTTGCAAAGTATGGGACAAAGGAGTCCACGACGGCCCGTTATGACTACAACGTCCCGTCGCGAGGTCTATCGACCCAGCCGCGTTTTGACAGATTTCCAGCAAACATAGTCCTTGTTTAATTAGGTTTTTATTTTCTATAAATAGTTCGAAAAACCTCATTTTTTAGGTTAGACTCTGGATCAAATTTAGACCTTTGAATATCGTGAGACTCTTGATTATTTTGTAGACTCTTTGAGAGATTATTGATTATCTTGAGACTTTTATCATTGATTGTTGGGTACTTTTTCTGATTAATCAAGTGAACTTTCGGATTTTACTCTTTCTCATTGAAGTAAGTACATGAATTCTTATATAACATATTTGAATATTGTAATTATGACTATGGGTAACTAAACTCCATAACTAGGGTTGTGGGAACCATAGGCTAATAATGAGGTAAAACCTAACTAAAATAACAATTCTAGATTAGTGTCTTGTATGTATTTATGATTCTTTCGTTTAGAAGTCTTTTTAACGGATGGACAACGTTAGAACTCGCCTTAATGCTACTTGCCGGACCAAGGAGGTAGATAATAGGAAAAGAATTATCAACATAGATTTAGTGTATACTATCTAATAGGCTAGTATTGATTGGTACGGGGTAATAACTTAGTCAAATATCGAATACGATGCTTAATATGAGGTAAAGATAAGGGTTAGGATAGCAACACACGTAGCCTAGTTACTTTGATTAATTGATTAAACTCCAACATTTGAAGTTGTTAGTTGTCTCCTTTTATTTCGCTAGTTATTTTTATTTATTTAGGAATAGAAATCCCTATTTTTATCATTTTATGCTTTCCAAGGAAGTAATTGACTGAACAATAGAAGTAATAGATTGAAGTTAAGTCTAAACTATTTTCCTCGTGGGAACGATCCCAACCTCACTAGTTGGGTTATTTACTTAACACGACCGCTTTACTTCTTTTTTGAGAAGTAAGTTTGAGCGTATAAACTATGCTTGCCACATAGGATCTAGCAATTTCTATCACCTAATATGCTATGATATATGTTAGGTAGGACCACCTTCCATTGGTGTAAGGCTCTACAACACTAAATTCCATGTTTAGCACTCGTGGTCTTAGTGTCGATTGAGGCTATAGTTTCCCTAAAGTAAAATGAACAATGGAAGTAATGGAAAGTATCATGACTAGGATGACTTAAGGAAGGTTACTTAGTATAGGTGTAAGAAATGAACCCATCTTGACATTGCACAAGTAGCTCCTTAGGAAGTATTAGAAGGGTGACCTAATGTATATGATTATGTTTATGTCCATATGCATGACTTATTAGTATTTGCCTGCTTCTTTTGAAGATGTGGTTGGTATGAATATATCTGATGTGATTTTATCCTTATGTGCACTATGTTGGTGTAAATGACTATATTATGAAGGTCTTGTAATTACATGAATGAAGTTGGCTTTACTTGTGATGTTGATGTATGAAGTGGTAAAGTTTGTGGTCTCATGAAGGGTCTATTAAGCATATGTGAGGTTATGGGCTTCACATGTACATTGCACTAGAAGATTAAGAATGGGATTATGTGCAAAGTCCTATAAGGTACAATGTGAAGTAAACTAAGTATATGTGCACAATGACTAAGAGTTCACTGTTATGTCCTTCATAGTTTGGCTTAAATAAGTCTATGTTGTACTATACTTCTATGATGGTATGTGTTGTCCTGTATAGATTTTATGTATGTTTTCCTTGTGGCCTTAAGGTGATGCATTTCACCAAGTATCACTAGAGGTTACTTGTAAGGTTGATGAGTTAAAAGAAAAAGGGTTCACTGTTAAGGGAAAAGGAGCTCACTATAATGTGACTTAAAATGGTAATAAATCCTATTTGTGATCCTATATAATGTTTGACCTTTGAATATGTGTATATGATGTATGTGAATGGTATAAATACTATTGCTTAAAGGTTTTATGAAGGATTACTCAAAAAGCATGAAGTACGATTTTCAACAAAATGTCCCTTTTAAATGCATGTATTTGCATGGTTGTCATACTTAGTATATTCTTGTGCTAATCCCATTCTTCTCTACTTTTTACACAAAGTGTAGGTTATGGATGATTAAAGGATGTCTTGAATGGTGAAGATCTTGCTAGATAATTCCCAAGCTCAATGAAAGGAATCCTTCAAGTTCAAGGATATCCTACTTATGTCTTTAATGTAAGGTCTTTAAATATTGTATAGTTATGTAATGTGTCCTATGGGTCGTGTCCCTAATTTACTCTAATGTTGTTGAGTTTATGATGGCAAAGATACTTTAGGTCTATATATGTATTATAACTTGTGTTTTATACTTATTTGAAGTAATGTTCTAGCATATGATATGCTAAGAAAGTTTTATATTTTCCGCTAAATTTACTATGTTAATGCGATGAATGGTAACTATGGGCTTGTATAAGACCTCCGAGAGATAAAGTACGCCATGTTTCTTCTAGAGGGTACTCCCCGGTTGTGCCAAACGTTGTATCAAAGCAAGGTTTATAAAGTGGTTTTAGCTTCTAAAAGTATCATATTTCCATGTCTAATAAGTCTCGTAGCATTGGTCGTGAGTCGCGACACATCAAATTGTATGGGAGGCTATAGGAAGATAGAGTTTCCCTTCTACATCATTCTCATAAAAATTGTTTCATAGAACTTAACTCTATACGATATCTCTCTCTTATGTTTTGTCCGATGGTCTTCTAGATGTGGTTGCATGGATGAGATTGTCTCTATGCTTGAGGGAGAAAAGGTGAGTTAATGGTTTACATTGTTTAATGGTTGGATGAGTAAGTTTAAGGTGATTTTTTGACATGTTTTGATGATGCGATACCAATTATGGATATGTATGAGATGCACGTAAAATAGCATGTTATGTAGAGAAATGTATATCATGATATAGTTAAGTCATGTTAGAAGTTATTATGGTTAAAATGAGTTTCTTTTGAATGGTATGCTACTATATGGGTTTGCATGATGGTAGCCTTATGATATTATTATTTGAGGTTGAAATGCTTAGTGACTACCAATGAAAGCATGCTACCCTAGGATTATGTGCTTAAAAGTGTTCAAGATGTCCCTTTGAATCTATGCATGATGTTTCAAATGTTTCCTTAGTTGGTATGTGTGAACATTCAATATTACCTAGTATGAATTGGAATTCTTTGTATATACTTAATCCTAGGTGTAAAGGTAGTATGCATGACTTTGTAGGGTGATGATGTGGGTTTTAATGACCTAGAAGTCACCTTACTGTAATGTTATAGAGAAAAGAAGAAATTTTATGGCTAAGTCCCTTTGTTGTTTTCACCTAATGTTGTATGACCTTGGTATCTATTGTATGGTATGAAAACCTTATGTGGTTAAATGGTATGACCTAACTTGATAATTTGAGGATAAATTGCCTAGGTGATAAAGTTTAGAACACCTTTGGAGCCCTTATGGTATGTTACTATAATTCCTTCTAATGTAATAATCGCTTTTAAGTTATGAAAAAGGAATGTTTTTAAGTTAAGATCCTATTAAGGTTGGGTAAAGTTGCTCTTAATTGGGTTTACCCTAAGTGTGGGATGGTGATGGAATAGTAAGGTTATAGGAATTGTCTACCTTGCCCTTCTATTTTTTATTGATCTTCAATCTAATGAAGTCTTGAAGATCTTTTTCATGAATAGAGTCTTGCATAAAGTATGAATTGCATGAACTTTATATGTTTGGTATGTATTTGTTGACATCATCTTAAAGATATTATAAATATTCCAAAGTGCATGAATAGAAATTTTCATTAAATACATGTTTCTTAGGAGTATTGTATATCCTAACATGCTAATGGTACACTTGAATTCATGAGATAAGTAGGAAACTTCATTTTTAGTCACTTGTGATATGTAAGGTTATCCTTATAATGAAAAGATGAGTCTCTTTAAAACAATATATGTGGAGTCTCTCAAAAAATTATGTGACTTGTATGGTTGGAAAGAATTATTGTAGGCTCACTCTTGAAAAGTGAAAACATGTTTAGCTTTGTATTCATGTATGGGCCTATAATTTGTATTATTTTTCCTAATTGATGCTTACTGTGAAGGTGAGTACCATATTATAAAATAACATTGTGTGAAATGGATTCCTAATTTTTTGTGATGCATTTGGTGTGATCTAAACCATTTAGACTTCACTATGGAGAAATCATGATCATATCTTGGTCTGAAAGTGAATTTCTCATATTATGTAAAGATGGCCTTTGTGCATTGAAGTATGAGTACTTAAATGGCTTTTGAATATATGTTGTAATCTGCCTATGTGTGGCCTTGTGATATGATCTCTTAATGAATTGAATTGTACTTAATGAATTGAAGTGTAATGACCATGTTATGACTAGGAGAATCATGTTCCTCCTATGAACATGATAAGAGTCTTTTGGTTAATGCATTAAGGAGTGAAAAAATTGAAGTTTTTCTTCCTTGTTTGCATAGAGTGTTAAATGGTGTGAAGTTGTGTTCCTTGTAAGTTTGGTGCATTAAATTATATGTGATTATGTTATGAATATGATGGACTTCTCTATGATACATTGAAGTCCTTGTTGTGATTAAAGTGTTCTAAGTGTCATTCGAGGACGAATGTTCTCAAGTGGGGGATATTGTAAGACCCCCAAAATGAGTTATGGTATATAGAGCCTAAAGTGATCCTATTGATGTTATAAGGTCCTAAAATGACTTATAATGTGGTTTAGAGGCAGTTTATAAGGTTTAAGGTTATTTGGAAGTCAAACATTAAGGGTCGACCAAAATGTTTAACGACTAGTCACCTATGTGCCTCATGTGTATATGTATGCTTATATTTGTATATAATGAGATTATGAAGTGTTACAATGGTTTAGAATTATGTGAAATGGTAGTATATGAAGTTTCATGAAATTTGGAGGTCTAACGACCAAGAACGTCGAAAGTGTTCGAAAGATAGCCCTTAAGAAGCTAACCGCGTGTCTTGATGGGGGCCTACCCTGTTTGGATGAGTTGCGAGTATTGGTTTTGGGTGAAAATAATGTGGGATGTCTACAACTTGTTAAGGGTTGTATTTTCATTGGAAACGTCTGGGTACGACTTCGAAAGGGCCCTACAAAAGGCCCCACAAAAAGGGCTCTAGGTTGGTCGAGATACTGCCTTGGCAGTGTCAATCGACAGACCAAACGACGGCCAATTGATCAACCAACGTCCCGTTGGTGAGGTCTCATCTATTGGTACTTATCTTGGGAAAGTATCAAGCCAAAAATTTGCTAAGTACGAAACGATGGAACCCCAGGCACGACCCGTCGATGGTGGCCTGTGAAGTGAAGCCAGCGCACTGTTTCATTAAAGGGGAATGGGAAATTCACCCCACGTCCTAAACTGACTCTAGTAGGATTATTTAACTGATTTTATGTATATATAAGTCATTCAAAACGTGATCAACCCATTCCCAAACCCATACACATGTAAGAATCTTCTTTCTAAAAATCTTCTCCCTTGAAACCACCATTGATGGTGAAGCTCAAGAGCTTCTTGGAGATTTCATTTTCGTGGGTGAATCATAAGGTTTTATATTTCTTCATTTAGATTAAGGTATGGTGATATTCATCTCTATTTATCTTTTCATCTAGAGATCCATTCTCAAAGATATCAAAGAAAAAAAATATGAGCAAACAATTTCTTCTTTAATCTGCCATGGGTTCTTTCTAAAATGGTTTTTTACGATTGAATCATGATAAGTTGAAGTTAATACAGTGGTTTTAACGTGATTTTTACTCCAATTGCATGATGAACCAATGGTCCATCACCCAAACGGTTTAGCCTTGCATGGGCTTTGAGATCTTTAATTCCTATCGATTGAGTTATGATTCTATTACATTGAAGTGATTGTATATACTATTATTTACATTAATGTATGTTGAATTGATGTTGAAGGATCCATGAGGATCAATGCATGATGATTTGAGCATGTTTTTCCAAGTTTCCATGGTTCACCGTAACATTGGCTTCTAAATGATTTAATGTGGATTTCGATTATGTTAGGTTTTTTGTATCTTCTGTTTTATGTTATTATCATGATTGAATTATGAATACGAATCTTGTATGATTGAAGTACACATGGTGTATATGAATTGACCTAGTCTTCTACTCTATCGATTGATAATACTTTGTATATGATGATATCTTGAATTGTGGATAGATGAAGCATGATTTCCTTTGATGTAGTGATCTATCTATCTGCTTTCTAGAATGTACATTATTGTTAAAATATGATTGATGATCAAGGCCTTGGAGTATCAATAGTGTTGGTTAATTCCTCTCTACACTCTAGCAAATTGACAAGTCTAATGCCTTTGTTGTAGCTTGATCTTGAAGTTCTTTAAGCATGATTTCGTGATGAATATGTGTATGATTAGCTACTGCCCTAGACTTATGCTTTTAATGAAATATAATTGATGATCAATGGAAGTGTATTGGATTAAAGATCTATGCTCTTCTACTCTTTAGTATATATGTGATGTATTGTATTAGATTGTAATGTGATCTTATAGCTAATTGTACATGGTTACTTTTATATTAGGGTACTTTAGATAATGCCTTATACTTGAAATATTAATGAAAGAGTAGTAAAGGTCAATGATGACCTAAGACTAAAGGATTGGTAAGAATTGCTCTATTCCTCTACTTCTCTATAATAATGTTGATGAAGCCGTGAGTGGTATTGTGTGGTATGGTCCTCTTATGGTGGCGGTGTTTATTTTATGTCATTATATATGTATTGACCATGGACTTGAAGGAAATTTAATGAATATATGAAGGAGTGGTTATGATGATCACTTTATGTGTAGCTTGTGCCTAGTCTTCTATTTGAGTTGTCAATCTAGGTTATGTTAATATTGTTATGAGCATCTAAGTGGTTAAGTAATATCATGTGTAGTTGCTGCCATGTATTAGGTCCTAATGGTTGATGACACCTACCTATGTACCCCTATGTGAATGTGTGAATATCTAATGATAGGATACTTCAAGTATTCTATGAAGTTAACTTGTCTCCTATGCTATTTTGTGTTGTGTGGTCTAAGCTTGAAGAGTGTTGTGGTCTAAGAGGGTGGCCGCCTCAATGAATTGTTGATAGCCATTACGTGATCATGTTGACCAATGTACACACATTCACACTTCAAGCATTCTTACAATGTAGTAAATGTTCATAGTGTCTAAATGAAAGGTTGTTCTCATATTCACTAGTGTCTACAACTATGCATGTAAAGTATATTTATGTGAAGCATGTCATGTATTCCCTTACTAGTATGACTTGATAGGTGTACTAGTATGGTCAAGGGCATGGGACCTTGTCTATGCATTGCACACGTGAGCCTTTATAGGATAGTTCCTATGTTTTGTTTCTATGTGTATGAATATGAGTGTATGATCATGTGTGGTCTTAATGTATTATGTGAAAGGTTTGATCACATGTAAGTAAATACACACACATGGATGATGCTCTAATAAATGAGAGGGGCTTTCATAGGGGTGCCAAGATATATATATATATATATAATATATATATATATATAATATATATATATATATATATATATATATATATATATATATATATATATATATATATATATCTTAAGCATATGAAAATATAATTAATGGGTTTTCAATAAAGGGAACTTAGCTTAGCCCCGAGTGAACTTGACATTGAGAGGTGTTCACTTTCCCTTAGGAGATATTCACCATTTGTCCCTTGTAGAGTGTTGACTTCCCTTTGAGGAATACTCATCTATGGACCTACATGAGGTGTTGACTTCCCTTTGAGGAAGGGATCACCCATGTTTTCTCATGAGATGAGGCCCCAATTGTTCAATGACATATATAGTGAACTACCTATCTCTTAGTTCCATAAACTATGCTTGTCACATAGGATCTAGAAACTGATATCAATTAATATGCTAGGATATATATTAATGTTTAACCTTGGCTAGTTAGGTACACATTCCATTGGTGTAAGGCTCTACAACACTAAATTCCAGGTTTAGCACCCGTGGTCTTAGTGTCGGTTGAGGATATAGATTCCCTAAAGTAAAATGGACAATGGAAGTAATGGAATAGGATCCTGACAAAGATGACTTAAGGAAGGTTACTTAGTCTAGGTGGAACTAATGAACCCATCTAGACATTGCACAAGTAGCTCCTTAGGAAGTCTTAGGTGGGTGACCTAATGTATATGATCATGTTTATGTCCATATGCATGAATTAGTAGTAATTGTATGCTTCTTTTGAAGATGTGGTTGGTATAAATATATATGATGTGATCTTATCCTTATGTGCACTATGTTGGTGTAACTGACTATATTATGAAGGCCTTGTATTGACATGAATGAAATTGGCTTTACTTGTGATGTTGAATTTATGAAGTGGTAAAGTTTGTGGTCTCATGAAGGATTGCACTAGTAGACTAAGGTTTAGATTATGATGAAGGTCCTATAAGGTACCATGTGAAGTAAAATAAGTATATGAGCATAATGACTAAGAGTTCAGTGTTATGTCCTTTATAGTTTGGCTAAAATATGTCTATGTTGTACTACACTTCTATGATGGTAAATGTTGCGTTGTATAGATTGTATATATGTTTTTCTTGTGGACTTAAGGTGATGCATTGCACCAAGTATTACTAGAGGTTACTTAGAAAGTTGATGAGTTAAAGGAAAAAGTGTTCACTGTTAAGGGTAAAGGAACTCAATGTAATGTGACTTATAAAAGTAATAAATTCTATATGTGATTTTATGTAATTTTTTCCCTTTGAATATGTTTATATGTTGTATATGAATGATATAAATGCTATTTATTAAAGGTTTTATGAAGGATTACTCAAAAAGTATGAAGTATAATATTCAAGAAAATATCCCTTTTAAATGCATGTTTTTGCATAGTTGTCATACTTAGTATATTGTTGTGCTAATACCATTCTTCTCTACTTTTTACACAAAGTGTAGGTTATGGACGCTTCAAGGATGTCTTGAATTGTGAAGATCTTGCTAGATGATTCCCATGATCAATGAAAGGAATCCTTCAAGTTCAAAGATCTCCTACTTATGTCTTTAAATATTATATAGTTATTTAATGTGTCTGATGGGTCGTTTTCCTAATGTACTCTAATTTTGTTTAGTCTAAGATGGCAAAAATACTTAAGGTCTATATATGTATTATGACTTGTGTTTTATACTTATATGAACTAATGTTCTATCATATGATTTGCTAATAAAGTTTAAAACTTTCCTCTAAATTTACTATGTAAATGCGATGAATGATAAATATTGGTTTGTCTAAGACCTCCGAGAGGTCAAATACGCCATGTTAGTTCTAGGGGGAGCTCCCCTGATGTGACACTTTACCTGGGTAAGGGTTATTCTAGCTTGACTTTAATGGATCACCATGGCTCGTCATCTCGATCACGGCCCGTGAGAGGTATTCTGGTCTGATGTTTGAGACCGGTGGATCCTGTCTGGCTTCCATGAAAGCCAGTATGGTTTGTGAGGTAGTACAAGGCCACTGAAGGTTCGCGTTGGTCCACCGCTTTCTTATATAGGTATAAGTCCATGGTAAAGTCCATTGACCATGGTCCCCTTATAGGTCCGTGAACCTTCTCGTGGTTTACCCGGTTTTGCTAGTTTTATTAATAAACATTCTAAGTTTGTGTTACAATATCTCCCCCTTGGGAACATTCATCCTCAAATGAAGCCTAAGCTAGTTGAGTATGGAGGGAAAGAGCTGAAAACCCTAAAACTAAGCAATAAAATCTCACTAAACTAACTTCCAAAAACACAAAATGCGCTGAAACTTTTAGGATAAATGATGGAACAAGATAGTAAGTCTAAATGTACACATGATTCACTGAAAAACATGAAAAAGGACTATTACCTCAAAATGGAATAGAATTGGAATGAGATAGGTGAGGATACTTAGCTCTCATGGCTGATTCTGCTTCCCAAGATGTTCCCTCTATATACTAATCATCCAGAAAACCTTAACTGAAGCGGCCTTTTTGCTTTTACAACCTTCGAACCTGATGATCATGAATTTCAGCTAGTACCTCTTCATGAATAGGAATATCCTTCAAATCCACACTTTCTTAAGGTAAAATATATGTAGTGTCACCTACACATTGTTTCAACAAGGAAATGTGAAAAAATATATGGACTACTTCTAGTTCTACTGGCAACTCTAACTAATAAGACATGTTGCCAACCCTGTTCATGATCTTGTAAGGGCCTACATATTTAAGACTGAGGTTTCCTTATTGAAAAATCTCATCACCCTTATCATAGTGACAGTTTCTTGAAAAAAACTAAATCATCAATTTGGAACTCCATGTTCCTTCTCCTTACGTCTACACAAGACTTCTGGAAGTTGTGGGATTTCATAAGTCTATCTATAATGAGCTTAACTTTTTTCATGACATCATGAACCGAATCTGGTCCAATCAAGTCTTCTTCACCTACTTCAAATGGACTAACTAGAGATCTACATCTACGCCCATATAATGCCTCGTAAGGAGACATTTCAATGTTAGAAACATAACTATTATTATAGGGAAACTATATTAGAGGAAGGTGATCATCCCAAGTACCCTTGAAGTCGAATAAGCAACCTCTAAAAATTTCTTCTAAGGTATGAATGTTTGTCACGACCCGAATTCTGGAATCCGAATCGCAACTGACGTCATTGACCTCTCATGGGTCGCAGACAACCTCATCTTGCATTCATCACATTCATATAGATAATTTTAGCGGAAAATTTAAAACTGCGTATGAAGAATTTATAGACTTTATATATTTATTTAATGAATTCATCATATACTAAGCTCAACATAAATGTAACAACCATCAATCATAAGAATCAATTCAAAACAAAATAAAAATATATCATAAATACGTTTGCCAAACACGACCTTATTACAAAATCTTCGAAAGAAAAGTACGAAATAAATTCTAGGGACAACATCCACTAGCTTTTTCTAAAACTAAGGCTAGACTGAAACTCTAGCATCCTCAAAAACAAGAGGACCTACTAAATGGTCTGGAGAAACGCTGATGTCCAAATCGTTGCAAGAGTCGTCAATCTGCCCCTTAACCTGCATCTATAAAATAGTAAATAGTAGGGGTTAGTACACCACTTGTACTAAGTATGGGTGTATGCACACATACACATAAGGCAATGCATGATCAAAGAAAGTTCTTCCTAAACAACATGCTATTTTTGGAAAGCCTAGTCACTAGACTTTCCAAAATCGTTAGTTGTAAATTGTTGTATAAATATTATGTATATTAATGCATTATGCATTATAATCACACGACTCATTTTCTATATGATTAAAAGACATTATTATCATTAACATAATTTTAAAACAACTCAGACGAAAATTTGAGATTTTGATCCTCTTAGGCCTAGAGCTCCTCTTTGTACACTTAGATTATTTTTCTGTCTTTTTATTCTTGTTGTTGTGAAGTTCAATAACTCCTTTGGTCTTATGTTTTACTTATAAGTGCAATGATTCATTGTAGTACCATACCCACAATGAATCAAGTAATTAATTCAAGAGATTAAGGAAATGGCTTAACTACAATTTGGGGAATGAATATATTTATAAGTCAATACTTATTGACTATACTCATTCTTTAGTTGATTGCATAATGTGCATAGTTCTTGGGGTATATCATTAAATCTTATGTTCTTGCTTAATTTGGGCATGAATTCGTTATAATCCAATCTTTATTGGCTAAATACATTAGTTAATCATTTTGGATAAGCATATTTGAATTCATTATTATCTTTGATATTTTCCTAATAAAGGAAGCCATTATAAACCAATTTTATATGACTTTGTTCGTTTTCATGACATGAAGATTCATTATAAGCTATACCCTTTATTTATTGTAAACTTCATTGGACATGCCTTGACTTTTATTATAGCAACTCATTCATTACACTATATATTCATTACATTTCATAAGCATTATCTATTGATCATTCCATTGATTTCATTACTTTTATGTTAGGGAAGTTATCCTTATTTATTTAATGTTTTCATGTTTTATATATTATACATTTCATAACTATGACATAACACCCGATATCAAAAACAGATCAAAAATTAGTTTTTCAGAAAAATATGCAGGTGCTGCCAACGGTGGCATCGACAGACCGTATCCTGAACCACGGTACGTTCTGCACAACCGTCAATGGGATCATAATATCCCAAAAAGTTTTGCCTAGAAAAATTGGTTAAGTCTTGGACGACGGACGGACTTACAGTCCATAGGTAAAATGATGGTCCGTAGTTCGTGACCGTCGATCAATACTCCCTTCAACCACTCTCTAACAAGAAATATGGATGACCAACATGGTTCGTAGGTGGACCTACGGTCCGTAGGTGGAAAATTTGCAGCAAGTTAAAGGGAAATGTAGTTGGGTCAAATTAAAATGATCATAACTCTTAGAACAAAATGAATTAGGTCTCCCATCACCTACCCACAGATAGAAAATTGAATTATCTTTCCATAGACACCGACCTTATGAAAATCAGACCTTCGAGTAAAAGGTTATGCCCATTTTAGAAAAGGCATGTCAAACAGGCCCTCACGATGGACCCAACAATGGGGCGTCAGGCGCACGACGGACCGTAGAGTCCTGGTCGTCGTGAGGCCCAAGAGCAACCTTTCCAGGGGTATTTTTGACCTTTTCCACTCCGTTTAAACCCTAAGTTACGTTGTTTTGACCCTAAATCATCAAATTTTAGTCAGTTTAAGCCTAGAAACATAATTAAAACATATTCAAGTCAAATCATTAAATCAAAACTTAGAAAATTAGAAGCAAGAGAGGACAAAAAAAGCTCAAAAACCCTAGTTCAAGAACTACACAAGCTCCAACAGTTCCAGCCCTGAAACTTAAGTATTTTTCGTGGATTTCATCACCAGATATATGGGATTTCACTAGTGGGTTCCTTTCAAAAATTGGTTCCTTTGTTTCAGTCAGTTCTTGATTCTCTTATCATGATTAAACCTAGGATTTCTAGTACTTTGATATCACATCGTGAATTCATTAAATGTATGTTCAAAATCAAATTATCATGTTATTACTCAGATTATCGCATGAATTTCAGAACCCTAGCTTTGTATTTCCTTAGTTCTTGAATTACACATGCTAGGTCATATATTTCAGACACTTCAGATATACATGCCTCAATTATAAATGCATTGCATGAATTTCAGAACCCTAGATTTGTATTTCTTTAGTTCTTGAGTTAGACATGCTAGGGCATATATTCCATACACTTCAGATATACATGCCTCAGTTATAAAGGCATAATTACCAGATTAATTGTTTCATTCTCAATTTGCATGTTCAGTTTCGAGCTATCCAGTATTTACAGAAATTCAGATATAATCAGTTAATTTACAGAATTTATTAGGAGTAGCATAAAACCAAGTTGTACTAGGGTTTACCGTACCCTATAGTCCTAGAACTACTAGCCAAGTAGGTTGTAAGTCCCCTCTATGGGCAATCAGTTTAGTGATCATGCCAGCATGCCTTTATACCTTTGGCCGGGTATATTGGGTCCTCTCTATGGGGCGTATACACTGGACTCCACGTTTAGCTTATGTGGTTTTATTATCGGTTATTCGTAGCTCCCAAAGTTCAGTCAGACTCTCTGCATTGACCATTGATCAATATATTCAGTATTCAGTTTCAGCATGTTATAAATTGGTCATTGAATCCAGTTAGCTCAGAAATCAGTACATCACGTTCAGATTATTATACTTGTTTTTGTGCTTGTTCAGTTATGTTTTATTTTAGCTTTACTCTATCCTACATCCTCAGTACCTTTCAAGTACTGACGCATACGTGTGTTATATCTTCTCGTGATGTAGGTTCAGGTTCTTAGCATCCTTATCACGCATAGATCGATTACCCGATATCCAATTCAGCAGATTCTGGGGTGAGTCCTCATTCTCCGAGGACAACAGTCATGAGTTTCATTTCAGTCTTTAGTCATTTAGTTTCATTTTTTGCTAGATTTAGCTGGGGCTTGTCCCAGTATTTCTAGTTTAGTTTAGAGGCTATTTTCAGACATAATTAGATTCATCTTAGTATTGAGTTAATATTTCTTTTGTATTAAACCCATTGTTTTCAAATATCTCAGTGATAGAATATGGGTATCCCCCATCTTTTCATTTTAAGTATGATTTAGCTTCTGCAATAGTTTATTATCTTTATTATGCTCATGATCATGCCATTAGGGTTAGCTTGGGATCACTTGTGGTCCTAGGTTCCGTGTCCGCGTCTCGGGGTAGCTCGGGGGTGACAAAACTTGGTATCAGATCACTAGATTCAAGAGTCCTAAGATGTCTGAAAAAGTCGCACTAAGTAGAGTCTTTTTCATGGGTGTGAAGTGCACCACATCTAATGTTAGGGAGGCTATAAAGTGTTTTAAGAAAAAATTCACTTTCTTGTTACTCTTATCGTGCATAATGTATGATCTTATTCCATTCTAACTTGATGTTCTACGTTTCAGATCATGCCTCCTCATAAAGATAATGCTAGGAATGTGAATGCCAGGAATGCAAACGCAACTACTCCAATCCCAAATCAAGAAGTCTCCAATGCTGAGTTCAGGAAGGCCATACAGATGTTGGCTCAGAGTATGACCCACCAGAACAATCGGGTTCATGATCCTATGATTGAAAATAGCGGATCAGCAGCAGCAAGGTCTGTGACTTTGTTAGGATGAATCCGCCTGAGTTCTTAGGATCGCAGACTAATGAAGATCCTCAGAATTTCTTGGATGAAATCAAGAAAATCTTTGAGGAGATGCAGGTTACTGGGAATTATCGGGTTGAGTTGGCGTTATACCAGCTGAAAGACATGGCTCATATGTGGTACACTCAGTGGAAGGATAATATGGGTGCAAATGCAGCTCCTACTACTTGGGAGTGCTTTACTGAGATATTTCTCGACAAGTTTTTCCTAATGGAGTTGAGAGAAGCAAAGGCCCAAGAATTCATGAACTTGAGGCAGGGTAACATGACAGTCCAAGAGTATGGGCTGAAGTTTAACCAACTCTCCAGGTATGCTCCTCACATGGTTGCTGACTCTAGGGCTCAGATGAATAAGTTCTTGTATGGAGTATCAAATTTAGTGAAGACAGAGTGCAGAAATGCTATGTTGTTGGGAGATATGAACATCTCTAGGCTTATGACTCATGCTCACAAGGTTGAGGGTGATAAGCTTAGGGAACAATCTAAAGAAAACAAGAAGGCTAGGATTGTGAACTATGACTATTCTCAGCAGAAATTGGGTGGTGGAAATCGCTCGCATGGTCAGCAGAAATTTTCAGCTCCAGCCCCTTCATCATCTAGTGTTCCATCCTCCAAGAAAAGGTATGACCAAAAGGGCAGAGCACCAGGCTCTAAGTATCAGGGAAGTATTTCGGGCATCAACACTTACCCCACTTGCACTAAATGTGGTAAGAACCATCCGGGCGTGTGTCTTGCAGGAAAAGAAGGATGTTTTGGATGTTGTAGTCTAGTCACAGGTTGAGGGACTGTCCTTCTAGACAGGGTCAAGGAGGTGGTAATGGTAGAGCTTAGTCTACAAATTCAGCAGCACCAGCAAGTCGCCCAACTCAGCAGGGCAACTCACCTGGTACAGGTGGCGGTCAGCGCCAGAACAGACTTTATGCTCTTTAGGCTTGCCAGGATCAGGAAAGGTTCTCCTTATGTAATCACTGGTACATTACGAGTCTTTGACCTTGATGTTTATGCATTGTTAGATCTAGGGGCTATTCTTTCTTTTCTAACTCCTTATCCAATTCAATGTCAGTCCAGAAACTCTCTCTGAACCCTTCTCAGTCTCTACTCCAGTCGGTCACCCAGTTATAGCTAGACGGGTATACAGAAATTGCCCTGTCATAGTCTCTCAGAAAGTCACCTCAAAATATCTAGTAGAGTTAGAAATGGTAGACTTCGATGTCATCCTAGGCATTAATTAGTTACACTCATGTTATGCATCAGTCGATTGTAGAACTAGGATTGTTCGTTTTCAATTCACAGATGAACCAATCTTAGAATGGAAGGGTAGTAGCCTAGCGCCTATGGGTCAATTTATTTCTTACCTTAAGGCCAGAAAGATGATATCTAAGGGTTATATATATCATCTAGTTCAGGATGAGAATTATAGCCTTGAAATATCATCTCTTGAGCCAATTCCAGTAGTCTGTGAATTTCAAGAAGTATTTCCAAAAGATCTTGCTGGGTTCCTCCCGAAAGGGAAATCGACTTTGGAATTGATCTCCTTCCAGATACACAGCCTATTTACATTCCTCCTTACAGAATGGCTCCAGCATAGCTTAAGGAATTGAAACAGCAGTTGAAAGACCTTCTAGATTAGGGTTTCATCAGACCTAGTATTTCACCATGGGGTGCACCAGTATTGTTCGTAAACAAGAAAGATGGTTCTCTCAGAATATGCATTGACTATAGACAGTATCCCATCCCCAGGATTGATGACTTGTTTGACCAACTTTAATGTGCTAGTCATTTCTCAAAGATAGACCTCAGATCGGGTTATCATCAGCTCACAGAGGCAGAGATAGTGACATTCCGAAAATAGCCTTCAGAACTCGGTATGGTCATTATGAATTTGTAGTTATGTCGTTTGGAATAACCAATGCTCCTACAGTATTCATGGATTTGATGAACAGAGTGTTCAAATAGTACTTAGACTTGTTCATTATCGTCTTCATTGTTGATATCCTCATTTACTCTAGGAGTGAGGAAGAACATGCAAGTCATTTGAGAGTTGTTCTGCAGACTCTCAAAGATTGCCAGTTATTCGCTAAGTTTAGTAAATGTGAGCTTTGGTTGCAATCCGGTTCTTTCCTTGGTCACATTGTATCTAGCGAAGGATCCGCGTAGATTCACAAAAGATAGAAGCTATGAAACAATGTCCAAGACCTGCCTCTGCTATAGATATCAGAAGTTTCTTAGGTCTAGCAGGTTATTACAGAAGGTTCGTGGAAGGATTTTCATCCATAGCCTCACCATTGACTAGGTTGACTCAGAAAATGGTCCAGCTGCAATGGTCAAATGATTATGAGAAAAGCTTCGCAGAATTGGAAACAAGATTGACTACAGCTCCAGTCTTGACTCTACCAGAGGGTTCAGGTGGTTATATGATCTATTGTGATGCATCAAGAGTTGGCCTTAGTTGTGTGTTGATGCAAAGAGATAAGGTTGTATCTTATTCCTCTAGAAAGCTTAAGGTGCAAGAGAAGAACTATCCAACTCATGACCTCGAGCTTGAAACAGTGGTGTTTGCACTCAAGATATGGAGACACTACTTGTATGGTGTTCATGTAGATGTGTTCACCGATCATTAGAGTATTCAGTATGTGTTCACCCAGAAAGAGTTGAATCTTCGCAAGAGAAGATGGCTTGAGTTCCTTAAGGATAATGATATGAGTATGCATTATCATCCTAGAAAGGCAAATGTAGTGGCCGATGCTCTTAGTAGATTATCTATGGGTAATGTAGCCCCTGTTTAGGAAAAAAGAGCTAGTGAAGGATGTTCACAGGCTTGCTCTCTTGGGAGTTCTCCTTATGAGCATATCAGACAGCGTTGTAACAGTTCAGAATAGGGCAGAATCGTCTTTGGTAGTGGAGGTTAAGGAAAATCAAGAGAGTGATCTGATCTTGTTTGAACTAAAGGGTGCAGTCAACAATCAGAGAGTGGAGGTTTTCTCCCAAGGGGGAGATGGTGTACTTCGCTACCAAGGTAGATTGTGTGTTCCTGATGTGGAGAGTTGAGTCAGTGTATTCTTGCAGAAGCTCATAACTCTAGGTATTTTATTCATCCAGGTGCCACTAAGATGTACCGCGATCTGCGGGAAGTCTATTGGTGGAATGGCATGAAGAGGGATATAGCAGATTTTGTGAGTAAATGCCCCAATTGCTAGCAAGTCAAGGTACAACATCAGAAACCAGGAGGTATAACTCAAGAGATCGATATTCCTGCTTGGAAGTGGGATGTGATCAATATGGATTTTATCACAGTGTTACCTCGTACTCGCAGACAGCATGACTCAATTTGGGTGATAGTTGATAGGATGACTAAGTCTTCTCGCTTTTTGGCGGTCAACACTATATATTCAGCAGAGGACTATGCCAAGCTTTACCTTACTGAAATTGTGAAGGTTGCATGGGGTTCCTTTCTCTATCATCTCATATAGAGTTCCTCAGTTTACCTCTCATTTATGAAAGTCATTTCAAAAAGGTCTTGGTACTCAAGTTAACCTTAGTATAACATTACATCCACAGACAGATGGGAAGGCAAGGCGTACCATTCAGACCTTAGAGGATATGGTGAGAGCTTGTGTGATTGATTTCAAAGGTAGTTGGGATGATCACCTTCCTCTTATTGAGTTTGCCTACAATAATAGCTACCATTCCACCATTCAGATGAATCCTTATGAGGCTTTAAATGGGCATAGATGTAGATCTTCTATTGGTTGGTTTGAAGTAGGTGAGGCAGCTTTGATAGGGACAGATTCAGTCGTTTATGCTATGGAAAAAGTGCAACTCATTAGAGATAGACTTAAGACAGCTGAAAGTCGTCAGAAATCTTATGCAGATGTAAGTAGAAGGGAACTAGAGTTCCAAGTTGATGATTGGGTTTGTCTAAAAGTCTCACCTATGAAAGGGGTGACGAGATATGGAAAGAAAGGGAAGCTCAATCGTAGACATGTAGGCCTTTACAAGATCTTTGAAAGGATTGGTAAGGTGGCATATGACTTAGAGTTACCAGCACAATTAGAAGCAGTGCATCCGGTCTTCCACATCTCACTCTTGAATAAGTGTGTGGGTGACCCACCCTCTATAGTTCCATTAGATAGTGTGGCGGTAAAAGCTAGTCTTTCTTATGAGGATGTTCCAGTTGAGATTCTTGACCGTTAGGTTAGAAGGTTGAGAAATTAAGAAGTCGCTTAAGTCAATGTTTTGTGGAGGAGTCAGTCCGTAGAGGTTGTTACTTAGGAAGAAGAAGCAGCCATGACAGCCAAGTATCCTTACCTTTATCCTTCCGATTCCACTCCTTCTTGAGGTAATAGTTCCTCTTCAGTTTTACATTCATTCATGCGTAAAGTCAATTGTAGAATCATGTTCCCTCAGTTTGTACTTTCATTTTTAGCGTAATTGCATGTACTCAGAACTTAATTCAGTCAAAACTCAGGCCTCAGTGTTTAGTAGTGGGGTTTGCATCTCTCTCCCTCTATTTTTGCTAATTTAGTATTCATTCGAGGATGAATATTCGCAGGGGAGAGATAATGTAAAATCCCGTACCCAAAACAGACCAAAAATTAGTTTTTCAGAAAAATCTGCATGTGCTACCAATGGTGGAATCGACGGACCGTAGCCTGAACAACAGTCCATCCTGCACAACCGTCGTTGGGATCAGAAACTCCTAAAAATTTCAGCCTAGAAAAATTGGTTAAGTCTTGGATGACGGACGGACATACGGTCCGTAGGTCAAACGACGGTCCGTAGTCCATGACCGTCGATCAAGACTCCCTTCAACCACTCTATTACAAGAGCTATGGATTACCAGCATGATTCGTAGGTGGACCTACAGTTCGTAGGTCTGACCGTAGGTGGAAAATTTGCAGCCAGATAAAGGGAAATGTAGTTGGGTCAATTTAAAATGATCATACCTCTTAGAACAAAATTAATTATATCTCCTATGACCTACCCACATATAGATAATTGAATTATCCTTCCATATCCACCAACTTTGATAAAATCAGACTTCCGAGTAAAAAGTTATGCCCATTTTAGTAAAGGCTTGTAGAATAGGCCCTCATGATGGACCCAACGATGGGGCGTTGGGCGCACGATGGACCGTCAGTCCTCGCCGTCGTGTGGACCGACAACAACATTCCCAGGGGTCTTTCTGACCTTTCCAACTCCATTTAAACCCTAAGTTACGTCGTTTTGACCCTAAATCTTCAGATTTTAGTCTGTTTAAGCCTAGAAACATAATTAAAACATATCCAAGTCAAATCATTAAATCAAAACTTAGAAAATTAAAAGCAAGAGAGGACAAAAAAAACTCAAGAACCCTAGTTTAAGAACTCCAGTAGCACCAGCAGTTCCATCCCCGAAACTTAAGTATATTTCCGTGGATTGCATCACCAGGTATTTTGGATTTTACTAGTGGGTTCCTTTCACCCATTGGGTCCTTTGTTTCAGTCAGTTCTTGATTCTCTTATAATGATTAAACCTAGGGTTTCTAGAACTTTGATATAACTTCATGAATTTATTAAATATATGTTTCAAATCAGATTATCATGTTATTACTCAGATTATCGCATTAATTTCATAACCCTAGCTTTGTATTTCTTTAGTTGTTGAATTGCATATGCTAGGTCATATATTTCAGACACTTCAGATATACATGCCTCGGTTATAAATGCATCGCATGAATTTCAGAACCCTAGCTTTGTATTTCTTTAATTCTTGAATTACACATGCTAGGTCATATATTCCAAACACTTCAGATATACATGCCTCAGTTATAAATGCATAATTGCCATATTAATTGTTTCATTCTCAATTTTCATGTTCAGTTTTGAGCTATCCAGTATTTACAGAAATTCAGATATAATCAGTTGATTTACAGAATTCATTGGGAGTAGCATAATACTGAGTTGGACTAGGGTTTAGTGTACCCAATAGTCCCAGAACTACTAGTCAAGTAGGTTGTAAGTCCCTCTGTGGGCAATCAGTTTAGTGATCATGCCATCATGCCTTTATACCTTTGGCCGGGTATATTGGGTCCTCTTGATAGGGAGTATACAAGGACTCCACATTTAGCTCATGTGGTTTTATTATCGGTTATTAGTAGCTCCCACAATCCTGTCAGACTCTCTGCATTGACCATTTATCAGTATATTAGGTATTCAGTTTTAGCATGTTATAAATTGGACATTAAATACAAATAGCTCAGAAATTAGCACATCACGTTCAGATTATTATACTTGTTTTTGTGCTTGTTCAGTTATGTTTTATTTCAGCTTTACTCTATCCTACATGCTCAGTAACTTTCAAGTACTGACGTATACGTGCGCTACATCTTCTGGTGATGTAGGTTCAGGTTCTCAGCATCCAGACCATGCATAAATTGATTTCCCGATCTCCAGTTCAGCAAATTCTGTGGTGAGTCCTTATTCTCCGAGGACAACAGTCATGAGTTTCATTTCAGTCTTTAGTCATTTAGTTTCAATTTTTGTTAAATTTAGCTAGGGTTTGTCCCAGTATTTCTAGTTTAGTTTAGAGGCTATTTTAAGACATAGTTAGATTCAGCTTAGCATTGAGTTAATATTTCTTTTGTATTAAACTCAATGTTTTTAAATATCTCAGTTATAGAATATGGGTATTTCCCATATTTTCATTTTAAGTATGATTTAGCTTCCGCAACAGTTTATTATCTTTAGTATGCTCATGATCGTGCCAGCAGGGTTAGCTAAGGATCACTTGTGGTCCTAGGTTCCGTGTCCGCGTCTTGTGGGTAGCTCGGGGCGTGACATACGGGACCTTGGAATTTTGGATGTAGCATTAAGTCATCTCAAGTGATGGGCCAACATATGGGACCTTAACCTTAGGGCTTTTTTTAGAAAACACAGAGTCTTCTTTAATCGTTCATTCATACTTCAAATTATTCATTCATTCATTCGTTGGCTGGTGTAAACACCAACTATACCTAGGATGAAGTTTAAGACTCTCATTGGGATCATGAAGTGCAATGACCAAAAATGACCTAATGTCATTACTTGAATCTGACTTTACCTCCTGATTGTCTCGCACAAACACCTTCGGTATCGTTCATTTCATTATCTTTCATACTTTGAGGAACTCCAACCTTAACCGACATAGATCATTTGAGCTTCATGAAATCCGGTGTCTTCCCCACACCGAAAAGAGGTGGAGTCACTGGCCAAGGTGAAACCAAAACATGCTAGCATATATAGGGAACTGAACCCTGCTAGAACCCTATGTTGGCAGCATAGGTTCAAAGACTAGGAGATATAAGGAGACCCATACCCGCCTAAATGAACAGTCTCATCTCATGAGATTTACACGAACCTCTACCTCCCCGAAAGAAGGAATCGCGACTCATAGCTAGCCTATTGGCGCATAGTATAAAGTTTCATTACATTCATATCACACATCATAGAAGTTGGCTTCTAACATGAGGTCATCATTTCTCACTAGATGAGTTCTTATCTCATTATTAGTATTAAGTGTGAATTGTACTTTCACTTACATATAGAGCATGATTGAGACTTGTCTCTTGATATTCAACACTTTCTTAGGTGAGTACTTTTAGTGACCTTTACTTAGGCTTGGTTGAGACTTGTCTCACCATTCATCTTTGCCTGTTATCATGTTGTAACCATTTTCATTTGCATCATAGATTAACATAGTTACTCACCTCATTGCGTGAATGTCCATTTCTTCGTTATCATTTAATGTTGACTCAAACATTATGGAGGCTTGCTTCTAATTGAGATTTACTTACTCTATTGATGACTGTTCATCCTTATTTACTTACTCTATTGATGACTGGTCATTCTTACTTTACATTGATTAAATGTGAATTTTCCTTACTTATCATCCTTCGGTGTTAATAAGACTTGCTCACACATATAAACACCTTCATACGTGAGTATTCTTTTAACATAGTAGCTTAGGTGTAAGTGAGACTTGTCTCCCTTCTTTTAACACAACATTCTGGTCACTTACTTACTTTAGACCCCTTTAATTATGTTATGACTCACATTACTTACTTACTTTAGTGTAGTAGGTTCATATCATCGTTTATGGACGATGAGCACTTCATTCAATGAGTTTCATGAGTACATATATCATTCTTTTAGTGCATGTTGGGAGTTGTCCCAATGAGTGTCATGCCATTGATTATGGGTTCATTGAATTAGTTTAGAAGTTCTTATATTATCATTTGATACTCTAACTACACAATATTGGCATATGATTAGTAATGGCCTCAACCTTTGAATATTAAACTACATAACCATTTTTGTTGGCATGTGTCAATTTTACGTATGTTCATATTTAAATTTAATATGAATGAACCATTAGCCAATCTTTAAGTTATTTAACATAATATTATAGCCAATTCCCTACATTTTGTTTGAAAATGTAGTGTTAGCCAATTTATTGGCATAAGCAATTGGCTATAGATTTCATAACTGTTTTGTTGGCATAAGCAAAAGTTTCACTCAATTATTCTCCATTTGGGATACATTAATCATTAGTAAATATTTTACTTATTTAGAGATAACATTATATACAATTTCCCATTTAAATTTTGAACAATGTTTTTTGTTAGCCATTTTATTACATAAGCCAAACATTCACTCAAATTATGATTTCACGGAGATCTTTTTTGCTAACCTTATAAAATAACTTTAGGCATAACGTTTTTTTAAACATCATGGACAGCATCATATTAGCATTTAATGAAATGTATCATCTTTATAACGTCATATTAACAGCAAGTATGCAGAACAGACCATAACATCTTCATACATAACATTTTAGGACATATCTTTAACATAGTATCATTCTTTTAATTCACATAATAACACTTAGCATCAAAATGGGTCCAATTTTGACTTTATATTAATTAACTAAATCCTTAATTTAATTAATTTAGGGACCTAGTGTTAGAACTAAAGTACCCCCTAAGTCATTGGAACTATAATCAACCCTTTAGGACCGTCTTAGGTTAAGTACTAGGATGTTTCTTGAATTATACTAGGTTAGTGTAAGGATTTCATTTTGCTAATTTAAACCAATTAATTAAATTGATAATTTAATTAATTATGTGGCCTAAGGTAATTACAAAAGTACCCTTAAGTCTTTAGGACCATAACCAATCATTTGAACCATCCTAGGTTAGGTACTAGGTTGTCTTTTTCTTATATTAACCGAAATCTGGAAATTGTTTTGTGATTTCGATTTTTCCCCTTTAAATAAATTAATTAAGTTGCTAAATTAATTAATTAAGTATCATAGGATAATTACTAAAGTATACCTAGGTTTTAAGGACCTTAAATAACTCTTTGGACCATCCTAGGTTAGGTACTAGGTTGTCCCTTTCTTGTCTTAACCGAAATCTGGAAATTTCCTTTGTAGTTTCGGTTTTAGCCCTTTTAAATTAATTAATTAATTAAGTTGTTAAATTAATTAATTAGGTAATATCGGGGAATTACTAAAGTACCCATAAGTTTTTAGGACCATAACTAACCTTTTTTGGACCATCCTAGGTTAACTACTAGGTTGTCTCTTTAACTTGTACTCGGTTATTGTCAACCCAGTTTTGGTCCTAGGTTGTCGGGTGCACTAATGGGTCCATTTCAGTTAGTCCTAGGTTATTTATCTAGTTGGTACAGTTAGTTATTACCTAGAGTTTGTGAGGAAGTTAGGCCCCACATGGATTGGTCCCTTGTGCATGTTTTCCCCCTAACTACCCTAACCGAATTTGGTTAGGGTGGTCCTCTCCTTTGGCCGCTTCTTCACATCTCTAGCACATGTGCTTGCACATGTGTTGGTTGTACTTTCCTAACTAACTATTATTTATGGTTCCTTAGGGAATGTTTACTTATTGTCCCAAGGACCCTCACTATGTCCTTAGGCACTGCTCACTCTACATGATCATTTTAAAAGGTTATGTACTTAGGTACTAGCCTTGACAGTTGGATGCCTCGTACCTAATGTGTTTTTAACTGATGAATTTCTGAATCTTAGCTTAGGGTCTTCATTGCAGAAACATTTCCTTAACAAACTCATTTATACTCAGATATATGGCTTACACCCTTTAAGCCAATATTTTCTAATATACCCAATATTTTGCTTATTGGGTATTATATAGAAATTGGCTATTCCCCCTTAGCCAATTTTCTATACTATGCCCAATATTTCTCAATATTGGGCATTGGAATGTCTATCTATCCCCAATATACAATCTAAAAGACCTATTGGGC
The DNA here is from genome assembly GCA_027704765.1 of Solanum habrochaites. NCBI lineage: Eukaryota > Viridiplantae > Streptophyta > Magnoliopsida > Solanales > Solanaceae > Solanum > Solanum habrochaites. The sequence continues at coordinate 51,571,304 of JAKWJA010002497.1, read as the reverse complement.
TCTTCACAAGATATAAAATTTTCCGGAATGTTACAATGGTATGCTCTGTTAGACCATCCGTTTGTGGATGAATTGTTGTGCTTAGATTGAACTGAGTACCAAGACCTCTCACAAATGAATTCTAGAAATTAAACGTAAGATGAGGACCTCTATTTAAGATGATAAAAAATGGAACCCATGCAATATAACTATATCACTAATGTAATGTTTGGCGTAGTGTTCTGCCGAATTTGTAGTCTTGACAACCAAAAAGTGTGTGTACTTCGTTATGTTGGTCCACTATAACCTAAATTGAGGCATGGCAATCTTGAGTACGAGGTAAACCTATAATGAATTCCATGTTGATCACTTCCCACTTCTATGTAAAAATTTAAGTCTCTTAGGTAATACCTCCTGGTTTATGATGTTCTACCTTCACTTGCTTGCAATTAAGACACTTTGACACAAAATATCCTATATCCCTTTACATGCAATTTGACCAAAATTCCCACTAATCATGGTACATTATAGTGGCACCTCGATGAATAGAATAAATGGAGTTCTAGTCTTCTTCAGGAATTAGCTGTGTTAAATCACCCATCATAGAAACACATAATCAACCTTGATGGCAAAGCACACCATCTCCCCCTTGGTAGAAAACCTTAACTGTAGGTTGGTGAGATGCACTTTTTAGTTGAATCAATATAGGATCAGTGTCTTGCGCTTCCTTAACCTCTACTACAAATGAAGATTTTGACCCATTTTGAACTATTACACCATTCTCGTATATGCTCATATGGTTAACTCCCAAGCAAACAAGATTGTGAACATCCTTTGCTAGTTCCTTTCGATCTTCCTCAATATGTGGTGCACTACCTTCTATAACATGTGGTACGCTACCCATAGATAGTCTGCTAAGAGAACATGTTGCTACATTGGCATTACTAGGATGGTAAAACATATTCATATCATAATCCTTAATGAACTCTAGACATCTCCTCTGGTGAAAATTTAATTCTTTCTGGGTGAATACATATTGAAGAATCATATGGTCTTTGAACATATGTGTGAACTTTATATTAGTAATACATCCAAATCTTTACAGTAAATACTACTGCTGCAAGCTCGAGGTCATGAGTCGGATCGTTCTTCTCATGCACATTAAGATGTCTAGAATCATAAGTTATAACTCTACCTCGCTGCATCATCGCACAAACTAGGACGACTCTTGAGTAATCACAATATATAACATAATTGTCTGAAGCCTCTTGTAGAGTCAAAATATGTGATGTAGTCAACCTAGTTTTAAATTCTGTGGAAGTCATATTGTACTAGTTTGACCATTGAAACATAAACTTGTTCTGAGTAAACTTAGTTAACAGATAAGATATGGATGAAAATGCTTTCACAAACCTTCTACAATAACCTTCCCAATCCAAGAAATTTATGATATATGTAGGAGAGGTATGTCTGAGACATTGTTTCCCTACTTCTATTTTGTTGAGAATCCACTTGGATCCCTTCTCTAGAAACAATTTGCCCAGCAAAGCAACAAATTATAACCAAAACTAACATTTTCTAAACTTATAAATAATTTTCAATCATTTAGAGTCTGCAGTACAACCCTCAAATGAGTCACATGTTCTTTATCATTCATAGAGTCAATGAGGATGTCATAAAAAAAAGATAATAACAAACAAGTCAAAATACTTCTTGAACACACAGTTAATCATATCCATAAAAACTGCAAGAGCATTGGTTAGTCCAAATGAATTAAATACAAAATCATAATTACGATACCGAGTTGTGAAGGATGTTATCCGTATGTGAATATCTCTTACTCAAATTTAATGATAACTAGATCTGAGGTCTATCTTTTAGAAATGACTACCATCGTTATATTGGTAAAACAAGTCATCAATCTTTGGGATAGGGTAATTATTATTGATTGTGACTTCTCTCAACTTCCTATAGTTAATGTAAATCCTAAGACAACCATATTTCTTTTTCACAAACAACACTAGTGCATCCCATGGGGAAATAGTAGGTGTGATGAAACCTTTATCGAGAAAGTCTATCAAATGCACTTTCAATTCCTTAAGATCAAGTCATAAAATTCAATAAGGGTGAATAGAAATATGTTTGGTATTTGGAAGAAAATCAATTCCAAAGTTGATTTCCCTTTCACGAGGAACTCCGCAAGGATCTTCTAGAAATACTTTACAGAACTCATTTGTTGCTAGAACTAACTCAGGAGTTTGGTTTTTTTAATATTGAATCCTTACCAAAAACTAAATAATAGAGATAACCCTTATAGATCATATTCTTATACTTAAGGTAATAAATGAATCGACCCATAGGTGTTAAGATACTATCCTTTAATTCTAAGATTGTCTCATCTAGAAACAAAAATAGAATGATCCTAGTTCTACAGTCGACGGAGGAATACAAGAATTTAACTAATACATTCCTAGAATTCTATCAAAGTCTATCATATATAAATCTACAATATCTTCTGACAGACTGTGACATGGTCATTTCTGTATAGTCGTCTAGCTATAACTAGTTCACAAACTGAAGTAGAGATTGAGACGTGTTCTGAGAGAATTTCTTGACCGATACTAAAATTGACTACTATAAATAGAGTGTCAAAGATAAGAGTATCCCCTAGATCTAAGAAAAATTAAAAATCTAAGTTAAAGACTCGCAACGTACCAATGACCAAATAAAGAGAATCTTTATGATCTTGGCGAGCCTGAAGAGCATACAACTTGTTTTGGCGTTGACCGCTACTTGTACCATATGAGTTATTCTATTGATTTGGGTGACCTTCCAGTGCTGCTAAAATTGTACGCCCTACATGATTGTCTCCTTGACCCTATTTATAAGAAGGAAACTCTATAATTGTATGACCAGACTGACCACGCCCAAAAACATCCTTCGTTTCCAACAAAACTCGCCCGAGTTTTTCTTACCACACATTGGACAAGTTGGGTAGGTTCTAGTACATGAAACACTCCCTTGAGACTCAGAGACTGATGCCTTTCCTTTCTGATATTGTCAAAACCTAAAGGATGGAAAACTAGGTAATAAAGGTATTAGAGCTGAAGATATTTTCTAAAACTAGGAGGAATTTCCCCCATTAGATTTCTGGTGAGATTACTCATAGTTGAACGTACGAGGCTTTTAGTTCTCATTAACCTGTGCCCTAAGATTATCTCTCTCAACCTATTTAGCATGAGTCATGATCCTATATATATTTATATTTCCAACAACATAGCATTTCTACACTATTTTCCCACAAAGTGAGATACGCCAAATAGAAACTTACTCATCTGAGCACTTGAATCAGCAACTATATGAGGAGCATACCTCGAGAGTTGGGTGAGCTTCAACCCGTACTGTTGGAATAATATGGAACCTTGCCTACAATTAATGATCTCGTGAGATTTTGCCTTTCTCAACTCTCTCAAAAAGAACCTTTCTAGAAAAGCTCTGGAAAACACTCCCAAGTCAAATGAGCGACATATGTACCCTTCTTTTCTTTCCATTGAGTAAACCAGATGTAAGATTTTAATATTTGAAGTTTACCCCATAATTTACAATCACTTTCATCATTGGGGAGACCATATTAAACTCATCTACAAAGTTCTGCGGGTCATCACCAATGTGAGACCATAAAATACAAATTGATCCATCTTGAGAAAACGACGAAACATAGCTGCCACTTATCCACCACTAGCATTTGCAGGAACTGAACCTACTGTCTGTTCTGATTGGCTACACTAAGAGCAAAAACTAGGATGGCATTCTGAAACTGTACACTCAAAACCTCATGATTTGGGACTCAAGGAGCTACATTAGCATTGCGTGCTTTCGCATTCCTTTCGTAAGCTCTACGTGGAGGCGTGATTTAAAACCCCTAACATTGATTAGAAATGAGAAGTTAGATGATAATTTACACATTATAAGAGTATGAATAAAGTGGAGTTTTCTAAAACCCTTCGCAACCTCCCTCTCATTAGATGTGGTGCACTTCACAACAATGAAAGGACTTTAGTAAGTGTGGCTTTTCAGAAATGCTAGTTATCTTAAATTTAGTGCTCTGATATCAAGTTTCTCATGCCCTGAGACTACTCCCTGGGCGTTAACACGAGACCTAGCATCACAAGTAACCCCATGCAAACCCTAAGCTGGCATTTAATAAGTATACAAGATAAAAAAGAATTAAGAAAATATAGTGCGGAAACTTAAAAATCATATAACTAAAATGATGTGGATTACCCATTATTGTCTTAATAAACAAATTGTGCGTTTAATGACAACTAAAATATCAAACTCCAATATGAAGTTGAATCTACTGTAGAGATGGTGGGACATGCCCCAACTGAATCTAGCAAAATTGAAACTAAAGACTAAAAGTAGAAAAATAACATGTTTTTTGTCCTCAAAAAATAAGGACTCACCATTGATGCTACTGAACTGGAGACCAGGAACATGTCTATGCATGAAATGAATGTTAGGGACATGAACCTACATCGCAAGATGATATAGCGAAAAGTATGCGTCTGTAACAACTCGAGTTATACCCTATAAGTTAGGGCTTCCTCAAGTCGCTTCGGCCTCTTACATGTCTGATACAAGCCCTTAGAAATCATTCATTGCATACGTGTATGAAAAGTAGAGCATAATTAAAACTTTTAAGACAATTGAATAATACTTCGAAATATATTTCATAGAAAATCATAAGGAATGACTAAGTCTCATAGTCACCATCTTAGATATACGAATATTGAAGAGACCATGGTACGATATGTGCATGCATGAGTCTCATCCACACCTTTTGTACCCCAATTCACTGAATCTAACATGTAAGGATCTATGTATGACATTTCATGCAGGATTCAGTCTCACCCCAATTCACTAAATCAAACATGCAGGATTCAGTCTACAAGGAGCTAAGTCATCTGAATGAAGTAGGCAAAAAGCCAAGTCTATTCGGCCCACACGAGTCATAAGTCTAACGCAATGCTAGTTTAACCTAGACTAAGGACATCATTGTTACGTTTGACAATGAATGCAACACGCGTACTCCAGAATCACTAACCCAAAGTTTTCTTTTCAGAATGGCCTCGCAACACTGCCACGCTATCAAAATAGAGTCAGAACATTATTACGGTCGTTTTTACACTTAAAATCAGAAGTAAAATGTATGGCCCAATTTCTAGGTCAAATAAGGAAAGTGGTACCGCGTTGGAAATACTGGTATTAGCCGACAATAGGTTCTCAATAGCTCTCCAAACTTGTGTTCTAAATTGGAACACAGTTTGGGGCCAAGAATAGTCTCAACACGAATATGCAATGAAAAACCAAAAATTACTATTAAAAAGAGCAACAATGGAAGACGGTGTTTACAAGAAATTACAAAAAACGAGGGTCCAACTTCTCAAACAAACTACACAAAGATGATCCTCAAGAAATAATCCATAATGTAGGCTCTTGAATCACCATATTCGGACCTAAAATGGCAAAGACAACAACTTCCAAAATTTCCCAAAAATTGAGTGAAAAATGAGTTATGGCAGCAGTTAAATCATAATTCTTACCTCGAACTAAACTTCAAAAAAAACTCCAATCAAGTCAATGCGTTCTCCTCGAAAAACCACTCAAGAATCACTAAAATCAAACTTGAAATGAGAGAGTTATGAATGTATGATGTTGAGAAATGAGGATGAAATGAGACTTTCAAAAGACGAATTTCGTCGTTAAAAATCCCATAATCTAGTCGTAAAAAGGGCTACAACAGATTTCTTCTTTTCTTATTTCTTAAAACTCTCCGATGGGGTGCTTCAGACTCGTTCGGAATACCACGCACACAAATAAGATATGCAACCACCAAATTTCATATTATTGACTCAATGGCTTAATCGAAGTTTTCATACGAGATCATTTTGACAAAAAATGGGTCCCAGACCCAAATTCCATTCTAATTCAAAAATCACAAAAGGGCCCAAAATATTATCAGAAATCTTGGGACATAATAGAAGAGTCAATTTATTCCAAACTCCACAATGTGATAAATTTTCATCCGAGCGTGTTTACTCCGAATGTTGAAAAAAGTCAAACTTAACTTAAAGTTAAAACGCCTTATCACAGTGACTAACTTTGAAAATCTCCGGAGTTATACCGACAATGATACTAAACTAAAACGACTCTTTAGAATTGGATTCCAATGTCATATTCTTGAATTTTTTATCGAAAATGATCGTTCAAGGTTTATAAGCTCCAAACCACTAAAACTAACAGAATAACCAAATGAACCACTAGGTGATCAGTCCCAAAAAGTCATAAATGACTTTGGGTTGCTACTAGAATGCTCTAAATTACAAAGAAGGGAAAACACATAAATGACCAAGAGATTCATTACAATATCAAGTACTAAAAAGACTTTTGTCCTTGAAAGTAAGGGTCAAGAAGTACTCTAAGGATCAAACAAGCCGGGAAACTCTCTCGCATCTCCTGCTCAGTCTCTCAGGTATCCTCCTCGATTGGAAGATGCCTCCAACAAAACTTAAAAAAAGAATGGCTCTCGAGCGCAATCTTCTTACATCTATAGCTAGAATGGCAACTAGCTCCTTTATAAATGTCAAACAAACATCAAACTCAACTACGTCATACTGAAGCACACGGGACTCATCAGGAACATATCGATGCAACATCAAGACATGGAAAATCAAATGGATTGCTGAAAATGCGTGATGTAAGGTCAACTCATAAGCAACCTCTCAAACATTCCAGAGTATCTCAAAATGACCAATGTACATCAAGCTAAGCTTGCCTCACCTCTCAAACCTCACCATGCCCTTCATGGGAGATACACAGAGGAACACTCAATCACAAATGAACAATCTCGAAGGTCGAAGCTCTGATATGCATAACTCTTGTGTATACTCTAAGTCATCCTCAGTCTATCTTGAATCACTCTCACTAGTCCAAAGACTCTTGAATCAAATATGTACCCCATGGCATACGCTTTGTAGAATCAAATAAACCCATTGGAGATCAAAAACTTCTACCATACAATGTCTAAAACGGCGTAATTTGAATGCTAAAATGGTAGATGTTATTATAGGCAAACTCCGCCAAAGGCAAGAACTTGTCCCAGTGACCACCAAACTCCAAAACACAAGACCGCAACATGTTCTCAAGGACCTGAATAGTATGTTCCGACTGACCATCAGTTTGCAGATGGAAAGTCCTATTAAGGTTAACTCGGGTGCCAAAATCATCTTAAAAGGTCCTCCAAAAACTAGACGTGAACTTAGAACCCAAATATGATATAACAGAAACTAGCACCCCATAAAGTCGAACAACCTCTTTAATGTAGATACGAGCCAACCTCTCAGCGGTAAATGAAGATTGAACAAGAAGGAAATATGTTGAATTCGTAAGCCAATTAATGATGACCCAAATGTTATTTACACCTAAAGAAGTCTTTGGTTGGCCTTCCACACAATCAATATTAATATGATCCCACTTCTACTTCGAAATAGATAATCTCTGAAACTCACCACCAGGCCTCAATGTCTCGGGCTTTTTTTGTTGACACCATAAGTAATGACAAGCTAAGTCAGAAATATCTCTCTTCATGACACTCCACCAGTATTGTTGCCTCAAATCATGATACATCTTTTATATGCCCGGATTAAAAGAGTAAGTAGACTTATGGACTTAGAAAGTATCAACTGTATCATATCCCAACCTCTCAGAACAAACATGGGGCCGGCAAATCTCAACACTCCATGACGATCTAAGGTAGCCTGACCACAATCACCCACTAACACTCGATATCTAAGGGCCACCAAGGCTTCATCCTTGAACTGGCAACCACAAAAACTATCTAGCAAAGAAGACGAAAATTACCTATAAGCCAAGACACATCTAGAATCTGATATATCCCACTGAAACATGCTATTGGCTAAGAATTGAATTTCCAAACCCAAGGGTTTCTCCTTAACAGATTACAAGGCTAGACTACCCATACTCGCCACCTTTCGGCTGAAGGCGTCCTCTACCACATTCACCTTGGCTGGATGATAGAGAATAGAGAGGTTGTAGTCCATCAGGAGCTCAATCCAATGACGTTGCCACGAAATAAGTCCCTCTTGTTATTAATCTGTTGAAAACTTCAGTGATCAGTATAAATCTCAATTCAAACTCGATACAAGTAGTTCACCCAAATCTTAAGCATGAAAACTACTGCCGCCAACTCCAAGTCATGGGTGGAGTATTTCCGATCATCCAACTTTAGTTGCCTCGATGCACAAGACAATAACTCAAGAGTACTGCATCAATACACAACTCAAACCAATGCCAAATATGTCTCAATAAATTATGAAGCCCTCGTCTTCAACTGGAAGAGTCTATATATGATTGGTGGTTCATAACTCCTTGAGCCTCAGAATGCTCGCCTTACACTCTTCTAATCAAACAAATAGAACATCAACATGAGTAACCCGGTTTAGAGGCATTGCTAAGGTAGAGAAACCCAGAACAAGCTATCTGTAGTAGCCTACTAATCCAACGAAACTCAGTAACTTGGTGGGCTTAGCCTAATCACAAATAGCCTCAATCTTTGTCGATTCAACTATAATTCCATCCTTGGACGCAACATGCCCCAGGAATGCTATAGAGTCTAACAAAAATTGGCACTTTGAGAACTTGGCATAAATTTGATGATCTCTCAATGTCTAGAGCAAAACACTCAAATGTTGCTCATGATCACCCCTACTCCTTGAGTATATAAAAATTGTATCGATAAAGACAATGACAAACGAATCAATATAAGGCCTGAACACGCACGTCATCCAGTCCATATAGGCAGCAAGGGCATTAGTCAACCTAAAAAACCGCTCTTAGAACTCATAATGGCCATAACAGGTCCTAAATACAATCTTAAGGAATTTATTGCCCTAACTCTCACTGGTGGTAACCAGACCTCAAATCAATATTAGAGAGAAGTGAAGCTCCTTGTAGCTGGTTAAATAGGTCATCAGTATTAGGCATAGGATAGCAATTCTACATTGTCACCTTATTTGACTACTTAAGTTCGATGCACATGTGCATTGTATCGTCCTACTTTACAAAAAGAACAGGAGGTCCCCAAGGTGATACACTAGGTCTAGTAAATACCTTAGCCAAGAGATTCTGAAGCAGAACACTGAGCTCCTTGAGCTCTACAAGAGCCATCTAATATGGCAAAATAGAAATTAGTCGAGTAATTGACTCAAGCTGAATGAGAAAATCAATATAACGCACTGAGGCTAGGCTAGGTATATTGGTAGGAAGAACATCTAATAAGTAACTAATAACAGGAGATAACTCGATCGAAGGGACCTCTCTACTCACATCACGCAAAAAGTCCAAATATGATAAGCATCTACTAGCCAATAACCTCCTAGCCCAAATACAAAAGATATCCCCAACTAGTGTACTACTAAGAGATCCCTGCCACACCACTGGAGGAATACTAGGAATGGCTAAGGTAATTGTCTTAGAGAAGCACTCTAAAAAGCGCAACAAGAGGACAACCAGTTCATACCCAGAATCATGTCGAAATCAACCATGTCAAGAAACTATGGTCAGCCCGGGTGTCATGTCCCTAGATAGTAACTAAGAAAGATCGAAATACCTGATCCACTATGAAAGACTCACTCATAACATGAGGGTTGAAACACACAATGGTGCTACCAAAGTCTTGGATCTCAAACTCAAGCAAGAGGCATAGCAAATAGAAACATATGAAAAAGTATATCCCTGATCAAATAAATCCACGGCGGGTTGTTGGCTTAAAAGAATTGTACTTATGATAACATCGTTTGATGCCTCTACCTTCGCCCTTGCTGGAGCTGCATAGAAATGGTTATGCCTGCCTCTGCCTCGACCATCAAACATACCACTTGACCTACCTCTCTGAGGAACATCCTATCTACCTTGATGACCACCTCTATGGTCTTGAACTTCACCACGGCGTCTAGCTGGAGGTGCAGGTAAAGCTAGGGGAGAGGCTGGAGGAGCGAGCTCAATCTGACTATGCTAAGGGAAGTTTCTTGCCCAATGACCCACATCACCACACTTATAGCGACCCTGTCGAGGATGACTTCCAAAAAGAGATACCATGACCTGAAGAACCCGACTGAAACATCTCAAGGCACTGCACTCGAACTATCCACGTTGCGACCAACACCTAATGTCTCGGGTAAGAGTCACCATAGCTTCCCCCATGACTATCCCTCTTCTCGCTTCCTCCTTGGGCCTCACGATGATGATACTCTATATTAATGACATGGTCGCAACTACTTCTTAAAAGGTTTGACCCACAGAAACAAGAATTGGGTCTCAAGTCAAAGTTGTAATCTCAACCCACGAACAAAGCACCTAGCTCTATCTTCCTCTATAAGTAATATCATATCACCATGATAGATAAGTTCATGCAACCTAGTCTCATACTCTTCCACTAACATGGATCCCTTCTCCAACCTGCATAACTGATACCTGACATGCTCTCATATGTTGCAAGGTATAAAATTAGCCAAGAAGACATCAAAAAACTCATCCCATAACACCTGTACAGATCCTAATGGCCTTACCTTCATGAACGTGCACCAACACTTCCTGGCAGGAGTATCTAGATGGTAAGAAATGTCGTCGACCTCTGTAGAATACACTAGACTCTAAGTGTGAAGCCTCTCATGATAATTGGCGGCTGGGCTAGCCCCGAACCCACTGCCGGAGCTGGTATATTTGTTGTTCGAGGTTCCATTTCTCACTCTAGATCCTCCTCTCTCTTTCTCGGGCTGGTGATGCGGCCTTTCCTCGACCACAGGATCGGCGTCTACCATAATATTTGTCTCTGTCTTTAAGCCTGGGTGTGTCACCCTTGGCCACGGTACCTCGCGTGTGAGCCATCCTACGAAAGAGTGAAAAAAGTTAGATTTCAAGGAACCAATAAGACACACACTACAGGAAAGTGAAACAAAAGAGGAAATATTCCTAAGGACATCATGTAGACTCCTACAGATATGTTATGGACGTCTTCGCATCAATCCGCGGGACTCTACTAAATGGTAGATCTGTACAAGTGAGACTGATGAACCTAGGGCTATGCTACCAACTTGTCACAACCCAATTTCTCGAGTCGTGATGGCACTTACTATACCCTTATATACAGAAATCCCTCCCAGAACCTGGAATTTAGTAGTAAAGAGATATTTTTTAAAGAGTACAAGTCAAAATCAACAAGACTAGCCAAATCAAAGCAAGGAGACAGAAAAAACCCAAAATGCTAAGTGCTCTCCCTAGTCTCTAAGCCATATCTGCAAAAGAAGGGTGAAACTAATCCCCGCTCATAGTAGTCCCAACACGAACATGCATTGAAAAATGTAAAATTAAAATAAAAAGAGCAACAGTGGCATTAGCTCTTTGCAATAAATTACAAAAAAATGAGGGTTCAACTGCTGAAACCAACTACACCATGACAATCCTCACGAAAATCCCACAATCTAGGCTCTTAAATCACCATTATGACCCAAATGGCCAAGCAAAATCATCTTCCAAAATTTCCAAAAAATTGAGCTAAAATGAGCTATGGCAGCAGCTAAATCATAATTTTTACCTCCAGCGAAACTTCAAATACGAATTCCATTAACTCCAGCTTCTTCTTCTCGAATAACAACTCATGTTAGCCCCAAGAATCACTAAAATCGGACTTGAAATGAGAGAGTTATAAAGGTTTGAAGTTCGAAATGAGATAAAATGGGGCTTTTAAAAGACAAATCTAGTAGCTAAAAATCCAAAATTCTAGTCGTTAAAATCCCAAAATATGGTCACTAAAATGGTTGCGCCATATTTCAGCTTTTTCTTTTTTTGTAACTCTTCGACGAGGAGCTACGAACTTATTTTGAACCCCGTGCACGAAAACAAGAAATGCAACCATACAAAATTCTAAATTCCAGACTCAATGGCATAGCTGAAATTTCCATAATCTTGTCAAAAAGTGGGTCCCACGTCCAAATGTTAGTTTAAGTCAAAACCACAAAAGGGCTCGGAAAAATATCAAAAATCTCAGGACACAAAAGAAGGATCAATCTAGACTAAACTCAACATTTTGGAGTTAACCACACTTATAAAATTCTCATCAGAGAGCGTTTACTCATATGATGTTAACTAAAGTCAAACTTAGGCTTAAAGTTAAAGTTAAAACGCCTAATCGCACACACTCATACTGAAAACCTCCAAAGTCATGTCGACCATGCTACATGACTAAAATGACCCTTCTAGAGTTGATGCAACCGTTAGAATTGGATTTCGATGTCATCTTCGTGAACTTCTAATCAAAAATGATTATTCAAGATTTATAAGCTCCAAAAACAGTAAAAGATCGTTCAAGAGGTGATGGAATCGTCAGAAGATGATTATTTGTTTTTGTAACTTATATGGTCATTGTTCTTATAACTTATATGGTAATTAATTCTTGTAAATCATATGACCATTAATTTTTTGTAACTCATGTAGAATCCATGACATCTATCTTCCCAGATTACTACCCCTCATTTTATCTATAGGTTCTACGGAAGAATCTTCACCTATAAATAATGATGTTTCTTCATTTGTGAAGTAACTCAAAAAAGAATAGAAGTATGAAGTAATATTATAGTGTGTAGTAGTGAAATGGAGAGTTCAGAAATTGTAATGATCCGAGAAATTATATTTCAAAATTTTGAAGATATTTGTTATTTACGATTGTTTAGTTGACGGGTGATTTAAAAATAATTAATTTTAGTTGGTAGCTAATGGGCTAAGTCCATAATCTAGTAAAAACACTATACTAATTGGTCTATATATATTAAAATAAAATAAATAGTAGGGTTTATTAGTTTTTATACTTTTAAGTAATCTAGAAAAGAAATAAAGATAAGGAAGGACTTACTGGTGCGTGCGGCGAACAACAACTAGAGAGATCGACAACATTGAAGTAAGCAAATTGTGTCTTATGTAGCTATGTGTTTGTAACTCGTAATGTGTAATTGCTGAAATATAAATTGACTCAATCATATATTAATTGATTTGTTAAAGAATTTGAAATTGGAATTATTTTTTTATTATTGTTGATCATTGTACCAATTTGGTTGATTTGAGGTTTAGTGGGGACTAAGGTGGACTCCTCAACGATAATTAATGATTAGTGGAATGGAAACATTTCGTTCTTCATATTATTTCCTTCACCGGTTCTTTGGTTCCTTATTTGTTTTTCTTATTTTATTAAAATTAAATTTATAAGTAAATAGACCCTTTAAGATATAAGGTTGGTTTAATATGAATTTTGGGTCAATGATTTAGCATTAATGGCGAATGGTGAGAGAATCACGAGAGAAGGTGATAATTATCCGATAGGTTCACCAATTGAGTTAATATGCGTACATGAACTTTATTGGACTTATTTAGGAGTTTAGTATTGTTTGTGACTTGACTTCGTTTTTATGAACTTATATTTATCATATTATAATTCAAGTTTTGATATATTGAGATATAGAATCAAATATTAAGTATATTATAGAATATGAAAACCATTTGGGTTGTAGTGTTTGGAGAAATTATGACTTATTCCTATATTCAAAATTAGGAAAATATGAGATTTAACATATTGGTTAGAATCAAGCTTTAGGAACCTAATCATACATTTGAGTGAATTTTGAGTCTAAGATAGACATATAAGTGTTGTTAGTTTCAAAATTATATTGTGATTCCTTACTCGAATAGATTGCTTTGAGTAGAAGTTCACCGAAGAGGGAAGGCTCAAGTCGCGAAGTGATTTTTCTACTATTTGAGGCAAGTGGAATTCTAAACTCTTTCTAAGTGTATCGAATGCGTGTATTTCCTTGTGGTATATGTTTGGGAGTGATGAGACTTGGTAATGTGTTGACTTGTCCACCTTGATTAATTTTAATGATAAAAAAAGGGTAATAAAAGATGATGAGATTATTTGTTTGTATGTGATGTGTTGAGAATGATGTGAATACCGTTGTTATAATGGGAAGGTTTATTACTATAGAATGTGGATTCTAATCCGAGAATGCCAAAGAATATGAGCGATATATTATTGGTTTGATTTATTATGTGTGATTGTTCTTTAGTGAAGTCATATAATTGTGATAATTGAGGTGATTATATGTCATAGCGACATTTGATTTATTGAGATGTTGCATCATCTCCTTATTTGTTATCATATTGTGGACATGCATTGACATGAGATTGGGTATAAGTAAAGGTCTAACATGTGGAGATCGTCCGTGTTTAGATCGAGTATTGATTATTTGGCCACGTGGAGATCGTTCGTGTGATAGAAAAGTTATGATTATGATATGGGCACGTGGAGATCGTCCGTGCGAAATTTGTTTGATTATGATAGTGCATTGAGATCATCGCACAGACATGTGGAGATCATCCGTGTCAGTATATGGACCTCGCGAGTCCCCCATGGGTCATGAACTTTTGATGTATTTCCGAGGAGTATCATGTATATAAGATTGAGAGAGAAATTGGTTTTCAGAGGCATATTATTTCATGGTATCATATTGCATTTCATCCCATGACATCCTTCATTCTTGATGATTATATGTTTTTACTGGTGGTTGGAAAGTACTTGATATCTGATTACCTCTATTTGACAAACTTGATCTTGTGTATTGCTGGTATTGTGAGTGACTTTTTGTGAAAGTTATAATTGTTGATTATTGAGTTGTAGTTGAGGATGTGCAAATTTATTGAAATGATTTTTGATAAGTTGGGTGATATGAAAAATGTGAACTGTTAGGTTGGGCTGAACTTTATGCAGGTTGTAGTTGTGGAGGTTTGGTTCGTGTATAAGGAGTACCCGTATATTATCCCCTTAGCTTGTGCTTAGAAATTTACTTGTTGGGTACCGTGTGGTTTGGTACTCACCCCTTGCTACTACAAATTTTTTTGTAGCTTACTAGCCCGGACTTTGTGATATTTTATCTTCTCCTTGTCTGAGGCTTCTTGTGGAGAATTGTGAGGTAGCTGCTTGTTCTCTCAGCCGACCTTCTTACTCCTATTTATGATCTTGTTCTATTCTAGAAACAATATCATTTGAGACTTAATTTTTTTTCCTTAATCAATTGTAATACTTTAGAGACTTGTACACGTGCCAACAAGATTTTGGGGGTACTTTTTAGTAACTTATGAAATTTCTGCATTTTATTGTAATGGTCGAGTTTTAGTTTAACTTATGCTGGTGGAATAAGACGAGTGTCATCACGTCAATTTTTGGATCGTGACAACATGGTATCAGAGCCCCAGGTTCATAGGTCTCACGTGTGTACAAGTCGAGTCTAAGTAGAGTCTTGAGGATCGGTATGGAGACGTCTATACTTATCTTCGAGAGATAGTAACTTTTAGGAAATATCTTCACTTTTTGAATCTCTATCATGCATCATTTGTCCGTTTTGATTCTTACCTCTTCATTTCGTTATTTCTCTCATTTATGTTATGTTTCATGCGTAGTTTCCTCATGTGATTAGTTGTTGTGTTCTGTATTAGTTGGATGTTAGATATGGTATTCAGGTGGAAGTTGTATATTTATAAAAGAATGTATGTTCATATTTGAATGATTGAGTAAGGTTAGTTACCCAGTAAAAAGAATAGTACGTGTATGGTATATATAATACCTATAGTGGTTTAACAATTGAAAATGGAGTAATTAAAAGAAAGGTGGCTAGATAATAAACAGTGTAATTTGAAAAAATACAGTTGGTACAGTTGTTATGTCTGAATTGCTTAGCGAAT
Source organism: Solanum habrochaites (assembly GCA_027704765.1). Classification (NCBI taxonomy): domain Eukaryota; kingdom Viridiplantae; phylum Streptophyta; class Magnoliopsida; order Solanales; family Solanaceae; genus Solanum; species Solanum habrochaites. The sequence continues at coordinate 51,555,461 of JAKWJA010002497.1, read as the reverse complement.
AATGAGAATGATGTTGCACTAATTGAGGTTATAATCCTTTATAGATTAAATGTATATTAGTAGGATTATGATACCATTACTATAACGATATGGATTCTTATTTGATTAGATTTATGGAGTGGTTAGTCATACTATTGACTTTGTAAGACATCGAATAGTTTTGGTAGTGTATTCCAGTTATTCAATAGATTCAAATGTATGTGCTATTTCGGGTACAATCTTCTTAGTAGGTATGATGTGTTCTAGTGGCGGATCTAACAGACTTTCATGATGTGATACTTGTGGTACATGGAAATGGATACTCGACTTTCAAGTGTGAATAATAACTACATAAGGAGTTATCAATTGTATCACATAATCATATAAAGTATGATGTTGCATACATATTTGAGAAACTAACTAGGTTGTTACTAAAGAAGAATGAGTTGTATTAGGGGAATCTTAGTGGTGGATCTTTGGTATCCTTAGTATTTTAAATGAGTAGTGTTGGTTTTATCATAAGCTCCAATTGAGTGGAGAAATATTGAAATGACAAACTTATATGTAAAGAAAGTGCCAATGAGTATACTTGGTGAAGGCAATTGAAAATTTTAGTAAGAAAATGCGTATAAAGTTAAGTTAGTATGTTGAATTTTGGTTGGTATAACTGGAGTTGAGGTGTCATATTGGTGAAATGGTTGACATCGTGATGATGAAAAGAGCTAACTAAGCATGATTGTAATAAGAGTTTGTGATGGATTGTGAGAGAGATGCAACTATATGATAAGGATTGCTAGTTAAATGTATTTTTATTATAATGACGATTGTGAGTATCTAAAATTATGACTTTCTTTACTATTTTTTTAGTAGTTTTATTGTTGGAAAGTTGTATGAGGTGTTGCGACACCATTGCAATAGAATTAAATAAGCTAGACCCTTAATGGAAAGAATTAATGAGAGGCTATTTAATTTTCAGGATGAGGCAAAAAAAAGGATAATTACTCAGATTGTAAGGGCCAAAGATATATCTTCAAAGAGAGTGGATGATTGAATTCAGAGACATCTGGTTTCATCTGTTTTGCCTAGATTATTGTGATAGTTTTATGGGTTCATCATATTGATTAAAGACTATTGGATAAAACTTGAGAAATGAGTGTATATAGATGTTCAACGCGAGTGTGATTATATTTCTTTGTGGTTTTAAGTTAGTAATGAGTACAATTAAATTTTTAGCAAAAAGATATGATAAGGTCGATGGAGAAGCAATCAATGATAAGCTAAAATACGTGAATTCATAAAATATTCAAGGTATGAGTTAATGTTGATAGATAAAGGAAATGGGTACACATTTGGATTCAAAATTCAAGGTTTACAACTGGAGTTTAGGTTTGTGGTAGTGCGTTTGTCAAGGTATGGATTGGTAAGGTAAGAAATGATCGATCACATTGAGTATGAATTACTTGGAAAATTTTGAAAATAATTTGAGTAGTAAATTTGATTACTTTTGATTGTCATACTTAAGGGGATTTCACGTAATGTTTTTATTTAGAGGATAAGTAAAAAAAATATCATGAATTATTGGTTAAGGGATAAATCGGTAAGCGAGTTAGCGAAAGGAACAAGAGTCTCGTGAATTGAAGAGTTCAAGGTATATAAAATAAGCGTCATGGAAAGAAATTGTTTTGTTAAAGAATTTGAAACTGAAATCATTTATTTATTATTGTTGATCACTAAACCAATTTGGTTGATTTGAGCTTTAGTGGGGACTAAGGTGGACTCCTCAACGATAATTAATTATTAGTGGAATGGAAACATTTCGTTCTGCATATTATTTCCTTCACCAGTTTTTTGGTTCCTTATTTGTTTTTCTTATTTTATTAAAATTAAAATTATAAGTAAATATACCCTTTAAGATGTAAGGTTGTTTTAATATGAATTTTGGGTCAATGATTTAACATTAATGGCGAATGGTGAGAGAATCACGAGAAATGGTGATAATTATCCGATAGGTTCACCAATTGAGTTAATATGCGTACATGAAGTTTATTGGACTTATTTAGGAGTTTAGTATTGTTTGTGACTTGACTTCGTTTTTATGAACTTATATTTATCATATTATAATTCAAGTTTTGATATATTGAGATAAAGAATCAAATATTAAGTATATTATAAAATATGAAAACCATTTGGGCTGTAGTGCTTGGAGAAATTATGACTTATTCCTATATTTAACATTAGGAAAATATGAGATTTAACCTATTGGTTGGAATCAAGCTTTAGGAACTTCATCATACATTTGAGTGAGTTTTGAGTCTAAGATAGACATATAAGTGTTGTTAGTTTCAAAATCATATTGTGATTCCATACTCGAATAGATTGCTTTGAGTAGAAGTTCACCGAAGAGGGAAGGCCCAAGTCGCGAAGTGATTTTTCTATGATTTGAGGCAAGTGGGTTTCTAAACTCTTTCTAAGTGTATCGAATGCGTGTATTTCCTTGTGGTATATGTTTGGGAGTAATGAGACTTTGTAATGTGTTGACTTGTCCACCTTGATTAATTTAATGATAAAAAAAAGGTAATAAAAGATAATGAGATTATTTGTTTGTATGTGATGTGTTGAGAATGATGAGAGTATCGTTGTTATAATGGGAAGGTTTATTACTATAGAATGCGGATTGTAATCCGAGAATGCAAAAGAATATGAGCGATGTATTATTGGTTTGATTTATTATGTGTGAGTTTTCTTTACTGAACCCGTATAATTATGATAATTGAGGTTATTATATGTCATAGCGACATTTGATTTATTGAGATGTTGTATCATCTCCTTGTTTGATATCATATTGTGGACATGCATTGACATGAGATTGGGTATAAGTAAAGGTCTAACATGTGGAGAGTGTGCGTGTTGAGATCGAGTATTGATTATTTGGCCACGTGGAGAACGTCCGTGTGATAGAAAAGTTATGATTATTATTTGGGCACGTGAAGATCGTCCGTGCGAAATTTGTTTGATTATGATAGTGCGTTGAGATCATCCGCACAGACAGCTGGAGACCGTCCGTGTCAGTATATGGACCTCGCGAGTCCCCCATGGGTCATGAACTCTCGATGTATTTCCGAGGAGTATCATGTACAAACGGTTGAGAGAGAAATTGGTATTCTGAGGCATATCATTTCATGGTATCATACTGCATTGCATCCCATGACATCCTTCATTCTTGATGATTATATGTTTTACTGGTGGTTGGAAAGTACTTGATATTTGATTACCTCTATTTGACGAACTTGATCTTGTGTGTTGCTGGTATTGTGAGTGACTTTTTGTGAAAGTTGTAATTGTTGAATATTGAATTGTAGTTTAGGATGTGCAAATTTATTGAAATGATTTTTGATAAGCTGGGTTCTACGAAAACTGTGAAATGTTAGGTTGGGCTGAATTTTATGCAGGTTATAGTTGTGGAGGTTCGGTTGGTGTGTAAGGAGTACCCATATTTTATCTCCTTAGCTTGTGTTTAGAAGTTTACTTGCTGGGTACCGAGTGGTTTGGTACTCACCCCTTGATACTACATTTTTTTTGTAGGTTACTAGCCCGGACTTTGTGACATTTTCTCTTCTCCTTGTCTGAGGCTTCTTGTGAAGAATTGTGAGGTAGCTGCTTGTTATCTCAACAGACCTTGTTAGTCCTATTTATGATCTTGTTCTATTCGAGAAACAAATTTGAGACTAAATTTTTTTTCCTGAATTAATTATAATATTTTAGAGGCTTGTACACGTGACAACCAGATTTTGGGGGTATTTTTGAGTAACTTATGAAATTTCCGCATTTTATTGTAATGATCGAGTTTAGACTGACTTGTCTTGGTGGAATAAGACGAGTGTCATCACGTCCATTTTTGGATCGTGACAGAAATATAAAGTTACTCTAAGTCTTCAACTATATTCACTATACACAATAGAGAATTTATATGTTGAAGGAAGGTGTTCTTATGTGGAGCTTTGGACTCTTCAACTAATCTTGAGTTGCATGAGTTTTACGACGTTGTTGGGTTTTTGTATCCTATAGGGATTAAGTCAAGATTATTATATTTGGATCGGTGGAGATTATGCAAAAGTGGGCTTGAATCACCTTAAAGAGAGTGAGATATATGTGCTTCTGCCTAAAGATTATTTTATCTTTTTTTCATATTATTTTTCAACTGTAATTTATTGTATTTGCGGTCTATTATATCAAGAATTTAAGGATACTCATGTTTTCGTTACAATTTGAAAAAAGTGTGGATATCAAAATAGGGATCTCAACATAATTCCGCTCAATGTTGTTCTCTTCCAGAGATGGAAGAGAAGAGGTGTACGGTAAAGTATTTTTCTACTTTCACAATTCAAGTGGATAAAAGGTAAAGAATAAAAAACTTAAGTCCTAATATTTCATGAAAATTGTGATACTACTTGTCATGGAAAAATGATATATAAATTCTTAAAATAGTGGGGCTCATGAAATGAGGAAAAATAAAAAGTTTTTTCCATCTTTGAGAAAATCATATGTTGTTTGCCAATAATGAGATGATTTTTGTCTCTCACATGAGAGTTATAAATAAGTTACAAAAAACATCTTGAGTAGCCATATAACATAAAATATTTTGGGTGATAAAAACTTCATTCTTGAAATGACAAATACCATAAAACATGTGATGGATTTTTTCTTGTCAAGTCACATAATATTGAAAAGTTTGTAAAATATGATGTGAGGCCAAAAATATATATTTTAATCATTATTTACCTTACATTTATTATTTATATTTTTCTCTTTTTAGCAAGAATTTTATAGAATGTGCTAAATATTATATTTTATTTGTAAAATTAAATTGGTGGAAAAATAAAGAAATTTGGAGCTAAAAAGAATTTAAGATGGAAGGTTGAAGAAGGAAATCAAGCAGACAGCTTAATTGATTAAATTGAATATAATATATATATATATATTATAAAGTAAGTATGAAGAATTAAAATTGGAGAAGGAGCGTCAGGCGACAAGCACAAAAATTTGGAAAGCACGGCGAATAAAATGGAATTCAACTCCTTTTAGATTTTGAGTTTCTAATTTAATTTGGACTCAGTTATTTTGTTTGGGGTTTTTTAAATAGTCCATAGAAATAATTATTTGAGCATCAATATAGAAGAGGTACTTTGTAAGAGAAAGTCGACAATACTTTTTAGGGTTCTTTTCTTCTTCTTGTTTCTCAGATATTAGTAGCTAAAGCCCTTGTTCTGGGCTATGGCAACGGATTGAATGTTGATTATTAATAGCGTTTTGAATTAACTTTTGGTTGTCATTATAAGTTACTTCGATATTATTATTTTAGTATTTCTTGACTCGCCATAGAGAGATAAATCTAGTGCCTAATCTTGAATTGACCATAGGAGAGATTAGATAGACCAGAGAACATAGAGAGTTCAGTCTGCCCATTAAATTGAGAAAATTAGGTTCAGGAGTGACACCCAGAATACGAACACCTTGCTTGGCTACATAATACGATGATATATAAAAGCTCGCCAGTTAGTCTATTTATCCCCGCTCAATGATGTGGTTAGATATCTTACAGGGTTAGGCGACAAGGGTGTGTAACCCGGATTATACTATCAACCCAAAAAAGTAGTAATTTCACAATCGAAGTAAATTCTAAATCAAAAATATGATACATGAAATCCAATATATGTTGTAGCCCTGGGTTTTCCAATCATTATTAAGTGATTTTATTATTTAACTCCTTCATTCATTTATTTTGGCATTCTTAAATAAATATTTAGACTAGTATAATTTAGTAAAAATAGTTATTTGACAAGTCCATTAAGATCGATAATCTTGTTTTTTAAGAGTCGCTGAATTACTTGTGCGACCACGTACATTTGCGTGTTCAATTGGGAGCAACAAGTTTTTGATGTCGCTACCGGGGAAATTCAACTTCTAACGATTGAATAGTATCTCTGTCATGAACTGTTATATATGACAACCCAACTGGTCAAAGAAAGAGGTGAGCTCACACAAGAAATCGATCAATCTGACTCAGATATTCATGACATAGAGGCTCCCTTGAAACAAAGCTTGAGGCATTTGATGCCCAGTTATTAATTGTGTTGAATTATTACCAACTAGTGGAACAAAAAGAGGAAGTTAAAGCATTCAAATATACTTTATTCCTTAATATCGATGTTAAGAATGAGTACAAAAGTGAGAATGTTGTAAATAATGTAGCTTTAGAGTTGAGGAAACTTGAATCTCATTCAAACACTTTTCTATAAAATCTGCACCAATTGATGAGTGTATTGATGAGGAACAAGGATCCTACATTCTAATGCTTTAGTCAACGTAGCCAACAACATTCCTCACTTAAGGGCCAAGAAGTGCAAGATGCGACATATTATACTTGGTTCCTTTATACCACCACCTCTTGAGAGGAGTAGAAAAATATATGCAAAGTTAGGGGTAAAAATCATAAGTTCAAAGTGGAAGAAAGTGGTGAATTTATTTGTGTCGTGTCACGACGTTAAAGTAAGCGCTAATTGGGAGGCACCCAATTTATAGTGTAACTTCTTAGTTTTATTTTTTTATTATTAGTATTATTATTTTGTGTTGTTCTTACAGATTTTGGAGATGTTTGATTATCCAAAATTTGAAGCCAAGGAGCACGTTGGAGCTTAAATATGGGGTGCGTACGACCCTTGATGAAAATTGAGAGAACATGCTACTAGCTAGACCCAAAGGCCTCAGCAAATTTTCCTAACCCTTGTTTTAAATTCTATTTGATGCTTCGAGGACATAGCATCTTTTTGAGTAGGGTGGAGGAATGAATTCTTAATTTGTGTATTTTTTTAGGATGGGTTCCTCGCATTGTGTTTTTGATTTTTTTTTCCCGAGTATAATCCGTTTGAACCGAGTATCTTTTATTTTTTTAGGAATAAGTTTTTTTATTATTTATTTATTTTTTAGAGAAAGTAAAAGACCTTTTTCATTGGTGTGATACTTGTTATTAGGTCTATTTTTTTAGTAGTACTTTCTTGTGAATGCTTGAAAAAAAAATACATACTCTTTGAGACCTAACTCATGGGTGTGACTTTGTATATAACTTATTTTATTTTGTAGTTTGTTATGATTATGTCTTTCTTAGAAGTGGAATTGGTCCATCTTGATTGATACTTGTGTCATATGTGGTGAGATTTTATTTATTTCATGTTTTGCATCATAGTCTAGAACTTGCCCTTCATGTTATTGAAACGAAATAAAAGGTGATGCTTTGTTTAGGAGATGATAATAGGCTTTCTTTGATTTATCTTTTAATTTTATCCTTTTTAGATATTCTATCACTAGTTATCCTTTTTGAGCCTATAGCCTTTTGTTATATTTTGCCCTTGACTATTTATTGAATTCCTAATTTTTGCACCTTGCTTCCTTGAGCATTATAGCATAGACTTATTCTAATTATCAATTATAAGAAAAAGAGATGGTTGAGTGAAAAGGTAATCAATGATAGCTACAAAGTGCTTAAAAATCCCTCTTTGGAAGAATGTGATGTGAAAACAAAAGATGAAAAAAAAAAGTTACCTGATGATGGCTCTGGTTCTTCCATGGACACAGTGCACCTTAACACATGTAAAATATTTAATATGGGGGTGGCTATTATGAAGGAAAATTTAAAAAAAAAATAGGTTGAAATATTCTTGAGATGATGAGAATTACTTGTGAAATAATTGTTGAAGAGAGAGCTGAAAATAAAGAGAAGAAAATAATGGGTGATAAAGTCTAAAATTGTAAAGTACTTAAGGAAGTTTAAGTCACTATTATATAGTTTTCCTACCCGTCTCCTAGCCTACATTACAATCCGTTAAAGTCCTATTTGATTTTTATTCAAGGATGCTAAATTAGTGGAGATGTACATAATGGGCAAACCTATGATTCTGTGTGCATACATGTGAATTTTATTTGTGAGTGAGAGAGTTGTTCTTGATATGAAGTCCTTAATTAATATTCAATCTTTTGGATTTAGTGTGTGGACTATATTTTTTTCTTTTTCTTCTTGTGACGCACTTGTTTTAATGATGGATGTGTGACTTTATTGGCTTTCTTTGATGAGAATAGATGTAAGCTTAAATTTGATGAGTTCAAAGTCTTTCCTTGAGGTTAGGAGGTTAGAGATTTATTGTTTATTTTGATGTCTTGCATAATGATTGAGAAGTCTAATTGATGTTTTGAAATTGATATATGACCTAGTTGTTTGTATCAATCGAACTGATGATATCCTATTTTTTATTTATTTGAGATGAGTTTTAATGTTACTCAAGGACGAGTTTAACTGTGGCCTCACATTTATTATTTATATTTATCCTTTTTTAGCATGAATTTTATAATGCAAAATAGTATATTTTATTTGTAGAATTAAATTGATGAAAAAAATAAAGAAGTTTGGAGCTAAAAAGAATTAAAGATGGAAGGTCAACTTATTGAATTAAATTAAATATAATAATATATATTTTTAAAGTTGCAAAGTATGAAAAATTTAAATTGAAGAAGGAAACTTGCTTGCTAGCAACACGTCAGGCGACGAGCACAAAATTTGGAACGCACGACTAATATAAAGTAATTCAACTTCTTTTAGGTTTTTAGTTTCTAATTTTATTTGGACTCAATTATTTTATTTAAGGTTTTTTTTATTTGTAAATAGTCCATAGAAATAATTATTTGAGCATCAATCTAGAAGAGGTACTTTGAAAGAGAAAGTCGTCAATACTTTTCAGGGTTTTTTTCTTCTTGTTGTTTTCTTAGAGATTAGTAGCTAAAGCCCTTATTCTGGGATTGTAGCTACGGATTGAATGTTGATTATTAATGGCGTTTTGAATTAATTTTTTGTTGTAATTATAAGTTACTTCTAAATTCTTGTTTTAGTATTTCTTGACTGACCATCTAGAGATAAATCTAGTACCTAATCTTGAATTGACCATAGGAGAGATTAGATAGATCAGAGAATATAGAGAGCTCAGTCCGCCCATTAAATTGGAAAAATTAGTGTTCAAGAGTGACGTCCGAAAGACGAACACCTTGCTTGGTAATGAAATATGATGATATATAAAAGGTCGCCAGTTAGTCTATTTTTCCTCGCTCAAAGATGCAGTTAGATAGCTAATTGGGGTAGGCGACGAGAGGTGTGTTACCTGGATCATACAATCAACCCTACAAACTAGTAATTTGACAAATGAAGTTAGTTCTAAACCAAAAATATGACACATGAAATCCAATATATGTTGCAGCCCTAGGTTTTCCAATCATTATAAGTAATTTTATTATTTTATTCCTAATTTCTTTTCTTTTGGCATTCTTAAATAAATAATTAGACTAGTATGATTTCGTAAAAATAGTTAATTGACAAGTTCTTTGGGATTGATAATCTGATTCTTTTAAGAGTCACTATATTATTTGGGCGACCACATAACTTGCTTGTGCAATTATGAGCAACAAAATACAATTTTACTTTGTTAGTTGTGTGAATCTTGCAACTCCTTTTGATTTAATTGTGTAAGAAAATTGTGACAAACAAAAAAAAGTTTGCTAGCCTAATAAAAATATGAGTTTACATGGATAAGCAATACTGGAATGCAAGGCCTATAATCTCATTGAAGTTCATTAAGAACGTTGGCATCATCTATAGTACAAAATAAGTCAATGGAGAAGAAGAGGTCAGAAATCAATAGACAAGAAGAGTTACAAACCTTTGACAGCTGATAACCACATCAATGATCAAGAGTGAATGAGGAACGATGTTTATCACTCAAAGAAGAAGGAGCTGGAAGGTGGCGTTACAGGCAGCTACGAAGAACATTCTCACCGTCTACAAACAGGGGCATAGCTACCCTTTGGTAAGGGTGTCCAAAGTGGACACCCTTCGTAGGAAAATTACATCATACTTATAAGTAAAATAATAATTTAAATGGTTAAATAACACATTTTGGACACTCTTGAAAAATCATAAAATTTTTCTAGCTCAGTGATTTCAGTCGTTCAACTCTTGCTAAGTTCTTTGCAACTTACACTACGAAGGTTTAATTCTCGTTATTTGACTTGATTTTGTTCTTTTCATTAAAAATTTAAATAAAATTTAAAGTGATTATTTAATTTAAAGTTAATAAGCAAATTTTATTTATTTATTTTCTTTTCATTTAAAATTTGAATAAAATTAAAAAGTAATTATTAAAGTTAAAGTTAATAAGCAAATTTTATTTATTTATTCCATAAAGTTACTAAAAGTGAAAAGGCTTTATATAAAATCTCTTTTAATATAACTCGTTTGATTCGACTCTTTATTTTAAATTTTTCGTTGTTAGTCATCAGAGGTTTGTGAAATCTTGAAATATAAAAGTAATCATTTCCTTGTAATGTAGTTTGATTTTAAAAATTTTGGTATAGTTTAATTACAAAAATTAATCATTAATATTATTTAATTTGATTTATAAAATTTAATTACACACATTTGTTGAATTAATTTTATTAGCTATGATATTTTTAGACATCCTTTATAAAATTTCATGCTACGGCTACTGACTACAATAAAAATGAACAGAAAGAAAAGATGTAGGAATAAGAAAAGGGATAAGATCATTTAGCAAATCTTATGTTGGGTGTTAATTTTAGTCGCCTGTTAAGGTCACTACTTGGCCGACCAGGTTCCTTTTTATATCATGGATGTTGGTTCATCCTTTTTTTTTTTTTTACAACAATGTTGGCCCATCTTTGATTAATTAATAAAATGGACAATGCATCCAAATTTATTTATTTATTTAAAAATGTGAGTTATGTAACTAATAACTTGACTTAGGGTGTGTTTGGTGTAAAGGAAAGTTTTTCTTTGAAGATATTTTTATGGAAAACAAGTAGAACTTTTACATATTTTTTCTTTTTTGGTTGGTCAGTAGAAAATAAAAATTCGAAAAGATTTTTAGTGTTTGATTTACGAGTAAAAAATATTTTTGAGAAATGTCTTTTATTTTTACTAGAGTAGAAATGATTTTGAAAAGAAAATATTTTTTAAAAACAAGCTAAACTCTTCTGAGGTGGGTCGAGGGTAGGGGTTAAAAAATGTTTTTTTAAAGTTGAAAATAATTTTTAAAACAACTTAATTTTTTTTTGTGGGTGGGGGGGTGGGGGGTTGAAAATTTTTTGGGGGGTGGGGGTAAAGGATCGAGGTGAAAAAAAAGAATTTTTTGAAGTTGAAAATATTTTTTAAAAACAAACTTCAATTTTATTTATTTTTTTGGAGGGAAGGTAAGGGAGGTCCGAGTGAAAAAATAAAAAATTTAAGTAGAAAATATTTTTTAAAAACAAACTTAAATTTTTTTTAAAGGGGGGGGGGCATGGGGGTAGGTGGTTTAAAAAATTAAAATTTGAAATTAGAAATATCTTTTAAAAACAACTTAACTTTTTTTTTGGAGGGTGAGAGTGGGGTAAAAAAATTGAAGTGAAAATATTTTTTAAAAACAAGGTTTTAAATTTTTTTTTTTTTCTTTCTTTTTTTTTTTTGGGGGGGGGGGGTTAGTTGAGGGTAGGGACATAATAAATTTATTTTTTTCAACAAAAAAAATTGTAATTAAAAGTTGGAAGAGAGTTTTGAAAATGTTTTCCTTAAGTTTTGAAGGGAAGTAATTTTCCTTAAATTTGAGCAAAATGAGTTGCTTTGAAAATTATTTTCCAAAACATTTAACTCAATAAAATAAGAAAAAATTAGAAAACATTTTTCGAAAAATATTTTCTTTCATACCAAACACACCCTTAATGTTGTGTTTGCATTAAAGTACTTTGAAGGTACAATCAAACAACAAACTAGATGAGAAAAAACTTGTGTTATTTGTTGGAATGAGAAAAGCAAATTATTTTTTGCAAACTCTATTATGGAGGTTGAAGTAAAAAAATTAAACTTCAACTAGTGAAAAAGTGAATTGAAATACTTTATTTTGAGAAACTAATTTTTCTAATATTGATTAATTCTGATAGCGCCAATATAATAGTTGAAATACAAAATTGTTCTATGACGGTAAATTTAGACTCGTGAGAAGAAAACACAAAATTGTGAGATCAAACTGATCACGGGTATATCATCAATATTAATCGTGTTAAAATTTGTGATAATCTTGCAGATTTATAAACTAAGGTCTTGGCAGGATAAAGAGTCTGAAACACATCGAGGGGAATGAAATTGAAGCTAAAAATTATAAGTTAGATATGAAGAAATCCAACCTGGGACTAGAGATCCTATAACCAGGTTCAATGGGAAGAACGAATCATATGATTACTTATTGTGAAATGCACTATTCCTAATTTTATTCAATCCCCATGATGTGAGTACAGTTCTATAATGATTTGTGGAGGTTAAGTATTTACCTCTTAATGAAATTATGTATCTCGTATGAGTGGGGTGTCAAACTTTAGGTCGTTTTTATGAGAATGAGTTTGTTCTCAGAAAACACTCATGAAACCGTAATAGCACAAGACCGTAATGTGCTGGCTATTAAATCTTATGCCAATAACACCTTGATTATCATATGTAATCAGTGATACTTTATTTCCCTGAAGTAGTCAAAGTCTGAGACCACTACTGACTTTGAAGTAAAGATTATTGTTTTTACTAAATGAAGGTTCAATGCATGACACACTTTCATTCTGCATAATAGACCCTTCAACTAAATTAGTGAATTCTCTTATATATTTTAATATCAAAATGAGTGAGGAAATGTTGGTGTATTATGCATTTTATTAATAAAACAAAATGTTGACTGCATAAGTTATTGAGTATAAATTGTGATAGAAGATGACTATTGATATTTGTAACTTATATGGTCAATAGTTCTTGTAACTAATATGGTCATTAGTTTCTTGTAACTCATATGACTATTAGTATTTTTTGTAACTCATGTAACATCTATCACATTTATATTTCCACATCACTATCCCTCATTTTACCTATCGGTTATATGGGAAGACTTCTTCCCCTATAAATAGTGATATTTCTTCCTTTGTGAAGTATCTTTACGAAAAATGACAAGTGTGTAGTAATATTGTAGTATTTAGTAGTGAAAGAGAGAGTTGAGACATAGAAAACTATTCTAAGTCATTCAACTATATTCACTATACACAAGAGAGTATAATAATTATATGTTTTAATGAAGGTGTTCTTATGTGGAGCTTTTGACTCTTCAATTAATCTAGAGTTGTTTGAGTTGTACGACATTGTTGGGATGTTGAATTTTGGAGTGGACAAGTCAAGCGTATTACTGCTGGATCGGTATAGATTATGTCCCAATGAACATGAATCTTCTTAAAGAGAGCGAGATATCTATGCCTCATCCTAAAAATTATTTATTCATTTTTTTCATATTATTTTTCAACTCTAATTTTTTGTATTTGTGATATATTACACCAATAATTTCCTTTGTGGATAAACATTGCTTCATCAATGATGGTGGTGGAAAAGATATTTCGAACATTAAAGCAATAGAGGAGCTATGTATGTTTCAGGAAAATAAAATAGGTAAAATTTAAATTCGAGATTAAAATAAACATGCCAAAAAGATCAAGTATTCAAGGGTTGCAACTTCTAATTTCCAACTTCTCATCTTCGATTAATTTATAGAGAGATTGGAAAAACATTTAGTTATAAGATTAAAGCATATTTAAAATAGCACCTTTGACCTAATAGCCAATGAAAGCCGTTAAAAAACAATAATAAATATTAATGCAAGCACATTAAACCTTGTAAATTAACTCAAATTCTATTCTCTAATATTTCTTTTTATTAATTATAATATAAATTCTTGGATATAATGAGAATGGACTGTTTCAATGTAACAAGATATTAACAAAGTGTATAAGTTGTTGGGGGTGCGTAAAAGCCGAAAAAAAAAGAGTAGAAGATTTGTTGAACGTGTAAATTTACCGCACTATGTCCATAAGAGATGGATCTACACATAAAATAATATAAGTAGTAAATAAATTATTAATGTATATGTAAATCCATAGACAATTTTTTAGAAAGAAATTAAAGAAAATGAATGACACTGATGTATCAAAGCAAATACAGCAAATGGTTAGATTCATTCGGCAGGAAGCCGAAGAGAAGGCCAATGAGATCTCTGTCTCCGCTGAGGAGGTTTACTTTGATTATATTGTTAGTTTTTTATGTGAATAATAAAGTTGAATATTAATGTTACATTTTTGCAGGAATTTCAAATTGAAAAATTACAATTTGTTGAAGCTGAGAAGAAAAAGGTGAGACAAGAGTATGAGAGGAAAACCAAGCAGGTGGAAGTACGTAAGAAAATGTGAGTTTTAATTATTATAATGTATATATAGGATGAGAGTTAATATAGTTGTTGGTTTTTTTTGTGTGTGTTAATATATGAATTGTTATTTTGTAATTAGAGAGTATTCTATGCAACTAAATGCATCCCGCATCAAAGTTCTGCAAGCACAAGATGACGTGGTGAGTGGAATGAAGGAGTCTGCTAGAAAGGCACTTTTAAAGATTTCAGGTGAAAAAAACAATTACAAAAAGATTCTCAGAGGATTGATTGTTCAGGTAAATATAATATAATCCATAAACGTTGTTTTGATCTGCAATATGCAATCATAACTCTTCTTCTTTGTTTGTTTGTTTTAGAGTCTGTTGCGACTTAAAGAGCCATCATTGTTATTGAGGTGTAGGGAGATGGATGTTTCATTAGTTAAATCAGTTGTAGAGGATGCAAAAAAAGAGTATGCAGAAAAAGCCAAAGTTCGCGCCCCTAATGTCACCATTGATAATGTCTATCTGCCTCCACCTCCAAATGATTCTGATCCTCATCGTGCCTCTTGGTACCCTCTTAATTCTTTTTCTCAAATATACTTGCAATTTCTTTCACAAATCCTTTCCTCTTCCATTTGTTTCATTCTTGGTACCTACCTGTACATGAATATATGATATTTACACTACAAATGGAGATAGCTTTATTTAATCTTACAAACTTTCACACTAATAATATGACTCAACCTAACTCTTGTATTCCTTTCATAATAATTTATGTTGTTGTACTGTGTTTTTATTTTTGATTTGACACAGAGTTCACCAAAGTAAAGAAGATGTTGAATTTTGTGGTCTTAAACTAAAGAATGGTAGAAACTGACATCTTAAATATGTCGTGTGAAAACTTGGAAATTTTTCCACAAAAATTTTCTTTTTAAAACAGGCCAAAAACCTTCGGCCTGTGGATACATGTTATATATTTGTAATAACTAATTTTTATTGATCCCTCCTTGGTGGATAAGTTGGGATTTTCATTTATTGCTACAACCATTCATCATATGGTTGCAGCAGCTAATAGAACTATGAGGAGTAGAACCCTTTTGTGATTTTTTGTTGCTGCCATTGGGAAATTGTGGAGTAGTGCTAGCTAGGGTCTTGGTGACATCAAGATGAACTTTAAGGAATTGACAATGGATCGGAGGAGTTCATGTACATAGGAAAGAGGTATGTGCTAAGATGATCTGGCAGGCATATTTTGAGCACGAGCTGGGAAGTTGGCTAAAATATTCCATGTGTAATTATGTACAATGGTATGCATTAGAAGCCACTAGCTCACCTGAAACTGACACTAGCCAATCCAGTATATTAGTTGAGTTAGATAAATTGTTGGTAGAACCTACTTAACTACGTCCCTCTAGATCAATATTTGACCATAAGATTGTGTTACATGCATCTGGAACTAAACCTATTGATAAAAGACCTTACAGGTATCCAACGGTTGATAGAAACCTTGGTTAATCAATTGTTGGATCAAGGTATTGTTCAGCCAAGTTGCTGCACCCGTGGTATTATTGGTGGAGGAAAATGATGGTACATGGAGGATGTTGTAGTTGACTATAAAGATCTGAACAAGTTTCACATTCCAATAGTGGAAGACTTGTTGGATGAACGTAACTGGGAGGATCTAAATTTTTTAGCAAGATAGATACCACCAACTGAGTATGGCTACGGATTACATCATACCAAAGACTGCATTAGGACTCACTCACTCGGGTCACTATGAAAATATTATTGGATTATCTAATGCTCCTTCAACTTTCTAAGGCCTAGTCCGTACGGCTTCCAACCATTTTTGAGAAAGTTTGTCTTGGTACTTTTTGATGATATTCGATTTATAGCAGAACCTTGGTAGATCATGTATGGAAGTTGAAGTCTGTTTTCCAAGAACACCAATTGGGGTGTAACAGATTGAATACTTGGGACATTTTATCACAGAGGTGTCCACTGATCCACAGAAGATAGAATATGTCAAAAATTGGCTCATTCCCTCAACTCTGAAACAACAAAGGGGTTTTATTGGTTACTATACAAGGTTTATCCAAGACTTGTGAGTGATAGCTAAGCCTCTCGCTGACTTGTTGAATAAATACAGTTTCAAACTGTCTCCACTAGCCACAAATGCTTTTGACAAGCTCAAGTTGGCCCTCACTGTCTTACCTGTATTGGCTTTGCCTGATACAGGTAAAACAGAGATTAATGCAAGTGTTATAGAATCAGTGTTCTGTTGATGCTATCAACAATCCAACACCAATATCTACTCCAAATTAGTTCAAATTTGAAACATAAATTTTTTATATCATAAAAAACAAACTAAATTTGTCAAAAGAACAATAAAGTTAAAAGGATGCGAGAAAATAGGGTGTCCAATTAAATTTTTTCAGATTCAATAGATTGATAGGCAGCCAAGTCACGTCATGTCATTTTATATAGAAATAGCACCCATTGATCATTTTTCTACTGTACATTTGAAATATAGCCACTATTCTATAGTTAAATTCTACAAGTGGAAATTATCTTGGAGTTACATTGGTGGAATTAGTAAGTCGAGGAGAATGAATTATTCTTTGTAACTATCTATAATCATGCTCTATTAGTCCATTTTAAACAATTATTAATTAAGTTAATATGATTTCCAACATATGAAATTTGATCAACTGTTGATAGTGAAATTACATGGAGTTGATTTTACTTTGGTGTAATGAAAGCTCTGGAGGAGTAGTTCTGGCTTCTGATGATGGGAAGATTGTATTTGAGAACACACTGGATGCTCGACTGGATGTCGTTTTCAGGCAGAAACTCCCTGAGGTAATAATTATATGGTAAATGATAAACTTGTGATGAGGAAATCTATCAGAATTACAAGTTTACATGTTTTGCTCTCTTTCTGCAGATACGTAAACAACTTTTCAGTAAGATGGCTGCATGAGGATTATTCTCACACAATTTCAATAACTTCACTTGTACGGTGGATGAATTTTATTCACTCATCTTTCCATCTTTACTGTTACATATATTCCTTCACATAGATGTGCAATCTTGTTCAGAATATTAATTGTTAGAACTGAGAATCATTGAATAAACATCATATTTTTTTACTATAGAAACAAATGCAACAATGTGCAACACGACACTAATGACGTCTCTTGATTGTTCTAGCTAGGAATCAGAATACCTCCTACTCCTAGCAGTTTTACCTTCTGATTTCCTACGTTTTCCGTTAGAAGGACCACCAAATATACCAAACCTTCCTATACCTCTAGAAAGGGAAGTTAAGAATGTTTTGCCCTGTCCTGTTTTGTCTATCATCCCTTGTTTCATAAACACTTGTTCTTTCTCCAGGTCACTCAGCCTCACCCTCATTCTTGATATTTCTAACTTCAGTTCTCGGTTCTCTCTCCTTAAAGATGCATAAGTATCTCTAGGAGACATGGCTGCACTTGTAACACCGCTGCTCATCTTTTGTGTATCTCCACAACTTCCGCATAGAGCATTCTTTAGTCGCAGCTGCTCAAAGTATAGAACTTGGACAGTCATAGGAACTGGGAGCCTGTCATTCTGTGCTGCATGATTGCATGCTTCTTGAGACAGCTTTTGACAATCTATGAATTTGCATAGCTTTTTGCATTCGTGCTCATCTAGCATCGGATGAGCCTACTCAAAGAGAAAGTACATGTTATCATGTTTAGGTATTCATATAATCAGATGACGTCTGTCTATAACTATAACTTTGAAATTTTACCTTCAAATAAATATCAATAGCTCTGTAAAGTCCGTCATCAATAACACGAGCATAATCAGGCAAAACTGATATCATAGCAATGAATTTCTCAAGGCTTAAATATGGATCAGTTGCTATTTCAGTTAGATACGTATCTATAAGACGTCCAACTTTCAATAAAGAACCATGGCTTGGAGAATCTAGATTTTCTGATTCATATCCACAATCTCCATTTTCTTCTTGGTCAATCCTCTGGAGGAAATGTATCAATATGCGCTTGACAGTGTCAACATCAAACAAAGAATCACCCGTCTGGAGAGATGGTATAAGCAAATCGTCAAGTAAGACCATTTCCAACCTGAAGGCAATCCTCCTCTCAATTTCAAGCCTGCAGGCTAGTACGGCATCCACCATGATAGCTATCCTCAACATCCCAAAAAGAAAATTTAGCGGAACAGATGAACTCCTCTCTGGAGGCAATAGACTAACTAGAGTTTCTACAATTGTTTTCTGCCCCTTTTTTCCCTTACATGGATATGCTCTCGCTGGATTCCAAATTTGTGGTTTCCCAATACCATTTAGAGAAACCTGCGGGTAATGCATCAAGGATGCAATTATGCTGTCTATGTGTAACCCAACATGTCCCATTGCCATGATAACTCTGCCATAAAAATCAATGCTTAGAACAGACAGATCTTCGACCCACCATTCCTTGTGTTCCAAAGATCCACTATCACAATCTAAACGAGATAGACCTGAAACAAGTTGCTCCTGACAAGCATTCGTGGCAATGGCATCAATGCATCTATCTGAAATACCAACCTCCTCGGCAGTAGGAAGCAGGTCTTCACAAGAAGAAAGAACCTCCACCGATTTTTCAAGATTGATAATAAATACGAGTCTGTAAAGTTAAAGTCTTTTTGTTTATTTTCATATAACAATTTTAATCTTGCTAATTCTTTTTCTAGTTGGTTTATTCTTATATTTTTTATTTCTTCTAAATGTTGTACTTCTTGTTTTGCTTGTACTTTTATTTTTTCTATTTCTCTTGATTTGTCTATTTCTTCATTTTCTTTTGTTATTCTTATCATTACTGTTAAACTATCTTCTAATCTTGCTGTTTCTTTTTCTAACATTAGATATAGATTATTTCCTATTTTTTTATACCTTCTTTCTAACAAGATAGATAAAAAGGTACGAAAGATATGGAAAAAATTAAAACCCTCGTACATAGAATATGAACTATCACAACTTACCAAAACAAGTAATGATAAGAAAAACCATTTAATAAATGTAATTTCAAAAACAGAGTATAAATATGTATGTTATTTAAAAAAACAACATGGACAAAGAAATATATAAGCAGCAATTGATAGAAACGATAGATGAAAAAAGACAAGAATTACAACATAGAAAAGAAAGATTAATAGAAAATATATTAGCAGGAGTATGTAATAAATCAATATTTACACAAAGAAAAAACATATTTATGTTAGAAATAGAAATAGATCACCTTGAATATAGATTACAACATAACATAATTCATAAATTATAATGAATAAAGAAGAATTTGCAGTAGATGAAAAAACATATGAAAATCAAGATGGAATGATAATAAAGATAATATTTTCAAATTTAGGAAGAAGGTATAAAAAAAATAGGAATAATCTATATCTAATGTTAGAAAAAAAACAGCAAGATTAGAAGATAGTTTAACAGCCATGATAAGAATACAAAAAGAAAATGAAGAAATAGACAAATCAAGAGAAATAGAAAAAATAAAAGTACAAGCAAAACAAGAAGTACAACATTTAGAAGAAAAAAAATACAAGAATAAACGAACTAGAAAAAGATTAGCAAGATTAAAATTGTTATATGAAAATAACAAAAAGAAAAACAGATAGAAAAAAGAAAAGATTAACAAATAAAATAAACCGAAATGGAACAAAAATTAAATGAAGATCTTGAAGTAAATGAAATAGATGAAAATGAAAATGACCAAAAATCAGAAATAAGTGACATAAGTGAGACATATACAGAATTTTAGAACAGGTAAATAAAAACTGAAAAAATTAGAATAAACACAGGAGATATGAATAGACCCAGTACGTCAAGAGTTAAAAACCCCAGATAATAGTCCCAGAAATAGTCCTAGAGCTAGTCCTAGATGGACACCACCTACTTATTATACAGAAAGTTATCAACAATCAGATAGAAATAATGCAATTGGAACAGTAGATTAAATAAAAATTGTATACCAAAATCAATAAGTGAACAATATAATTTCTTAGATCTAGATTGTGTCACAGACATAAATAAAGCAATATTACTATGGACAGGAAATATATCTAAACAGTTAATAGACAACAAAATAAAAACAACCGAAACACCGAGATACATAGAAAGAACATTCGTAGGAACAGCAAAATTATGGATAGAAAATCTACCCCCAGAAAGCTTAGAAGTACTTAGAAGTGATAATAAAATGGATGGATCCCCATCAGCAACAAATCTAGAAATATTAGAAAAATACGAATCAGCAATAAGAAATGAATTTGGAGGTATGACCACAGATATTAAAGAACAAAATAGAGAAAAAATAATAAACAGACAACTTATGACAAAATTTCTATATATGTAAAATATGTTACATTGAACATATACTTGTGCATTTAAGAATATTACTACAAATCAAAATATATTTAGATGAAGCAAAAGAGATAAGACAACAATATTTTACAAAATTACCAGAACCATTTAGCACAAAATAATTAAGATTGGGATAATGAAGGATAGTAGATACTTTAGGAGCTAGAATAAAATTTCTATCTCAATGGTTTACACAATTATGTGAAAGCCAAAAGAAAAATTAAAAATGGAAAAGTACTAAATAAAAATTTAGCATGTTGCAAAAATAGAATGGCACCACAATTTGGATGTACAAATAAAAAACAAAATCCAAAAGATATAAAAATTATAGAAAAAATAAAACTAAGTATAAATATAAACAACCAAGACGAAGGTATTATATAAAAAATTATAAAGTAAAAAGACCATATAAACCAAAGAGGAAGATATCCCAATGTACTTGTTACAATTGCGGAAAGATAGGACATATAGCTAAGGATTGTAAATTACCAAAAGATCCAAAAAAAAAACAAATAACGAATTAATCATAGACGATGAAAAATATGCAAATAGAATACATAGACTATGAATTAAGTGATAACGACAGCATATATGAAGTATCACATATAGAAACTGAAAATGAAGAAGAAAAATTAGATAATAATAAAATAGAAGAAGAAATATAATGTCTGAAAACGAAATAAAAATAATATCTAAAGAAAATTATGAAAATGAAGAATTATCACACCCCACAAAGATTACATATTTGATAATACAGTTTTTGAACAACAATAAAAGAAAAGAATTAGATTTAAGTGTTGAAAAGATACTTGATACCTACATCAAAAAATTGGTTTAAAAACACAAAAGAAAATAATATGTAGTTAGTCAAAAAGAACACGTTATAGACTGTAAATATACAAGCGGAAAACATATATACCTATAATAAGCAAACGAATAATAAATAAGAAATAAGAGACATAAAAAATAAAGCAGCTATAAAAATGTACATTTAGGAGGAACAGAATACTAATAAAAGCTTGTTTCAGAGAAGGAATAGATACACCCATTGAAATATATTTAGCAGATGACAGAATAATACACCCTATTAGAAAAAGTGTAATCAGTGCAGTTAAAGGAAATTTAATATACCAAAAATTTAAATTATAATAAATGCTAATTATACAGTAGCATTAACAGATACAAATATAGATAAATCATTAGTACTATATTGGAAAATGTCAGGAATAGAGTTAGCGCCAGGAAGTAATATTTACAGCAAGATGTAAAAATCTATATATATTAACAACAAAACATAAAATACAGCAAGGAATAAAATTGATAAGATAAAAATAGAAAATCCTTTCGAAAAATAATTACTGTAATAGATAATAATGACTATAGCTATAAAGAAATTAATACAGAAGGAGATTTGGAAATAGTAAAAGAAAGACTAAGCACCTCAAGTACACCAAGTACAAGCACATTAAATATATTGACTAGAGCTACCTCATAAAGGATGAGTACATCTAAAAGAAAATATGAAATACCACAAAATTTATTAGAAGAAACAACGCCATATCATTATTTTATAACGGGAATAATGGATCAAAGAAAATATAAAATCTTGATAAACACGGACAAGAAGAAAATCATATAATAAGAGAATTAGTATTAGAAGAATAAATTATAAAAACAGGACACATATGCCCTGGATTACCTAGTGAAATAGTAAATACAAATGAAGAAACAACAGAAAAAGAAATAATTATAGGAGGAATTCCATTAAAAATACAATTTAAGATATACCAAGGAAACCATAATATCACGTTATGAATAAAGACTAGAGAAAGTTAACCATATAATATAGAAAACGAACAATTAATAATAACATGTCAAAATAAGAAGATAATCATAAAAAGAACAAAATGAATAATGAAAATATATATAACTCGCAAAGTTATCATAGAAGGATATCACAACAGATATTATACCCCTATGATAGATACAGGAGCAGAAGCAAATATATGTAAATATAATTGTCTACCAGAAAATAA
This sequence comes from Solanum habrochaites, assembly GCA_027704765.1. Lineage (NCBI taxonomy): Eukaryota > Viridiplantae > Streptophyta > Magnoliopsida > Solanales > Solanaceae > Solanum > Solanum habrochaites. Next base: position 51,532,705 of record JAKWJA010002497.1, on the reverse strand, counting down.
ATGAGAAAAATTAAAAACACCAATGGTAGTAACAGGATTTAATAATGAAGGAAGTATGATTAAATATAAAGCAAAAAATATAAAAATACAAATATGGATAAAATATTAACAATAGAAGAAATCTATAATTTTGAATTCACAACAAAAGATATGTTGCTAGGAATGTCATTTCTAGACAAATTTTACCCACATATAATAACAAAAACACACTGGTGGCTTACTACGCCATGTGGCAATAAAATAGGAGCAAAAAGAGTAAAAAATAAACAACGAAAATCTATGGAATGGATAAAAGGTAGTGAAAAAATAAACCAGGAAATGGAAAATATAAATGAAAAACAAATAACACAATTAGAAATCATTATATTTACAATAGACAGAGTCAGAATAATTAATGAACAACTAGAACAATTATATAATGAAGATCCACTACAAGGATGGGAAAAACATAAGACAAAAGTAAAAAAATTGAATTAATAGACGAAAATAGTATAATAACACAAAAACCATTAAAATATAACTTTGATGATTTACAAGAATTTAAAATATATATAAATGAACTATTAAAAAACAATTACATACAAGAGAGTAATAGCAAACACACAAGAGCCCAACATTTATAGTTATTAAACACAGTGAACAAAAAAGAGGTAAAAGTAGAATGGTTATAGATTACAGAAATTTAAATGTCCAAACTAAAACATACAACTACCCAATACCAAATAAAATATTAAAGATAAGACAAATACAATGATACAACTATTTTAGTAAATTTGATTGCAAATCAGGATTTTACCACCTAAAATTAGAAGAAGAATCTACACAATTAACAGCATTCACAGTACCACACAAGGATTCTATGAATGGAATGTATTACCATTTGGATATAAAAATGCACCAGGTAGATATCAACATTTCATGGATAACTATTTTAACCAATTAGAAAATTGCATTGTATACATAGATGGCATATTATTATATTCTAAAACACAAGAAGAACATATAAGATTATTAGAAAAATTCATACATATAATTAAACATTCAGGTATAAGCTTAAGTAAAAGTAAAGCAGAAATAATAAAACCACAGATAGAATTTCTAGGAATACAAATAGACAAAAATGGAATAAAAATGCAAACTCATATAATACAAAAAATAATCACCCTTAACGAAAATATAGATACAAAAAAGAAATTACAATCATTTCTAGGATTAGTAAACCAAATAAGAGAATATATACCAAAATTAGCAGAACATTTAAAACCACTACATAAAAACATAAAAAGGACGTTGAATATTATTTTGACGATAAAGATAAAGAACATATAAAAATATTAAAAATTATGTAAAAAATTACCAAAACTATACTTTCCTGATGAAAGTAAAGCATTTACATATATAGTTGAAACGGATTCAAGTGATCACAGTTACGGACGGAGTACTGAAATATAAATATAACAAAGAAAAGATAGAACATCATTGCAGGTATTACTCAGGAACATATACTGAAGCACAAACGAAATGGAAAGATAATAGAAAGGAATTATTTGCATTATATAGATGTTTATTAGCATTCGAACCATATATTGTTTACAATAAATTTATCGTAAGGACAGATAACACACAGGTAAAATGGTGGATAACTAAAAAGGTAGATGATTTAGTTACAACAAAAGGAATAAGAAGATTAGTATTAAATATATTGAATTTTACATTTACAATTGAGATAATTAAACTGACGAGAATCTCATTGCATACTACCTCTCAAGAGAAAGATACACTAAAAGATATATTGGCTATGATGACTAACCTATGCCAAAAGATGGAAAAGATAGAAACGGAAGTACAAAGTCTGAAAGAAAAAGCTAATAGTCAGCAGCATGACTCAAAATATGCGGAGCTAAGTCACAGCATGACTATAAACATGCGGAGCTACAAGGAGACGTTGGGAAACTCCAAAAACCCCATAACAATGTTTGTTCAATGCAGCTACAGCCAGCCACACTCTACAGCAGGACAATCTACAAAAAAGGAGGAGGCTAAGGTAAAATATACAAATGTAAATATGAACAAATTATTCTCAAAAAAACATATACTCCTCAAAGTACCCAAAAGATACGTCCGTCACCCCACAAAAATACCTACAAAGCCAGCTTAGATTCCCAAAACAAACATACAATTATATCTCTCAGAACATATATAGAAAATATATACAAAGTACATAGTTTTATTAACCAGAACCCTAAAGCTAAAATACGAAAAACCCGACGAAGACTACATAACCCAGTATTTACAAGGATATAATAAATTAATTGCACAACCAGGAACTAATCCAAACCTAGTAGCAACTTGCTACACTATGGACTGTTAAGTACCGTATATACGATAATAGGAGACGAGATATCCAAGATACCAGAACTATATAAAGCTTTTTTACAGTATAAAAGAGTAACCAAGGGTACTCTTTTTATATAAAGTCCTACGCAACTACGGCAGAGATATTGTATGACGAAGTCAAACCTACAATACAAGTTATAAAGATCGGGCTAACAAGGGAAATGATAATCCCTGAGAAGATAGACACCCAAGAAGAGATACAAAGAGTAGATATTCCAAAATTCTATGCAAATAAAAGAACTATCGGAATAGATACTATATTGAACGAGATAACAAACAATTATTTGAATGAAAATGCAATATGGACATACTACAACCGAGATCAAACAATAATCTATTCAAATTGCAGAGATATACGATCAGCAGATATGGAAGAACTAAGACAATGGATACTAAGTCTACTAAGGCCAGAAGCTACACCAACAACAAGAGCTATAAGGAAAAATATTATTTCTCCTAATCTGATGACAAGATACTGCAAGTTGATAGGACAAAAATATCCTGATCATCTATGCACAAAATGTGAAGGAGAAGAAAACTATGTCCCAGACGTACAACTAGAATAGATAAAAAAAAAAAGGATAATAAATATGAGTCTGTAAAGTTAAGTCTTTTTGTTTTTGTCATTTTGCGTCGGCTAAATATCAGCCATATGTAAAAAAGTATTGTGTCGGCCGGTAATAAAAGTAAAGGCCACTATGAAAAGTAAATAGTAAAATTTTTGTTTTCTTGCGTCGGCCAAATGTAAAAGGGACAAGTGTAAAGTAAGTATCAATTTTTGTGTATAAATAGAGGGCTTTCCTTCATAAATAAAAAATCCAACTTACAATCTATCTCTCTACTTTTGCGTCGGCCAAATGTAAAAGGGTCAAGTGTAAAGTAAGTATCAATTTTTGTGTATAAATAGAGGGTTTTCCCTCATAAATAAAAAATCCAACTTACAATTCATCTCTCTACTCTCCCTCTCTTATAATAATCGCTGCTGACTATTAGCTTTTTCTTTCAGACTTTGTACTTCCGTTTCTATCTTTTCCATCTTTTTGCATAGGTTTGTCATCATAGCCAATATATCTTTTAGTGTATCTTTTTTCTGATTTTTGGTCATTTTCATTTTCATCTATTTCATTTTCTTCATTTACTTCAAGATCTTCATTTAATTTTTGTTCCATTTCATTTATTTTATTTGTTAATTCGAAGCGATTATTATAAGAGAGGGAGAGTAGAGAGATAGATTGTAAGTTGGATTTTTTATTTATGAAGGAAAGCCCTCTATTTATACACAAAAATTGATACTTACTTTACACTTGGCCCTTTTACATTTGGCCGACGCAAGAAAACAAAAATTTTACTATTTACTTTTCATAGTGGCCTTTACTTTTATTACTGGCCGACACAATACTTTTTACATATGACTGATATTTAGCCGACGCAAAATGACAAAAACAAAAAGACTTAACTTTACAGACTCATATTTATTATCCTTTTTTTTTATCTATTCTAGTTGTACGTCTGGGACATAGTTTTCTTCTCCTTCACATTTTGTGCATAGATGATCAGGATATTTTTGTCCTATCAACTTGCAGTATCTTGTCATCAGATTAGGAGAAATAATATTTTTCCTTATAGCTCTTGTTGTTGGTGTAGCTTCTGGCCTTAGTAGACTTAGTATCCATTGTCTTAGTTCTTCCATATCTGCTGATCGTATATCTCTGCAATTTGAATAGATTATTGTTTGATCTCGGTTGTAGTATGTCCATATTGCATTTTCATTCAAATAATTGTTTGTTATCTCGTTCAATATAGTATCTATTCCGATAGTTCTTTTATTTGCATAGAATTTCGGAATATCTACTCTTTGTATCTCTTCTTGGGTGTCTATCTTCTCAGGGATTATCATTTCCCTTGTTAGCCCGATCTTTATAACTTGTATTGTAGGTTTGACTTCGTCATACAATATCTCTGCCGTAGTTGCGTAGGACTTTATATAAAAAGAGTACCCTTGGTTACTCTTTTATACTGTAAAAAAGCTTTATATAGTTCTGGTATCTTGGATATCTCGTCTCCTATTATCGTATATACGGTACTTAACAGTCCATAGTTGTAGCAAGTTGCTACTAGGTTTGGATTAGTTCCTGGTTGTGCAATTAATTTATTATATCCTTGTAAATACTGGGTTATGTAGTCTTCGTCGGGTTTTTTCGTATTTTTAGCTTTAGGGTTCTGGTTAATAAAACTATGTACTTTGTATATATTTTCTATATATGTTCTGGAGATATAATTGTATGTTTGTTTTTGGGAATCTAAGCTGGCTTTGTAGGTATTTGTTTGTGGGGTGACGGACGTATCTTTTTGGGTACTTTGAGGAGTATATGGTTTTGAGAATAATTTGTTCATATTTACATTTGTATATTTTACCTTAGCCTCCTCCTTTTTTGTAGATTGTCCTGCTGTAGATGTGCTGGCTGTAGCTGCATTTGAACAAACATTGTTATGGGTTTTTTGGAGTTTCCCAACGTCTCCTTGTAGCTCCGCATGTTTATAGTCATGCTGTTGACTTAGCTCCGCATATTTTGAGTCATGCTGCTGACTATTAGCTTTTTCTTTCAGACTTTGTACTTCCGTTTCTATCTTTTCCATCTTTTGGCATAGGTTAGTCATCATAGCCAATATATCTTTTAGTGTATCTTTCTCTTGAGAGGTAGTCTGCAATGAGATTCTCGTCAGTTTTAATTATCTCAATTGTAAATGTAAAATTCAATATATTTAATACTAATCTTCTTATTCCTTTTGTTGTAACTAAATCATCTACCTTTTTAGTTATCCACCATTTTACCTGTGTGTTATCTGTCCTTACGATAAATTTATTGTAAACAATATATGGTTCGAATGCTAATAAACATCTATATAATGCAAATAATTCCTTTCTATTTATCTCCCATTTCGTTTGTGCTTCAGTATATGTTCCTGAGTAATACCTGCAATGATGTTCTATCTTTTCTTTGTTATATTTATATTTCAGTACTCCTCCGTAACTGTGATCACTTGAATCTGTTTCAACTATATATGTAAATGCTTTACTTTCATCAGGAAAGTATAGTTTTGGTAATTTTTTACATAATTTTTTAATATTTTTTATATGTTCTTTATCTTTATCGTCAAAATAATATTCAACGTCCTTTTTATGTTTTTTATGTAGTGGTTTTAAATGTTCTGCTAATTTTGGTATATATTCTCTTATTTGGTTTACTAATCCTAGAAATGATTGTAATTTCTTTTTTGTATCTATATTTTCGTTAAGGGTGATTATTTTTTGTATTATATGGGTTTGCATTTTTATTCCATTTTTGTCTATTTGTATTCCTAGAAATTCTATCTGTGGTTTCATTATTTCTGCTTTACTTTTACTTAAGCTTATACCTGAATGTTTAATTATATGTATGAATTTTTCTAATAATCTTATATGTTCTTCTTGTGTTTTAGAATATAATAATATGTCATCTATGTATACAATGCAATTTTCTAATTGGTTAAAATAGTTATCCATGAAATGTTGATATCTACCTGGTGCATTTTTATATCCAAATGGTAATACATTCCATTCATAGAATCCTTGTGGTACTGTGAATGCTGTTAATTGTGTAGATTCTTCTTCTAATTTTAGGTGGTAAAATCCTGATTTGCAATCAAATTTACTAAAATAGTTGTATCATTGTATTTGTCTTATCTTTAATATTTTATTTGGTATTGGGTAGTTGTATGTTTTAGTTTTGGCATTTAAATTTCTGTAATCTATAACCATTCTACTTTTACCTCTTTTTTGTTCACTGTGTTTAATAACTATAAATGCTGGGCTTGTGTGTTTGCTATTACTCTCTTGTATGTAATTGTTTTTTAATAGTTCATTTATATATATTTTAAATTCTTGTAAATCATCAAAGTTATATTTTAATGGTTTTTGTGTTATTATACTATTTTCGTCTATTAATTCAATTTTTACTTTTGTCTTATGTTTTTCCCATCCTTGTAGTGGATCTTCATTATATAATTGTTCTAGTTGTTCATTAATTATTCTGACTCTGTCTATTGTAAATATAATGATTTCTAATTGTGTTATTTGTTTTTCATTTATATTTTTCATTTCCTGGTTTATTTTTTCACTACCTTTTATCCATTCCATAGATTTTCGTTGTTTATTTTTTACTCTTTTTGCTCCTATTTTATTGCCACATGGCGTAGTAAGCCACCAGTGTGTTTTTGTTATTATATGTGGGTAAAATTTGTCTAGAAATGACATTCCTAGCAACATATCTTTTGTTGTGAATTCAAAATTATAGATTTCTTCTATTGTTAATATTTTATCCCATATTTGTATTTTTATATTTTTTGCTTTATATTTAATCATACTTCCTTCATTATTAAATCCTGTTACTACCATTGGTGTTTTTAATTTTTCCCATTTATTTTCTGGTAGACAATTATATTTACATATATTTGCTTCTGCTCCTGTATCTATCATAGGGGTATAATATCTGTTGTGATATCCTTCTATGATAACTTTTGCGAGTATATATATTTTCATTATTCATTTTGTTCTTTTTATGATTATCTTCTTATTTTGACATGTTATTATTAATTGTTCGTTTTCTATATTATATGGTTTAACTTTCTCTAGCCATTTTATTCATAACGTGATATTATGGTTTCCTTGGTATATCTTAAATTGTATTTTTAATGGAATTCCTCCTATAATTATTTCTTTTTCTGTTGTTTCTTCATTTGTATTTACTATTTCACTAGGTAATCCAGGGCATATGTGTCCTGTTTTTATAATTTATTCTTCTAATACTAATTCTCTTATTATATGATTTTCTTCTTGTCCTGTGTTTATCAAGATTTTATATTTTCTTTGATCCATTATTCCCGTTATAAAATAATGATATGGCGTTGTTTCTTCTAATAAATTTTGTGGTATTTCATATTTTCTTTTAGATGTACTCATCCTTTATGAGGTAGCTCTAGTCAATATATTTAATGTGCTTGTACTTGGTGTACTTGAGGTGCTTAGTCTTTCTTTTACTATTTCCAAATCTCCTTCTGTATTAATTTCTTTATAGCTATAGTCATTATTATCTATTACAGTAATTATTTTTTCGAAAGGATTTTCTATTTTTATCTTATCAATTTTATTCCTTGCTGTTATTTTATGTTTTGTTGTTAATATATATAGATTTTTACATCTTGCTGTAAATATCTTACTTCCTGGCGCTAACTCTATTCCTGACATTTTCCAATATAGTACTAATGATTTATCTATATTTGTATCTGTTAATGCTACTGTATAATTAGCATTTATTATAAATTTAAATTTTTGGTATATTAAATTTCCTTTAACTGCACTGATTACACTTTTTTCTATAGGGTGTATTATTCTGTCATCTGCTAAATATATTTCAATGGGTGTATCTATTCCTTCTCTGAAACAAGCTTTTATTAGTATTTCTGTTCCTCCTAAATGTACATTTTTTATAGCTGCTTTATTTTTTATGTCTCTTATTTCTTTATTTATTATTCGTTTGCTTATTATAGGTATATATGCTTTTCCGCTTGTATATTTACAGTCTATAACGTGTTCTTTTTGACTAACTACATAGTATTCTTCTTTTTGTCTTTTAAACCAGTTTTTTGATGTAGGTATCAAGTATCTTTTCAACACTTAAATCTAATTCTTTTCCTTTTATTTGTTCAAAAACTGTATTATCAAATATAATCTTTTGGTGTGATAATTCTTCATTTTCATAATTTTCTTTAGATATTATTTTTATTTCGTTTTCAGACATTATATTTCTTCTTCTATTTTATTATTATCTAAATTTTCTTCTTCATTTTCAGTTTCTATATGTGATACTTCATATATGCTGTCGTTATCACTTAATTCATAGTCTATGTATTCTATTTGCATATATTTTTCATCGTCTATGATTAATTCTGCTATTTGTTTTCTTTTTGGATCTTTTGGTAATTTACAATCCTTAGCTATATGTCCTATCTTTCCGCAATTGTAACAAGTACATTGGGATATCTTCCTCTTTGGTTTATATGGTCTTTTTACTTTATAATTTTTTATATAATACCTTCGTCTTGGTTGTTTATATTTATACTTAGTTTTATTTTTTCTATAATTTTTATATCTTTTGGATTTTTGTTTTTTATTTGTACATCCAAATTGTGGTGCCATTCTATTTTTGCAACATGCTAAATTTTTATTTAGTACTTTTTCCATTTTTAATTTTTCTTTTTGGCTTTCACATAATTGTGTAAACCATTGAGATAGAAATTTTATTCTAGCTCCTAAAGTATCTACTATCCTTCATTATCCCAATCTTTAATTATTTTTGTGCTAAATGGTTCTGGTAATTTTGTAAAATATTGTTGTCTTATCTCTTTTGCTTCATCTAAATTATATTTTGATTTGTAGTAATATTCTTTAAATGCACAAGTATATTGTTCAATGTAACACATTTTACATATAGATAATTTTGTCATAAGTTGTCTGTTTATTATTTTTTCTCTATTTTGTTCTTTTATATCTGTGGTCATACCTCCAAATTCATTTCTTATTGCTGATTCGTATTTATCTAATATTTCTATATTTGTTGCTGATGGGGATCCATCCATTTTCTTATCACTTCTAAGTACTTCTAAGCTTTCTGGGGGTAGATTTTCTATCCATAATTTTGCTGTTCCTACGAATGTTCTTTCTATGTATCTCGGTGTTTCTGTTGTTTTTATTTTGTTGTCTATTAACTGTTTAGATATATTTCCTGTCCATAGTAATATTGCTTTATTTATGTCTGTGACACAATCTAGATCTAAGAAATTATATTGTTCACTTATTGATTTTGGTATACAATTTTTATTTAATCTACTGTTCCATATTGCATTATTTCTATCTGATTGTTGATAACTTTCTGTATAATAAGTAGGTGGTGTCCATCTAGGACTAGCTCTAGGACTATTTCTGGGACTATTATCTGGGGTTTTAACTCTTGACGTACTGGGTCTATTCATATCTCCTGTGTTTATTTCTAATTTTTTCAGTTTATTTACCTGTTCTAAAATTTCTGTATATGTCTCACTTATGTCACTTATTTCTGATTTTTGGTCATTTTCATTTTCATCTATTTCATTTACTTCAAGATCTTCATTTAATTTTTGTTCCATTTCGTTTATTTTATTTGTTAATTCTTTTTCTTTTTCTATCTGTTTTTCTTTTTGTTTATTTTCATATAACAATTTTAATCTTGCTAATTCTTTTTCTAGTTCGTTTATTCTTGTATTTTTTATTTCTTCTAAATGTTGTACTTCTTGTTTTGCTTGTACTTTTATTTTTTCTATTTCTCTTGATTTGTCTATTTCTTCATTTTCTTTTGTTATTCTTATCATGGCTGTTAAACTATCTTCTAATCTTGCTGTTTCTTTTTCTAACATTAGATATAGATTATTTCCTATTTTTTTTATACCTTCTTCCTAAATTTGAAAATATTATCTTTATTATCATTCCATCTTGATTTTCATATGTTTTTTCATCTACTGCAAATTCTTCTTTATTCATTATAATTTATGAATTATGTTATGTTGTAATCTATATTTAAGGTGATCTATTTCTATTTCTAACATAAATATGTTTTTTCTTTGTGTAAATATTGATTTATTACATACTCCTGCTAATATATTTTCTATTAATCTTTCTTTTCTATGTTGTAATTCTTGTCTTTTTTCATCTATCTTTTCTATCAATTGCTGCTTATATATTTCTTTGTCCATGTTGTTTTTTTAAATAACATACATATTTATACTCTGTTTTTGAAATTATATTTATTAAATGGTTTTTCTTATCATTACTTGTTTTGGTAAGTTGTGATAGTTCATATTCTATGTACAAGGGTTTTAATTTTTTCCATATCTTTCGTACCTTTTTATCTATCTTGGTTCTTTTTATTTTAGTTTCTTTATTTTTGTTCATTATATTTTTCTGTATAAAATTTTAAAAAGTCTACTTAATTTATCTGGGTTCTTAATTACTTTTATCTTATATTTATTCGTACTTCTTTTTTTCCATCTTTCAAACTTTTCTGATTCAATCATTAATCTGTAAATATATCTAGATAATCATATAAATCATACATATCATAGTAAAGTTCATCTTGTATACTTTGTATGGTTAACTCAGTCCAACCTTGGGTTGTTATTTCTATTATTTCATATGTTACCAATTTGTCATAAATTTCTCTTTTTATATCAGTATTAAGATTTTTTAGTATATAGAGTAGTAATATCTTGTAATCATCATCATCATCTATTAAATAAGTATTCATCTTATTCATTTTGACTAAAAGTTTTATTCCTTCCGACCTCTTAATGGATTATACTTATCTATTATGAAATAATAATGATTTAATAATCATCTCGTCTAGTCACTACTACAGCTTTCTTCTTTGATTAGTTACCCTAACAGCGCCTCAACTTTGTTTACTCCCCTAAACGGCCTTCTTGCCTACTGGTTTCAACCTTAGGATGGCATAGTCTGGGCATACTTATTCGAAGAATATTTCTGTAGCAAACCTTCTAAAGATGTTTATTATAACATTATTAAGTCATGATAAACAATTATAATCAACAAGAGATTTTCGGGAATAAATCTATTTAGCTACTCATAAATTTAAGAGTGTATACCTGTTTTTGTAGATCTGTAGCTCCAGATTTTTCCATAGTTATTAATTTAGTTAGCTAGCTTTGATAACAATTTTGGGGTGGAAGCGATTATTATAAGAGAGGGAGAGTAGAGAGATAGATTGTAAGTTGGATTTTTTTTTAAGCTGGCTTTGTAGGTATTTGTTTGTGGGGTGACAGACGTATCTTTTTGGGTACTTTGAGGAGTATATGGTTTTGAGAATAATTTGTTCATATTTACATTTGTATATTTTACCTTAGCCTCCTCCTTTTTTGTAGATTGTCCTGCTGTAGATGTGATGGCTGTAGCTGCATTTGAACAAACATTGTTATGGGTTTTTTGGGTTCTCTTCACGATAATTTTGTTTCATTTCCAAGTATTCTGCCACACAACGCAAACGTGCTACGTTTGTAGTTGTGATCTCAAAGTTGATGCCATAACAAAACTTGGCAGCTAGTTCAAATGTTTCAGGCCCCCCAGGTACATGAGTTAAATCCAATTCTGAGAGATTTGGGTCTTTGGCATCCGTCACCATCTTCCGGATCTTTCCACTCAGAGACACCAAAGGAAACTATAGTAAAACACACAAGTGACATACAATTATCAAATAGAGTGTTAACTAATAATATTGGATTGAAATGAATTAGTAAATAGTGTGCGATCAAGATTCATATGTGCAAATTGGTTTCTGGAATACATTTGTTGCAATGCCACACCTAAAATTAGTAAGAACCATTTTTTTTATACTAGCACGCTCCACTGTCATCATCAGTGGGTGCTTAAAAAGTTTGGTGAACAAGATGTGTAGTAGTGCCCTTTGATAAGGTTGGTCTCAAATAGGCACCACTAGACACGAGGAATATTCTCAACCAAGTTTAACCATTAATTATATGTGTTTGGGGTAAGGCTGGCAGTGGTATCGGAACCGGGAGAACCGGACCGGTAATTACCGGAATCGGTACGGAACCGGTACAGGATGTAAAGTTACAAATATTTCTTACACGCTCTAATTAACTTTTTTCCCCTTTCTTTTTTGAACAATAATTTTGCCGAAATCCATATTAAAAAATTAAACGTGAGATTAAATATAATACGAAAGATGTTATGCAATTATGCAAATAATAATCACAAATAAATAAATAATTATTTAAACATAAATGAAACATAAAATAAAAGTTAGAACGAATGTACCGAACGTCTACTTAAAAAAGTAGACGTTTATGACCGCCGAAAGCCGAACGTGGAAAGTTGAAAATTGAATTTTGAAGCTCCAAATCTAATTTCCAAAGACCAAGTAAGACAACACCGGAATTTAAGATATTATATATTATAGAATTAGAGATTAGAGATAGAGAGTAGAGAGTTGAGAGAGTAGAAGATGAATAGATGATATTGTGATTTAAAACAATGAAATTTAGGGGTATTTATAAGTAAAAAAATGGGTTAAAGTGTAATTTTTAAAATTTTAGGATATCAAAAAAGTTAGGGGTGGGTAGAGGCCCTATTGGATGAATTTCTATTCAAATAGCCGTTGGGGGGCCCACTAGCCGTTACCCAACGGCTAGTAACGGCTATATTTAAAAAAAAAAATTAAACCAGACCGGACCGGTAATTACCGGAACCGATAAATTCCGGAACTTATCGAATTTCGTTCCAGTACCTGTTCCGGAACCGGAAAATTCCGATCCTAAACGGTACTAACGGTACCGAACCGGACCGGACCGGAATCCGATAGGTACCGGTTCCGCTGCCACTCTTTAGTTTGGGGTTCCATCTAGAGAAAATGATCAAAATGGGTTAGCTTTATTTTGGTCTTAATAAATTCTAGGTGATTGAAATAGTTTGACAGAATGTGTTCAATTTAATCTTTTATCTTAAAATTAACAATTTATCTCCAAAAGCAGTCAAATATAATTGTGAGTCTACATAATAACTTATAAAATCCATCATTTTTACCATCTTTATTAGCTCAAAGAAAGAGTTTTATGAATTCTAAAACATTGTTTTTTTAACATCTAACCACACAATCACAAAATAATTACGGAAAAAGGTATAAAATACCTTTGAAGTATTAAAAATGGTACAAAATTACCCTTCATCCACCTATTGGCTTCAAAATGCCATTTTCATCCACCTATTGGCTCCAAAATACTCTTGTCATCCACCTTTGAGTTTAAAATTGACCACTTATTTAATGATTTTAAATTTAAACTATTTAAATATTTTAAAAATACTTGATATTCAACTATTGGTTGTAATTTGATTTATTTGTATTATTTATAAACCAACCCAGTACCCACTCATTACTAAATAAACCCCACCCAATTAATAATCCAACTATAATAAAATCGTCATAAACACTACCAAAACAGGATGAAATTATTAGATTAATGAAAATAACATAAAAAATTATTCGAGTCCGAATCGATGCCCCAATTAAATTTATGTTGAACCGCTTATTTGGGAGGACACTTTCAATATGATTTTTCAAGATTGAATTAAAAATTTATGGTTAAAGGTAAAAAAGTAATACATCCCGAATTAATTCATGCACTTTTTAAAATTATATCTAAATGTTTATGATTTGTTTTTAAAACCTTGAATATATTATTTTAAAAAAAGTTATTTATGAAGTAACATCACATAATTGAGACGTAAGAATAATTAAGATGAACATAGTCAGACTTTTAAGTTTATCGGTAGTTTTTATTTAGACACTTGAATGTATGATAATTTACATCTATAGATATTTTCGTCTCAAATTCTTAAAAACACTCAATTGACAATAGCTTTTCAGTTGCTGAATTAATAATGTGAGTGATTTATTAATTTGGAGGGTTTAATTAGTAATGGGTAGGTAGTGAATTGATTTATAAATTATACTAATAAGTTAAATTATAACAAATAGTTGAGAGCTACGTATTTAAAAAATATTTAAATAGTTTAAATATAAAACCGTTAAATAAGTGGTTAATTTCGAACCAAAAGGTGGATGACAAGGGTATTTTGGACCCAATAGGTGGGTGAGAATGGTATTTTGGAGCCAATAGGTGGATTGAGAGTAATTTTATACCATTTCCAATATTTTAAGGGTATTTTAGACCCTTTTCCGAAATAATTATTGTAACTATGTTGAAATGTGATAAGTTGATAAAGTACCCAAAAGAACACCATCAACTGAGACACGAAATTGAAAAGAGTTGCAGCTTCCTGTGTAGAATTTCCAATCGAAAACATGACATGCATACGACAGATAATACTTAAAAGAGGTGCTAGTATAATTACTCCTTGCATTACATTTGCTCTTCCATTTAACCTTTTTACAAAAATTATTTTGTAATTACTAAGATGTTAGAGAAAATGATATTTTAGAATTCATTAACCTCTTTTTTGAGCTATTAAAGATGATAAAAATGATGGATTTTGTTTAGTTACGTGGGCCCCACAGTTATATTTAACAGTTTTGAAGATAAATTGTTAAGCTTAGGATAAAAGACTAAATTAAAAACATTTTGTGAAGGACTAATTCAATGACCAAAATAAAGCTAGCACAATACATCAAAGGACCATTTTGTCGTTCCTCCATCTACATCTAAGGAAGTAGAGTAGGCTTAAACAGTAAATACATGTTAAGAGAAGGAGAAAGAGAAAAGTACCTTATGCAGTAGGAAAGACTCTCCATTTAGAGCAATTCTAATATCCCCAGCAACATCAGAGAATATAGTGCTGATGATCCATAATAAAAGATTATATGTCACGACAACCAAGTAAGTAATATTAATCTTAATTATTCATGAAATAAGTCCTGCGAGGTAGCTAGCATTTCGATCTCCAAAAAGAACAAACTAAAGGGGTTTATCATTCTACCTAGTTTGACAAATTATACGAAATAATAGCATACATTATAATTGTGAGTAAATAACTTTTCATTGTAGAGGCAAAAGAGATTACCGGGTTATGAACGGAGAGTGTTGTTGAGACGACACCATTATATTGTTGTCACATTAATAAAAAATTTGACTGGAACTAGTAGTAGAATGAACAAATGACTATAACAAGGAAAGGGAAAGTGGGACATACATACACCAGATATGATATGATATGATAAATTAATTAATAATACTGCAAAAGTGAAAAAAGCTAAAGAATACAGAAATGGGCACAAGCTGACCATGTGAAGTGTTTTACTAATACCTTTTGCTTTACATTTCTCTCTCTATATATATATTTCTTTTTTACTATTAAAGTATTAGAGTCCCTTTCTTCAAACAAACATTTTATATATTGATAGAGTGAAACAGAAATAGTAACTAGTTAGGGATGAAAACGAAACAATTATTGATGGTTTTGCTTAATCCTGGTATTAATTAATTAATTAAAGGAATTTGCGGCCACAATGAATTCGAAATATCATAAATAAACAGAGATAAGGCGATGACAGGTGGGGTCATAAGGGACATACTCTCTACCACGCGCAAACGTTACCCAATCTCTATTTAACCGAAACCCCACCATACTTTAATTACTTACTTTTATAACTCCTTTTTCTTTTTTTCTTTTTCTTATTATTCATCCTATTTACTCTTCTTTTTTTTTTTTTTTAATTCTTTATGGAGTAATCACTTATTCTATTTTAAATACATATTTTATTCACATGTGTTCTTTTACGTATACTAACTTGTATAAATTATAAAGTTATGTTTACGTTTAAAGAAGGAAGTTGAAACTAACAAAACATCTTGATAAATGTGATAAAAAATAAAATATAATTTAATCTTGATTAAGGGAGTAGATTTATTCAAGGGAAAAGAGTGTGAGCTACCCTAAGTTTGTCATGTAAACTTGATACACCTCTCGTTATGAAAGTTACTCATATATATCCTTATCATTATACAAATGTCTCACACATACCCTTCATCTAAAGGAAGTGAAAAAAATAGTTTAAAATTTAATTTTTTTACATTAAGTTAAAAAATTCATGTAGTGGTATATATAATTATATATGATCCTTCTAGCAAAGTTCAAGGTATATTTTAATTACTTACTTTTATAACTCCTTTTTCTTTTTTACTTTTTCTTATTATTCATCCTATTTACTCTTCTTCTTTTTTATTCTTTATGGAGTAATCACTTATTCTATTTTAAATACATATTTTGTTCACATGTGTTCTTTTACGTATACTAACTTGTATAAATTATAAAGTTATGTTTACGTTTAAAGATGAAAGTTGAAACTAACAAAACATTTTGATAAATTTGGTAAAAAATAAAATATAATTTAATCTTGATTAAGGTAGTGGATTTATTCAAGGGAAAAGGGTGTGAGCTACCCTAAGTTTGTCACGTAAACTTGATACACCTCTCGTTATTAAAAGTTACTCATATATATCTTTATCATTATACAAATGTCTCACACATACCCTTCATCGAAAGGAAGTGAAAAAAATAGTTTAAAATTTAATTTTTTTACATTAAGTTAAAAAATTCATGTAGTGGTATATATATGATCCTCCTAGCAAAGTTCAAGGTATATTTTAATTACTTACTTTTATAACTCCTTTTTCTTTTTTACTTTTTCTTATTATTCATCATATTTACTCTTCTTCTTTTTTTATTCTTTATGGAGTAATCACTTATTCTATTTTAAATACATATTTTGTTCACATGTGTTCTTTTACGTATACTAACTTGTATAAATTATAAAGTTATGTTTACGTTTGAAGATGAAAGTTGAAACTAACAAAACATCTTGATAAATGTGGTAAAAAATAAAATATAATTTAATCTTGATTAAGGGAGTAGATTTATTCAAGGGAAAAGGGTGTGAGCTACCCTAAGTTTGTCATGTAAACTTGATACACCTCTCGTTATGAAAGTTACTCATATATATCCTTATCATTATACAAATGTCTTACACATACCTTTCATCTAAAGGAAGTGAAAAAAATAGTTCAAAATTTAATTTTTTTACATTAAGTTAAAAAATCATGTAGTGGTATATATATGATCCTCCTAGCAAAGTTCAAGGTATATTTTAATTTTTTTCATACATAATATGTGTGTGTGTGTATATATATATATATATATATATATACATACATATATATATATATACTTCATTGATTATCATTATTCAAGATTCTTATTTATTTTTTCATTCTTTACTGGAAATTAAAAAAAACTAAACTAATTTTTTGCGGCTATTTTTTAATTTAATTTTTCTATTTATAAAAACGGTGGCATCGATTGTAACATTTGATTTTTGTCGTTATAGAAAAACCATTGGGAAATTTTTTTGGGCCGGAAAGCTTTTTTAATAGTAACTTGAAATTTCCAAAACCTACGCAAGATTTGGACAAAATCGGAGTCAGTGAAATCTAAGAAAATCTGGTAACAATTTGGAGGTATAATTATGAATTTGATCATATGAGTAGATTCTAAGACGTTAAGAAACATGTATGACTTTACGAAATTGAATTCGGGCGAGTAGAACTGCCGAATTCGATCTTAGCGTGAGAGGATAGTTTCTAATTGTCATGAGATGAAGGTGTTTCGTGAAATGGGGATTTAAAATTCTTAAATTTGCTCACTTTTTCGGTACAAGTTGTTTCCTGCAGGGTCATTTTAGCGGGGTGAGTATCGGTATGGCGGGACAGTCGCGAGTTAAATTATAAAATAACCCCCAAAATATTTTATTCTAACTTTTTGACTTTGAGAGCTAAGGACTGACTCCAGGTAGAGTTTTCCACCATTCTTGAATCTAAAAGTAATATTTTCACTCCACGAATCCATTTTTTGATCCGTAAAACTTAGTTTCTTCGGTGATTATCGTTGGGGAAGGGTTTTGGAACTATTTGGATGTTGGAAAAAATCCTAACTTGGACATTGGGATCATGGTTTGATCTAGGGTTGAAAGTTTTGATTTAAGTCGGATATTAGACATCGTTTATTTATTCCCGTATTATTATGATTGTTTATAGACCAGGAACAAGCGAAAAGATCCAAAAAGGGAATAATCAAGTTTCTTAGGAGAATTAAGTTTGTTTCGAGGTAGTGATGGTTGTGATTTTATATTGTGTGATGTATGTTTCTTTTTGCTTCATTATAATACATGTATTTATGTGAATGTTGCATTATTGATCACACTAATTATAAAAGTGGATAGATGAATAATAAATGTCATGAATCATGACTTTATCATATTATTTCGAGAATATACTTGTTTTTGTGAGTGTGGCTTGTTTAATGGATCAGCTATTGAATTCTGACACCCTAACTGAGATCGGTTGCCATATTTCGGTATAAACATGGGATCAGAACATTATGCTATAAAGATTAGATCAGGTACCACGAATCGATACACTAACAATTTGAGTCTGGGTTCAATGAGAGGACCATTGACTTGACATAATTGTATAATTGAGAACAGTGAAATTCTTCGTATATTTGTAAATGATGTTGATAATGTATATGTTTGGTGTATGCATGTTTATTATGTTGTGATGGCTTATGTATGTTGCACTTAGTGAGATAGCCACGTGATTCTTCTGGTACACTGTGGTTATTTACTGATATTGCACTTTCTCTTTCTTTTTTGAGTACATGACATCTTCAAGCAGCTACTGAAAGACCTCGTCTAGAAGATCAGTGATCGTCATCGAATTCAAGGGTGAGCAAGCTCTTTCGGTCTGCCATGAGTTCTTTTTGAGTTTATGTCCACATTTTGGACTTAGACTTTCTAGTTAGTTATTCATATATCAATTTGAGGTTGTAACCCTTCTTGTTTAGACTTATGGTTGAACCTTAGATGTTTTGATACATTGACTTTCATGTTCTAGGCATTGTTTTCCCCATTTGTTTTGTTAGACTTTTGGAGTTCAGGAGAACTCTATTTCTTTTCCTTTAGCATTAAAACCTACTTTCATATATTTAAATGCTTAGTTGAGGTTAGTTGGTTAGTAGTTATGGTTCTCTCACCAAAGGGTTAGTGTGGGTGTCACTCACGACTGTCGGGGTCATGACATCTATGATTAAATTTTACAAGAAAATTAGTGAAATATAAATAAATTTTACCTTTAAATAATAAATTTAAATTAGTCGTTGAAACAAAAAAAGTCAAGAGAAAATATGTGTGAGAAGGTTCAAATACTTCTCATATAGATAATATTTTTTCAAAAGAAATAATTAATTACTTTCATTAGAGGAAATGGGTATATGTGAGTCATTTGTATAACTATAGGGCTATATATTATTCACTTTCACAATGAGGGTATCTCATCTCTAAATGGAAAAGACGAGGAGTATATCAGACTCTTTTCCCTCCCTTTTTTTCAAATTTCTTTTGTATATATGAACCTCGAGATTACTGATACTTTTTTATGATTCTTTACAAGTTAACATGAGAAAATCATATATGTGGATTTGGTATCCACTTCATGCAATAATTTTGGGTCTAAACTGATTTGTTTTAGTTTATTCTTCATCGAAATAAATTAGTGTTTGGGAGAAGAACTAATTAAAACTAGAGGGTTTAGAGTTGAAAAACAATCAAGAAAATTTAACAAGAAATTCGGAATAGGTCCAGAGCGCCTTGGCACTCAGAGCACCCCAAGACAGAGTCTGAAGTTAGGGATCTGGGGCGCTGCGCCAACCAGTGCACCCCAACCCAAACTCTAAGTTTGGGCTCAGTGCCTTGCGTCACTCAAAGCGCCATGGACGCTAGGTCTTCAATATTTTCAATCAGTTCTTTCTGTTTGAGTTCCCTTGAAACTTACCTATATTTTCTAGTTGATTTCTACATTCTAAGGTACGTCTAAAAAACATGAAATCATCCATAACATTATATCATGATCCTATAATCCATAATTCAATTCAAAGAGAGTTAAGATTCAATTTAAGAGAAGTTCTTAGAGTCTTCCAAAGTCTTTTGCAAATGTTTTAACTTGTTTTAAAACTTGAGTTGTGAGTTGACTAGAGAGTAAAAAGTGGAGTTCCTTTCTTCAAATAAGTATATGGGGACTATGTATTCCCAAAGAGTAATTTATTTTCACAATTAAACAAGTAAGGAAACTTTGATTTCCACAAATCTTTTGAGCTAGTTTTAGTAAAGTGTAAATGTTTTCACAATTAAACAATAGAGGAAACTTTGTTTTCCAAGAGAGACTTTGAGCTAAGTTTTGAGCAATAATCTCAAACATAGAAAGAATTTATGTTTTTTTAAACATATGATCTAGTAATATTTTAGGAGTATTATTGAGTACAGATATGGGGTGAATTCAGACAAACCTCAGCCCCCATAAACCATGTAGCCATCGCAGATTGAATAGGGTCATACTTTTTAGATGATTCCCTTGTACTTTTTAGCATAGACTAGTGATCCACTTAGTAGTTAGGTTCTATGCCCTTGGAAAGGTATAGGACAACCTTGTCAGTGTGAGGCAAAACGATGTATCGTCATAGCTCTAAAGTGATGGTTGTTGTTTAGAGAAAATCTCACAGATGTATTTGTATTCTTACACACACAAATTTAATTATATTTTATATACATATAGAGTTTATATTGTTTATCTATATACATATAGAGTTATTATTGTATTTATAAATACACAGAGTTTAGCCATATTTTAAAAGCTTTTCTTTATATGGAATTCCTATTATTGCTTTATATTGAAATAACTTAAGTTGAGTTGATTTGAGCCCACCTATGTTCTTTCTGTTCCTTTCAAGCTTATGTCATGTTTTAGGATTCCCCTCACATGATCGTACATTCAATGAATAGACGCTATTTGGCCTGCATTGTTGTTATGATGCACATACATGTAACAAGGATTTGCACCCAACGCTTCGTTGATCTAGTTGTGCATTTAGAGTCTTGTGGTGAGGATTTTTGCTTTTAGAGGACCTCGATTTATACTGCTTTAGTAGTTTTTAGTTGTTAGTATGATCAGGGGTCTTGTCCCGATATCCCTCTTGGTTTACAAGCTTCATACACAGTGAGTTAGTTCATTTTTTTGTCATTATCTTGTTATTGGTTTATGTTGAACTTTGAGTTACCATCTTTGGTTAGAAGAATGTTCTTTATAGATATTCTAAGTTATTTCATGATCTTACCTTTTAAGAATATTATATTGTTATTTAAGTATTCCTTTATGAGTTAAGCTATACCAATGGTTCATGTGGGACCAATAATGATTTTGTGAGTACCAATTCCTCTCAGACTGTAGGCTCGGGACATGACAGACTTGGTAATGGACCAAAGTTTAAGAGTCCTAGGAAGTTTATGAAGTTGTGTCAGTAGAATATTAGTTATCAATGTGAAGCGTGTCACATCTATAATTAGGAGGTTGCAACATTTTAAGAACTATGTCACTTCTTTCATACTCATGTTTGATAGAGTGTATCTTTATTAATTTTTTTTCTAACTTGTGCTTTCGCCTGTCTTTCAAATCATTCCTTTACGAAGAGTTGTCTGATATCGTTTGGCTATAAAGAATATTGAAACACAGGAACAAGGGGTGCCTAATGCACCAGAAGTGCAACCCCAAAGAGAGGTCACCAATGCTGAATTTCGTAAATCTATTCGATGTTGAGTCAAGTTGTGACCAATCAAGTTGCATAGAGAGAGAGAATCGATAGGAAGTGGTTGATACTTCTAAGGATCGTGGGTTCCTTAGGATGAATCCTCAAAGTTTCACATGTTAAAGTGTCAGAGAGGATCTAAAAAACTTTATTGAAGAGTTTCAGAAAGTTTATGTGATAATGCTTGTTGTCAATCGTGAGAGAGTAGAACTAGTTGCATATCAACTAAAGAGTGTTAGAATATTGTTCAATCCATGGAAGAGGAACAGGGTTGAAGGTGCACCACTTGTGAGTTGGGCTTTATTTGTGGAGGCCTTCTTGAGGCATTTTTCCCCCGAGAACTAAGGGAAGAAAAGGTACGAGAAGTCCTTACCCTTCAACAAGAATCTATGAGTGTTCATGAGTACAATATGAATTTCACACTACTTTCCAAGTATTCCCTGGAGATGGTTGCTGATACAAGAAGTAGGATAAGTTTATTCGTCGCTGAGTTGTCTCGTCTGTAAAGTAAGGAAGTAAAGACATAACATGGATAATGATCCATGTGCAACAGGATGAGGGAGACAAGCTAAGGGATACATAAGAGTTTAAGAATAAGAGACCTAAGACATTAGGGAACGAGTCTGGGCAACAAACGAGTAAGGCGAACCAGTCTTCCTTCTAATAGAAACAAAAAAAGACCTTCTTCATCATCTTCTAGTGCACATGCACCAAGCAAAAAATGTGAGTACAATAGTAAGAACTCCCAGAATTTCAGATCTACACATGCGCATTCTCAAGGTAGTATGGAACAAGGGGGTACCAAGACTTTTGCATGTGCTATGTGTGGTAGGATCCATTCAGGGGTGTCTCATGATGGCTCCATTGGTTTTTTCAAGTGTGGTCAGAACGGTCATTTTATGAGAGAGTGTCCTAAAAACAGACACTGAAATTGTAATGGGTGCAATAGATCTTGTGCTCCACCATACAGAGTTGCATCTAGAGGAGCTACTTCAGGAGCAAGCGGAGGACCAAACCATCTTTATGCTATCACTAGTCGCCAATAGCAAGAATATTTGCCAGATGTTGTCACTGTTATGATCCAGGTCTTTAACTTTGATGATTATCTTTGCTATATCTAGTAGCGAGTTTATCCTTTTTAACTCGTTATGTTGCGATGAGTTTTGATGTTCTTCATGTGTAAATTCTTGAGCTTTTTAGTGCTTCTATACATGTTGGTGAGTTTGTTCTAGCAAATAGATTCTATCGTGATTGTATTATTTTCGTCAATAGCAAGAGTACTATGCGTGACTTAATTGTGTTAGATATGGTAGATTTTGATGTCATTTTAGGTATAGAATGATTATATGCCTATTATGCAGCAACAGATTGTAGAACTTGAGTAGTAAAGTTCTAGTTCCCATTAAACCAGTTATAGAGTGGAAAAGTAGCTCTAAATGTCTAAGGATTGTTTTATTTCTTATCTTAAGGTAGGGAAGTTAGTTTCCAAAGGGATGTGTCTATCACTTAGTCCGAGTTAATGACTCTAGTGTTGGGATACCTCCGATTTAGTAAATTCTAGTAGTAAAAGAGTTTTCATGATCTTCCTAGAGTCCCTCCTGAGAGATAAATAGACTTCAGTATAGATATTCTTTCTGATACTCGTCCTATATTTATTGCGATATAAAATGGCACCATCAGAGTTGAAAGAGTTAAAAGAACAGTTGAAATACCTCTTAGACCTCCTATAGAAAGGTTTATTCGACCAAGTGTCTCACCTTAGGGCGCTCCGGTCTTCCTTGTGAAAAATAAAGATGGTTCCTAAGGATGTGTATAGATTACCGTTAGTTGAACAAGGTTACTATGAAGAATTGTTATCATCTTCTGAAAATTGATGATCTATTCGATCAACTTTAGGGTGCGTCTTATTTTTTGAAAATAGACATCAAATTAGGCTACCATCATTCGAAAGTAAGGGAATGTGATATTCCAAAGACAACATTCAGGGCCCGTTATGGTCATTATGAGTTTCTTGCCATGTCATTCGATTTAACTAATTCACCTGCAATATTCATGGAACTTATGAATATAGTATTTAATTCTTATTTCTATATGTTTGTTATCGTATTCATTGATGACATACTAATCTATTCGAGGAATGAGGAAGTTCATGCTAGTTATCTCATAATTGTTCTCCAAACTTTAAAGGATAAAGAGTTATATGCTAAGTTTTTGAAATGTGAATTTTAGCTTGAGTATATAGCATTCTTAAGACGTGTTGTTTTTGGTGATGAACTAAAGGTTGATACCCAAAAAATAGAGGAATTGCAGAATTGGCCTAGACCGACATCTTCTACTAACATTATAAGTTTCTTGGGATTGATTAGCTAATATAAAATGTTCTTCGAGGGATTTTAATCTATTTCATCTTCTTTGACTAAGTTAACTCAGAAAACATTAAAGTTTCAATAGTCTAAAGCTCATGAGAAAAACTTTCAAGAATTGAAAAAGAGGTTGATTATTGCCCCAGTATTGACCTTACCAGAAGGTACACAAGGCTTTGTTGTATATTATGATGCGTCTAGAGTTGGTTTGGGTTGTGCGTTAATGCAGAATGACAAAGTTATAGCAGATGCCTCTAGACAACTTAAGGTTCACGATAGGAACTACCCAACCTATGATCTAGAGTTGGCTGTCCTAGAATTCTCTTTTAAAATATGGCGTCATTATTTTTATTGTGTTTATGTGGATGTGTTCAATGATCACAAGAGTTTTCAACACATTTTTAGTTAGAAAGATCTTAATCTCACACAACGACGGTGGTTAGAGTTACTCAAGGATTATGAAATGAGTATTCTTTATCACCCAGGTAAGGCTAGTGTTGTTGTTGATTCCTTAAGTAGATTGTCTATGGGTAGTATAACCCATTTTGACGAAGATAAGAAAGAGTTATTGAAATATGTGCATAGACATGCACGATTAGGAGTACGAATAATGGATTCCACCGAAGAAAGAGTACTGGTGATGAATAAGGCTGAATCATTATTAGTGTCAGAAGTAAAAGAGAAACAAGACCAAGATCGTTTTTTACTTGAATTGAAGGCAAATGTTCATAAGAAAAAAGTAATTGCTTTTGAAAAATGGGGAGATGGTGTTTTGAGGTATCAAGGTAGATTTTGTGTACCATGGGTGAATGAACTCCAAGAGAGGATCATGGATTAAGCTTTAGCTCCTGATATTCTATCCAACCGGGTTCCACAAAAATGTATCGTGACTTGAGAGAAGTATATTGGTTGAATAGTATGAAGAAATGTATTGTAGAGATTGTTGCTAAGTGTCCGAATTGCCAACAAGTTAAAGTAGAGCACCAAAGGCCTAGTGGTATGACTCACAATATAGAACTTTCAAAATGTAAGATGGAGATGATCAATATGGACTCCATCACATGCTTACCACGATATCGTAGGCAACATGATTCTATTTTGATGATTGTTGATAAAATGACTAAATCAACCCACTTTTCGCCGGTAAAGACTATCCATTGAACAAAAAAATATATTAAGTTGTATATTAAAGAGGTAGTGAGACTTCATGGGGTTTTTATATAGATTATTTTAGATAGAGGCGCACAATTTATTGCACAATTTTGAAAGTCATTCAAAAAAAGGGTTGGGTTCAAAGGTGTACTTGAGTACTGCTTTTCATCCTTGCAAAAGCGAGCGCACTATTTAGAAATTAGAATATATGTTGAGATCTTGTGTCATTGATTTCAAAGGTAATTAGAATGATCACCTACCTCTCATAAAGTTTGCTTATAACAATAATTACCAATGTAGCATCCAAATAACTCTGTATGAAGCTCTTTATCGAAGAAGATGCAGATTTCCTATTGGATAATTTGAAGTTGGTAAATGTGGGTTGATAGGACTAGACTTAGTTAATCAAGTTATGGAGAAAGTGAAAGTTATTCAAGAGAGGTTGAAAATAACTAAGTGTTGTCAGAAATGCTATACATATGTTTAGAGAAGATACTTAGAGTTTGAGGTAGATGATTGAGTTTATTTGAAAGTTTCACCCATGAATGGTGTTCTGAGATTTGGAAAAAAAGAGAAGCTTAGTCCCCGGTATATTGTCCCTTACAAAATATCCAAGAGGAATTGCAACATAGCTTATGAGTTGATACCTCAAGATTTAGCAGCGGTTCATTCGGTATTTCATGTTTCCATGTTGAAAAAGTGCATGGGAGATCCTTCACTTATATTATCATACCTACTGAATATATTGGTATAAATGATAGCTTATCATATGAGGAGATTCCTGTTCAAATTCTAGATCGCCAAGTTCGCAAATTAAGGACAAAGAAAACAATAGTAGTCAAAATTCTTTGGAAAGTTCAGTTTATTAAGAAAGCTACTTGAGGATATGACGATGAGATACCCATATCTTTTTGAATCTGGAGAAGTTCCAAATGAAGTTACTAATCCTTTTCTTTGGATATTATTTTAAGTTCACATGTTGTATTTACATTTTGCTTGTTGGGTGTTTGAAATTGATGTTAGATATTACACCCTTATGCCATGGACTTAGAGTATTTTCTAAGACTCCGTGTGGCACTTGACAACTTACTCACAAATTTTTCATGATCTTGTAAGCACAAGTAAGCATTTGTATACTAAGAACACTAGGAGAATGAAAGGAAGACTTAGAGAATTTTGGAAGAAGTCTTATATTGCTTGGAATATTGCTTACAACTTTCTTGGTTCTTCCAAAGACTTTATTGAAATGTCTACGTTATTCTAGAGGAATTCTCTAGCCTTCTTGATTAATCTAGAGGGTTCTAGAGTTCTCCGCAAACCTCTCCACAACTCTAGACCCTTCCACCTCTATCCGGATGCAAAATTTAACTATGATGTGGCAGGACGTGAAACTCTCCCCCAGCTACTGATGCGATGACTGAGTCGCATCGTCACTTCATCGGCGATTGAGTCTTGTCTTCTCGTACGCGCAACCAATAGTCCATTGACTCGATCAATTCCCTCATGCAATTCCTTCAATTTCTTCGTTATCTCTTCTATGTCAGCCTCATGATCAACCTCCTTGCTAGGAAAAAAGCACCTTGACGGCTTCTTTGGCATCACGATATTGTTGTCCTTCCTAGTGCGTTGTGGCGAGTCCCCTTTGGCACTATTGTCTTCTTTCAAACTTGCAATGGTGGTTGAGAATGTCGTCCCCTTTTTATTATTGCTTCTCTCAAGTTGCATGGCCGTTATTCGCACTTGTCCTTCCGTCTTTGGTGCCTTACCTAGGGGAACCATGCATGTTCCTCCTTGCTACAAGACCAGAAGTCGTTGGAGGTAAGGGTCGATCACCGCGTGACACGCCTGGAAGAGTTCCTTCCCAAGAATTATATCAAAGATATCTAAAGGAGAAACAATGAAGTTTGTTTTACCTTTTCACTCGCCTAGCGTGATTCTTACTCCATGCACGACTCCACTCACGGGATTCGATGGTGCATTGACCATCCTAAGTTGGGCCTTACTTGGAGTGTAACGCAGCCCCAACCTTGTCGCTGCCATCTTGGTTATGATATTGACCTTTGCACCTGTGTTGACCATAGCATGAGCGGGTTTTCCATTGAACTTGATGTCGACATACTACATGCCGCATACTCTTGGCTTCTCTGGTTTCTTGGTCATAGCTCCGCATAGTCCTATCAAGCCCAACTGCATCGTCTCCACACCTTATTCTTGCTCATGTGCTTCCTTCTGTTGCTGCTCTCGCAGGATAGCACCAAGGTTGTTCAGCTCATGGCACCTTGCATATCCAAGCGGCTTACCGCAATATAGTAACCACCTCTTTTGGCAACCTTAGTCTTTCTTTCCGTGTTGCCATGACATCCAGACTTCTTGCCATCGGACTTATAGGTATCATGCTTCTTAGGATGTGGGCGCTGCTCTTCGCCTCTGCCACGATCTCCCCCACCGTTGTCATGACTACCTATCCTATCATCTCCTTTTGCTTTGTTGGGCGTCTCGTGCCTGAAGTTTTTCAAAGCTTCGGCCTACGTAATGGCTTCATTAATCGTCCTGACCTGTTAACATTCCAACTCTGTCCTGGACCAACTCTGCAGTCCATCCATGAAGTGGAACAACATATTTTCATCCGTGAGGTTGGGAATCTGAAGCGTAGGGGTGGTGAACTCTTGCACATATGCTCGTATGCTGCATGTTTGCTTCAGTTCCCTAAACTTGTGCTTTGCCTCATAGATGACGTTTTTAGGGAAGAATGCTTTCTTTAACTCCTCGCAAAATTGCTCCCATATGTTGATGGTGCGAAGCCCCTTCCCTATTTCCGACTCTTTACGCCTCCACCATAGAATGGTTATCTCCGAAGATACAACATAGCTATGTTGATCTTATTTTCATCGTTCTTTACTCGATTACACTTGAACTAATTCTCCAAGTGCCACAAGAAATTCTCGACCTTTTGCACGTCACGAACGCCTTTGAACATAGGTGGCTTGGGACCCTTGACCTTGGCCACCCTATCTCGGTCGAACGACGACAATCCTCCAACTTTTGCACCTTACTTGAGTGCTTTTATCTCGGACTTCATGGTCTCAATCATGCTCAACGCCTCCATGAGCCGACACTCCAAGGAAGTGATAGTCTCATTCCGATTAAGCACCTCCATAAGGCGACACTCCAAGGAAGTGATGGCCTCCTTCATCCCGAACTAGGCCCGCTAGCGACCTTCCAACTCCTTACAGATGTTCTGGTCTCCTCAAGGGTTAAGTCCTTAAGGGTCTTGAACTTTCCGTCGGCCACATTCATGCGCCGACCTAGTATCTCCACGGCTTACCTTGCTACTTCCACCCTTTCGACCCATTCTTATCTAGCGGTGACGTCTATGGCGTCATCGCCCATTTTTTCGTCACTTGATTTAATAGTCGATGGTGGATGGGATGTTAGATCCTCGCTAGGTGTGGGGTCGGTTAGAACCTCCTTACTATCCTTTTAATGTTTCCTCCCCTTTCGGTTCTTCCTACCACCATCCATATGGACGTTGGTGGTGCTAGCGCCGTTTACGTCTCCTTCGGTAGTCATTCCCTTAGTATCAAACCTCGCTCTGATACCACTTTGTCACGGACTTAGAGTATTTGCTAAGACTCCGTGCTGCACTTGACAACTTACTCATGAATCTTTCACGATCTTGTAAGCTCAAGTAAGACATTTTATAATAAGATCGCTAAGAGAATGAAAGGAAGACTTAGAGAATTTTGAAAGAAGGCTTATATTGCTTGGAATATTTCTTACAACATTCTTAGTTCTTCCAAAGACTTTCTTGAAATGTCTTCTCTAGCCTTCTTGATTAATCTAGAAGGTTTTAGAGTTCTCCGCAAACCTCTCCACAACTCTAGACCCTTCCGCCTCTATCCGAATGCAAAATTTAACTATGATGTGGCGGGACGTGACACTTAGACCACTAAGAGTAATCTCATTCGAGGAAGAATGTTTCCAAGGGGGAGGTATTATAACATCTCGCTATTCGAAATAATCAAGAAGAAATACAATTACATTGAAACTATTTTTGGAAATAATTAAATTTGAAAAGTTTGAAAAAGTTAAGTTAAGTATGTGTTTTGGGTCAGTTTCAAAAAATCATAACTCCTATATCAGAATAGTTAGGTGTGCTCTAAGATACCATATTTAAAATATTTGAATTAACTTCAAAGCGCCACCAATTTTTCTCAATTTTGAGTTTGTATGAGAGAGATATGTCCATTTAAAGTTGGGTTGTCTATATAATAGAAGTCAAAACTGCAATTTTAGAAGGCTACTTTGGTCTTTTCACTACCCAATTATTTAGTTTCATTTTTGATTATTAAGTTGGGGTGGTACAGTTTACACTTCATCAAAATAAGTTATGGTTTTGAGAGAAGAGAAAAGAAGAGGAGAAAAGACGAGAAGAAGCAAGGAATCATTAAGTACTTGAAGCTAGGCTTGTGGATTTCATCAATGGTTGATCCTGACGAGGTATGTGAGATCACATAGCATTGGTTCGTTCACCCATGCACCAATCATGATTTTGATTCAGCGACAATGTTTTCTTGAAAGTATTGAAATTGAGTTCTTAATGGATTTTGTTGATGTTTCTATTGGGTTCCTAATTGTTGAAGTTATTGAGAAGTTCTTAGTTTAGATACATGAAACTAGTTGCCGATTTGAGTAAATTCTTTCATATTTTGGTTATGTATTTGAATGTAAGTGTTTGGGAAAAGAACCATTTTAATCTAGAGAGTTTATAGTTGAAAAACGACCAAGAATATTTGTCAAAAATATGGGAACAGGTATGGGAGATGCGCCACTCAGAGCGCCCCAAAAAAGAGTCCTAAGTTACGGCTCTCGGATGCCACGCCAGCCAGTGGGCCCCAACCAAGACTCTAAAGTTTTGGCTCTGGCGCCCCGCACCACTTAGAGCACCACGAACACCAGGTTTTCTATCATTTCTCACTTCTTTCAATTTGAGTTCCATTGCGACCTGCCAATGTTTTCTAGTTTATTTCTAAACTCTAAGGTACTTCTAAACAACATGAAACCATCCATTAAATGAGATCATGAACCTTGAATCCATAATTCAATTCTAGTAAAATTTAGAGTCATGTCAACAAAAGTACTTAGAGTCTTCTAAAGTCTTTTGCAAATGTTTTAACTTTGTTTTAAGACTTGAGTTTTTGAGTTGAGTAAAGTTGATTTGTTCAAAGAAGTATATCGGGACTATATATTTCAAAAGAGTAATTGTTTTTCACAATTAAACTATTAAGGAAACGTTTATCACCACAGATCATTTGAGCTAGTTGCGGGAAAGAGTAAATGCTTTCACAATCAAGCAAGAGAGGAAACTGTTTTTTCTTTCCAAAAGAGACTTTGAGCTAAGTTCTTGAGAAATAATCTCAAACTACAGAAAGAAGTTATGTTTCTTAAACATATGATTGTAGCCATTATGGATTAAAAAGTGTCATACTTTTTAGATTATTTCTTAGTGATTCTTCGCATAGGCTAGTGGATCCACTTATTAGTTAGGTTCTATGCTCTTGACAAGGTATAAAAAAGCCCTGACAGCGTGAGGTAAAACTTTGTATCACATATTGCTATAAAGTGATGGTTGTCGATTACAGAAACTCCTACAGAAGTATTTTGTATTCTTATATATACACACAAAGTTAATTGTATTTGAATATATATCCAGACTTTACATTGTACCTTTACATACATACAAAGTTATTATTGTATTTATATATACACTGAGTTGTTATCTGTGTTTTAGAAGCTTTTCTTTATATTGCATTTCTATTATTGCTTTATATTGAAATGAGTTAAGTTGAGCCCTTGTATGTTCTTTCACTTTCTTTCATACTTATGTCTAGTTTTAGAATTCCTCTCGCATGCTTGTAAATTCAATTTACTGACACCATTTGTCCTACATCATTGTTATGATGTAGATACAGGTAACCAAGATCAGCACCCAATGCTTTGTTGATCTAGTTGAGCATTCAAAATCTTGTGGTGAGCCTCCTTGATTCTGAAGGACCCCTATTTATATTGTTTTAGTAGTTTTTAGTTGTTAGGATGATCGAGGGTCTTTTCCCAATATCCTTCCTAGTTTACATGCTTCATAGACAGTTAGTTTGTTCATTTTTTTATTATCTTGTTGTTGGTCTATGTTGAACTTTGGGTTTCTATTTTTGCTTAATGAATGTTCTTTCAAGACATTCTAAGTTATTTCATGATATTACCTTTTTAAGACTATTATCTTGTTATTTAAGTCTTCCGCTATGAGTTAAGTTAGGTTAAGGGTTCGCTTTGAGCCAACAATAATTCTCGAGGGTCAGTCTCACCTAGGATGTAGGCTCGAGGTGTGAGATGTCTTAATGAAAATTTGGGATAAGTTCAAGTGTCACTTTATGCCTTTTCTATTTTATTTATTCTACTAGTCAAAGGTTTATGCCCATACAAAGAAAAATTACGAGATCAACACATCTTTTCATAAAGTTCTTTTACTCCCTATTTATATGAAATACAATAAATAAATGTTGATTTGTTGTATAGTTATTCATTTAAATATCTCCTCTTCTACAAGGGGAAGTATAAATCTTCAATCACTAAGAATTATTAAAACCTCATTTACTATTTACACAAATAAGTATTCACCAAGTTAAAAAAAAGAGAGCCACAAATAAGTATTAACTATTAATCTCAACAACATATTTCTTTAATGTTTAAGTCGATCAGGAAAATATCAATAAGGATTATGATGGAATGGTAAGTACTTTCTCATTTTCAATTAGTACTCCCTTATTCTTAATTAGAAGTCTCTGATTCAAAGAAATAAAAATAAAAGTCTACTATGTTAAATTTTGGCTATTCATGTTTAAAGCTTGTTTGACATTGTTAATAGTTGACCAAAAGCATTTATTTTGAGAATTTACTTTTTTGAAAAATTAAGGTATCTGATCAACTGTAAACTGTTTTTTACTGCAATTTGGAAGAAGCTAAAAATTTATGCTACTTAAAAATAATATAAACAATTTTTTTAAGAACAAAATATCATTATCTTCAAGAATAAAATATCATTATCATATATACATATTTATAAATTTATGTCTTAGATTTATTTATTTATTATTATAATAAATTTTACATACCTAGTGATTTATCAATATATTCTTTAGAACTTTATTAAGTAATTTTTTCAAATTGAGTGATCCCTTTTAAGAAATTAACTCCGTTTTCATCCTTCATCCCCCAAGTAATAAAATATTATTATTTTAATTAAAAAAAGACTTAAGTAATTTACGACCTTCTGAAATTATCCCACAAATTTCATTTAAATATTTTAATTATGACTATCACCTATTAAATACATTTTTCTATTCAAAACTTGTTTCTTAGACATTTTTCATAATCAACAAAATTTGTAAAGTCTATAATACACCTCGATGACATGACGATATAACTAATGGAAAGAGCACATATGACAAGTGGGCCCGAAATTATTGAAAAATGATTTTTAAATTAAAAAAATAAAATTTATTTGTATATATAAGAA
Organism: Solanum habrochaites; assembly: GCA_027704765.1. NCBI lineage: Eukaryota > Viridiplantae > Streptophyta > Magnoliopsida > Solanales > Solanaceae > Solanum > Solanum habrochaites. Next base: position 51,499,911 of record JAKWJA010002497.1, on the reverse strand, counting down.
CATTGAATATAATATCTACCCCATACCCTTTCTTCTTCATCTTTTCCCTTGTAACATTTTTCTCCCTGCATGATTTCTTTTCCCAAACCACAAATTGCTCAACATGTTATCCGATTATTTGTCAATCAACTTAAGAAAATAGTAACTTCATATCTAATTTGTGAGAGAAATATATATAAAGTGACTCCGACTAAACTCTAGAGTGACGAAAAGGAAAATTTTGTTTGATAGATAATCATTTCAAAATCAACGGCAAAAGAGAAATCAAGAGAAGCTGAATTAATTTTTTATCAAATTTTTTGATATTATTATTTAAAAAATTAAATGATTTTTTATTTTAATTTGAATGGTGATGTTTGTTTAGAGGTGATTGAAAATGAAGTTGGACGAACATTAATTAAACTTTTTACTCTAATGTCCAAAGGTTTTATCTCTTCTTTTTTTTTCGCAGATCTAATTACTTAATTTTTTCAAAAAAGCTACACCCGAATAGAAGTTGGTTTTTCAAACATAAGGGAAGTGAAGAAGAAGACTAAAAGGGGGGGGGGGGGGGGGAGATGGAGTGGGGTGGGATACTTTTTTATTATTAGAAAATTATTATTTTCAAAATATTTAAGAAATTCTTTAAAGTTATTCACAATGCCATATGTTAATAGAAGAAGAAAAAGTATCAAAGTTTTCTAAATAAAATAAAACACGATTTCAGATATTTTTATGCGTTAAAACGAAAGCGAAAAACACTTTTCCCGTCATATCAATAATTTGTATTTATTATATACATGTTTTGAATAATTGAAGTGTTCAATCAACACTAACTTTAATTAAGATATCTGAGTGAAATATGCATACAACTTTAATGGATCACAAATGAGTTAAACAATAAAAAACCTCACATTATCTTATTTTACTTTTCTTTTAAGAGGTTATTTAAAGTAGAAACAAAAAAGAAAAGAGAAGAGAAGGATATACAAAGTTGCATGTAGTGGACTTAAAGAAAGCCGTAAAAGTAGAAGAATTTTGGATGGGACTCACACTGACTGATTTTTGCCTTCAAAGCTATAAATAAAGTACAAATAAAACAATCATACAAAGTTTTAACACTATTATCTTTGACAATTTCAAATTTCATTTAGTTTTCATTTTAAAAAATATATTTGAACTTTTAATTTAAATTTATAAAATTAATACGTATTTTTTAATTTTTTTAATTTTTTATTAAGTCAAACTATACCAAATAAATAAAAATAGAGAAAGTAATTAGAGTTGTCAATTTGGCTTAGCTCATTCCATCTGGACTAATTCATACAAGCTTTGCAATTTGATGGATTAAGCCATGCTAACCCATTTTTTTAGCCAGAAAATGGTCGGCGCAGTCCACAAGTGTGTGGGCCACAGGCTTTTCCGGATCAACCCTCTATTCTTAAAATTATATTTATATAATTTTTTAAATTAAATTATAATTTAAAAATATTATCTTAACTATCGATAAGACAATATTACATCGGGTTACTGTTATTACTTAATAATCAAGTATACAAATAATTTTATTTATAAAATATTTATTACATTTGAGTTGAAAAAAAACATAAATAGTTAAATTAAATTATTAACCTAATTATTTTTAATAATAATAGTAAAACACAAATCTATGATGATATTTCAGTAGGTTATAACCTATATAGAGATTTCCTAAAAATTTTAGAATTTTTTTGTTTTATGTAGTATAGATATTACAAACATAATTTGTATTTAAATTGTAATATTTTAAACTTTAAATTTTTTTTGAGTATAGACTCGTGACTTTTATGAAAGGTTGAGAATTTTCCGAAGGGTTGCAACTTTTTTAAATAGTTGTAACCTTTTTTGTAAGACACAATAAATACTTACTCACACTACCCTTTGTTTTCTACAAATAGATGGACTTTCTCTCATTTTAAAATAACAAAAAGTTTTATGTTCTTCTTCAACTTTCGCAAAATTTAAATATTTGTATATTATGCTCCTGTTGTGTGACTTACGGACACCATTTTTTTGTATCAACAAGTTGGTGAATAAAATTGTTCTATATCTGTGAGAATGTAATTCTTTAAACCTATGATATTGGAGGGGAATAGTTTTGTTATCAACCTGTATTAATAAGGTTAGCCCAGGAAATAGAAAGAGAAAATAAGATGAAATAGACAGAATACAAAAATAATCCGAGTCCATAGAAATTACTGTGTCTCCTTAAGAAGTTTAATCCCCTCACTGTACCCGAGGTTATGAATTAATTTCTTCCAAGATAAAATGGATAAATCCTTTTAAAGAAATAGCGGTACCTCAAACTTCTTTAACTTCAGTGAACTTAAGAACAGTAACAAGCCACAAAAACTCAGTCGATTGACAATTTAATTTTGAGTGAAAAATTATATTCAGAGAAGAAAAAAAGTTTCAGTGTTTGAAAAACGAGAATGACTTCTTTTTATAGCGATTTTAAGCAAGAAATGTATCTGTTCAGAAAAAATTATTCAGACTCGTTTTATCTAGAGAGTTGCGTCTTTTGGAAAAAATAACAACTTTTTGAAAATTGTGTCTGTTGGGAATGTAATGACTTTTCGGAAAGTAACAACCTTTCGAAAAGAGTAACAAATTTTTGGAGTTACCGTTATATGCAAATTAATTTTGTTAATTAACTATCGTTTTGAATTAATTTATAGGAGATAATATTAACAGAATTTATTTGATTAAAAAAAATTTGATTAAATAAATTTGTCAAAAAAATTTATCAACCAATCACATCAAAATCCAAAGCCGAAGCCAAGGTCGAGGCCGAGGCCGAGCGACGACGGTGCGAGAGTGCACCTTTTTTTTTTTTAGCTCTTTAAGAAGTAAATAAAGTGTTTCATTATATAACGAAAACAATTTCCCTTTCTTTTTGCCGATGTAGGAGAAAACACTTTTCATTTGCACTTTGCAAATGACTTTTCATTTTTCCTCCAAATTAGTTCCCTCACTTTTCATATTCTCTCTGTTCTTTTCCCGTACACTTTGCTAAACCCAACAATCCCCCATATGAACTGGGAATGTCTATTGTTAAAACATATGCACGAAAAACTTTTGTGTCTTGTAAGTAAGGGTTATTCACATCTGGATAAGTAGGTTTCACTTTAAACTTTTCGTAGTGAACATATATCAGATATACTCGGTCAATCGGCAGATTTGATATCTTTAAATAGTCGAGCTTTGGTGTATTCCTAGATAACATAAGTCACACAATCAACCCTTGAACTATTCTTAGTTATCATTGTTTTGTTCGTTTCAGCCATGAACATATCTCGGATAGTAAGTGCTTAGAGAATTGGGCTTACCAGATTCTCCTTGAAGCGGCTTACACTTCACACTCACACTGGTGATTTTTAGAAGTGTTATCACGTAGATACACAATTTGATATACCCTGTATCAAACTTAGAAACCATTAAAAATGTCCTTATGCCTTTATCCTGGTTACTTAACATTGTCTCATCATGAGAATGGACCATAAACTAATTTTTGACAATATTGAACCATCATCAATGACTTTGTTTTATCTCCTTGAACCTAGATATTGGGATCTCTAGTCTTCTAGGTAGAGTTACAGCCACGATGACTTGTTCTCGGTCATAGTCCAATTATCGTCGATGATTTCTCAACTCCCTCTCTAGTTAGGCCTTTTGTAAGTGGATCCGATACATTATCCTTTGTCTTCACATACTCAATTGTGATAATTTCACTAGAGAGTAGTTGTCTCACGTAGTTATGTCTTTGTCTTATGTGATGGAACTTGCCGTTATACATAACGCTTCCAGCCCTTCCTAGTGCAGCTTGACTATCACAGTGTATGCAAATATGGGTCATTGGTTTGGGCCAAAATGAAATATCTTCTAAGAAATTCTGGAGCTTTAAGCTTCTTCACCTGCCCTGTCTGAAGCGATGAATTCAGACTCCATTGTAGAGCAAGATATACATGTTTGTTTGAATGATTTCGAAGATATTGCTCCTCCACTAATAGTAAAAATGTATCCACTTGTGAATTTTGTTCAGTTGACCTAGTAATCCAATTTGCATCGCTATATCTTTCAAGAACTGTTGGATATTTATTGTAATGCAAAGAATAGTTTTGAGTGTCATCTAAGTATCCCAAAACTCTCTTCATTGCCAACCAATGATTATGTTTGGGATTACTTGTGTATCGACTCAGTTTATTAATAGCGCAAGCTATGTCTGGTCATGTACAATTCAAGACATACATCAAGCTTTCCAACACTCTAGCATAGTCCAATTGAGACTGACTTTCACCTTTATTCTTTGCAAGATGAAGGTTCACATCAATTTGAGTCTTTTCCCTTTTGAAATATAATTATTTGAATTTTTCACGTACCTTTTGAATATAATGAGTTTGAGACAATGCTATATCATTAAGAGTTTTGAGAATTTTAATTTCCAATATTACATCAGCAACTCCTAAATCTTTCATATCAAACTTACTAGAGAGCATACGTTTAGTAGTTTTATAGTAGCAATGTCCTTGATCATTATAAGCATGTCATCCACATATAGGCATGCAATGACTTCCTGATTTCGAGTATCTTTAATGTAAACATATTTATTGCATTCATTGATCTTAAATCCATTTGACAACATGGTTTGATCAAACTTTGCATGTCATTGTTTTGGTGCTTGTTTTAGTCCATGAAGTAATTTAATAAGTTTGAACACTTCCTTTTCTTCACCAGGAACTACAAAATCCTCAGGTTGTTCTAAGTAAATTTCTTCGTCTAGATCTCCATTTAAGAAGACCGTTTTCACATCCATTTGATATATTTCAAGACCGTATACTGCAGTTAGGGCAATTAACATACGAATTGATGTAATCCTAGTCACTGGCGAGTATGTGTCAAAATAATCAAGACCTTTTTTTTGTTTAAAGCCTTTGACAACAAGTCTTGCTTTATATTTGTCAATAGTTCCATCATCTTTCATCTTCCTTTTAAAGATCCATTTTGAACCCAAGGGTTTGTTCCCTGTAGGAATATCAACCAACTCACAAGTATGATTGCATAGAATTGATTCAATTTCACTATTGATAGCCTCCTTCCAAGAGGTAAAGTTGCTAGACAACATTGCTTTCTTGAATGTTTGAGGCTCACTTTAAAGAAGAAATGTTACAAAATCAGATCCAAATGAAGTAGATGTCCTTTGACGTTTATTGCGTCTTGGACTCTCTTCATTGGGTCATCTCCTTTCGTTCTTCTCTGGGTTGTTTAGACCCCCCACTAGATGATTCAAGTCTAGTTTTATACAGATAGATTTGTTCAAAAAATTAAGCACTATCCGATTCAATTACCGTATTATCATGAATATCCGGATTTTCGGACTTATGAACCAAAAATTGACCCGCTTTAAGGTTTGTGACATATCCAATGAATACACAATCCACAATCTCTGGACCTATTTTTACCCTCTTAGGTATAGGAACTTGGACTTTGGCTAGACAACCCCCACACTTTGAAATATTTCAAGTTGGGTTTTCTACCTTTCCATTTCTCATATGGAATAATATGTGTATTTGAGTGAGGCACTCTATTGAGTATTCGATTTGCTGTAAGGATAGCTTTCCCCCACAAGTTCTGTAAATAGAGATATAAATTCTCCACCTTTATCACTTCTGATAATTTTGATGTTTTTATCCAACTGATTTTTAATTTCAGTTTTATATTGCCTAAATGCGTTTATTGTTTCATCCTTACTATTTAGAGAATATACATAAGAATATCTAGTGCAATCTTCAATAAAAGTATCACGCCCCGAGTTACCCCCGAGACGCGGACACGGAACCTATGACCACAAGTGATCCCAAGCTAACCCTGCTGGCATGATCATGAGCATACTAAAGATAATAAACTTTTGCGTAAGCTAAATCATACTTAAAATGAAAAGAGGAGGAATACCCATATTCTATAACTGAGATATTTGAAAATAATGAGTTTAATACAAAAGAAATATTAACTCAATACTAAGCTGAATCTAACTATGTCTGAAAATAGCCTTTAAACTAGACTAGAAATACTGGGACAATCCCAATCTAAATCTAGAAAAAACTAAAACCAAATTACTAAAGACTGAACTGAAACTTATGACTATTGTCCTTGGAGAATGAGGACTCACCACTGAATCTGCTGAACTAGAGATCGGGAAATTGATCTATGTGTGATCTGGATGCGGAAAACCTGAACCTACATCACGAGAAGATGTAGGGCACGTATGTGTCAGTACTTTAAAGGTACTGAGCATGTAGGATATGATAAATCTAAAATAAAACATAACTTAATAAGCACAAAAATAAGTATAATACTCTGAACATGATGTGCCGATTTCTGAGCTAAATGGATGCAATGACCAATTTATAACATGCTGAAACTGAATACTGAATTTACAGATAAATGGTCAATGAAGAGAGTCTGATTGAACTGTGGGAGCTACTAATAACCGATAATAAAACCACATGAGCTAAATGTGGAGTCCGATGTATACGCCCCATCGAGAGGACCCAATACCCGACCAAAGGTATAAAGGCATGCTGGCGTGATCACTAAACTGATTGCCCATAGAGGGGACTTACAACCTTCTTGGCTAGTAGTTCTGGGACTATTGGGTACGGAAAACCCTAGTCCAACTCGCTATTATGCTACTCCCATGAATTCTGTAAATTTGCTGATTATGTCTGAGTTTCTATAAATACTGGATAACTCGAAATTGAACATGCAAACTGAGAATGCAACAATTAATCTAGTAATTATGCATTTATAACTGAGGCATGTATATCTGAAGTGTCTGAAATATCTGACCTAGCATGTGTAATTCAAGAATTAAGAAATACAAAGCTAGGGTTCTGAACTTCATGAGATAATCTGAGTAATAACATGATAGTCTAATTTGGAACATAAAACTAATAAATTCATAAAGTTCTATCAAAGTTCTAGAAACCCTAGGTTTAATCATGACAAGAGAATCAAGAATCTGACTTAAAACTAGGGACCTAATGGGTTAAAGAAACCCACTAGTGAAATCCCACTTACCTGGTGATGAAATCCACGGAAAAATACTTAAGTTTCGAGGCTGGAACTGCTGGACCTTGTGGCGTTCTTGAACTAGGGTTCTGGAGCATTTTTCTCCTCTCTTGCTTCTAATTTTTTAATTTTTGATTTAGTGATTTGACTTGGATATGTTTTAATTATGTTTTTAGTCTTAAACTGACTAAAATCTGATGACTTAGTGTCAAAACGACGTATTTTGGGGTTTAAACGGAGTGGAAAAGTTCAAAAAGACCCCTGAGAAGGTTGCTGTCGGGCCTCACGATGGCCAAGACTGACGGTCCATCGTGCGCCCGACGCCTGTCGTTGGGTCCGTCGTGAGGGCTTGTTCGACAGTCCTTAACTAAAATAGGCATAACTTTTTACTTAGAGGTCTGATTTTACAAGGTCGGTGTCTATGGAAAGATAATTCAATAATATATCTGTGGGTAGGTCATGGGAGACCTAATTCATTTTGTGCTAAGAATTATGATCATTTTAATTTGACCCAACTGCATTTCCATTTAACTGGCTGCAAATTTTCCACCAACGGTCAGACCTACGGACCGTAGGTCCACCTACGAACCATGCTGGTCATCATAGCTCTTATCATAGAGTGATTGAAGGGATTCTTGATCAACGGTCACGGAGTATGGACCGTCGTTTCACCTACGGACCGTAAGTCTGTCCTTCGTCCAAGACAACCAATTTTTCTAGGCTGAAATTTTTGTGAGTTTCTGATCCCATCGACAGTTGTGCAGAATGGACCGTGGTTCAGGATACGGTCCGTCGATGCCATCGTTGGTAGCACCTGCAGATTTTTCTTAAAAACTAATTTTTGGTCTGTTTTAGCTATGGGATGTTATATTATCTCCCCCTTGGGAACATTCGTCCTCGAATGAATACTAAAATAGCTGAAATAGAGGGAGAAAGATGCAAACCCCACTACTAAACACTGAGAATTGAGTTCTGACTGAATTAAGCTCTGAGTACATGCAATTATGCTAAAAATGAAAGTACAAACAGAGGGAACATGATTCTAAAACTGAATTTACGCATGAATGACTGTAAAACTGAAGAGGAACTATTACCTCAAGCTGGAGTGGAATCAGAAGGAAAAAGGTAGGGATACTTGGCTTTCATGGCTGCTTTTGCTTCCCAAGTAGCTCCCTCTATGGACTGACTCCTCCACAAAACCTTGACTGAAGCGACTTCTTTGTTTCTCAACCTTCTAACCTGAAGGTGAACAATCTCAACTGGTACATCCTCATAATAAAGAATATGTTTCACCGCCACACTCTCTAATGACACTATAGAGGCTGGGTCACCCACACACTTCTTCAAGAGTGAGATGTGGAAGACCGGATGCACTACTGCTAATTTTGCTGGCAACTCTAACTCATATTCCACCTTGCTAATCCTTTTCAAGATCTTGTAAGGACCTACATATCTAGGACTGAGCTTCCCTTTCTTTCCGAATCTCATCACCCCTTTCATAGGTGAGATTTTTAGGAAAACCCAATCTCCAACTTGGAACTCTAGTTCCCTTCTCCTTACATCTGCATAAGATTTTTGATGACATTGGGCTGTCTTAAATCAATTTCTAATTAATTGCACTTTCTCAATAGCATAAAGGAATGAATCTGACCCTATCAAAGCTGCTTCACCTACTTCAAACCAACCAACAGGAGATATACATCTACGCCCATATAAAGCCTCATAAGAGGCCATCTGAATGCTGGAAAGGTAGCTATTATTGTAGGTAAACTCAATAAGATGAAGGTGATCATCCCAACTACCTTTGAAATCGATCACACAAGCTCTGAACATATTCTCTAAGGTCGGAATGGTACGCTCTGTCTGCCCATCTGTCTGTGGATGAAATGTTGTACTAAGGTTAACTTGAGTACCAAGACCTTTTTGAAATGACTTCCAGAAATGATAGGTAAACTGAGGACCTCTATCTGAGATGATAGACAAAGGAACCCAATTCTACCTCACAATTTCAGTAAGGTAAAGCTTGGCATAGTCCTCTACCAAATATGTAGTCTTGATCGCCAAAAAGTGAGAAGACTTAGTCATCCTATCACCTATCACCCAAATTGAGTAATGCTGTCTGCGAGTACGAAGTAACCCTGTGATGAAATCCATATTGATCACATCCCACTTCCAAGTAGGAATATCGATGTCTTAAGTCATACCTCCTGGTTTCTGATGTTCTACCTTGACTTCCTGGAAATTGGGGCACTTACTCACAAAGTCTGCTATATCCTTATTCATGCCATTCCACCAATAGACTTCCGGCAGATCGCGGTACATCTTAGTGGCACCTAGATGAATAGAATACCAAGAGTTATGAGCTTTTGCAAGAATATGATGCCTCAACTCTCCCACATCAAGAACACACAATCTACCTTGGTAGTGAAGTACACCATCTCTCCCTTGGGAGAAAACGTCCACTCTCTGATTGTTGACTGCACCCTTTAGTTCAAGCAAGATCGGATCAGTCTCTTGCTTTTCCTTAACCTCCACTTCCAAAGACGATTCTGCCCCATTCTGAACTATTACACCGCTGTCTGATGTGCTCATAAGGCGAACTCCCAAGCGAGCAAGCCTTTGAACATTCTTAACTAGCTCCTTTATTTTTTCCTCAACATGGGCTACACTACCCATAGATAATCTACTAAGAGCATCAGCCACTACATTCGCCTTTCCAGGATGATAATGCACACTCATATCATAATCCTTAAGGAACTCAAACCATCTCCTCTTGCGAAGATTCAACTCTTTCTGGGTGAACACATACTGAAGGCTCTTATGATCGGTGAACACATCTACATGAACACCATACAAGTAGTGTCTCCATATCTTGAGTGCAAACACCACTGCTGCAAGCTCAAGGTCATGAGTTGGATAGTTCTTCTCATGCACCTTAAGCTTTCTACAGGCATAAGATATAACCTTATCTCTTTGCATCATCACACAACCAAGTCCAACTCTGGATGCATCGCAATAGATCACATAACTATCATAACCCTCTGGTAGAGTCAAGACAGGACCTGTAGTCAATCTAGTTTTCAATTCTGCGAAGCTTTTCTCACAATCATCTGACCATTGGAACTTGACCATCTTTTGAGTCAACCTAGTCAATGGTGAGTCTATGGATGAAAATCCTTCCACGAACCTTCTGTAATAATATGCTAGACCTAAGAAACTTCTGATATCTGTAGTAGAGGTAGCTCTGTGCCATTGTTTCACTGCTTCTATCTTTTGTGAATCTACGCGGATCCCTTCCCTAGATATAATGTGACCAAGGAAAGCAACAGATTTCAACCAAAACTCACATTTACTAAACTTAGAAACTTCTGATATCTGTAGTAGAGGTAGCTCTGTGACATTGTTTCACTGCTTCTATCTTTTGTGAATCTACGCGGATCCCTTCCCAAGATACAATGTGACCAAGGAAAGCAACAGATTTCAACCAAAACTCACATTTACTAAACTTAGCGAATAACTAACGATCTTTGAGAGTCTGTAGAACAACTCTCAACTGACTTGCATGTTCTTCCTCTTTCCTAGAGTAAATGAGTATATCATTAATGAAGACGATAACGAACAAGCCTATGTACTATTTGAACACTCTGTTCATCAAATCCGTAAAAGCTACAGGATTATTGGTTAGTCCAAATGACATAACTACAAATTCATAATGACCATACTGATATACCGTGGTTTCACGGCATAATTAATACTTTTTCCTTAAGTTTAGTGTGTCCGAAAGCCTTTTTGTGCTAATTTTGATATAAGTTTCTCTTTGTTTTGTAGGAAATCTGTCCAAAGCTGAATGCGGATATTTTGAGCAAAAAAATGCAGAAGAGACCACCTACGGAGCTTATGACGGTCCGTCGTGCGTGTGACGGTCCGTAGGTGGCAGCGTAGTGCAGCTGCTGAAGGAAGATGGGGAAGTTTGACCAAGTGTGGGATTACGAAGCTCGTGACGGTCCGTCATGGATATGACGGTCCGTTCTGCATGTTCGTCATGGAGTTCAGAGAAGTGATCCCAGTACCCAAATTCCGAGAGTTGAAGTATTTTGAAACGAAGACCCTCGACGGACCGTTGTGCCTATAAAGGTCCGTCATACTTGCCGTCGAGGGGAATGAAGAAAGCAGCAGAAGAAATTGCACAAGTATGGGACGACGGAGTCCACGACGGTCCGTTGTTACCACGACGGTCCGTCGCATGGTCCGTCGACCCAGCCGCGTTTTGGCAGATTTCCAGCAATTAGAATTCTTGTGTAATTAGGTTTTTATTTTTGTATAAATAGTTCGAAAAACCTCATTTTTGAGGTTATACACCAGATAGTTAGACATCATATTATTAGATTCTTTGTATTAGTGTTAGACTTTCGGATTATCATTGATTGTTGGTGATTTGTGGTGATTAATCAAGCAACCTTTTGGATTTTATTCTTTCTTATTGAAGTAAGTACATGAATCCTTATTTGATATATTTGAATATTGTGTTTATGGCTATGAGTAACTAAACTCCATAACTAGGGTTGTGGGAACCATAGGCAAATAATGAGATAAACCCTATCTAAAATAACAATTCTAGAATAGTGTCTTGCATGTATTAATAATTCTTTCGCTTAGAAGTCTTTTTAATGGATGATCAACGTTAGAACTCGCCTTAGTGCTACTTTCCGGACCAAGGAGGTAGATAATAGGTAAAGAATTATTAACATAGATTTAGTGTATACTATCTAATAGGCTAGTATTGATTTGTACGAGGTAATAACTTAGTCAAATATCAAATACGATGCTTAATATGAGGTAAAGATAAGGGTTAGGAAAGCAACACACGTAGCCGGACCAAGGTGCAGAGTGAGATTTTCTAGATGCCGGACCAAGGATTTAGAAATACATAACTTATCACTTTGCATGGAAGATACTAGGAAAGAATTGTTATAGTTAGAATTATCAAGTTATGAACCTGTGGGGAACACGTAATCCCTAGTTACTTTGATTAATTGATTAAAATCCAACTTTCAAAACTGTTAAGTGTCTCTTTCAAATTCGTTAAGTTATTTTTACTCATTTAGAGATATAAACCCCCCTTTTTATGTTTTTACTTTCTAAGGAAGTCTTCAACCGAACAATAGTAATAACAAGTTGAAGTTAAGTCTAGACTATTTTCCTCGTGGGAACGATCCCAACCTCACTAGTTGGGTTATTTACTTGACACGACCGCTTTACTTCTTATTTAAGAAGTAAGTTTGAGCGTATCAAATTTTGGCGCCGCTGCCGGGGATTATAGCTTTTAGATTAACTTGAACTTATTACTATAGTTTAGTTGATATTTTCTTGATTTTACTTTGTTTTATTGTTTTTGATTTCTTTTTAGAACTATCCTCCTTGTATGCCAAATACACGGAGAGGAAGAGAACCATTGTTTCCCTACGATCTTGAGTTAGAGCGTACACTTTGCAATATGAATCGAAATTTGGGAATAAATGAAGATGATCCAAACCAGAACATCCCAGTTCCGATTGATGTTCATGGTCAGATGTTAACCGATGCTCCGGGTGAACATCAACAGAGGGGACAGAATCCCGCTCCACGGCCCCAAGCATACTACAGAGGCTATGATAACATAGTAGTTTCGGATGGGCCACTGGTTTTGCCTCCTCTACCCACAGGCCACACTTTTATGGTAACTAGTAGTCTGATGCAAATGCTCACTGCCAGAGGTTTGTTTTCAGGGCTACCTTCTGAGGATCACATGCCCATATAGCTAAGGTAAGGGGAGTGTGTAAAAGTTGTGTGGGGAGACCTGATTTTGATCTAGATGTAATAGGGTTCAGAGTATTTCCTCTCTCACTGACGGGAGAGGCTGCTATTTGGTTCACTGAGCTCCCATACAACTCCATCTTCACTTGGAATCAACTAAGGGATGCCTTCTTAGCACGCTACTATCCGATCTCCAAGAAACTAAACCACAAAGACAGAGTGAATAACTTTGTGGCACTACCAGGAGAGTCAGTTAGTAGTTCTTGGGATAGATTTACCTCATTCTTGAGAAGTGTTCCAAATCACCGTATAGATGATGACTCACTGAAAAAATACTTCTATCGGGGACAGGATGATAACAACAAAGCGGTGTTGGACACTATAGCAGGTGGATCTTATGGAGAATGTCCTTATGCTGAGATCGCTGAAAAATTAGAAAAAATCTCCCGGAATAACAAAGCTTGGAGTACTAGGAAGTCTGATACAGGAAGAAACACCTTCGCAGTACAGTCCACTCACAACCCAGCCACAGATGAAATTCGTGAAGAAATGGCTCAAATGAGAAATGAGCCTGGGTTGGTACTAAAACATGTAACTGGGGGTGCAGAAAAGATTAATACAGTCAACTACTTGGCTAAACCACCACCCCCTAACGGTGAATGTTACTATGAGGAGGATTCCTATGCAGTAAATGAACAAATGGGGGGTTTCCGACCAAGCGCCCAAGGCTCAAATCAGGATAATTGGCGCGAAGGTCAAGGGAAACAAGGTCGAAACTACGGTAACTACAACCGTGAGGGTCATTATGTCCGAGATGGAAACTACAACCGCGACAACAACTTTAACAGGGGTAACTACGCTAACAGAAACAACAGGAATGGGCCCTATATCCCTCCTCATAATCGTGAAGTTACTCCTAGGGATGGTGGAGATAGTATGGCGCGAGTTGAGGATATGTTGCACAAAATGATGAGGAGGATCGATGCTAGTGATGAGCACATTAAAGAGTTGAGGTGTGATTTAGCTAGTGTTGGGCAAAAAGTTGATACACATGCAATTTTGATTAAGCAGATCAAATTGCAAGTGGCCCAATTATCCGCGACAATGAACACACGGCAACCGGGCACTCTTCCTAGCAACACTGTCCAAAATCCAAAGAATGATGCGCGCTGTATGACAATCACTACTCGGGGTGGTAGTCAAACCATCGACCCACCTATGCCATCTACTGAGGAAAATGTGAGAAAGGATAATGATAATGTAGTAAAGGGTAGTGGGGAAGCAGAGGAAAGTAATGGAAAAGATACAGAAGTATCTATCAAGGTAATTCCCATGCCTAGGCCACCACCACTTTCCCTCAGAGATTAGTGAAAAAGACCGAGGATGGTAAATACCGGCGTTTTATAACAATGTTGAAGAAGCTTTCTATCAACGTCCCTTTGGTAGAAGCTCTAGAACAAATGCCCGGTTATGCTAAATTTATGAAAGATTTGGTCACCAAGAAAAGATCGGTTACTTTTGAGGATGATGATAGAATGCAGCATTGTAGTGCTATTTCTACAAGATCTCTGGTCCAAAAGAAAGAAGATCCGGGTGCGTTCACTATTCCTTTTACAATCGGGCTATTACATTTTGCGAAAGCATTATGTGATCTGGGGGCAAGCATAAATCTCATGCCCATCTCGATCTACAAGAAGTTGGGTTTGGGTGACCCAAATCCCACTGCGATGCGGCTACTAATGGCTGATCGAACAGTAAAATGGCCCATAGGGATACTTCATGATGTGCTAGTAAAAGTGGAGTCATTCATCTTTCCGGCTGATTTTGTTATTCTTGATTGTGAGGTTGATTTTGAAGTGCCTATTATCCTTGGGTGGCTATTCCTTTCTACAGGTAGAGCCTTAGTTGATATGGCGAAGGGACAGATGACTTTTCGGTTGAATAATGAAGAAGCGACCTTCAACATTTGTAAGACCATGAGGCGGAGTGGTGAGCTCCAATCGGTATCTGCCATAGCCCACAAAGAAAAGATGAAGAAGGAGACTGAACAGAAAAACGCAAAACAAGAGTTTATGGTTGGGGATTTGGTGCTTGTAGACAGTTCTGGGGTGCCTTGTCTTCCGGGCAAGCTCAAGTCCAAATGGACAAGCCCTTATTTGATTACCCAAGTATTCCCTCATGGAGCAGTTGAGTTAAAATCAAAGGAGGGAGTGCGGTTTAAGAGGAATAGAGATAGAATAAAACTCTATTTTGGGCATAAAGCATCGGGGAATAAAGTAATAGAGGCAAACCATCTTGATGAAGTTTGAGTAATCAAGTGTCCCCAGTCGTGCCGCGACATTAAATCAGGCGCTTGTTGGGAGGCAACCCAATTCTTATCATTTTTTTAGTAATGATAGCATTTTTCTATTAATGGGTTTTGAATTTGCAGGCACATCACCAGGAAATTCTGCAGAAAATTACTCTGCAGCAGTCACTGACGGACATATCTACGGACCGTTGCGCCTACGACGGACCGTCGTATTCATCCGTCGCACCAGGTACGGTTTTCTGTCGTTTTGAAACTAGGGCACACACGACGGAACCAACGACGGGCCGTCACAGCTGTGACGGACCGTCGTCGGGGAACCATCACGTGATTAATGAATTATACCCGACCCGACCCGGCTGGACCCTTTTCCAAAATCTGACCGTTTAAACACCCCAACCCCTCATTTTCACCCCATTAATTCATTATTCCTCTCATATCCCCTCTCTTTTCAACTTCCACATTTCCCCCTCACTGATCATTGCCCCCAAAATCCTCCTAAGCCTTATAATTATCATCTACTAGTCGGTGCTGCTGCTGTAGGTGTCTACCTTGCCAACTGAGTCATTATCCATTTGCTTTTTCTCCATTTCTAAGGTATGTGTCTCTAAATTTATACTCATTTATCTTGCATTTTTGTTTAGTAGTTAGTATTATCTTAGTTCTTAGTCGTATATTGTTTCCTTTATATGATTGTGTCTAAACCTAGGCTCAAAATCTTTGAATTTGCCATGTTGACAACCCTAGACATAGGTGATTTTGCATTGCTAGTTTCCTAGGTAGTTGGGATAGACACATATAGGTCCTCAACACTACAAGACCATGTGGGTTCATCGGGGATGCATATGGTACCCCCAGTGCTATCACTGCTATTCAGAACGAGACCCCGATGACGGACCGTCACGCACACGACGGACCGTCGTAGGGTCCGTTCCAAAAGCCCTAGCACCCTGTCCCAACGACACATGTGACGGACCGTCGTACCCACGAAGGTCTGCCCTACACGACCGTCATGATGGTCAGAGACCCCTCTGCTAAGGGTCTCCCAAAATTTTGTAAGTGTCCTACGCGGACACTTACGACGGACCGTCATACCCACGACGGTCCGTCCTGCTCGACCGTCATGATGGTCAGAGAACCCTCTGCTAAGGGTCTCCCAAAATTTTCTAAGTGTCCTACAACGGACACTTACCACGGACCGTCGTACCCACTACGGTCCGACCGAGTTCTAAAGGCTGTTATCGGAATGTCACTATCTCTGACTCTGAGCTGATGATAACCCGATCTGAGGTCTATCTTTAAGAAATGACTAGCACCCTGAAGTTGGTCAAACAAATCATCAATGCTGGGGATGGGATACTTATTCTTGATTGTGACATTGTTCAACTATCTATAGTCAATGCACATTCTGTGAGAACCATCATTTTTCTTTACGAATAATACTGGTGCACCCCATGGTGAAATACTAGGTCTGATGAAACCCTTATCTAGAAGGTCTTTCAACTGCTCTTTCAATTCCTTAAACTCTTCTGGAGCCATTATATAAGGAGGAATTGAAATAGGCTGGGTATCTAGAAGGAGATCAATTCCAAAGTCGATTTCCCTTTCGGGAGGAACCCCGAGAGATCTTTTGAAAATACTTCTGGAAATTCACAGACTACTGGAACTGAATCAAGAGATGGGGTTTCAAGGATAGAATCCTTAAATCTAACTAGATGAGAGAGATAACCCTTAGATATCATCTTTTTGGACTTAAGATAAGAAATAAAGCGACCCATAGGTTCTAGGCTATTACCTTTCCATTCTAAGATTGGTTCGTCTGGAAACTAAAAACGAACAATCCTAGTTCTACAATCGACTGAGGCATAACATGAGTGTAACCAATCCATGCCTAGAATGACATCGAAGTCTACCGTTTCTAACTCTACTAGATCTGCTGAGGTGACTTTCTGAGAGACTAGGACAGGGCAATTTCTGTATACCCGTCTAGCTATAACTGGGTCACCGAATGGAGTAGAGACTGAGAAGGGTTCTGAGAGAGTTTCTGGACTAATACTGATTTGGACTACTATACGGAGTTGCAAAAGACAAAGTTATGTCTATTGTCTTTCCACTGAGTGAACCATATGTGAGTCACATCCTTGAGTTTGTAAGATGCGAATCTCAACTATTACTACCAAGATACTGACATCACACCAAATATTTTCTTGACCTCATCAATGAACTTTTGTGGGTCCTTACCAACTTTTGATCCTATAAACTTAGGCGGATTCATCCTAACAAAATCACAAACTCTGGCTGCCACTAATCGGTCATTTCTTTTAGTAGGAACTAGAACCTACTTATTATTCTGGTTAGTCATACTTTGAGACAAAAGCTGAATTGGAATTCTTAAACTCTGTATTTTTGCTTATCTAGTACTAGAGGAACTACGTTAGCATTGCATGCATTAGCATTCCATGGCTAAGCTCTACAAGAAGGAATGATCTTAAGCGCACAACGTCAAGTTAGAATGGAATTTGATCATACCTTACGCACGATAAGAGTAACAAGAAAGTGAAGTTTTTCGTAAAACACTTCATATCCTCTCTCTCATTAGATGTGGTGAACTTCACACCCATGAAAAAAGGACTCTACTTAGTGCGGCTTTTAAAACATCCTAGGACACTTAAACCTAGTGCTCTGATACCATGTTATGTCACGCCCCGAGCTACACCCGAGACGCGGACACGGAACCTAGGACCACAAGTGATCCCAAGCTAACCCTGCTGTCATGATCATGAGCATACTAAAGATAATAAATTATTGCGGAAGCTAAATCATACTTGAAATGAAAAGAGGGGGAATATCCATATTCTATAACTGAGATATTTGAAAAAAATGAGTTTAATACAAAAGAAATATTAACTCAATACTAAGCTGAATCTAACTATGTTTGAAAATAGCCTCTAAACTAAACTAGAAATATTGGACAAGATCCAACTAAATCTAGCGAAGACTGAAACTAAATGACTAAACACTAAAATGAAACCCATGGCTGTTGTCCTCGGAGAATGAGGACTCACCATTGAATCTGCTGAATTGGAGATCGAGAAATCGATCTATGCGTGATCTGGATGCTGAAAACCTGAACCTACATCACGAGAAGATGAAGCGCACGTATGTGTCAGTACTTGAAAGGTACTGAGTATGTAGGATAGGATAAATCTGAAATAAAACATAACTGAATAAGCACAAAAATAAGTATTATACTCTGAACGTGATGTGCTGATTTCTGAGCTAACTGGATGCAATGAACAATTTATAACATGCTGAAACTGAATATACAGATAAATGGTCATTGCAGAGAGTATGATTCAACTGTGGGAGCTATTAATAACCGATAATAAAACCACATGAGCTAAATGTGGAGTCTGATGTATATGCCCCATCGAGAGGACCCAATACCCGACCAAAGGTATAAAGGCATGCTGGCGTGATCACTAAACTGATTGCCCATAGAGGGGACTTACAACCTTCTTGGCTACTAGTTCTGGGACTATTGGGTACGCTAAACCCTAGTCCAACTCGGTATTATGCTAATCCTATGAATTCTGTAAATTTAATGATTATGTCTGAGTTTCTTTGAATACTGTATAGCTCAAAATTGAACATGCAAACCGAGAATGCACTAATTAATCTAGTAATTATGCATTTATAACTGAGGCATGTATATCTGAAGTGTCTGAATTATCTTACCTAGCATGTGTAATTTAAGAACTAAAGAAATACAAAGCTAGGGTTCTGAACTTCATGCGATAATCTGAGTAATAACATGATAATCTGATTTGAAACATAAAACTAATAAATTCATAAAGTTCTAAAAACCCTAGGTTTAATCATGACAAGAGAATCAATAATCTAACTGAAAACTAGGGACCTAATAGGTGAAAGGAACCCACTAGTGAAATCCTACATACAAGGTGATGAAATTCACGAAAAAATACTTAAGTTTAGGGGATGGAACTGCTGGAGCTTGTGGCGTTATTGAACTAGGGTTCTGAAGCTTTTTCTCCTTTCTTGCTTCTATTTTTTTAATTTTTGATTTAATGATTTGACTTGGATATGTTTTAAATATGTTTCTAGGCTTAAACTGACTAAAATCTAATGATTTAGGGTCAAAATGACGTACTTAGGATTTAAAAAGAGTGGGAAAGGTCAAAAAGACCCCTGGGAAGGTTGATGTTGGGCCTCACGATGGCCAGGACTGACGGTCCGTCGTGCGCCCGACGCCCCATTGTTGGGTCCATCGTGAGGGCCTGTTCGACAGACCGTTACTAAAATGGGCATACCTTTTTACTCGAAGGTCTGATTTTAGCAAGGTCAGTGTCTATGGAAAGATAATTCAATTATATATTTGTGGGTAGGTCAAGAGAGACGTAATTCATTTTGTGCTAAGAGTTATGATCATTTTAAGTTGACCTAATTACTTTTCCCTTTAACTGGCTACAAATTGTCCACCTATGGTCAGACCTACGGACCGTAGGTCCACCTACTAACCATGCTGGTCATCCATAGCTCTTGTCAGAGAGTGGTTGAAGGGAGTCTTGATTGACGGTCACGGACTATGGACCGTTATTTAACTTATGGATCGTAAGTCCGTCCGTCGTCCAAGACATAACCAACTTTTCTAGGCTGAAATTTTTGAGAGTTTCTAATCCCATCGATGGTTGTGTAGGATGGACCGTGGTTCAGGCTATGGTCCGTCGATGCCACAGTTGGTAGCATCTGCAGATTTTTTTGAAAAACTAATTTTTGGTCTGTTTTAGCTACGGGGTGTTACAAAAAGTTGTGAAATTCTTTTTCCCACCACGTGATGGTGTTGACTTCATATCACAAATATCTGTGTGAATCAATTCTAAAGGATTTGAATTCCTTTCACCAGATTTATAAGGATGCTTAGCATACTTAGATTGCAAATTTGACATTTTGATTTATTGCACTCAAATTTTGATAAAATACTTAGGTTAATCAATTTTTGCAAGATTTTATTATTAACGTGTCCCAAACGTTCATGCCATAAATATTTAGACTCAAGCAAGTAAGAACAAGTAAAATCTTAATTCACATCAACCGTAAGTACATTGAGTATGAAAAGATCATCACTGAGGTAGGCATTTTCTACATACATATCATTCTAATTTTCTACTACTATATCAGAAATAAATATACATTTGAATCCATTCTTAATCAGAAGTGGAATTTAAACAAAATTCTTTCTTAATTTTGGAACATACGAGACTCTATTCAAAGTTACCACCTTTCCTGATGTCATCTTTAATAGGACCTTGTCAGTTCCTTCCACCTTTTGCAACAGCGGAGTTTTTCATAAACAACTTCTCATCTGTAGGTGCTGGAGTATATGATGAAAATAATTCTTCGTTGGCACAAACATGGTATGAGGCACTAGAATCTATCCACCATTCTCTTGGATTTCCAACCGAGTTACATTCTGGAAGCATTTCCCATATCGGTGCTTAACACTGCTCTGAAAAAAATTATACTTATCTCATGTTTTTAAAAGCAACTTCTTTCTCTTGGTTGAGATAATTGCTCAACTCTTAGCTTTATAAGCTATCTTGGAATCAATGTTCCCTCTTCTTGCTCAAATTTCTTTTAGGAAATCTTAGTTTTCTCTTACGTTAAATGTGCAAAATATTTATAAACACTAAGGAAATACTGAGTTCCCTTACAAATTTTGAGAAATGAAATTGACTCTTTACTCTTTACCTTGCTTGAAACTTAAGTCTTAAACCAACTCTTAGGAAATATTTAAAAGTCAGTAATAAAAAATCCGCTCTCCGGTAAGCGAAGCAAAGCAGGTCAAAGTATGCCAAGGCGTCAAGGCAGTTTGACAAAGGCAGAAAGAGTTTCCGTCCTGAGAATTTCAGAAAGTCATTCTCACCTTTCTAAAGCTGCGCAAGGCGGCCCCCCCAGAACAAAGCCCACCTCTCTTTTCCAAAATATAGCTGCTACACCAAAACTAGGTGCAAAGAACCAACCAGACTGACCTAGTGGATAAATCAGAAATACAGAAACAAAAAAAAAACAATTGGTGCATAAAACTTCTTGAGAAATGAACTCAAGCCTTTACTCATTACTTAACTTGAAACTTGAGTCTTAAAACAAAGTTAAAATGTTGCTAAAGACCGTTGAAAACTTTTTTAAATTTTGATTTGACTTGCTTCTTAACTTCTAGACTTGAATCTTAACTTCTTTGACTTTGATTGTAACTTTTCTTGAATTTGATTAAGGATTCAAACTTCATGATATAATGTTTATGCATGATTTCATGATGTTTAGATGTACTTTAGAAGTGTTAAAATTTAATTAAGAAACATGCGTACATCACTTAAGAACAAGTAATTTTGCATCAGTCTATATTTCTGCGGACTCTTCATTTTTGCGGGCAAACCTGTCTTGACGCGACAATGGAACGGGTGCAGATGCGGGTGCGGGTGCAGGTGCTGAGTGCATGTTGGATTCGATCAATCCGATCCAGACACTTTGACTAGAGGCGAGAAATAATTTGGGAAAAAAGAAATGAGTTCCCGGCGACGTCTTCCAATGGGAGGTGGAGTACTTTTTAGGATGAATCTTGAAAAAGTTAAAGAGGATGAAGATTGAAAAGTACATGAAACTTAAAAAAATATAGAGAAGAAAGAGGAATTTTTTCTTGAAAAAGTACAGAGACTACAGAGCTTGTTCATCTTTTTTCTAAAAAGTAGTCTCTTCAGTTTTTTCTTGAAAAAGAAAACTAGAGACAAATGATTTCTCTAGATAAGTATGTCCTTTATATTATAAAATAAATTATACTTTTAATATTTATTATATTCTCTCTATTCTTTTCAATTATACTTCTTTTATTTTGTATGCAAGTATACCAAATATGCAATTAATTATTATATATTTCATAAATATATTGTGATATTTTATTATATATAGTTAGAATATCTCTATAATTATATTTTGATAATATTGAAATATTTTAGCCGAATCACTGCACCCGTATTCATGCTCGAATTAACACTCTTAAATCTTAAAATTTAAATTTTACCGAAGTCAACTCTCGAATTCGTATATGTCTCAAATACCCGCATCCAAATTCGAACAATGTAAGCATAAATAAGCATTCAATATTATTGTAAGTCAAGATCCAGGGCATAACTGTGTGCTCAGTGTACACAATTGACTGGAAAGTCTGGATTGAGGGTATTGAATTTTATTTGATAATCCATAATGAGCAGAAGAATGTGAAACTGATTTATAGCCCGACTTGCTATGGTCTTCCTGAAGGCCAAAACGAAATGTTATGGTTCACCCATTTGATATTTCTGAGTCAGCTGGATGCTGGTGACACCTTGAATGTCTCAGTTGTTACTATGGACGGTTTTAGCATCATAATTATAATATTATACTAATTAGTACTTCTAATAGTACTGTACTATATTAGACTTTCATGTGGACAATAATAGGACGAGTAATGGTACTTCTATTTAATAAAAATAAAATAGTAAACAACAAGAAAATACACGGTGAAGAGTAATCATTAGAATAATAAATATTTAGCTATTGCGTAGGGTGTATGTTGAGTCAACCATATTTGGACTTCAAAGTAATCATATCCTTCGTCATTAATCTTAGTAGTGTACTTAGAAGTAGTGACACATATCACCAATAGCTTTATGAACCTATCTAAGACCCATATCTTTGCGGAGCTTCCTTTAGAAATTTCAAGACTCAGAAATATCAGAAGCTTTTCAAGATCAATTTCTCTATAAATTTGTAGGGAAGAATCTGGACTATAAAAACTAAATTAAACTACCAAATAAATAAAATTTAAAAAATGCTCAAGTAAAAATCGAATTCTGAGATCATTAAATATACACATGTGCACGCTAACTAAACTAATAGATAAAAGAAAATGTGTAAGTATTCCCTCAGTTTATACTGAAATTCTAGAGACACACTTATACTATACTATGGTCCTATTACCCCCTTAACTTATTTTATAAATAATTTTATACCTCTTTTTGGCATACATGACATTAGCTTGACAAAAAAGTCAATACACGCTGAGCCTACAAGATAGTGCCACGTAGGCCAAAAAAAAATAGAAAGTTATTTATAAAATAAGGTCAAGGGGTAATAGGACCTTAGTATAATATAAATGTGTCTCTAAAATTTCGGACAAAGATTAAGAGATACTTGCACATTATTCCAATAGATAACTTACTTTTATTGTTAGGGTGTCAATACAAGAATATGTACATTATTAAAGATATCTACACATATATACATAAAAAATGAGATTAACGAGTGTCCATGCCCACTTGCCATAAGGGTAGGTCCACCTTTGTTTACTTCTACTTCGATTGTGACTCTTAAATTTAGCTAGTAATTTTAAGGATTATAAATAATTTGCTTACTGTACATACATTCCTTATCAAGTTATATTAAAATATGTATGTATATATAATATTCAAACAATAAGCAACATACATAAAATACAACAACTTATCATCATTGGAAGATTCAATTCTTACGTCTCTTTGCATTGAAACTTCAGGTCTTCTTCCTCTGAAATGACAACATAACTTAGAATGGACTGAGTGCTCATATTTCATACGATGATGGCTCAAGCGGGCAAGCTATCCTCTCAACATTGTTTTTCTCTGTATCTCTGATAAAACTAACCTTCACAGACTACTTCAAAGACTACTTCAATGATATGAAATGTTTCCCTGAAATTAAACAAACACCTCCTTGTCTAAAATATATGATACAAGAATCAACAAAACAATTAAGATAAAATAAATAATTATTCCCGAATTACGTTTGAAATTTCAGAGACACATTTATACTATATTAAGGTCCTATTAATCCCTGAACTTATTTTATAAATAATTTTCTATCCAATTTATGCTTACATGTAACTATCTTGGGGGCACAACGCTTGTTGACAATTTTTTCAATAATAGTGTCTTGTAAGTCGAAAAGAAATAGAAAATTATTTATAAAATAAGTTCTAAATGGATAATAAGATGTTAATAAAGTATAAATTTGTCTCTGGGATTTCGAACATAAATTGAAAAAAAAATACTTATAAATTTTTCCAATTAATTAACATCAGCAAAATATTAAGAGATATAAATAAAAAAGCCAAAATAACAAATTAAAATAATTATAAGAAGATGAAATTAAACAAGAGAATCATAAAACTACGCAGAATGTTTGTTCATTTCTCTGTATATTCCTAGAAGAAAAAATGAGAGCATTTATAGTGTTAAAAGTAAATTGTATCATGACAAGCCACTTGTCCAAACAGTTACATGCAAAATGACATATGGATGTAAAGGTGTAAGAGATGAAATAAAATCATGCCTTAGTAAAAATATTGTTATTTGTTCAAGTAATAAAAATTTCAAAATAATTTAAATATTTAGCTTTATGAATACATATAATAAAATAATTAATATTTTCTTACAATCTCTCACTTATTTAAAAAGATTTTATGCTAAAAATATAACTTGCTCGATTTTCATGATAAAATGAAATAGATTTGTGTCTTTCGTACTATAAATCAAATATAGATCGATAAAATTTAATTTATATATTTACAGGAGAAATATAATATTTCTATGAACCAAAGAATTCTTATTGTAAATTAGAAACTTTACCAATGACCTTTTGATCATAGTTATTTTGTTGTACAACACGGTTGTGCGTCAATAGGCCATGCGTGTTCTAATATTCATTAGAGCTCTAGATACTAGGCCAAAGTCTCATAGGAGCGGCCACACTCCACTTCTCATATAAGTGAATTCAGCAACTGTACACTGTTTTAAATATACTTTTCATAATTAAGGACTATAAAATCATTGAGAGTTAATAACTTATCGCTCATTTTTAGTAAAAGTTCAAACACTCTCACCTAGTGCACAAAGTTATTATCAACTTGTTATTCCCCATGTGAATCTTGTTCATGTGATCTCCAATCATATAGATTGGGTTACCATATCTATTTTTACTATCAATTGGCATTAAACCCATTTCTACTAAAGTATGAAGAATTCAAATTCATTTCACAAGTTTAGTTAGTGAATCGGCCCAATTCAATTCTAACTTCACATGATCAATTAGAATTTGTTTCATCTTTTTTAAGTTGCTTAACGATATCATGCCTCGATTTCATATGTATGTTCTTACAACTTTAAGATTTATTCATCGGAATAGTAATTGCGGCTTCATAATCTTAATCTTAGTGTATAAACATATGAGACAATTCATTCTTTATCATAGGGATCAACAATTCATCCTTTATTCATCCTTTATCAAAGGGATCATCAATTCACCTTTTATCGAAAGAATCAACAATTTATTTTTCATCGAAGGGATTAATAATTCTTCTTTTATTAAAGGAATTAGATGACAATTCATACTTTATCAAAGGGATATTCGCTAAAAAATTTCTTAACCATTCATACTAAGAACGAGCCCGCTTCAGAGCTATAAACTCTAACTACATAGTCAATCTAGCAATGATTGTCTGTTTAGTTGATTTATAGGATACTGCACCACCACCTATGGTGAACACATATTCACTAGTGAATTTTATCTCATCTGAATCAGAGATCCAGGTTGCATCACAACACACTTCTAAAGTAGAAGGAATTCACTATACATGATACCAAATTGCATGGTTCCTCTAAAAAATTTCATCAACTTATTCAAATGCAATGAACTTTTAATATTTTGAGCATATTTAATTTAGCAACTTGGTCACCATAATTCTTTATCAATATAGAGTTAGCATCACAAGGAATGGATACACGTGTTACCACAAAGCATTCAAACATCTTAAGAAGTCTTTGAACATAATATTCTTGTGATAACATTATACCATCTTCAGTCCTTATAACTTTAACTCCCAAGACATACATACTTCACCCACATCTTTCATATCAAAATTAATAGATAAAGAAAACTGATACTTTTCACAATATTGAAACTTGTACAAAATATAAACATGTCATTAACATATAAACATATTATCACACAATCATTGTCTACAATTTTGGTATAAACACATTTATCCAATTCAACAGAAGAAAAATTTTCTTTAAATAAATACTTGATCTAATTTTTTCATACCATTGTTTAGGAGCTTGTTTTAGGTAATAATGAGATTTAATCAACTTACAAACTTTATTTTCTTTTCAAGGAATAATATATCCTTCAGGTTGAACTATGTAAATTTCTTCTTCTAAATCATCATTTCATAAAGTTATTTCTATAGCCTGGTGCATAAAAATCTTTTGAATTGATGAGGCAATAATAATTTGAATAGAGAAATTTTGGTCACTGGTGTAAATGTATCAAAATAATCAATTATTTTTTTGGGAAAATCATTCTTGCAACTAACGGATATTTATATTTATCTATACATCCATCAAGATTAAGTTTTCTTTTGAAAAATCATTTACAACCAATAGGTTTTGCTCCAAGAGGTAACTCAGTCAAAATCCATGTTTTATTGCTCACGATTGAATAAATTCTAAATTTTATTGCCTCTTTCCAAAATATAGCATCATAACAAGATATAGCTTCGAAATAATTTGATGGTTTATTGTCAACAAGAAAAGTTTGAAAATTATTTACATAATAAAAGTTCTTTTTTCTCGGTCTTTTTCTCCTTTATAGCTCCTCCATATTAGAGGTATTCTTGTAGTTTCTTTCAACAAGTGTTTGACAAATTTTATCACAAAGTGAAAAAATATGTTCAAAAAGTTCAGCATTTTTTGTCTCAAAAATAGTATTGCAGTCAAGCACATCACTTTTCAACACATGACATTTATATGCAACACTATGTTCAGTTAATCAAATAAGCAAACAATCAGCAATTTTATAACTTATTTTCCTCGTCTTAGGTCCAGGAAACAAGACTTTAGCAAGGCACCCCCACACTTTTAATTATTTCATGTTAGGTCTATAACCTTTCATTATTCATAAGGAGTTTTACCAGTTATTTTGTGAGGAATTCTATTCTGTAGATGATATGCAAATAATATATCATCACCCCACAAATTATCAGGATCATTAGAACTAATTAACATGGTATTCATCATTTCTTTCAAAGTTATATTTTTCCTTTCAACTACTCGATTAGACTCAGGTGAATAATTCGGGGTTAATTCATCATTAATTTCTTTTTTTATTTAACATAAATCATTTAAAAATACAAATTTGTCACCTCTATCAGATCAAATTCTTTTGATTTTCAACTTTTGACTTATAAGCAACATAATATGCATCATCCTTATTTCTGAGCAAATACAATTCAGTAAATCTGAAAAAATCATCAATAAAAGTGATATAACATCTTTTATCACCTCTAGTCATAGTCTTTTTCAAGTCACCCAAATATGTGAATCAATTATAATAATTTAGTTTCTCTATTTACTTAAATTATAAATTTTTAGTAATTTTTTCTTCATCAAATATTTCGCATTTATCAAAATTATTAACTCAAAATTAGGTATTAAATGAAAAGATCACATATTCTTTATATATTAGACATTAACATGTCCTAATCTATTATGCAATAATGAAATAGGGTCAATCATCTTAGAACATAGAATTACATTTTCACTGAAATTATCACAAATGTTAATCACAAATAAGTCACAGTTGCAAAATTCATGGCGTACAAAAATATATTTTTTCTTTTTTTAGTCAATTTGACTTCATTATTTTCAAAACCATTTGACATTTTCCTAATAATACAATATGAATGAAATTATTTAGGATATTAGGAATATGAAAATGCACTACTCAATGCCAATGTTTCACCAGACGTGAGTTTGAGAAGAACTTTTCATTTTTCAGAACTTTTAGTTAGTTGTTCTTGAGTTACCAAAATAAATAATTCTTCTCCTTTTTCAACTTGGGTGTATGATGATTTTGGTTATACAAATGTGCCCGGTAGCACCAGAGTCTATCACCCAGTTTTTTTCATTGGTCACAACATTTGTTCTAAAACATCTGTTTCAGCCAAATTTACTTTTAGCTTAGCGGAATTTTCATTTTTAAAATATTATTTTGCATTGAGGTATATTATTCATAAAGATTTTATTATTATTAGACTTGTAACCATGTATATTTACATATCTCTAATATTCTTTACCATAAGCCAGGGACAGAATTACATGAACAGTCCCTGCCAGGGTAGCACCAACATCAATATCATCAATAATTTCAAGGCACATATTATATTCAATAATTTCTTAGATATATGGGGAAATAAAAGAAATTTCACAATAATAATAACATATAACTTTATTATTTAGCCAAATAGAAGTCCTGAAATAAGATAAAGATTACTACGATGATCGCAAGGTAAAATGATCGCAATCACTTGCGTATAGATACCAAAAACTCTGGTAGCAGTGTACCACTCAACATAAGTAAGTACACGAAGTAATTTTTGTGTAGAAGAAGAGATCAGAAAAATTCGTAAGGAAAAATTTGAAAGTTTTAACATTTCAGAACAGTCATTTCCAAACGATAAGAAAGTTAAATAAAATGGGAAAGTTTTTAAAATCAAACGGGTCGCGCACGGATCTTAGTCGGGCTCTGTTATCAACCAATTGATTAAAAATTTTTTGGCCATTTAAATTAGTTAATTAAATAAATAATTAATTAAATAATTAAAACAAACTTTGTCCAAAAATAATCTCTCGACCGATCATTTTTTAAGCCGAAGTCGAGCGAGTAACGACTGCAGCGGAGCAAGGGGGTTCTTTCTTTTTAACACTTTTAACAATTAATAGGAGTGTTTCAATATTTAAATTATCACATCCGGGGAGCACCCCCTAAACGCAATCGGTGTCATCGTCCTTGAAGAGGACTAAGACTAGCCTCTTAGCATTCATCATTACATTCATAGGTTAAAAATTATAAAAATTTTATAACTTTTCTATTACCTCTACATTGAAGTTTACTTAAACCTCTGGCTTACACATAATATATACTTATCAAATGTACATAGACCCTTCGTGTAAGAAGATTACATAGACTTCTACTTTTATTGCACATATATAGTTTAAGAGAGTCTCATAAGAAACCTATAACATTGTCTCATTTTAAACCATCTAGACAAGAGTATCACAATTTGAGCATAGCCCTTACATAAAAAATTATAGCCACATATAGTCTTTATAATTATAGTACCAATATGAAAGAGAATCAACAAACTGTCTTTAAGACTAAACAACATCCTATAGGTAGATAATGACATCATCCCCAGAAAGTGAGGACCTACCGAACTAGAAAGATAAGCATCCAAGTAGTCTTAAAAGCCTTCTCTAATCTCAACGATCGGATCCTACATTTGTAGTAAACATAAAATATAGGTTAGTACACACTTGTACAAAGTATGGGTATATGCACATAAAATAAGTGAAATCATGCTAAAGAGGACATTTGATAAAAAACCATGCTAAAGTCCTTTGAAAAGCTTTATGCACAATCAATAACCCATATAAGCCAATAATTACATAATCCATAAGTCAAACCCATGTACGACACAAGACCAACATCAACAAGTAATAGTCAAGTAAACATATAAAAGAGTTCATAACATCATAATATAAGCAAGTCTCTTACTCATAACCCACCATTTATCCTGCTAGTGCAATAACCAAGAAAAGCCCCACAAACTTACTCAAGTAAATAAACAAAAAAAAGAATAAAAAATAATGCCTAACTCAACATAATATAGCATCAATAATAACCATCATTATATTAGCAATATAGACCAACAACATGTTCATAAATAAAACTAACATCATATAGGATCATAAACATGTGAAGTCAACATAAGCATAAAAATTTACTTTATAAGATCATTATATCATAAGAACATCTTTCTAGGACTTCCCTCAAAGCCAACTAGTGCAATGCCTAGGTAGAGTCCCATCCCTTACCTAGAATAAGCCAACCTCTCAAGTAACCCTTAACTAGAATTTACATCATTATTTAGTTTTACTTTCGAAAACATTTGCCTTAATCGAGATAGACCACAAGAGCTAAATGTGGAATCCGATATTGTAAAACCTTACACCGATGGAAGGTGCTCTACCGGTCAAAGTAGATCCAAACATAAACACAACTTTCTAGGTGGATCCACTAGCTAGTCTTCCTATGGTGACAACATAGTTCTAGAACTAGTAGATATGTATTGAATCCTCTAAATGCCTATGGAATTGGAGCCTCATCTCATGGAATCCATTGGGTAAGTGTCCCTCATAGGGGAGTCAACAACTCATGTGGAACTATAGGGTGAATCTCCTTCTACGGGAAGTCAACACCTCCCATTGTCGAGTTTACTCGCTGCTAAGCTAAGTCCCTTTTGAAATGTATTTATTTATTAATCATCACTTAGTTTAGTTCATATGTTCTAATACCTAGTATAATCATTGTCATTTAGCTCAATAGATATTGAATGATAATATCCTTTCATGGCAACCCTCATATGTGAGATTAACATATCATCATCATCATTTCATAATAAGGCACATAAGCAAGTCATCACAAACCTTATATCATTTCTTAAGCATAATTCACAATCATAGAGTCAAGACATTTCAATTCAACATCATACAAACGCCTACATATGCTATCCACAAGGTATAGTCAATTGAAGTACATCTTCAATCACAAGTCATCATAATTGAATTAAAGGTTAGGATCATGAAGACTTACCAAATCTCCTTAAAAGCCAACATCATGGACTTACCTTCAACCAACCAGTTACATTCAATAGTAAGTGTAGTATCATCATTCAGTAGTAATAATACAAGAACTAGGTCAATTGCATCATCACTATCCCAATTAACATCAATTCATAACCTAGGGTTAGGGTAATTAGGGTTCGGTTCATCATGAATTCATCAAGAATTAAATCCAATCCCAACAAAACATTACCCTAGTCAATAGATACATGAATTTGAATAGATAAAACAAGTATAATAATCAATTCATAATTCAATTCACATCAATTTATAACCAAGATCCAAGATTTGAAGAATTTGGGAAAGGGAGCATGATTAACATGAAATTACATCAATTAACATCAATTAACCAACAATATATTCAATTAGTCATAGGAAATCACAATTTATCATCAATTTGAAGTTTAGAAAAAAAACCATTAGACAAGGAAAACCCCATGGAATTGGGTAATTTCAAAATCAACTAAGAGAGGACCTCTTGGGGAAAGAAATCGCAAGAGTGAAGAACACATACCTTAATGAAGATTAATCCATGAAATTGAAGTGCAATCCTAGAGAAATTGATATTCTTCTTCAAGCTTTATTCCTTCTTCAATTGAGGAATTTGGGGAGAGAGAAAGTATATAGAGGTGAGAGCTTTTGGGTTTTGTTTTGGGAATTTGGTTTAGATGAGAGAAAAATAACTTAAAATTACCCTTGGCTATATATAATAACCCTCTAATTTACTCAAACCACCCTCACTTAAATGAATCTTTTTGTGAAGTCAAAATGTCAAAAATATAATTTTACCGAATATGGGAAGTGGCTCCGCATCGCAGGGCCAACACACATTTTATTTCACAAAAATAATTTGAGGCAGTGAGGTCCGTGTGGGCTGTGCGTGCACAGCAGCCCACTGATTCTTTACTTTCGCAGGCTACTTGGGCATCCTGCCCACCCATGTTAGGGTCCTCTTCCATGACCCTTCGGTTGGACCTTGGAGCTTAGTTATTGGACTTCTAGACCCTCTATCCTATATTCTACCTAAACAAAGTGTTTTTACAAGTTTTAGACTTCATTTGACCCTCTGAAACCATCACCAAACATAGCAACGTTAACTAGTTCAATTAAGCTATTTTCGGACGTCATGGACGTTCTTTTGACATCTTGGCTCTAAAACTTAATGGATTACTTGTATGCATTATTTTAGGTCTTAAAACAGTATTTAAACCTTTAGAAACTCATGTTAGGCTCTAGATTAAGTATTTACTTTTCGGAGTGTTACATTAATCCCCCTTACGAACATTCGTCCCCGAATGACACTTAAACTTTTAAAAGGGAAAGGATATAGCCAAGACTAGAAGCCCAACCAACAATATACAACATCATCATGAGTTACAACTCTGTTCAACATAGCAATATGACATTTACACAATGACTCAAAACATCAATTTTTGCACATAAGGCTCAAAGTCACAAAATGAGGAATTTCCTTCTCACTATAACAACATGAGTTCAACATATCATTAAAGAGTCAATTATGCCAAAGTTTATTTCTCAACATATTAACATGATCAATACCACATTATGAAGACAACAATATACCAAATACACAAAATAGTGCAAATCAAGCAAAAGGGCATTTGTCCACGATAATTCATTTTAGCAAAAAATCTTTTTACCTTAATTATGCATAATTTTGCAAAACAAGTCAAGTGCAATAAAATTTTCATTATTAAGTTTAACAACTAACCTTAATTATCAAAGAGATGATGATAACAGGACTACTTGTCGGCCTCGGCCTCCCATGTTTCTTCCTCAACTAGGTTGTTTCTCCATAACACTTTTACGGAGGCCACCTCTTTGTTCCTCAACCTCTTCACTTGACGGTCAAGGATTTCAATTGGAACCTCCTCATAGGATAGGTTCTCTTCACACGAATACCTTCAATATGAAGAATGGACTCAAGATTACCAATGCACTTCTTAAGCATAGTTAAATGATAAACCAAATGAACTGAGATAGTTAACTAGGGAGCTTCAACTTGTATGCAAGATTTATTAGGGACCCACATAACCAGGAATTAAATTTCCTTTATTGCCAAATTTAACCACTCCTTTTATGGGTGAAATTTTCAAATACACCTTATCACCCTCTTCAAATTTAATGTCTCCTCTCCTATGATCGGCATAAGACTTTTGCCGACTATAAGATCTTTGAAACCGGTTCCTTTTGATGTGAAATTTCTCCAAGGTCTTATAGATGAAATCAGGACCAAGAAGCAAAGACTCACAAACCTGAAACCATCCAATAGGAGACCTACACCTCCTACTATACAAGGCTTCATAAGGAGCTATACAGATGGATGAATGAAAGTTATTGTTATACGAGAACTCTACCAAAGGAAAGTGCTCATCCCAATTTCCCTTAAAGTCAATGATACAAATCCTAATCACATCTTCATGAGTTCAAATTGTCCGCTCCACTTGACCATCCGTTAGAGGATGAAAAGTGGTGCTTAACTTCACTTGAGTACCCAAACATTTTTGAAATGATCTAAAATATCTAGACGTAAATTGAGCACGTCTATCCGATATAATGAACAAAGGAACCCTAGGAAGACTCACTATCTTGTAAATATAGATCCTTGCATAGTCTTCCGCCGAATAAGTAGACTTAATGGGAATGAAGTGAGCGAATTTCATCAATGTATCCACTACCACCCATATAGAGTCATAATGCTTTATGTTCGAGGCAAACCCACTACAAAATCCATATACATCTTCCCACTTCCAATTAGGAATTTGGATTTCTTGTAGTAGACCACTCGGATTTTGGTGTTCGGCCTTCACTTGTTGACAATTGGGACACTTTGCAACAAATTCCACAATATCCCTTTTTAGGCCGTCCCACCAAAACACTTCTCTAAGGACATCTTACATCTTTGTATAACCTAGATAAATAGAGTAACAGGATCCATGAGCTTCCTAAAGGATCCTTTTACCTAAATCATCCACATTAGGCACAAACAATCTCTAGTTGTCTTATGGTGTTATGTCTCCGTCGTATATGATGAGACTTCTCGTTGTACTGATTCTCTATGCCCTACCTATTGCTGCTTGACTATCACAATGTATGAAAACAGGTCCAACATGTTTGGGCCATAATAGAATATTCTCTAGGAAATTTTGGAGCCATTCTGCTTTTTCACTAGTCTTATCCAAAGCAATGAATTCAAATTTCATTGTGGAGCGAGCAATACATGTCTGTTTGGACAATTTCCAAGAGAATTCTCTCTACCAAGTACAAAAACATAACCACTCGTGGATTTTACTTCATTTGACCCGGTGATCGAATTTGCATCACTATATCTTTCAATCACAGCAGATATTTATCATAATGCAAAGCATAGTGCTGAGCATATTTCAAATTCCCCAACACACGTTTCATTGCCATCCATTGAGATTAATTTGAATTAATAGTGAACCGACTCAGTTTGCTAATAGCACATGCTATATCTGGTCGTGTACAACTCATTATATACATCAAACTTCCCAATGCTCTTGCATATTACAATTCAGAGTCACTTTGATTTTTATTCTTTTGAAATGTACAACTTAAATCAATTAGAGTTTTGACAACATTGAAATTCAAGTACTTCAACTTATCCAATACTCATTAAATATAATGAGATTTAGACAATGCTAGTCCCTGGGCAGTTTTGATAATGTTGACTCCTAAGATAAAATCAGCAACTCATTAGTCCTTCATATCGAACTTGCTGGACAACATGCTCTAAGTAGCATTTATGTCGTCAATGTCTTTACTAATTATTAACATGTCCTCAACATAAGAAGAAACAATGACTTCATGATTCATAATGTTTTTAATGTAAACACATTTAATACATTCGTTAATATTGAATCCATTTGCCAACATTGTTTGGTCAAATTTAGCATGCCATTGTTTGGGTGTTTGCTTGAGTCCATAAAGAGACTGCACAAGTCTGCACACCTTCTATTCTTTATCAGGAACTACAAACCCTTTATGTTGTTCCATGTAAATTTCTTCCTCCAAC
Source organism: Solanum habrochaites (assembly GCA_027704765.1). NCBI lineage: Eukaryota > Viridiplantae > Streptophyta > Magnoliopsida > Solanales > Solanaceae > Solanum > Solanum habrochaites. Next base: position 51,464,834 of record JAKWJA010002497.1, on the reverse strand, counting down.
TCTCCATTTTAAAAGACTGTCTTTACATTCAATTGGTGGATTTTAAGATCATGAACTACTTCTAGTTCTTTACATCCTAATTGATGTTATCCTTGTTACTAGAGAGTATGTATCAAAGTATTCCAAACCTTTCTTTTATTTGTACCCTTTGACTACCAATCTAGCCTTATATTTATTAATAGTCCCATGATGTTGCATTTTCCTTTTAAAGATCCACTTTGATGCTAAAGGTTTATTTCATAGAGGAATATCAGGCAATTGCAAAGTGTGATTACTCAAAATTGATTCCCTCTCACTATTGATTGCTTCTTCCCAATAAGTTGACTCAGACGAAGTCATATCTGCTTTAAATTTTTGAGTCTTATTTTCAAGCAATAGTGCAACAAAATCAAGTCAGAAAGAAGTTATTTTCATGGACGAGTACTACGCCTAGGATCTTTACTAGTTAGTCTATTTTTGTTTGATTCATCTCATGGTCGTTTAGGTCTTTCACTTGTTAACTCACATTCAGTTTTATATGGATAAATGTTTTCCAAAAAACCTTGTGTTATTTAACTCAATTATCATATTAACACGAACCTCAGGATTATCATATTTCTGAACCAAAAACCGACAGACCTTACTGTTAACATCATATCCAATAAATACACACTCTACTATTTTGGGTCAAACTTTAACCCTCTTCGGTAAAGGAATCTCTACCTTAGCTAAACACTCCACCACTTTGAAATATTTCATGTTGGGTTTTCTTTTTTTCCATAATACATATAGAATTGATTGTGTTTTTGATGGGGTACCCTATTGAATTTCTTATTAGTCGTAAGGATGGCTTCCCCCCGAAGGTTTCGCAATGAACCATAATTGATCATCAAGGCATTCATCATTTCCTTTAGTATTGTGTTCTTCCGTTCCGCCAAATCATTTGCCTATGGTGTATAGGGTGCAATAGTTTGATTAATCATACAATATATTAAACATAACTCTGCAAAAAGATATTAATATTATCCACCCTTATCACTCCGAATAATTTTATCTTTAGATTCAATTGGTTATCCACTTTATTTTTGTATTGCTTAAATGCATCAATTTAAGCAATACAAAAATGAAGTGGATAACCAATTTATTTTTTCCACCACGAGATGGTGTCTACTTTATAACACATATATTTGTGTGAATTAAGTCTAAATTTTTAGAATTTCATTCAACAGACTTATAAGGATATTGAATAAAATTACTTTCCACACAAATTTCAAATTTCGCATTTCGATTTCTCACATTTAAAATAAGGCAATACTTGAAGAGTAACCAATTTTTGCAAGGCTTTAAAATTTACATGGTCCATAAGGGCATGTCATAAATCATTTGACTCCAATAAGTAAGAAGAAGCAGAATTCTTCTTAATAACAACCATTACATTCAGTTTGAAGAGACCCTCATTGAGGTATCCCAATCCTATGATCATCTCATACATACTTATTACAACTTTATCACTAACTACGATAAACTTAAACCCGTTTATAACGAGTAGTGCATCTGAAACTAAAATTCTTCCTAATAGTAGGGATATGCACAACACTGTTCAAAGTAAACACCTTGTCGGATGTCATTTTCAACATTACTTTCCCTGTTCCTGCAATCCTTTTTTTTTGGTGTGTTTCCCATGAACAAATCTTCATCGTACTTAACAAGAGTGTATGTTGTAAAAACTTCTTTCGCAAAGCAATATGTCGAGTAGCAATTGAGTCCAAAAACCATTCCTTGGGATTTCCAACTAAGTTATACTCCCATATCATTGCACATAAGTCATATGCATCTTCCATTATGCCCTGCCTTACCACAGTTGTAACAGTTCCCTTTAAATTTCTTCTTGGCTTGTTCTGACTTCTGGCCGTTGGACTTCTTTCTCTTTTTGTTTTTGGTAGAAGATTATTCAATAGTATTAACTCCAATGATTGTTTAAATCTTACGAGACTTCTTTTCTGCAGTTTTGTTATCTTCCTCAATCTTGAGACAAATAACAAGAACTTCAAGCTTCATTTCCTTATGCTTGTGCTTTAGATAATTTTTGAAGTTGTTCAACGAAGGAGGTAACTTCTCAATCATTGCAGCCACTTGTAAAACTTCATTTACCACCATATCTTTAGCAGTCATATTATGGAGAATAAGTTGAAGTTCATGTACTTGTGATGCAACAGTTTTTCTATCTATCATTTTATAGTTTAAAAAACATTAAGACCACAATCTTTTTCAAGCATGCATCTTCTGTCTTATATTTCTTCTCATGTGCATACCACAACTCTTTCGAAGCTGACATTGCACTATAGACATTATATAGGTCATCCTGTAAATCACTCAAAATGTAGCCCTTACATAGGAAGTCTGCCTGTTTCCATGCTTCAATAATCATGAATTTTTGTCTGTCTGGCATATTAGCAGCAGGCACTGGAGTTTCTTCGCTAGTAAATTTTTTCAGACCAAGAGTGCTAAGCTAGAAAATTACCCGTTTCTACCATCGTTTGAAATTCACACTAATGAAATTAGCGGGTTCTATACTTGTGGTACTAAAGTTCGGGTTGGTGCAGCAAAAACCACTATAACAACATTGTTTGCTATTTCTGATAAAAAAATTGATACAATCTTAGTAAGCAATAACTTATAATTGCAAACTTCAAGAAGTATAAAATCACAAAGATTTTTGTCTCCACCAGTGTTGTACCGCGGTTTCACGGTACTTTTAATGCTTTTTTCTTAAGATTGGTGTGTGTCTTGAACCTTTTTGTAGTGGCTTTAAAATGTTTTTATCTTTGTTTTGCAGGAAAGGTGTCCAAACCCAAAACGCAGAAGGCAACTTAGATTTAGTGCAGAGGTGACCCATGAAGGCCATCGAAGGACTGTCGTTCCATTGACGAACTATAGATGTGACCGTCGATTGATAGTTCAGGTATTTGGAGAAACTCGAGGAAATCAGATCTGAAGTTCAGAGATAGTCCATTACCCTAAGTTGAAGAATGTGTAAGTTTGGAACGACGGAAAGCATCGACGAACCGTAGACACATTGACGGACCGAGGTGCTAGTCTGTCGATTGATTTAGACGAGATGCCAGCTAAAGGATGAAAAAAAGACTCTAAGTCTGGACTGACGTAGGCAGTTGACGGTTCGTCGTTTCATCGACGAAGCATTTGTGGGGGTCGTTTATTACAACCGCATTTTTGGACAACTTTCTTTATTTTCATTCCTTTTAATTTAGGATAATGTTTTCTATAAAAAGGGTGTAAATCCTCATTTTTGGGGTTGTATTCTATTACTGTTGTTCTGTTTTTTTGGAGACTGGGTTTTGCACCTTTAGCATTTATTCAAATATCCGGATTTGGTTTTCATTTGATTTCTTGTTAGTTCCTGTTCAATTTCTAGATTTTCTTCAATTTGTCAAAGTAAGTTAATGATTTATTGATTATCAACTAAGAATTGTGTTCTTATATGCATAGGTAACTAAATCCAAAACTAGGGTTGTGGGAACCATGGGTGATTAACAAAGTAAATCTAACTTAAATACAATTCTCAAATATGTTATTGCATGCATTGATAATTCTTTTGCTTAGAAGTCATTTTAACGAGTGTACGCGTTAGAACTCTCCTTATTGCTACTTGCCGAATCAAGGAGGCAGTTAATAGGAAAAGAATTATCAACATAGATTTAGTGGGATACTATCTATAGGCTAGTCTCGATTGGTGTGAAGTAAAAACTAAGCCATACATCGAATATGATGCTTAATATGAAGTTAAGGTAAGGGTTAGTAGCTTAGACTCACATAGCCGGACCAATTTATGGGGTGAAACTCTCAAAATGTTGGACCAAGGATTAGAGATACCTAACTTATCACTTTGCATGGAAAGCACTAGGGAAGAATTGTTATAACTAGGAATACAACGTTATCAACCTACAGGAAACACTTACACCCTAGTTTCCCTAACCACTTGATAAAAACCAAAGCTTTACTCCTGTTACTTGTTTTACATAAAAGCATTAAAGAATGTTGTTTCACGAAACACCCTTTTTAATTACATGTTTTTGGAAAGAACTTGACTAAATAGAAGTAAACGTACATTGAAGTTAAGTCTAAAACATTTTCCTTGTCGGATTGACCCTAACCTAATAGTTGGGTTCTTTTACTTGATACTATCGCTTATATTTCTTTCGGGAGGTGTAATTTGAGAGTATCAAATTTTGACGCCGCTACCGGAGAAAGTGGCTTTTATATTAACCTTAATAACATTACTATAGGTTAGTCAACAATTTCATGATTTTACTTTTTCTTTTGTTTTTATTTCTCTCAGGTCTAGCTCTAGTATATTCCAAGTACATAGAGCCGAGGAGAATCAATACTGCCATTTTATCCTGAACTTAACCATACACCTTGAAGAATGAATAATCATTAGAACCCAACCAATATAGGTGATGGGATCAATCGTCAGCCTCCACCACCGGCAATCAAGTAGTTGCAGAAAATCAAGTTGATGATGCTGCCTCCCGTCCCACGCCCTCAAGAGTTCTATACGAGCAATGTCAATATCACTGATTCTGATGGGCCTCTTGTCCTTCCTCCTCTACCGTAGGGGCACATGTCCGTGGTAACTATAAGTTTGATACCGATGCTCACCATGATGGGTTTGTTTTCAGGGATACCATCAGAGGATCCCCATGATCACATAGCCAAATTGAGGTATGTGCGCAGAGTTGTGTGGGGAGGCCAGAATAAGACATGAGCGTCATCAGATTGAGAGTGTTCCCTTTATCATTGAAAGTGAGGTCGCAATATCAATTGAGGGATGTGTTTCTAGCACGGTACTAACCGATGTACAAAAAGCTCAACCACAAAGATAGAGTGAACAACTTTGTTTCACTAGCTGGGTAGTCAGTAAGTAGCTCTTGGCACAAATTTATTGCGTTCATTAGAGGTGTCCCAAACCACTGTATTGATGATGAGTCGTTGACAGAATAATTCTATCGGGGACAAGATGATAATAATAAAGTAGTGCTTGATACTATTGCGGGTGGTTCTTATAGTGAGTGTACATGTGCGGAGATAGCATAGAAGTTGGAGAAAATCTCTCGCAACAATAAGGTTGGAGTACTAGAAAGTCGGACACTGGGAGAAACACCTTTGCAGTGCAAACTACAGACAATCCGGCCACAGATGAGATTCGTGAGGAGATGGCTCAAATGAGAACTAAGTTGGGGTTGGTATTGAAACATGTCACATAAGGTGAAGAGAAAGTAAAATTGGTGAATTACTTGACTAAACCACCACAGATGCGGATTACTACCATTAAGAAGAGGATACTTATGCATTGAATGATCATACGGGGGGTTTTCGATCAAATGCCCAAGGCTCCAATCAAGATAATTGGTGCTAAGGTAAATTAAATCAAGGTCGAAACTATGGTAATTACAACAGAGAGGGATAGTATGTTAAATAATGGAACTTTAATCATGAAAACAACTTTGATCGGGGTAACAATGGTAATAGAAATGATCACAGTGGGCCCTATATTCCACCTCAAAATCGTAAAGTTGCTCCTGGGGATGGTGGAGGTAGTATGACGCGAGTTGAGGATATGTTGCAGATTATGATGAGGAGGTTTTATGCTAGTGTTTAGCATGCAAAGGAATTGAGAGGTGATTTTGCTAATGTTGTGCAAAATGTTGATGCACATGCGGTCTCGATTAAGCAGCTTGAGTTACAAATGGCCCAATTTTCTACTATTGTGAACCCACGCCAATCGGGCACTGTTCCTAGCAATACCATTCAAAATCCTAAAAATCATGGACATTAGATAGCAGTCACTACTCGAGGAGTAAAACAAACTATGGATCCACATATGTCGTCTGTGGTAGAAGATGCGATGAGAAAATATGAAAAGGGGGTGGAAACCAATGGTTAATTTGTGGACAAAACGGCGAAAGAAGCAGAGGTACCCCTGAATGTCATCCCCATACCTAGACCACCACCACCATTCCTGCATAGATTGGTGAAGAAGACTGAGGATGGTAAATATCAGCATTTTATCACTTGTTGAAACGACTTTCCATTAATGTCCTTTTGATATACATTTTGTAGAAAATCCCCGTTTATGCTAAGTTCATGAAAGATATGGCTACAAAGAAGAGATAAGTAAGTTTTGAGGATGATGACCTAATGCAACATTGTAGTGCTATTGCTACAAGGTATCTTGTGTAGAAGAAGAAAGATCCGGAAGATTTCACTATTCCATGTACCAACTGATTATTACACTTTGCTAAAACACTATGTGATCTAGGTGCAAGCATAAACCTCATGCCTCTTTCCATTTATAAGAAGTTGGGTTTGGGTGACCCAAAACCCACTGCAATGCGGTTTCTGATGGGCGATCAAACGGTGAAGAGGCCCATTGGGATACTCCATGATGTTCTCGTGAAAGTAGAGTTGTTTATATTTCCAATCAATTTTGTGATTCTTGATAGTTAGTGTAACATTCCAGAAAATGTACTTTTCTGGTGAAGAGTTTATTAGGTTTTAAGAATACGTATTGAGGTACATAGGCATCCCAATGCCCAATATTGAGTAATATTAGGAATGTTAGAGAATATTGACTTAAGGGTGGTAGCCAATTTATATGTATACACAAGTAATTTATAACTTAACATACACCTTTATGTTCAAATTCTCCAATCCAAGCTTATTTAGGAATTGTACCTGCAATGACGACCCTAAGCTAAAATTCTTATATTCTTTGCGTACTCACATTAGGTACGAGGCATCCAAGTGTCAAGCCTAGGTACCATAAGACATGATCATTTAAATTGATCATGTAGATTAAGCAGTGCTCAAGGACATAGTGTGGATCCTTGGACAAGAAGTGAACTTTACAAGTTCACTACAGAGTGCACGGTTAGGGAAGTGTACCGAAACACATGTGCAAGCACATGTTCTACCGGACGAGAGACAAGAGACCAAGCCCACCGATTCGGTTAGGGAGGTTAGGGGTCAGTATGCATCAGGTCGAACTACGTGTGGTCGAGCTTCCTAACAAATCCTAGGTTCTAACTAACTTATCTAACTAGCTAACTAACCTAGGACTAAAAAAATGAACTAACTAGTGTGCCCGAAATCCTAAGACCTAACCGGGTGACACTAGCCGAGTAGCTAACTAAAGAAACATCCTATTACCTAACCTAGGATGGTCCAAAGGGATTGATTATGGTCCTAGTTACATAGGGGTACTTTAATAATTACCCTACTTCACTTAATTAATTAAACTAGAAACTTAAATAAATTTAAATTCATGCTCAAATCCGAGACACTTAGCATATTTTCAGAATTTGGCTAAGTCAAATGCTCTCCTATATTTAGTCAATTTTGGAGGGGCATTTTCATAATTTAACTTTTTAAAAAGACCCATTTAAATGGAGGGTCTTTTGGGTAATTCATTGGATGAATTTATATTGATATTATGTTAGTTTTAGATCAGTTTTACACGTCTCAAATCAGATCAAATGAAATTTCTCAATCCCTCAAGAACGCTCTGTTTTCCAAACTCCATTGCAGAACAAGAAAAGCTTAAGGAAGAAGACGAAGGTTTCGAAGTTTCCAATCAGATTTCGTGGATTCTTCATGCATAAGATATGAGTTTTTCACTCTTGGAATTCCTTTCCCCAAGAGATCCTTTCAAAATAAGTGTTCAAGAATTTCAAGTACTAGGGTTTTTACTTTACAAAACGGGTTTTTCTTCCTAACCCTAGATTTATTATTTTCAATAAAAAAGTAAATGTTTTTGTCACGACCCAAATTGTGGAATCCGAACCGCAACCGGCGTCGTTGACCTCTCAGAGGTCGCAGACAAGCTTCTTCTTAACTTTCATTACAACCATATAGTTAAATTGCGGAAAAATTTAAGACTTTTTAATTACTTATCGAAGTGTACATAGACTTCATATAGTATTGTATAAGAGTGATCTACAAGCTCAAACTCAAAAACCATCTATCAATAGATTAAACAAGTGAAATAAATGATCGTAATAATAATAATAATAATAATAATAATAATAATAATAATAATAATTGTTTTCCAATTGGCCTTATTACAACTATTTGAATAAATACTTGGAAGGAAACGCTAGGGAAAACTGTCACTAGCTAAATCTAATCTAATAATCTAGAATAATAAAGTGTAGCATCCTCAAACTCTAAGGACCTACCAAAGTTTGGAGATCGCTATTCCAAACTACTTTGACGAACTTCAACCTTATTGAGAACCTACATATATAAAAGTAATAAATAGTATATGGGGTTAGTACACACTTGTACTAAGTATTGGTGTATGCACATAAACACATAACGAACTATGCATGAACAAGGAAAGCTCTTCCTAAACAACACGTCATTTCTGGTAAGTCACGTTACTTTCTTTCTTATTTCTTTAATCATGAATTATGATATATATATGACACGTTCTCATACAATTAAGGCACACAACTCCTTTTCTATATTAACATAAGACTTTGGGATCATGAACATAATTTTAGGACAACTTAAACACACATTTATTATTTTGCTTTTAGGCTGAGAGTTTCCTTCTCATACTTATATTATTTTTTAGTATTTTTCTTCTTTCTATTGTGTATTTCAATGATCTCCTTTAATCTTATGTTTTACTTACAAGTACAATGATTCATCGTAGTCCCATACCTACAACGAATCGAGTAAGTACCTCACAAGACTAAATAAATGATTTGGCTACCCTACTTATGAGTTATACTTATAATTCTTTGTTAAATTAAGATGAATATATTTATAAGCCAATATTTATTGACTATGCCCATTAATATATTCTTAACCCTATATATATACCTTGAGGTATCTATTCATACTCCAATATTGGTACAAACCACTAACATGTTAAAACATCATTCTTATGAACATTAATGATTAAAGTTCTTTAAGCTCTTACTTTACTTACTTCACTATGATTTTATGATTCTACTTGTTTGCTTGATTGTTCACTTTTGAACATGCTAATTTATTCTTTCTCACTCTTTTAAAGAATTGTATTAGCATTAACGGAAGTAGATCATGCGAGCTACATGAAATCAAGTGTCTCCCCCACTTAAAAAAAGGGTGATTCACTGATTAAATTTAACCAAGCTCTGTGTCTTCCCCACACCAAAAAGGGGGGTTCACCAGCTAAGGTGATACCGAGTCTTTTTCTTCCCCATACCCAAAAGGGGGGGTTCACGACTGTAGTGAACCATATGCTTTTCTTGATCTATAACCGACATAGATCATGTGAGATAAACATGAAATCCGATGTCTCCCCCACACCGAAAAGGGGTTCAATAACCGGCCAAGGTGAGTCCTAACTTACTAGCGTGTTTAGTGGGTGGTGTCCACTAGCTAGGTGACCCTATGTTGACAACATAGTTCTAAGACTAGGAGACGTACTAAGACCCTATTCCAACGGGGTGGTGATCTCATCTCATGGGACTTAGATGTGCTGGAATAAGCTCATTACTAGTCTATCGGTGCTAAGCTCAGATTTTTATCTTTTTATGTTTTAGAGTTTACTTACATCTTAATGGAAGCTTACTTCTAGTTATGAGGTTTACTTAACTCTATGGATGACTTGTCATCCCTCACTTTACTTCATGAATATTATCTTAAGTCTTTACTTTATCATCATGGTGCGAGTAAGACTTGTCTAACTAACTTTAGCACCCTTTTATGTGAGTATTTTTAACGTAACGATTTAAGTATTTTTGAGACTTGTCTCACTTCTTTCTTACACTCTATATTAGGTTAATTTCGTAACTCAATTTTCTAGTTATATGTTTACTCACCTTAACTTGTTCATGTTACTTACTAGTCTTGTATCATTCTTTGTAATAATTATTATCCTTACAAAATACTATTGCGTTCACAAGTTCGTGTGGATAAGGTATGTTGGATCCTTACCCATTGATTGACATACCCTATGTTATAATTTTATTGAATTAAGATTGGGATCACTTTGCATCTTTTGGATTTATTAGTGCTAGCCTATTTGTTGGCACAAAATCAAACTATGATATTATCAGAAGTCAATTCAATCATCCATGAATACAATATAGAATCTAACATGTTAAACAAGTAAAATTTTAACCTTTAATTAACATATAAGACAATTAAATGAATACTCATAAAAATATCATAATCTCGAAACACATGTAGGCATTATAGCATCCAACGTTCATGTAAATAACACAATAAGTATGCGGATCTAACATGTATATTTAACTTGACATATAATTCACTAAAACATACACATAATGATTAGTTAACACCACATACAATCAACAATGCATCGAGAATTATACTACTAATACTACAAAAATTGGAAATCGGGAGAACTAGGGAGATGAACATGCGGTTCGTTGGGAACAACTCTAGTTGCGATATTCCTGAAGTAAAAACGTTTGAAAATATCTTGGAGGGAGAATCCAGGAAATAAAACCCATACCTTTCTGTAAAATTGAATCTACGAAGATCATTACGAATTTTTCACGAAAAACCTTGAAAACGCTTGCTAACGTTCTAGGGTTTCGCTTCTCGCTTCTCTTGTTCTCATGTTGGGTGTTAATGGTGGTTAATTGATCTAAATATTTTAAGAACTGAATGTTAAATAATTCATCTTAGATTATATACTTAACTAAAATAGCTTAAGTACCTAATTACCAAAATACCTTTCTAGATTGACTAGAATTAGAGAACTGTTTGACTTAACCGAAATTTAGGTATTTCCTTGAGGTTTCGGTTTTTTCCAGTTAATTTAATTAATTAATTTTATAAATTAATTAATTAAGTAACATAGGTTAATTACTAAAGTACCCCTAAGTTGTTAGGACCATAATCAACTCTTTGGACCATCCTAGGTCAGGTACTAGATTGTCTCTTTCTTGTCTTAATCAAAACCTAGAAATTTCCTTTGTAATTTCTTTTTACCCTTGTAAATCAATTAATTAAGTTACTAAATTAATTAATTAGGTAAACTAGGGTAATTACTAAAGTTCCCCTAAGTTGTTAGGACCATAACCAACCCTTTGGATAATCCTAGGTTAGGTACTAGGTTGTCTTTTTCTTGTATTAACCGAAATCTGGAAATTGCTTAGTGATTTCGTTTTTGTCCATTTAAATTAATTAATTAAGTTCCAAAATTAATTAATTAAGTAACCTAGGGTATTTACTAAAGTATCCCTACATTGTTAGGACCATAACCAACCTTTTGGATAATCCTAGGTTAGGTACTAGGTTATCCCTAAGTTGGTTAGGTTAGTTAAGTGTCCCCCGACAAGGTCCTACGTTTTCGGGTCCCTTGGCTGGTCGTTCTTAGGTGGTCCTAGGTTAGTTAGTTATTTAGTTAGTTAGTTAGGGTCTAGGACATGTTAGGAAGCTTGGCCCTATGCGGTTGGACTCGCATGTGCGCTTGTCCCCAACCTCTTTGACCGAATTGGTTAAAGTGTTCCCTTGGCCGGTTGCACATGTGATTAGACATGTGTTGCGTGTAATTTCCTAACTAAATCTTCTGGAAGGTTCATTGGAGTGTTTACTTATTTTCACAAGGATCCTCACTTTTCTTTGGCACTGCTTAATCTACATATTAATTTTAAATGGTTATGTGCTATGGTACTAGGCTTGACACTTGGATGCCTAGTACCTAATGTGTTGTGTTGAGAATCTATAAATTTTAGCTTGCCATCTTCATTGCAGGTACAATTTCTAAACAATGTTGGATTATACTATACATACTTGTGTATATATAGAAATTGGCTAACATCTTTTAGCACATTTTCTATACTAATTCCCAATATTTCTCAATATTGGGAATTGGGATGCCTATGTACCCTAATACGCATTCTTAGAAACCTACTAGGCTCTTTACTAAACATGTAATTTTCTTAAATGTAATAGTTTTCTATATGTAATTTCACACGAATTGTTGAGTAATTGATCAATAATGTTTGAATATCGTGTGATACATCATGTTTTTCTAAGTAATGGTTTCGAATGGGTTGTTTATGGTATTTGATAATGTGTAAATGTTAGGATTAGAATTAAGACTTGAATGAACCCTTTAACAACCCGTTTAGGATTAGAATTAAGACTTGAATGAACCCTTTAACAACCCGTTTACCTTCCCCTATGCTATGCATTGATCTTGTACATGATTTGATAAGCTGTTCTTTATTATGCCATTGGGTATTTCACTATGTATGATTATGAATATTGCATGATGAATAAGATTCTTGGAAGCAAGAAGTATGTCTTCTGAGTGTGATTACTCTTAAATATTTATGTTAGCCTATAAACTATGATGCCATGTTATGAAAAGTATGTATGATGTTTCTATGTGAATATGATGGGCCATGAACATGTAAATTTCCAGATTATGATAAGAATAAGAAAATGCAAGTTTATGATATCCCTTGTATGCTTTACACTAGGTGATTATTTTATATTAATCTCACATATGAAGGGTTATGATGAAAGAAAATTCTTATCTAATCTAAAAGAGCTCATGATCATGTTATATAATGAGTTATCTCCTATGACCTATGATAAAAGACAACTTAAAGGTTATTCGAGAAAGGGACTTAAGCTAAACACTGATGAACTAGATATGAGAAGTGTCCCTTCCCTACTTGGAAGGTAGGTTCACAATGATTCTCATAAGATTGAGGTTTCCATGTAAGGTTGAACTATGGGTCTCTAATAAATCTCCTATTTCTTGAACTATGTTTCCACTATAGGATACTAGCTAGTGGATCCACCTAGAAAGATATGTCATGTTAGGTTCTACTTTTGCTAGTAGACCACTTTCTTTCGGTGGGTTTCATGACACCGGATTCCATGTTTAGCTCACATGATCTATGTCGATTTGAAGAAGCATGGAACTCTTTCTCCAAGTATCTGTAGGTCCTCATGTTCGGGATGATACCATTTCATTTTCAAGCTTTATGAAGACATTAGTAGAATTTTATGAATATTATATTTCCATTTATGTTCTTTGGATTCCTTTGTATTTAGGCCTATATGGCATAATGACTGTTTTTCTCTAAGTCTATTTGCAGTCTTAGATGGTTTTTATATATCTGAGACAGTTTTAGAATATCATATGTCTTTATGAATCTTAAGTATGAAGTCTAATTATACTTTATTAGTATGTTAAAATTTTTAAATTTTTCTGCAAATTTTATTGAATACATGTGACGAATGCTAAGGGTTTATCTGAGTCCTCTGAGAAAACGACGCCGCCGGTCTTATCACGGGTATGCTCTCTGGGTGTAACAGTTAGGTGTACTTTAAGGTCACTATTAATATTGGGAGGTTGTTCCTTGCCACTGTTCTTGCCTTGGTTGGTATGGAGAAAGGGAAGACGAAGTTAGGTTGAACAATGAGGAACCAACATTCAACATTTGTAGGTCCATGAAGCAGAGTGGTGAGCTTCAAAATGTATCTGCCATATCCTACAGGGTTGAGAGCACGTCATAGGTACAAATCGAAGAGCGCCTAGGTGTTGAGGAACTAGCGGCAGTGATCATGAATTTTGAGAGTGATGGTATTGAAGATTATGGGTCTTTTGTTGCGACAATTGAACGAAACAAACATTGGTCCGAATAAAAGAAATTGTAGTTAGATATGAAGCATCGCAAGTCTCCACCCATGAGACCATCTATTGAGGAGGCTCCAAAATTAGAGCTTGAGACTCTACCACCTCATCTGAGGTATGTATTATTGGGTAGAGATGTTACTAAGCCGGTAAACAGTGCATCGTATTAGAATCTTCAACAAGTATAGTGTCTGGTGAAAGTTTTGAAAAGGTTCAAGCGATCTATTGGTTTGACTATTGCAGACATTATTGGTATCCCTCTCGGTATTAGTCCACATTGGACTAAGCCATTTGAGGTAATGTGTGATGTTATGTGGGTTGCTCTAGTTGTGATTTTGGGACAGAGAAGGGATAAAATCCTTCACCCCATCTATTATGCAAGTAAGGTCCTCAATGAAGCACAAAATAACTACACTGTGACTGAACAAGAGCTTCTTACAGTGGTATTTACGTTAGAAAAATTTTGCTCCTATTTGGTTGACACGAGAGTCATAGTGCATACTGAGCACTCCGCTTTGAGATACTTGATGGAAAAGAAGGATGTGAATCCAAGGTTTCTTAGATGGGTGCTATTATTTCAAGAGTTTGATTTTGAGGGAAAAGATAGAAAAGGGACTAAAAATATAGTTGACGATCACTTGTTCGATTGGAGGATGAAGATATGCTAGAGTTGGGTAAAAAGATTTAATTTGATGATACCTTCCCTGATGAGCATGTATTGCCTGCTTCCCATGACTTAATTCAATGGTTCACCGATTTTGTGAAGTATCTAGTCAGTGATATAGTCCCATCAGACTTTTCCTTCCATCAGAGGAAGAAGTTCATGCATGATGTGTAAAAGTTCTTTTGGGATGAGACTTACTTATACCAGAGTTGAGCTAATGAGATTATTCATTGTTGTGTGCTGGAAATTGAGATGTTAAGTATTTTGAAGGCATCCACTCATCTCATGTGGGTGGGAACCATAGTTGTATTCGGACTGCCCACAAGATTCTTCAGTGTCGGTACTATTGGCCAACCATTAACAAAGATGCTCACGAGTTCTCCAAGACATGTGATAGGTGTGAAAGAGATGGAGGAATTTTGAAGAGGCAAGACCTCCCTTTAAATCCCATTCTAGTGATTGAATTATTTTGTAACACCCCGTAGCCAAAATTGACCAAAAATTAGTTTTTCCAAAAAAATTGCATGTGCTACCAACGGTGGAATCGACGGACCGTAGCCTGAACAATGGTCCGTCCTATACAACAATCGATGGGATCAGTAACATCCAAAAATTTCAGCCTAGAAAAATTGGTTAACTTTTGGACGACGAATGGACTTACGGTCCATAGGTCAGACGATGGTTTGTAGTCCATGACCATCGATAAATACTCCCTTCACCCACTCTTTGACAAGATCTAGGGATGACCAACACGGTCCGTACGTGGAAAATTTGTAGACAGTTAAGGGGAAATGCAATTGGGTCAACTTTAAATGATCATAATTCCTAGCACAAAATGAATTAGGTTTCCCATGACTTACCCACATATAGATTTATGAATTATATTTCCATAGACAGCGACCTTGCTAAAAAAGATCTCCAAATAAAAAGTTATCCCCATTTTAGTAAAGGCTTGTCGAATAGGCCCTAATGACGGACCCAACGATGGGGCGTCACGTAGACAACAGACCGTCAGTGTTGGTCGTGGTTTGGTCCAACAGCAACCTTCCCAGGGGTCTTTTGGACCTTAACCACTCTGTTTAAAACCTATGTTACGTCATTTTGACCCTAAATCATCATTCTTAGTCATTTTAAGACTAGAAACATAATTAAAACATATATAAGTCAAATTGTAAAATCAAAAGTTAGAAAACTAGAAGCAAGAAAGGAAAAAAACTCAAGAATTCTAGTTCAAGAACGAAACAAGTGTCCAGCAGTTCCAGCAAAAACAATTAAGTATTTTTTTGTGGATTCCATAACCAGGTATGTGGGATTTCACTAATGGATTCCTTTAACCCATTGGGTCTCTAATTTTCAGTCAGATTCTCGATTCCCATATCATGATTAAACCTAGGGTTTTTAGAACTTTAATAGAACTTCATGAATTTGTTAAATTTATGTTCCAAATTAAATTATCATGTTAAATATCAGATTTTCGCATGAATTTAAAAAACCTAGCTTTGTATTTCTTTAGTTCTTGAATTACACATGCTAGGTCATATATTTCAGACACTTCCGTTATACATGCCTCGGTTATAAATGCATAATTACCAGAATAATTGTTTCATTCTCTGTTTACATGTTCAGTGTTGAGCTATCTAGTATTTTACAGAAACTCGAACAAAATCAATTAATTTAAAGATTTCATGGGAGTAGCATAATACCGAGTTGGACTAGGGTTCAGCGTACCCAATTAGTCCCAAAACTACTAGCCAAGTAGGTTGTAAGTCCCCTTTGTGGGCAATCAGTTTAGTCATCACGCCAACATGCCTTTATACCTTTGGCAGGGTATATTGGGTCCTCGTGATGGGGCGTATACATCGGACTTCACATGTAGTTCATGTGGTTTTATTATCGGTTATTATTAGCTCCCACAGATCAGTCAGACTCTATGCATTGACCATTTATAAGTATATTAAGTATTTAGTTTCAACATGTTATAAATTGGTCATTGAATTCAGTTAGCTCAGAAATTTAGTGTATTATGTTCAGATTATTATACTTGCTTTTGTCATTGTTGAGCTATCTCTTATTTTAGCTTTACTCAATCCTACATGCTCAGTACCTTTCAAGTACTGACGCATACGTGCATAACGTTTTCTTGTGATGTATGTTTTGGTTCTCAGCATCTAGATCACACATAGACCGATTTACGATCTCTAGTTCAGCAGATTAAGTCGTGATTCCTCATTCTCTAAGGACAACAGTCATGAGTTTAATTTCAGTCTTCAGTTATTTAGTTTTAGTTTTTCTAGATTAAGCTGGGGTTTGTCCCAGCATTTCTAGTCTAGTTTAGAGGCTTATTTCAGACATAGTTAGATTCAGCTTAGTATTGAGTTAATATTTCCTTTGTATTAAACTCATTGTTTTCAAATAACTAAGTTATAAAATATGGGTAATCCCCATCTTTTCAGATTTAATTATTATTTAGCTTTCGCATCAGTTTATTATCTTTAGTATGCTCATGATCATGCAAACAGGGTTAGCTTGGGATCACTTGTGGTTCTAAGTTCCGTGCCCGCATCTCAGAAGTAGCTATGAGTGTGACATATTTGATGTATGGGGCATTGATTTTATGGGCCCTTTTGTGAGTTCTCATGGGATGAAATATATACTTATGGCGGTGTAGTAGATGTCAAAGTGGGTGTAAGATATAGAACTTTCTAATAATGAAGGAAAGAGTGTCACCATGTTCTTGAAAAAGAACCTCTTCTCCAGATTTGGCACACCTAGGACCATTATTAGTGATGGGGGATCTCACTGCAATAAGTTGTTAAAAGGGATATTGGATAAATATGGGGTTCACCATAATGTTTCCACTCCATAAAATTCACAGACTAGTGGGCAAGTTGAGGTGTCCAATTGAGAGATAAGGAAAATTCTATTGAAAATGGTAAACGCTAATAGAATGGATTGGACAAGGAGTCTTGATGATGCTATTTTGGCCCACAGGAGTGCGTAAAAGACCCCCCCATAGGTATGTATCCATACCAACATGTATATGGGAATGCTTGTCACTTGCCACTTGAGTTAAAAGCACAAAGTCATGTGGGCTATAAAGAAATTGAAGATGGATTGTAATAAAGTAGTGGAACAGAGACTTAATGGGTTGAATGATCTTGATGATTTTCGCCTAAAAGCGTATAAAAGTTCCCACATCTACAAAGAGAAGATGAAGAAGTACCACGACCTAAAGGTTGAAAAATGAGAATTTCCGGTTCGGGACTTAGTGCTTCTATTTAACTCTAAGCTACGTTTGTTTTCGGGAAAATTCAAGTCAAAGTGGAAGGGACCATTCCTCATCACTTATGTGTTTCCACATTGAGTAGTTTAGTTAGAGAACAAAGAAGGTGCAAAGTTCAATGTCAACTAGCAACAAATTAAGATCTACCTAGGGCATGCAGAGAGTGTCCATGAAGTGGTTGAGGCGTATTAAAGTCAGAGTAATCAAGGATGTTGCGTCGTGTGGCGATGTTAAATCAAGCGCTTCTTGGGAGGCAACCGAAGGTGTATCCTCTAGCCAACAATATGTTTTTATTTCCTTTGTAGAAATAGTTGCATTATCTTGTTTCGTTTTGTTTTACCCATCCTCATGCTTTATTTTTAAGTGTTGGATAGATATTAGTTTAGGGTCCGTGTCTCAAAAGTTTCCATAAAAAACACAAAAATAATAGCTTAGTGGGTGGTCATTCTGCAGGGACAAAAACCAAGATTTCTGCAGAAAATGGTCTGTTGCACAGATCTATGGACCCCATCGATGAGCCATCGTTCCATCGACGGACCGTTAATGGTGTCCGTAGTCCCATGTCTTTTTGAAATTGACGGTCCAATCGATGATCCATCGACTGACTTATGAACCGTTGATAGGGTTTTGTAATTCCAAAGATCCAGTGACCCGACCCGACCTGCTATATTAAAAGAAAAACCATTCATTAGCCTCCAAAATATTTTCAAAATCTTTTACCAACCATTTCCCTCCCCTTATTTTCTTCCTATCTTATCATAACGCCATATCTCTCCCTTCCAAAATCCATCAGATTCGCCGAAACTCTGAATTTATCCCCAATTCCCAAAATTCTCTTCTTCCCACATTCTACTTGGTTCCTATTGCTTTCTCGGATTGGTGTTCAAAGGTGGGAACGTAGGTTTTTGCAAATATCACCCACCTATTCACTCCACTACGATCTTTAGGTATTTCGATTCCCTTTGCTTGATCAATTACAGTTTATCTGATGTTGGAAAGGAAGCTTAGAATGTAGGTCTTGACTTAGGGACAAAATTGTATGTTTGTGTTTGTCAAAACTTGGGTAAACTGTCCCTTAGAATTATAGAAAGTGAATGGGTAGTGGTCTAATATGTTTAAAATGACTTTATAAACTTTATGACGTAGGGTTTGGTAGCATCTTTTAATCTAAGAATGAACCTTGCAAAATTGAAACCCTAAGGAGGAATAAATGGTATTTTAATTGTTTTTATGTGTTGGGTAAACTTATGAAGGTCTAAAAGGTGTCAAAATGTGATAATAGAAAAAAGGGCTGAAATCAGTCTTTGGCCAACAACACGAGACCCCGTCGACGGACCATCGATTATTCGATGGGTAATCGACGGGGTCTGTCGATTTGGAAACATTAAAATTGTTTAACTCTAAAACAACGCAAGTGGAATACGGTCTTTCGATTGATCGACACACCATTCTGCACGTCCGTCATTTCCAATTGAGAGCTTATCTTGAGAGAGTTAAAAATTATTCTAAGTGTAAAACGACGAAAGTGGACTACTGTTCGTCAATTGATTGACATGATGTTTTGCACGTCTGTCGTTTCCAACTACGAGGTTTTTAGAATGAAGAATCTAAAAAAATTCCTAAGTTTCCAATAACATACACTATTGGCGGACCATCTATTAATCGATGGGTTGTTGATAGTCTCTATCAACCACTACTGCAGGTCAGAACAGGATTGTACTTTGTATTTCCTTTTTCTATTTTGTTTCTTTTGTGTGTGAATTAAGATCGTTATGAGACTAACAACTTTTTTATAGGTACATATGGCCTCCAAACCGGACATCATTTATTCCAGGGATAGGTCCAAGTCTGTGGCACCATCCCGCGATGATTGGCACTTATGACGAAGAGCGGGATACTGAATATGTGCCCCCAGGTTTTAATACCCCTACATCATCTTCACGAGACACTTGGGGTACCCAGGCGTAGTCATAGCCTCCCAGTCTGAGGAAGAGAACACAGTGACAGGCATACTCTCTTGTCTACCTCGAGTTCTGATGGAGCTTTTGCCTACGAAGCAGCATCATGTTCAGAGTCAGCCCACTCTACAGGGTCGAATGAGGCCACTGCCTCCAATTACGGATCACCTGGATCCACTCGCCTAGAGGTGCCTTCCCTCCAAGCCTTTTCTGATGAGGGTCAGAGTTTAGAGTCTGCTCCAGCACCCCAGGATGATGTCCCTACATTGGTTTGTGATGGCCCAAACTGGTGGTACATAGATGGCTAGTATCAGGTCTACATGAACGCAAAGGGTCTTAATGTCAAGGGGGTGACGAACCTGGTTGGTGACAATCGAGCAGAGAGTTCTTACAGGGATCCTTAACACAATCCTTGATGTGCATATATTGTTCACCCGCCACAGGCTCGAGGTGTATTGCTAGGAGTCTTGGGGTTGCATAGCGAGAAAATTGTTTGAGAGTTCTACGCCTCATATGTCGTGACTCTTAAAGGTTCTTTGGACAGGTGGGAGGGACCTGCCAAACATGAACCAGTCACATATGTTCTAGTTGAAGGACGCCGGGTGGACATTTCTCCTACTACCATCTGCCGCTTCATGTATGGTGTGCCCACTGATGTTACTTGGGACCCCTTACTCCAATGTTTTATTACAGGTGGGGTATGGTCAAAAGTTGCAAATTTCAGAGGACCAGAGATGAAAGAGATACCATCAAGAGGTGGCTTGCACATCAGTTGTTCATTGATGGTGAAGGAGAGGACTAGATGTTAGACCTTAGAGGCCTTATCAAGGCCAACCTCACCTTCACAGCTAAGTTCTTTTGGCTGTTAGTCTTCCACCGCCTATCTCTAACGGCTGGAGATAACATTTTTACATAGGATAAATCAGTATCGGTAGCAGCCTTGGTGGTAAGTTTGGAGATTGACTATGGAAAGTAATTTATCTCAATGATACATGAGGGGGATTTTAAGACCTCTACTACTTATGCATTCACAGGTATGATCTTCCACTTATGCAGGGATGCTGGAGCGACCTTTGTCACTGTGATGCCCTCCGTACTCCTGCCAGGACTATTTATATAGTTCTCATCAGGGATGAGGCCAATGTGGCAGCATCGCAGAGAGGGCCTAGAGTTGAGTTACATCCGCTGAGTGAGAATTTGGCGAATACGGTAGAGTTATCCCAAGGGGATAATCCTTCCACTTCAGAGTCCACTTATACCACCCCCAGAGTCCGTCCATGGCACTAGTAGAGCACCTAGTTACTGCCAATCTAATCTACCATCTAAAGAACTAGTTCCGATAGCAAGGGTCCAGAAGTTAGAGGCCCAGATGTCCACCCTGCTACATCATATCCATCCTTGGATACATAAATGCATTGTTGAGGCTGAGGACCGGATTGAGAAGAAGGTTGACCAGCAGACTGATCAAAAGATTCAGGCGGTTAACCATCGCCTTTATACATTTGAGCTGCGGGTTCTTGCACGCCTAGACCCTACCATTGACTCACTAATCTTCAGGAGGATTTGGGGAGTTTGCGGCAGATGTTGAAAACATCTAGAAGATAAGGGGGACTGAGCTGGAGACTGCACCCATCGAGCTAGTAGTGGACACACTGCTCATTTCACTATTCACATCCCTACTGCACAGTCGCCTAAGCCACGTAGTCGTGCCGAGAGGCACCGTTCGAGCAGCACCACTGAAGGATAGGATGAGAGTGGGAAGGAGAGGACAAACCTTGAGGCTGCGAGGAGAGCGTATTTATTTGATTAGGATACCCATCATATGAGGGCTCAAAATTGGCTTCAAGGGCGTCTACTTCTAGAGATGAGGCTGTTGAGATGAGAGCCACTGACGGTGCAGATATTGTTGTGGGAACCACTGAGGATGACCCCAATATTGAGGTTGCGGGTTCTTGGAAACCGGACCCGCCTGCTTGTTGATCATCTTCACTATGCGCCTTAGGTTTGCTTCACCTACCACCCATTGATTATATTTCTTATTCATTGGAGACAAGTGCATTTTTTTTTATTCGGGTGGTGTAATTGGAAAGTGAGTGTTAGGGTGAAGTCTTAGTAGCCCAACTCACGGTCCTCTCTTCGTGGTTTTCTTGCCTGTGTTCTTTTTCCTCAAGAGAATGATTACGTTATTGTTGAACCGACATGTCATAACTTGTACAAGGTATGAAAGCATGAAATATGAAGCATGATGGATAAGCATGAATAATATCCTGTTCTAAGAAAATTCTTGCATGAATAGGTATAAAGAAGTTGAATGTATTGGCTCTAATCATGACATAGAGATGCACCCACTGCATGACCCTCAAACAAACACTAAAACTAGGTGTCTGACAATCTGATAGGGTAATGATGTGTCAAGAGAGTGTGAGGAATTTTGATTGTTCCACTATTGGTACCTAACTAAAACTTGTCCGGTTGGTCCTGCAAAAGCAATCTGTGTTAGATGACTAGGAAAGGATCATAGGACCTTGTTCGAATTAGCAAAAATCTAGCCTAAAATAAAGTGAACCAAATGACAATGTTATTCCTTTTTAATTCAAATATGTTGAGCCTATAATATACCTTTCTTTCCTTCACCAACTCACCTTCCCTGGGTATAATGTGTTGGCCCTGGCCCCGCCTTGGACATGTGCACCTCAACTTAGGTCAAAGGCATAAGTTGAGAGTGGTTAATGCAGAAACTGACCTCGTCTTGGGCCTGACCTATCCTTGGGCAATGTGTAATTTGACTCATGGAAAAATCATAAGTTGAGGGTTGCTATTATGAGTGATGACCCAAAAAGTGGGTATGAAAAGAGTAATGTGAAAAGGAAAAGAAAAAGTGATCAAGAGAGTTGACTCATTCAAAATTCTCAATTGAATGAAAGAAAGAAAAATAAATAAATAATAATAATAATAAGAGAGGAAATAGAGAGAATAGAGAGAAAAGAAAGAAAACGAGTTGAACAAAAAGAAGTAAGAGTCAATTCCACAAAGAATGGGGGGGAGGGGAGAAAATTAGCGCATAAGAGATAGTGAGAGAGGTAGGACGCTTAGCCTTAATGACAAGGAGGGAAAAAAGTCACTAAAATATACCCATATATACCATACCTGACCCTCATCCTATGTTACATGTGAAGAAAGTGCTATCGTGATCTATAGTCTAATGTGGTGAAGTTAAGTAGTAAAAATAAGGGAAAGCCTATGGAGACAAGTACTAACTAGGTGTAAATTTGTATTGAGAGTGAGTGTTAAATAATTATCCTTATACCCAAAATTAAAATCACTGTGCAAAAAAAGATGGTTTTTTTAAGTGAGGGAACCAGTTGCAATATCGGAAAGTTGGAATATTGGCGAGTGGCAAAAGAGTAGAGGTGTCGGTGTATGGTGAGTTTATGTGATGGTCTGATCTACATGAGTTATCTTATCGATCCTAAGAGTAGAATCATGCACTAAAGCAACGAAAAATTTGGGATTGATAGCCATGTGATTGTGAAAGCTTAAAAGAAGATACTTTTGTACAAAGTGTTGTATTGAGTCATAGTCTGTCACTTGAGGACAAACAACTAATTTAAGTTGAGGGTGTTGATGTACCGTGCTTTCACGGTATTTTCAATGCTTTTTCCTTAAGATTCGTGTGTGTATAGAGACTTTTTGTAGTAGTTTGAACATGTTTTTATATTTGTTTTGTAGGAAACATGTCCAAACCTAAAGAGTAAAAGGAAGATGAGATTTAGTGCAGAGGTGACCCACAAAGGCCATCGACGGTCCGTCGTTCCATCAAAGAATAGTAGATGGTGATTGTCGATTGATAGTTCAGGTATTATGAGAAACTCGGGGAAGTCTAACCCAGTGTGGGGCTACGAAAGGATCGACGATCGATAGACCATCCTGTTGAATCATTGTTAAGTTCAGAGATAGTCTAGTACCCCAAGTTAAGGAATGTGTAAGTATGGAATACTGCAAGGCATCCATGAATCGAATACGCATCGATGAACTGCATTGTTGGTCCGTCGATTGATTCAGAGAAGATGCCAGGTGAAGGATGAAAAAAAGATGTTATGTCTAGACTCACAGAGGTAGTCGACGTTCCATCGTTTCATCGACGTTCCATCGTTTCATCGACGGACCGTGTGTGCGCACCGTCAATTACAATCGTATTTTTGGACAACTTTATTTATTTTAATTCCTTTTAATTATGGATAATGTTTTCTATAAATAGGGTGTAAAACTTCATTTTTCAGGTAGGATTCTCTTACTATTGTTCTTACTTTGTTTTTGGAGATTGGGTTTTGCAAATTTAGAATTAATTCAAAATTTCAAATTCGGTATCCAAGTCATTTCTTGTTATTTCAAGATGAATTTCTGGATTTTCTTCAAATTGACAAAGTGAGTTCATGATTTATTATTTATCAACTATGAATTGTGTTCTAATATACATGGGTAACTAAATCCACAAGTAGAGTTGTGGGAACCATGAGTAGTTAACAAAGTAAACCTAGCTTAATAACAATTCACAAATAGGTTATTGCATGCATTGATAATTTTTTTGCTTAGAAGTCTTTTTAATTAGTGCACACATTAGAACTCGCCTTTTTTCTACTTGCCGAACCAAGTAGGTAGTTAATAGAAAAAGAATTATCAACATAGATTTAGTGGAATACTATCTAATAGGCTAGTATTAATTGGTGCAAAGTAATAACTAAGCTATACATCGAATATGATGCTTACTATGAAGTAAAGGTAACAGTTAGTAGCTTAGACACACGTAGGCGGACCAAGGTACGGGGTGAAGTTCTCTAAATACCAACCAAAGAATTTATAGATACCTAACTACTCACTTTGCATGAAAAGCACTTGGGAAGAATTGTTTTAGCTAGGAATACGACGTTATGAACTTCAGGGATACACCCTAGTTTCTCCCACAACCTTATTAAAACCAAAGCTTTACACCTGTTACTTGTTTTACTTAGAAGCACTAAAGAATTTTGTTTCACTACCCCCCCCCCCTTTAGTTACCTATTTTATGAAAGAACTTGACTAAATAGATGTAATAGTACACCGAAGTTAATACTAAACCATTTTCCTCATGGATCGAGCCCAACCTAATAGTTGGGTTCTTTACTTGATACGACCGCTTATACTTCCTTAGGGAGCTGTAATTATAGCGTATCAACAAGAAACACAGATTTTACTACTGATTCAGATAAAACTTTGCAGAAACACAAAGTAACTAAATTTTACTAAATCACTATGAGAGATGAACAAAAATTAGCTAAGAAAAACTAAAATCTGTAACGTACCAGAAACTCAAAAATTTTAAACAGAAAAAGATCAAGTCAACTGAACTCACAGTTTTCCATCAAGGAAATTATTCCCATCTAGTATCCGAGGTTTGATTTGGAATATGTCATGCCAGGGTAAAATGATATTTATCACCACCGTATAGATACCAAAACTCTAGTGTCAGCGAACTACTCGACAACGGTAAATTACACAAAGTAATTTTTCTGCAGAAGAAGAAGAAGAGATTATAAAAATTTGTAAGGAAAAATTCTGAAGAGTAAATTATGTTTATAAGATAGAGGAACGGGTTCCGAAAGGTTGCGACCCTTTGAGAATCCACATGACCATTAATGAATGTTTGCAACCTTTTAAATAGTATATATTGATCTTGAAAGTTGAAACCTTTTAGAACAACTGTTTTTTCTAACGGCAGGAAATTTAAATAAAATGAGAAAGTTTTCAAATCAAATAGGTCGCACGCGGTTCCGAGTCGGGTTCTGTTATCAAGAAGTCAATTGAAAATGTGATGGCCATTTAATTAATTAATTAATGTAATAAATAATTAATTAAATAATTAAAACAAACTTTGTCCAAAAACAATTTCTCGATTGATCATTTTCCAAAACCAAAGTCAAAGCCGAAGTCGAACCCATAGCCGAAGTCGAGCTGAGTGAATGACAATGATGACGGGGCAATGGGGTCCCTCTTTCCAACAATTTTAACAATTAATAGGACTATTTCTATATTTAAAATCTCTTATTTTTATTTCCACCACCGATGAGAAATAAATTTCTTTTCATTAAAGCATTAGAGGACTTTTCAAGTTTTTAACTCTTCAAGTTCTGAAATTTTCAAATTCCTTTCTTTCCCTCTATTTCCCATCAATTCTTACTACATACCCAATAATCCCCCACATTGATGGGGAATAGTTATAACATTGGAATGCACAGACAAGTGTGTACTTTAAAGGCAAGGATTAATTGCATCTAGATAAGTAGGTTTCCCCTTGAACTTAGTGAACATATGTCAGATATACTCAGTCAACCGGCAGATGTGATATCATTTAAGCGTCGAGATTTGGTATATAACTGGACACCCATATGTCATAAAATTAACCATTTACTATTTATGGTTCTTACGTTTGTATTATTTTCATCCATGAACACCTCTTGGATTAATGAGTGTATAGATAATAAGATTTTGACATAAAATTCTCTTTGAAGCGGCTTACACTTCACACTCACATAAGTGATTCCTAACCATGTCATCTCGTAGATACACTATTTTATTAAATCTACAAAACTTAGAAAATCATTGAAAACTGTAAGCTTTATTACCTCATTAACAAGCCTTAAAGTCTTAAACTTGTTCCTGAATATTGTTTTCATCATGAGAATGGATTGAGTTAATTGCTTTATCGAACTGTCATAACAACTTTGTTTTTGTCCATTAATATAGCTCTTGGGATCTCCACAATTCTAGATAGAGTTATCATTATACTGACTTGTCGTAAGCCATAAATCCATTCTCTTAGATGATCTTTCAACTGCCTCTCATCCCAAGCCTTTCGTTAGTGGAACTTACACATTATCGCTTGACATTACATAGTCAATTGTGATAATTCCACTAGCGATCAGTTGCCTTATGGTTTTATGTCTCCGTGTATGTGACGAGACTTCCCGTTGTACATGACGCTCTCTTCCCTACCTATTGATGCTTGATTGTCGATGTGTGCAAATAGGTCCAACAAGTTTGGGCCAGAATGGAATATCCCCTAGGAAAATCTGGAGTTATTCATCTTCTTCACCATCCTTATCCAAAGCAATGAATTCAAATTCCATTGTGGAGCGATAAATACATGTCTGTTTTGACGATTTCCAAGAGACAACTCCTCTACCAAGTAGGAACACATAACCACTCGTGGATTTCACTTCATTTAACCTAGTGATCCAATTTGCATCACTATATCCTTCAATCAAAGCAGGATTTTTGTTATAATGCAAAGCAAAGTTTTGTGGATATTTGACATACCCCAACACACGTCTCATATCGTCCAGTGAGTTTGATTCAGATTACTAGTGAACTGCCTCAGTTTTCGAATAGCACATGTTATATCTGGTCGCGTACAATTTTTAATATACATATAGCTTCCCAATACTCTGGCATATTCAAATTGAGATTCATTTTGACCTTCATTTGTTTGAAATGTACACTTAAATCAATTGGAGTTTTGACAACATTGAAATTCATGTACTTGTACTTATCCAATACTCTTTCAATATAATGAAATTGAGATAATGCTGATAATCCTGACGCCTATGATCAAATCAGAAACTCCTAAGTCCTTCATATCGAACTTGTTGGACAAAATGTTTTAAGTCGCATTTATGTCTTCAATGTCTTTACTCATTATTAACATGTCATCAACATACAAACAAACAATGACTTCATGATTCATAATGTTTTTAATGTAAACACATTTATCACATTCTTTAATTTTGAATCAATTTGCCAACATTGTTTGGTCAAATTTAGCACGACATTGTTTGGTTGCTTGCTTGAGTCCATAAAGTGACTTCACAAGTCTTCATACTTTTTCTTCTTTACCAGGAACTACAAACCCTTTCGGTTGTTTCATTTAAATTTCTTCCTCCAACTCCCATTTCAAAAGGCTATCTTTACATCCATTTTGTTGATTTTAAGATCATGCACTGCTGCTAGTGCTATTTACATCCTAATTGATGTTATCCTTTTTACTGGAGAGTATGTGTCAAAGTAGTCCTTACCTTCCTTTTGTATGTACCTTTTGACTACTAATCTATCCTTATATTTGACAATAGTCCAATCAGGTTTTAATGATCCACTATGATCCTAAAGGTTTATTTCCTATAGGAATATCATCCAATTCCCAAATTTTATTACTTAAAATTAACTCGATCTAACTATTGGATGCTTCTTTCCAAAAGTTGACTCAGATGAAGATATAGTACCACAATCTGGTCCGAAAGAAGTAGGTTTCCGTTGGTGAGTACTACGCCTAGGATCCTTACTAGTTAGTGTATTTTCATTGATTCTCCTCATGGTTATTAATCTCTTTCACTTTTCTACTAACAATCAGTTTTATACGGATACATGTTTTCAAAAAACTCTGTGTTATCTGACTCAGTTTTCGTATTAACTTGAATCAGGATTATCAGATTTATGAACCAAAAACCTGCAAGCCTTACTGTTCATAGAATATCCAATAAATACAAAGTCTACTATTTTGGGTCTAATTTTAACCCTCTTCTGTAAACGAACCTCTACCTTGGCTAAACACCCCCACACTTTGAAATATTTCAAGTTGGGCTTCCTTCCTTACCACAACTCATATGGAATTGATTGTGTTTTTCGATGGGGTATCCTATTGAGTATCTTATTAGATGTAAGGATGGCTTCCCCCAAAGTTTTTGTGATGAACTAGAATTAATCATCAAGGAATTTGTCATTTCCTTTAATGTTTTGTTCTTCCAGTCCATGAAACCATTTGACTGTGGTGTAGTAAATTTATGAATAATACCATATTCCAAACATATTTATGCAAAAGGAGATTCATATTTTCCACCCCTATCACTTCGAATCCTTTTTATCTTTAGATTCAATTGGTTCTCCACTTCATTTTTGTATTGCTTAAATACATCAATTGATTCATCTTTACCATTAAGCAAATATGCATACCAAAATGGAGTTCAGTCATAAAAAATAGTTATAAATTTTTTTTGTACCACGAGGTGGTGTTGACTTCATTTCACATATATCTATGTGAATTAAGTCTAAAGATTTGGAATTTCTTTCAATAGACTTATAAGGATGTTTAACAAACTTATTGTCCACAAAAATTTTGCATTTTGATTTATCACTTTTAAAATCAGGCAATACTTCTAGAGTAATCAATTTTCTCTAGGCTTTGTTATTTATATGTCCCAAACGGACATGCCATAAATTATTTGACTCCAATAAGTAAACAGAAGCAGAAATCTTATTAATACTGTCAACAACCATTATATTTAGTTTGAAAAGTGTAATACCCCAAAAATCAATTAAGGTTATTCGAGACTCACATATATCTAAAAGGGTTTAAAATATGTTCATTAATTGTTTTTTACCAGCTATACTTATTTGAGGTAATTTGAAAGTGAAACATAAAGGGACGATCAAGACATTTGACGACTAGCCACTAAAGGGATTTAAGTCTTTTAATGTACTTATGATTGTGTCACGGACTCATGAGGTCCTTATATGAGTTATAATGATGTTTATAAGAAGTGTGTTAAGTTTCATGAAGTTTGAAGGTCAAACGTTCAACAAAGTTCAAGAGGTTTATAAGTTAGCCTTTTAGACGTGCTAGTATGTCCTTGTAAGTTGCCCTTGTTTTCATGTGTAAAGTTATTATAGTTAACCCTAATACCTTAAGAGACATGTTAAGGGTCAAAATGTATGGTTACAACTCCTCAGGGACCACCTGAAGAGCCCCAAATTAGGAACCAAACATTGGACAAGAGGCTGCCGAAGGCAGCGAGCAAGCCATGATTTAGACTCACCCTCATGACGCGCGCCTATCAGATGCCTCACCACTTCAAATTTTATTTGGGTCAATATTGGGAGGCTGACCCACGACGTGCAACCCACTCCAGATACTTTTGCTTCGTTTTCAAGTAAATTTTGACATGTCTAAATGTACAAAAATCATGGGGGATTTTTGGTAACTTAAAGGCACGGTTACAAACTGATTTTATGACTTATTTAACCCCTTTTCCAAACCAAAACCCCAACACCCAATAAGACAATTAAAAATCCCAAATAACTGTTCTTCTCCAAATTCTCTCAAACCTCCATTGGAGGGAAAGCTCAAGTTCAAGCTATGGGGTGGAGTCAAATATCATAATTCAAGCTATGGGTGGAGTCAAGGATTTTCTAATATGATTCAAAGACCAAAATTCCCAATTTTTAATTTAGCCACGGGTTCTTTCTCAAATTTATTTCAAAAGCATGTTTACGATAAATTAATTATTATATGCTTTTTTTATGATGAATTTCAATCCAATTGCATGATGAACCCATGTTCTCTCCAAGACAAAAATTTGCCTATATTATGGGCATTGTGATCTTTACTTTGTATTAATTGAATTATGATTCTAGCATATTGAATTGCTTTTATGTGGTGTCTAAATTGTATATTGAGAGTGAATTGTTGATGAGTGATCCATGTGGATCAAGGTTTGATGTTTTTAATGACATTAGTCTATAATTATTATTTCTTCTCTAGATTGCTAATGTAGCTTCAATATTATCTCTCTTCTTTGGTAAATTGAAGTATGATTTCGTTTATGCAATGGTTCCTATAGCAACTGGTTTATACATGTATTTATGTTGAATTACGTGAATTGATTATGATAATCAAAGCTTTGAGGATATTGTATGTATGCCCTATTATCTCTACTCTTCTTATATAATTGCTAGTTAATGTAGCATTGTAAGGCTTTGTATGGTATGGTCCACTTAAACTGGAGGTGTTTACCATATTGTTATGCTATTTTGTGTTGTGATAATTTCCTTTAAGACCAATTGAATCTTGAAAGTGTGGTTATGATGATCACACATTGTGAACTATAAGGCCTTGTCTCCGATTCTAGTTTATTATCTAGGTTATATTAATGATGCTTCCTCTATATTCAAATGAGTATGTTACAGCTAGGTGTGGTCTAAATGTTTATGTTTGGATACTCTTGTGTAGTACAGTCCTTACCTATGTACCCCGATATGAATATGTTGTCTTGAGCATGATTAGGAGTCCTAGGTGTAAATGATGAATATGTCTTACCTTCTATGCTCTGATGGTTGGTGTGTGGTATATAGTTCCTATTACTCTATATATAAGTTGTCTATAGTTTACGGGACTTAAATATGTATTGTGATATTTGCTAGGTAACTGCCTTAATGCTAGTATTATTGCCTTTATATAGTCATGTTGATCAATGTACACACACTCACAACTTACGCATGCTTGTCAAGTAGTATATAGGTTTATGGTGTCTAATGAAAGGATTATTCTTATATGCACTATTGTCTACTACTATGCATGTTAAGTATAAGTTTATGAAGTATGATATGTATCCCTTAACAAGGATGACTTGATAGGTGTACTAGTATGGTCAAGGGTATGGGAACTTGTCTATGCATTGCACATATGTTCCTTGGTAGGATAGTTCCTAGGTTTTCGTTTTTATGTACATGAATAGGAGTGCGTGAGTATCGTATGAATATTCATAGTGTCTAATGTGTTTATTTGAAAATATTGCTGATATAGTTACTTGCACACTTATGCATGAACGAAGTAAAGTATGAACATGTGTGGCCTTAACGTATATATGTGAAAGTATTTCTAACATATATGTACACACACTTGGATGATGATCTAGTAAAAAACGGGGAGCTTGGAATGTATTCCCAAATGTACCCTCAAAATAAATAGGTGCTTGAATATTTTCCAAGTATATGAAGAGTCAATATCCTAAGACTATGATTTACGAAATAATGTAATAAAGTCTTTTTAATAAAGGGAACTTATCTTAGCACCGAGTGACCTTGACAATGAGAGGTGTTGGCTTCTCTTGGAGGAAGATTCACTATTGGTTTCTCATAAGGTGTTGACTTACCTTGGAGGAAGATTCACCTAATATTCCACATGAGGTGTTGACTTTGCTTGAGGAAGATTTACCGATGGTTTCTCATGAGATTAGGCTCCAATGCCAATGAGCATGTTGAGGGTTATGTATACCTCTTAGTTCCATAAACAATGCTTTCCACATAGGATCTAGCAAGTGAATTTTACCTAATATGATACCATATATGTTAATGTTCTACTTTGGATAATGGAGTACCTACTATTGGTGTAAATCTCTACAACACCGAAATCCATATTTAGCACCCATGGTCTTAGTGTCGGTTAAGGCTATAGTTTCCGTAAAGTAAAATAGACAATGAAAGTAAAGTAAAAGACCCTAACTAGGATAAACTGAGCGAAGTTGCTTAGTGTAGGTGGGGCTATCAAACTTCACCTATGCATTGCACAAGTAGCTCTTGAAGGGAGTTCTAGGAAGGTGTTCTAATGTATATGGTTATGTTTATGTTCCTTGTGCATGACATTGTTGTGTTGTTTCCGTGTTGTGATGATATGCATATTATGAGTCTATATAATGTATCCTTACCTTATATGCATAGTATGAGTCTTATTGACTATATGATAAAGTATTGCTTGACATGATGGAGGTTGTCTACCCTTATCTTATTGATGTATGAAAGGCATGTTAAGGCCTGTAGTCTTTTTGTAGGTATACATGGTATGTGTGAGGTTATGGGACTTCACATGTACATTTCACAAGTAGACTTAAGAAGGGATTATGAGAAGTGTTCTATGTGGTTCTTATGAGGTGAAGTCCAAGTATGTTAATGTGACTATTCCCTTGATATGATTATGTGTGTTGACTTGTGTATTGTGACTATTGTCTTTGTTATGATTATGTTGGAACTCTTGACTTTTCTATGGTCTTGTAACGAGTCCATCAATGTGGTCCCTAAAGACTGTTTGGCCAAATGTGAGTTAGGTTTCTTATAATATGAAATAATTCTATGAATGCATGTGTTGGGTTAATAAAAGTTATATGCATGATTCCCTGTTGGCCTTAAAGTGATGGTTGAGTGTGGATAGTGTTATTGTACATTGTCTATACATTGCACCAAACATCACTAGAGGGTTACTTGGGAAGATAAGGAGTTAATGTAAAAGAAAGGAGTTCACTATAAAATGAAATAATTGCACCGTAATTATAAGTGTATTGTAAAGTGGTGACTTATATGCCTTAAAATAAATGTGTGGTTTTATATGATGTGTGACCACTCAATATGACTATATGAAGTATGTGAATTGTATAATGCTTATTTTATGAATGTTTTATGAAGTTTTTACAAAAATGCATGATGAATGATTTTTAAAGTAAAATGTCCCTTTTAAATTCATGTTTTTGCATGGTTTCGATACTTATTGCTTTTTTGTACTATCACCATTCTTCTCTACCGTTTTACACAAAGTGTAGGTTACCATTCTTAAACGATGTATGTAAGGTGAAGATCTTTATATATGATTCCCTAGCTCAAGGAAAGGAATTCTTATTTTCCAAGGATTTCCTATGTCAAGTTTATATTCAATGTATTGTAATAGCTTAAATATTATTTTATGATGTTAAAGGGTTGTGTTTCTAATATATTCTATGAAGTTGAGTGTAAGATGGTAAAACAAACATAGAGTCTAACAATGTATTATGACTTATATTCTTATATAATGGAAGTAATGTTTCTAGCATATGATGTGCCATGAAAAGTTTAATATTTTCCGCTAAATTTACTTATGACAATGCGATACAGGATGACTATGGGCTTGTATAAGAACTCTGAGAGATTAAGTAAGCTATGTTACTTCTAGGAGGTGACATCCGGATGTGACAAATGTGGTATTAGAGAATGAGGTAGTAAAATTGGTTTTAAATTCTAAAAGTCTCATATTGCCACATTTAGTAGAGTCTCGTATCATTCGCGGTGAGTCGCGACACATAATATGGTGCAGGAGGCTATAGGAGGATAGAGTTTTCTTTTTTATCTTTCTCATGTCGTGACATAGAACTTAACTCTATAAGATATCTCTCTTATGTTTTCTTATGGGGTGGTATTTTTGATATGATTGCATGAATGAGAGGGTATCTCTATGCTTGAGGGAGAAAAGGTGAGTTTTGATGTTTATTTTGGTTTTAAGATTTGATGAGTATGCTTGCAGATGAACTTTGGCATGCATCATTGTTTATGTGATATCATTAATGGATATATATGAGATCTATGTGAAATGACATGTTATGTGAAGATTTTATGTTATGATATGGTTTTATCTTAATTAAGAGTTGGTATGATTAAATCTTTCTTCCTTTTGGAATTGCATGTTGCTAAATAGTTTTGCATGATGGTAGTTTAGAAATATCGTTCATATTTTAAATGCCTTTAAGAATTGTGGTAAATGGCTAAAAATGCTTCTTGCCCTTATATGTTAAAGTGTTCAATGTTGCCCTTTCTATTTGTGTAATGGTTCAAATGTTTCCCTATTATGTGTAAATGCTTCATGGTTTCTTTGTATGGATGGGAGTATTTTGTGTATGCTTGATCCTAGAAATGAAGATAGTGTTCTTACCTTATAGGTTGATGATGTGGGTTTGAATAGACTAGAAGTTATCTTACTCTAGTTCTGAAAGAAAAGAAAGAGGCCCTATGGCTAAGTCTCCTTTATTGCTTCCCCTAATGTTGTATGACCCTAGGTGTCTATGGTATAGTTGATACCTTATATGGTTAGGTAGTATGACATAACTTGTGTGTTATGGATTTCCTTTGGGTCTTTGTCCTAGATGGATGGTTATGATTGAGTTAGTAGTCTTCTTGATTTGAGATTATGAGTAAAAACCCTCAATGATGTTAAACCTTCTTGAGTGAAGAGTATGAAAGGTTATTTTTGACTTGCCTTGACCTTGGTGTTTAAGGGGATTATGTGATAAGGTATACCCCAAGTGGGGGATAATGTGCCTAGAAGGTGAGGTCTAGAATGCCCTTGATGTCCCTATGTAAAGTTAGTGTAATTTCCTTTTAGGTTGGTGATCACATTTAAGTGATGATGATGAAGGTTGATAAACTAAGATCCTCTTGAGGTTGGGTTTACCTAAAGTGAGGAATGGTGATGGAGTAGTAAGGTTGTGCATATTTCTACCTTGTCCTTCTATTCTTTTTTGAGCTTTAATGTAATAAATTTTAGTAAAGCTTGTTAACTATAGGAGCTTTGTATAAAGTATGAATTGCATGACCTCTATGTATTGATTGACACTATCTTTAAGATGTTTTGAAGATTCCAAAGTAGTTGAAAAAGAATTTTGATTGAATATATGTTTTCTCATGTTGATTGTGCATCTTAATATGGATTTTTTGCATTTGGCTTCATGTGATAAGATATAATATCGTTGTCATCGCTTGTGATGTGTATGGTTTACCCTTAAAAAAAATTGAGCCTCTTTAAAGTGAAAAAATTGTCTCTTGAAATTTTTTCTGACTTTTATTGTTTGAAATGCATGATTTAAGGCTCACTCTTTAAAAGTGAGGACATATTTAACATAGTGCCCTTGTGGGTGCCTATAAATTGTGAAATTTTCCAAACATGATGTTTGCTTATGAAGACTAGTGATATTCTAAAAATTAAATGTTGTGAAATTACTTCTTAATGTGGTTATGTTCTAGGTGTGAACTACCATTTTGACTTCACTAGGGAGAAAGTTTAAGCATTTTTTGCTTAAAAGTTTAGAAATTCTCATTTTATAGTGAATTGACCTTTATGCATTGCTTGTGTAAGAACTTATGAGACATGTAAGCATGTTGAGGAGAAGGACGTTCCTCCTTAAACATAGATAAGCATGTTAAGGTTGAGTATGGCTTTTATGTCATTATGTCTAAATAATAAGAATCCTAGTTGATTTACTTGACTCAAATTTATGTGTATTGAAGTATGAGTGCTTATTTGTTTCTTGAGTGATGTTGAACTTTTTAATGTGTGAAAAAAAATCTATAACCATAATGAGCTAATAATGAAATGAAATGTAAATACCATGTTATGATTAGTAGAAGGATGTTCCTCCTACGAACATGATAAGAACCTATGTTGGTGATGCATCTTGAAAGTTAGTAAATAAATGCTTTTGCTTGCTTGTGTTGCATTGAGTGCTAAATGACTTCAAGTTGTGTTTTTAAAAGTTTGGTGCATTTATTTCTATGTGATTTTGTTTTGAGTGTTGTGATCTTCTCCATGGTTCATTGAGTCCTTGATGTGTTTATGATGTTCCAAGTGTCATTAGAGGACAAATGTTCCAAAGTATGGGATAATGTAAGACCCTAAAAATGAATCAAGGTTCTTAGACCCTCATATGTGTATAAAAAGATTAACATATGTTCATTAAATGTTTTATAGTATGGATATTTGATTTGAGGTGATTTGCAAGTCAAAAGTAAAGGGACGACCAAGACGTTCGACGACTTGTCACCAAAGGGCCTTAACTGTTTTTATGTGCTTATGAGTGTGTCATGGGATCATAAGGTCCTCATTTGATTTATATGATTTTTATAGGTAGTGCGTTAAGTTTCATTAAGTTTGGAAGTCAAACGTTCAAGAACGTCCAATAGTTTTGAAAGTTAGACTTTTAGATGTGCTAGTGTGTCCTTGTATGTTGGCCTTTTTTCATGTGTTGTTTGGAGTGTAAAGTCAGTGTCGTTGACCCTAGTAACTTAATAGACATGTTAAGGGTCAAAACGTCCATGTATTACTTCCCGGGGACCACCCGAAGAGTCCCCAAGGAGGACCCAAACATTGGGCAAGAGGCTGCACAAGGAAGCGAGCAATCCAATATTTTGACTTGCCCTCGTGACGCGTGCCTAGCACGCACCTCACTGCCTCAAATTTTATTTGGGGCAGAATTCGAAGGCTTCCCCACGACGCGCAGCCCACTCCCAGATCCTGTTGCGTCATTTTGTAGTCAATTTTTACATGTCTAAAAGTCCCAAAAATCATGGGGGTGTCTTGGTAACTTAAAGGAACGTTTATAAACTATTTTTGATGAATCATTTAACCCCTTTTCAAGAAAAAACCCCAACAACCAATAAGGAAATCAAAAATCCCAAATCACTCTTCTTCTCCAAATTCTCGCAAACCTCCATTAGAGGGAAAACTCAAGTTCAAGGTATGGGGTGGATTTTTATGGTTTCTTCTCAAATTTCTCATGGGTCTTAAATAAATAAGTTATAATGATCCTTCATCCTAGTTATGCATTCGTCTAAGGTGTCAATCAAGGATTTTCAAATATGATACAAAGAACAAAATTCTCAATTTTCGATCTAGCCATGGGTTCTTTCTCAAATTGATTTCAAAATTATTTTTATGATAAATTACTGATTATATACTATTTTTATGATGAATTTAAATCCAGTTGCATGATGAACCCATGTTCGCTCCAATTCTCAAATTAACCTATGTTATGGGCATTGTGATCTTGACTTTGTATTGATTGAATTATTATTTTAGCATGTTGAATTGCTTATGTATAATGTCTAAATTGTATATTTATTGTGAATTGTTAATGACTGATCGATGTGGATCAAGATTTGATGGTTTGAATGAGATTAGCCTATAATTCTCTTATCTTATGCAGATTGCTAATGTATCTCGATTCTATGGTAAATTGAAGTATAATTTTGTTTATGCAATGGTTCCTATAGCTATTTTTTGTATATGTATTTATTTTGAATTACATTAATTGATAATGATGATCAAAGCTTTGAAGAAATTGTAAGTTTTCCCTATTCTCTCTACTCTTCTTATAGAATTGCTAGTTGATGTAGCCTTGATTGGCTTTGTGTGGTATGGTCCACTTTAGGTGGCTGTGTTTACCTTTTTTATGCTATTATGTGTTGTGATCATGGCCTTGAAGGAAATTGTATCTTGAGAGAGTGGTTATGATGATCATACAATGTGAAGTATTAGGCCTAGTCTCCGATGCTAGTTTATGCTCTTTGTTATATTGATGATGCTTCCTCTACATTCAACCAACTATGTTATGGCTATGTTTGGTCTAAATGTTGATGTTTGAATACTCTTGTGTAGTATGATCCTACCTATGTACCCCTATATGAATATGTTTTCTCAAGCATGAATAGGAGTCCTAGGAGTAAATGATGAATATGTCTTACCTCTTCTGTTATGATGGTTGGTGTGTGGTATATAGTTCCTATTACTCTATATATGATTTATCTATGGTTTAAGGGATTTAAATGTTTATTGTGGTATTTGTAAGGTGGCTGCCTTAAATGTTAGGATTGTTGCCTTTATATGATCATGTTGATCAATGTACACACTCACACCTCGTGCATGCTTGTCAAGTAGTACATTCATGGTGTCTAATGAAAGGATAATTCTTATATGCACTTATGTCTACTACTATGCATGTTAAGTATATGTTTATGAAGTATGATATGTATCCTTAACTAGGTTGACTTTATAGGTGTACTAGTATGGTCAAGGGTATGGTACCTTGTCTATGCATTTCACGTGTGTGTCTTGATAGGATAGTTCCTAGGTTTTGGTTTTTTAACTACATGAATAGGAGTGCATGAGTATGGTATGAATACGCATAGTGTCCAATGTGTTTATAAGAATGGAATGCTGATATAGTTACACTTGGACACTTATGCATGAATGAAGTAAAGTATGAACATGTTTGGCCTTACCATGTTTTTGTGAAAGGATTTCTCACATATATGTACACACATGGATGATGAGTCAAAAAGGGGTGCTTTGAAGATGTTACCAAGAGTACCTTAAAACTAGATAGGGGCTTGAATATGCTATAAGCATATGATGAGTCAATATCCTAAGCCTATGTTTTAAAAATAATGTAATAAAGTCTTTTTAATAAAGGGAACTTAGATTAGCAACGATGAACTTGAGAATTAGAGGTGTTGGATTCACTTGGAGTAAGATTCACCATTGGTTTCTCATAAGGTGTTGACTTCCCTTGGTGGAAGATTCACCAATGCTTCCTCATGAGGTGTTGACTTTCCTTTAGCAAGGTTCACCCATCGTTTCTCATAATATAAGGATCCAATGCTGATGAGTATGTAGAGGGTTAAGTATATCTATTAGTTCCATAAACTATGCTTGCCACATAGGATCTAGCAAGTGAATTTCAACTAATATGCTAGAATATATGTTAATGTTCTACTTTGGCTAAGTGGAACACCTTCCATTGGTGTATGTCTCTACAACACCAAATTACATGTTTAGAACCCATGGTCATAGTGTCGGTTAAGGATATAGTTTCCCTAAAGTAAAATGGACAATGGAAGCAAAGTAAAGGACCCTAACTATGATAACATGAGGGAAGTTTCTTAAAGTAGGTGGGGGGTATGGGACTTCACCTATACATTGCACAAGTAGATTTTCAAAGGAGTTCTTGGAAGGTGTTCAAATGTATATGATTATGTTAATGTTCCTTGTGCATGACATTGTAGTATTGTCTCCTTATTGTGATAATATGCATGGTACCAGTCTATATAATGTGTCCTTACCTTATATGCACAGTATGACTCTTATTGACTATATGATGAAGTCTTTATTGACATGAAGGAGGTTGTCTAAGCTTGTCTTGTTGGTGTATAAAGGGCATGTTAAGTCTTGAAGTCTCTTTATAGGTTTTCTTGGTATATGTGAGGTTATGGACTTCACATTTACATTTCATAAGTAGATTTAGGAAGGGATTATAAGAACAGTTCTATGTGGATCTTATGAGGTGAAGTTCAAGTATATTAATGTTACTATTGTTGTGCCATGATTATGTTGGAAGTCTTGACTTGTGTATTGTGACTATTGTCGTGTTATGATTATGTTGGAAGTCTTTACTTGTGTATGGTTTTGTGACAAGTGCATCTATGTGGTCCTTAAAGCATGTTGGGTAAAATGTGAGTTAGGTATCTTATAATAGGAAATACTTCTATGAATGCATATGTTGGGCTAGTGAAGGTTGTATCATGATTCCTTAGTGGCCTTAAAGTGATGGTTGAGTGTGGATTGTGTTATGGGACATTGTAAATACATTGCACCATGCATTACTAGAGGGTTACTAGGCAAGTTCAGGAGTTAAAGTAAAAGTAACGTGTTCACTATAAAATTAAATAACTTCACTGTAATTGTTAGTGGATTTACTTTAAAGTGGCGACTTATATCCCTTAAATGAAATGTGAGGTTTTATTTGATGGTCACCATCGAATATGCCTATATGAAGCAAGTGAATTGTATAATGCTTATTATATCAAAGTCTTATAAAGTTTTCACAAAAAAGCATGATGCATGGTTTTCAAAGTATAATGTCCCTTTAAAATGCATGTTTTTGCATGGTTGCCATATTTAGTGCATTCCTGTACTAAAATCATTATACTCTACCTTTTTGCATTAAGTGTAGGTTAAAGATTCTTAAAGGATGTCTCTTTGGTGACGAGCTATATATGTGATTCCCAAGCTCAAGGTGAGTAATCTGTATGTTCCAAGGATTTCACATATCAAATTTATATTCAATGTATTGTGATAGCTTAAATATTATTTTATGATGTTAAAGGGTCGTGGCCCTACTATATTCTATGATATTGAGTCTAAGATGGCAAAAGAGACTTATAGCCTAATTATGTATTATGACATATATTCTTATATAATGAAATAATGTTTCTAGTATGATGTGCTATGAAAAGTTTAAAATTTTCCGCGAAATTTACTTATGATAATACGATGAATAATGACTATGGATTTGTATAAGACCTCTGAGAGGTCAAGTACGCCATGTTACTTCTAGGGGTGCTCCCCGTATGTGACAAAAAGACCAGCCTTTTCCTATGAACATCTCATTCTTACTTATTACTGCTTTATGACTAACTAGGACACACTTAAACTCGTTCTTGACGAGTAGTGCAGCATAAACTAAATTCTTCCTAATAGAACGACATGCAGAACACTTATAAAAGTCAACACCATGTCGGATGTCATTTTCAACATTACTTTCTCAGTTCCTGCAACAGTTGTTGTTGATGTGTTTCCCATAAACAAATCTTCACTGTACTCAGCAGGAGTGTACGTTGCAAAGGCTTCTTTCACATAGAAAATATGCGCTTAGTAGCATTTATATCTTCAATCTCTTAAATAAATTTTGTACGATCGAAAGATCTCCTAAGTTTTCCTGGCGGGGCATGTTTGAATCATTTTTAACATGTCATCAACATAAAAACAAAAATGTAAACAAATTTATCACATTCCTTAATATTGAATCTATTTGCCAACATTGTTTGGTCAAATTTAGCATGTCATTGTTTGGGTGCTTGCTTGAGTCAATAAAGTGACTTCACAAGTCTTCAAAGTTTCTCTTCACTACAACGAACTACAAACCCTTCAGGTTGTTTCATGTAAATTTCTTCCTCTAACACTCCATTTAATAAGGCTTTCTTTACATCCATTTGGTGAATTTAAAGATCATGCACTAATGCTAGGGTTATTAACATCCTAATTGATGTTATACTTGTTACTGAGAGTATGTGTCAAAGTAGTCCAGACCTTCCTTTTGTCAATACCTTTTGACTACTAGTCTAGACTTAAAACATTTCACTAGTACCATCAGGTTTTAATCCTCCACTTTGATTC
This sequence comes from Solanum habrochaites, assembly GCA_027704765.1. NCBI lineage: Eukaryota > Viridiplantae > Streptophyta > Magnoliopsida > Solanales > Solanaceae > Solanum > Solanum habrochaites. The sequence goes on along the minus strand of JAKWJA010002497.1, from coordinate 51,423,581 downwards.
TAAAGGTTTATTTCTTGGAGGAATATAAGCCAAAACCCAAGTGTGATTACTTAAAATTTATTTGATCTCACTATTGACTGCTTCTTTCCACTAAATAAAATCAAACAAAAACATAACTGCTTTAAATGTTTGAGGCTCATTTTCAATCAATAGTGCCACAAAATCTTATCCAGAAGAAGCAAGTTTCCATTGGCGAGTATTACACATAGGATCCTTACTAGTTAGTTTATTTTATGTTGATTCTTCTCATGGTTGTTAATAACATTCACTTGTCGACTCACACTCAGCTTTATACAGGTAGATGTTTTAAAAAAACTCTATGTTATTTGATTCAATTATCTTATTAATATGAATGTTATGAATGTCATGATTATCCAATTTTGGAACCAAAATTTAATTAAGAAAAACTAAAATTTGTATCGTACAAAAATCTCAAAAATTTTGAACAGAAAAAGATCAAGTTCGTTGAACTCACAGTGTCCCCTTAAGGAAATTATTCCAATCTAGTATCCGAGGTTTGATTTGGAATATGTACTCCCATGGTAAAATGATCTCAATCACCAACATATAGATACCGAAAATTCTAGTGTCAGTGAAAAACTCAACAAAAGTAAAGTACACGAAGTAATTATTGTACAAAAGAAAAAGAGATCTGAAAAATTCGTAAGAAAACGTACTCAAGAGTGAATGGTATTTTTAGGCACCAGAAACAGATTACGAAAGGTTGAAACCCTTTCAGCATCCACACGACCATTGATGAAAGTTTGCAACCTTTCAAATGGTAATGAGTATTCCTGAAAGTTGCAACCTTTCTGGACAATCATTTCAAAACGGCGGAAAATTTAAATAAAACGGGAAAGTTTTTAGATCAAACGGGTCGCTAGCGGATCATAGTCGGGTTTTGATATCAACCAATTAATTGAAAACTTTTTGTCCATTTAATTAAATTACTTAAATAAATAAATAATTAGTTAAACAGTTAAAAAAAACATTGTCCAAAAAATAATCTCTCGATCGATCATTTTCCATAGCCAAAGTCGTAGCTGTAGCTGAAACTGAGACTAGAAAGCAACGACGACGGCATAACAAGGGGGTCCCTCTTTACAACCATTTTAACAATCAATAGGAGTGTTTCTACATATAAAATCTCCTTTTTTTTCTTTCCACCACCAATGAGGGACAAATGCCTTTTCATTAAAGTGTTAGTGGACTTTCAAGATCCTAACTATTCAAGTTCTCAACTTTTCATGTTCCTCTTTTTACCTTTATTTCTGAAATATTATTGCTACATACCCAACAATCCCCCACAATTATGGGGAATGGTTATAACATACGAATGCAGTTACAAGTGTGTACTTTACATGCAAGGGTTAATTGCATTTTGATAAGTAGGTTTTCCCTTGGACTTTCCTTAGTGAACATATATCTTATATACTCGATAATTCGGTAGATGCGATATATTTGAATCATCGAGATTTAGTGTATACTTAGGCAAACATATATCACACAATTAACCCTTCACTGTTTATAGTTCTTACGCTTGTGTTCGTTTAAGCCATGAACACCTTCTGGTTTCATGAGTGTTTTGAGAATAGGCTTTGAAATTCTCTTTGAAGCGGCTTACAGTTAACACTCGCATAGGTGATTTCTAATCATGTCATATCGTATATACACTATTTGGTCAAATCTACAAAATTTGGAGAATCATTAAAAAATTCAAGCTTTATTACCTCATTAACAAGCCTTAAAGTCTTAATCTTGTTCCTGAACATTGTCTTCATCATGAGAATGGATCAAGTTAATTGACAATGTTGAACCATCATCCATAACTTTGTTTTTATCTTTGAATCTAGGTCTTGGGATCTCCAGTCTTCTAGGTAGAGTTACCATCATGCAGACTTGTCGTAAGCCGTAAACCCATTCCCTTAGATGATCTTTCAACTGCCTCTCTCACTAGGCCTTTCATTAGTTGATCTGACATATTATTGCTTGAGTTTACATAGTCAATTGTGATAATTCCACTAGAGAGTAGTTCTCTTACAGTGTTATGTCTCCATCATATATGACGAGACTTACCGTTGTATATGACTCTCCCTGCTTTACCTATTGATGCTTAACTATCGCAATGTATGGAAATAGTTCCAAAAGGTTTAGTCCATAATGGAATATCATCTAGGATATTCTGGAGCCCTTCAGCTTCTTCACCTACCTTATACAAAGTAAGAAATTCAAATTCCATTGTGGAGCGAGCAATACATGTCTGTTTGGATGATTTCCAAGAGTCTGCTTCTCCACCAAGTATGAACACATAACCACTAGTGGATTTTACTTCATTTGACCCAGTTATCTAATTTGCATAAATATATCCTTCAATCACAATAGGATATTTATTATATGCAAATAATAGCATTGTGAATGTTTCAAATACCCCAACACGCGTTTCATTGCCATCTAGTGAGTTTGATTCTGATTACTAGTGAACTGACTCAGTTTTCTAATAGCACATGCTAATTCTGGTAGCGTAAAATTTATAATATACATCAAACTTCCCAATACTCTAACATATTCCAATCTGAGATTCACTTTGACATTCATTCGTTTTAAATGTACATCTTAAATCAATTGGAGCTTTGAAAACATTGAAATTCAAGTACTTGGACTTATCAAATACTCTTTGAATATAATCAGATTGAGATAATGCTTATAATTCTGACCCCTAAGATCAAATTAGAAACTCCTAAGTCCTTCATATCGAACTTGTTGGACAAAATCCGTTTAGTAGAATTTATATCTTCAATCTCTTTAATCATTTTTAACTTGTCATCAACATACAAATAAAAAATGACTTCATGATTCATAATGTTTTTTTTAATGTAAACAAATTTATCACATTCGTTAATCTTGAATCTATTTGCCAATATTGTTTGGTCAAATTTAGCATGTCATTGTTTAGGTGCATCCTTGAGTCCATAAAGTGACTTCACAAGTCTTCAAAGTTTCTCTTCTTTACCAGTAACTAAAAACCCTTCAGGTTGTTTCATGTAAATTTCTTACTCTAACACTCCACTTAATAAGGCTTTCTTTACATCCATTTTGTGGATTTTAAGATCATGCACTAATGCTAGTGTTATTAACATCCTAATTGATGTTATCCTTGTTACTGGAGAGTATGTGTCAAAGTAGTCCAGACCTTCCTTTTGTCAATACCTTTTGACTAATAGTCTAGACTTATATTTTTCAATAGTCCCATCAGGTTTTAATCCTCCGCTTTGATCCTAAAGGTTTATATCCTGGAGGAATATCAGCCAAAACCCAAGTGTGATTACTTAAAATTGATTTGTTCTCACTATTGACTGCTTCTTTCCAATAAGTTAAATCAAACAAAGATATAACTGCTTTAAATGTTTGAGGCTCATTTTCAATCAATAGTGCCACAAAATCTTGTTCAGAATAAGCAGGTTTCCATTGGCGAGTATTAGACTTAGGATCCTTACTAAGTTTGTTTTCTGTTGACTCTTCTCGTAGTTGTTTATTACATTCACTTGTCGACTTACATTCAGTTTTATACAGGTAAATGTTTTAAAAAAACTCTGTGTTATACTATTCAATTATCGTATTAACATGAATGTCATGATTATCCCATTTTGGAACCAAAAATAGGCAGGCCTAACTGTTCACGACATATCTAATAAATACATAGTCTACTATTTTCGATCTAATTTTAACACCCTTTGGTAAAAGAACATCTACCTTGTTTAAACACCCCACACTTTGAAATATATCAATTTGAGTTTCCTTCCTTACCACAACTCATATGGAATTCATTGTGTTTTCCGATGTGGTACCCTATTGTGTATCTTATTAACAGTAAGGATTGCTTATCCCTAAAGGTTTCACGGTGAGCAAGAATTGATCATCAAGACATTCATCATTTCCTTTAATGTTATGTTGTTTTGTCTCGCCAAACCATTTGACTGTGGTGCATAGGGTGCAGTATTTTAATGAATAATACCATATTCCAAACATACATCTGCAAAAAGAGATTCATATTCTCCACCCCTATCACTCTGAATCATTTTTATATTTAGATTCAATTAGTTCTCCACTTCCTTTTTTGTATTGCTTAAATGAATCAATTGCTTCATCTTTACTATCAAGCAAATATACATAATAAAATCGAGTGCAGTCGTAAATAAAAGTAATAAAATACTTTTTTACACCACGAGATTATGTCGACTTCATATGACATTTATCATTGTGAATTAAGTCTAACATTTTGGAATTTCTTTCAACAGACTTATAAGGATGTTTAACAAACTTACTTTCAACACAAATTTCACATTTCAATTTATCGCATTTAAAATCAGTCAATACTTCTAATGTAATAAATTTTCACAAGACTTTATAATTTATATGTACCAAAAGGTCACGCCACAAATCATTTGACTTTAATAAGTTAATAAAAGAGTAATTCCTATTAATAATGTCAAAAACTATTACATTCAGTTTCAAAAGACCCTTATTGCGGTAGACCTTTTCTATGAACCTCTCATTCTTACTTATTACATTTTGTCACTAACTAAGACACATATAAACTCGTTCTTAATGAATTCTTCCTAATAAAAGGGACATGCAGAACACAGTTCAAAGTCAACACCTTGTTGGATGTCATTTTCAACATTACTTTCCCAGTTCTTGCAATCCTTGTTGTTGTTGTGTTTCCCATGAACAAATCTACATCAAACTTAGCAAAAGTGTACGTTGCAAAGGCTTCTTTTGCAGAGAAAAAGTTTCTAGTGGTAACTCAGTCGAGAAACAACTCCTTGGGATTTCCAACTAAGTTACACTCTGATATCATTGCACACAAATCATTTGCATCTTCCATATCTTTCACGATGTTTTCTTGCCTATTTCCTTTGACTTTATCTTTTTACTTTCTTGGAGCACCACAATTAGAAGACCTTTGACCAGCCTTACCACAATTGTAATAGTTGCCTTTTAATTTCTTCTTGGCTTGTTCTGACTTCTGTCAAACGGAGTTTTTTCTCTTTTTGTCTTTGGTAGGATCTTCTTCAACATTATAAAATCCAATGATTGTTGAACTCTCCCAAGACTTCTTTTCAGCGATTTTGTTCAATCTTGAGCCTAATCACAAGATCTTCAAGCTTCATTTCCTTACGCTTGTGCTTTAGATAATTCTTGAAGTTGTTCCACAATAAGGTAAATTCTCAATCATTGTAGCCACTTGAAAAGCTTCATTTACCAACATATCTTCACCAATCATATTATACAGAATAAGTTGATGTTCGTGCACTTGTCATCCAACTATTTTACTATCTACCATTTTATAGTTTAAAAGCTTTACGACCACAAACTTTTCAAGCATGCATATTATGTTTTATATTTCTTCTAAAGTGTATCCCACAACTCTTTGGAAGTTGACATTTCACAACACACATTATATAAGTCATCCTCTAAGACACTCAAAATGTTGCCCTTACATAGGAAGCTGCCTATTTTGATGTTTCAAAATCATAAGTTTTTCTGTATGGCATATCAGCAGTAGGAACTGGCTTTTGTTTACTGGTAATTTTCTGCAGACCAAGAGTGGTAAGCAAGAAAATTACCTATTGCTGCCATCTTTTGTAATTCACACCAGTGAATTTACCCAGATTCTCTTCTTGTGGTACAATAGTTCGAGTTGGTGCTGCAACAACCACTATAACACCGTTGTTTGCCATTTTTGATAAACAAAAATCAATACAGTATTAGTAAGCAATAACTTATAATTTAAGACTGCAAGGAGTATATAATCTCGAAAAACTTTTTCTTCACCAAAAACACAGATTAATATTTAATAAATTAATTTCCTTAAGATTGTAATCAATTTGTGTTTGAAAAGTAGAATTATTGATTTTGACAAAACTTTGCAGAAAAAGGAAGTAACCAAAGTTTACTGAATCAGTACGAGAGATGAACAAAAATTAATTAAGAAAAACTAAAATTTGTATAGTACCAGAATCTCGAAAATTTTGAACAGAAAAAGATCAAGTTCGTTGAACTCACAGTGTCCCCTAAAGGAAATTATTCCCCTCTAGTATCGGAGGTTCGATTTGGAATATGTACTCCCATGGTAACATGATCTCAATCACCAACATATAGATACGGAAAATTCTGGTGTCAGTGAAAAACTCAACAAAAGTAAAGTACACGAAGTAATTTTTGTGCAAAAGAAGAAGAGATCTGAAAAATTCGTAAGAAAAAATATTCAAGAGTGAATGGTATTGTTAGGCAACAGGAACAGATTCCGAAAGGTTGAAACCCTTTCAGCATCCACAGGACCATTGATGAAAGCTTGAAACCTTTCAAATGGTATTGACTATTCCTGAAAGTTGCAACCTTTCTGGATAGTCATTTCCAAACGGCGGGAAATTTAAATAAAATGGGAAAGTTTTTAAATCAAACGGGTCGCTAGCGGATCATAGTCGGGTTTTGATATCAACCAATTAATTGAACACTTTTTGTCCATTTAATTAAATTACTTAAATAAATAATAATTAGTTAAAAAGTTAAAACAAATTTGTCCAAAAAATAATCTCTCGATCGATCATTTTCCAAAGCCAAAGCCGTAGCCTTAGTCGAAACAGAGCTAAGAAAGCGATGACGACGGGATAACGAGGGGGTACCTCTTTAAAACCATATTAACAATCAATAAGACGGTTTCTACATATAAACTCTCCTTTTTTTCTTTCCACCACCAATGAGGGAAAAATGCCTTTTCATTAAAGCATTAGTGGACTTTCAAGATCCTAACTATTCAAGTTCTCAACTTTTCATGTTCCTCACTTTACCTCTATTTCCCAAAAATTCTTGCTACATACCCAAAAATTATGGAGAATGGTTATAACATACGATTGCAGATACAAGTGTGTACTTTACATGCAAGGGTTAATTGCATTTTGATAAGTAGGTTTCCCCTTGGACTTTCCGTAGTGAACATATGTTGTATATACTCGCTCAGTCGATAAATGCAATATATTTTAACCATCGATATTTGATGTATACTTAGACAACCATATATCACACAATTAACCTTTCACTGTTTATAGCTCTTTCGGTTGTGTTCGTTTAAGCCATTAACACCTTCTAGTTTCATGAGTTTATGAAAAATAGGCTTTTGACATGAAATTCTCTTTGAATCGGCTTACAGTTAACAATCACATAGGTGATTTCTAACCATGTCATCTCGTATATACACTATTTGGTCAAATCTACAAAACATAGAGAATAATCAAAAATTTTAAGCTTTATTACTCCATTAACAAGACTTAAATTCTTAATCTTGTTCCTGAACATGTTCTTCATCATGAGAATGGATCGAGTTAATTGACAATGTTGAACCATCATCCATAACTTTCTTTTCTCTTTGAATCTAGCTCTTGCGATCTCGAATCATCTAGGTAGAGTTACCGTCATGCGGACTTGTCGTAAGCCGTAAACTCATTCCCTTAGATGATCTTTCAACTTCCTCTCTCACTAGGCCTTTCATTTGTGGATTTTACATATTATCGGTTGAGTTTACATAGTCAATTGTGATAATTCCACTAGAGAGTAGTTCTCTTACAGTGTTATGTCTCCATCGTATATGACGAAACTTCCCGTTGTATATGACGCTCCCTGCTTTACCTATTGCTGCTTAACTATCACAATGTATGCAAATAGTTCCAAAAGGTTTGGGCCATAATGAAATATCATCTAGGATATTCTGGAGCCCTTCAACTTCTTCACCTACCTTTTCCACAGTAATTAATTCAAATTCCATTGTGGAGCGAGCAATGCATGTCTGTTTGGATGATTTCCAAGAGTCTGCTCCTCCACCAAGTATGAACACATAACCACTAGTGGATTTTACTTCATTTGACCCGGTTATCTAATTTGCATCACTATATCCTTCAATCACAATAGGATATTTATTATAATGCAAATAATAGTGTTGTGAATGTTTCAGATACCCCAACACACGTTTCATTGTCATCCAATGAGTTTGATTCGGATTAATGGTGAACTAACTCAGTTTGCTAATAGCACATGCTATTTCTGGTAGCTTACAGTTGATAATATTCATCAAACTTCCCAATACTCTGGCATATTCCAATCGAGATTCACTTTGACCTTCGTTCGTTTGAAATGTACATCTTAAATCAATTGGCTTTTTTACAATATTGAAATATAAGTACTTGAACTTATCCAATACTCTTTCAGTATAATGAGATTGAGATAATGCTGATAATTCTTACACCTAAGATCAAATTAAAAACTCCTAAGTCCTTCATTTCGAACTTGTTGGACAAAATGCGCTTAGTAGCATATATATCTTCAATCTCTTTAATCATTTTTAACATGTCATCAACATACAAACAAAAAATGACTTCATGATTCATAATGTTTTTTATTGTAAACAAATTTATCACATTCGTTAATCTTGAATCTATTTGCCAACATTGTTTGGTCAAATTTAGCATTTCATTGTTTGGGTGTTCGTTTGAGTCCGTAAAGTGACTTCACAAGTCTTCAAAATTTCTCTTCTTTACCAGGAACTACAAACCCTTCAGGTTGTTTCATGTAAATTTCTTCCTCTAACACTCCATTTAATAAGGCCTTCTTTATATCCATTTGGTGGATTTTAAGATCATGCACTAATGCTTGTGTTATTAACATCCTAATTGATGTTATCCTTGTTACTTGAGAGTATGTGTCAAAGTAGTCCAGACCTTCCTTTTGTCAATACTTTTGACTACTAGTCTAGACTTATATTTTTCAATAGTCCCATAAGGTTTTAATCCTCTACTTTGATCCTAAAGGTGTATTTCCTGGAGGAATATCAGCCAAAACCCAAGTGTGATTACTTAAAATTGATTTGATATCACTATTGACTGCTTCTTTACAATAAGTTAAATCAAACAAAGACATAAATGCTCTAAATGTTTGAGGCCCATTTTCAATCAATAGTGCTACAAAATCTTGTCCAGAAGAAGCAGGTTTCCATTGGCGAGTATTACACCTAGAATCCTTACTAGTTAGTTTATTTTCTGTTGATTGTTCTTGTGATTGTTTAGGTCATTCACTTGTTGAATCACATTAAGTTTTATACGGGAGAATGTTTAAAATAATTTATGTGTAATTTGATTCAATTATCGTATTAACATAAATGTCATGATTATCCGATTTGGGAACCAAAAAAAGGCAGGCCTAACTGTTCACGACATATCCAATAAATACATAGTCTACTGTTTTGGATCTAATTTTAACACTCTTCGATAAAGGAACATCTACTTTCGTTAAACATCCCACACTTTGAATATAACAATTTGAGTTTCCTTCCTTACCACAACTCATATGGAATTCATTGTGTTTTCCTATGGGGTACCCAATTGTGTATCTTATTAACGGTAAGGATTTCTTATCCCCAAAGGTTTTGCGGTGAGACAGAACTGATCATCAAGGAATTCATCATTTCCTTTAATGTTTTGTTCTTCTGTTCCGCCAAACCATTTAACTGTTTTCATTGCACACAAATTATCTGCATCTTCCATATCTTCCACGATGTTTTCTTGCTTATTTCCTTTGCCTTTCGCTTTGTACTTTCTTGGACTACGACAATTAAAAGACCTTTGAACAGCCTTACCACAGTTGTAATAGTTGCCTTTTAATTTTTTCTTGGCTTGTTCTGACTTTTGCCCGTTGGACTTCTTTCTCTTTTGTCTTTGGTAGGAAATTCTTCAACAATATTAACTCCAATGCTCTAATGAGACTTCTTTTCTGCAGTTTTCTTATCTTCCTTAATCTTGAGTTGAATCACAAGATCTTCAAGATTCATTTCCTTATGCTTGTGCTTTAGATAATTCTTGAAGTCATTCCACGAAGGAGGTAACTTCTCGATCATTGAAACCACTTGAAAAGCTTAATTTACCACTATATCTTCAGCAATCAAATCATGGAGAATAAGTTAAAGTCCTGCACTTGTGATCCAACAGTTTTACTATCAACCATTTTATAGTCTAAAAACTTTGTGAACACAAACTTTTCAAGCATGCATCTTCTGTCTTGTATTTCTTCTCAAGTGCATCCCACAACTCTATTGAAGTTGACATTGAACTATAGACATTATATAAGTCATCCTATAAAGCACTCAAAATGTAGCCCTTACATAGGAAGTCTGCATCTTTCCATGCTTCAATAATGATGAATTTTTCTCTGTCTGGCATATAAACAGTAGGCATTAGACTTTCTTCACTGGTAAATTTCTGCACACCAAGAGTGCTAAGCAAGAAAAATATCCGTTGCTTCCATCCTTTTGAATCCACAACAATGAATTTACCCGATTTCTCTGATACTGGTACAACAATTCGGGTTGGTGCAGCAACAACCACTGTAACAACTTTGTTTTTCATTTCTGATAAACAAAAATCGATACAGTCTTAGTAAGCAATAATTTATAATTGCAGATTTCAAGGACTATAAAATCATGAAGAGTTTTGTCTCCATAAGAAACACAGATTAATATATAATAAAATAATTTCATTAATATTGTTATGAAGTTGTGTTTGAAAAAAATAATTACTGATTCTGACAAAACTTTGCAGATACACGAAGTAACCAAAGTTCACTAAATCAATACGAGAGATGAATAGAAATTAATTCAGAAAAACTAAAATCTGTAAGGTAATAGAATCTTGAAAATTTTGAACAGAAAAAAAACAAGTTCATTGAACTCACAGCGTCCCCTTAAGGAAATTATTCCCTTCAAATATCGAGGTTTAATTTGGAATTTGTCATCCAGGGTAAAATGATCTCAATCACCACTGTATAGATACTGAAAACTCTGCTATTAGCGAGAGTTTTGGTTTATTTTTTAAAAAAATTATTTAAAATAATTAATTCTAATAACAGTACCCCACTTAACCTATACTACATTTCTCTCCCACTACCCATTTCAAAACTCATGACACCCAGATCTTCTTCCAACAATATATGCACACCTACACTATGTAAAAATATACATCAAGAGCATGTACGAGAAGAAAGAAAAAAAGAAAAAAGAAACCACTCACGATAAAACAAGAAAAAACAACCAATATGCACACATATTTTCTCTCCCCAACTCTCACCACCTAAGAAGCAATACCAAAAGAATTCTACCAAAATAACCCACCAGAAGAAAAAAAACCACAACATACACAAACAAAATACAGGCAGCAACACCCAAAAAAACAAAGACAGAAAAAAGACATATTAACAAAAAAATTATAAAGAGATTGAGGTTGAAATCAGGAGGTTTTTGTTTGTGGTTTCAAGATCATCAACATGAAATGTAACATTGGAAATCAGTATATTGTAAATGATTTGTTATTGTGAAATAATTTTCGCCAAAAGGTTACACTTGATCTTCATTGTTTGATTTCATTTTACAATTGTATCTATAAGACTTTATTCAAACATTACTAAGTGGTTCAAATTCTATGTGTATTTAAGTTTAACTTTATCACTACTAAAAAAGGCCAAAAAGAGACCTAGAAAAGGAGAAATCAAAAATAGGTCTATAATAAGAGACCTGATGAGGTCGCTATTTGAATTAATATTTTTTAATTTTTTTAATGCAGGAGAAACTCCGTGAGGTCAATTTAATGAATTTTTTTTTCCTATACCTGACTTATTTCAAATTTTCAAATTTTTAATCTAATTCTCATAAAATTAGAGACCACACGAGGTCTGCATTTGTTAAATTAAAAATAATAATTTAATTTAATTAAAGACTTAAAAAATGAGAGACCTCATGTAGTCTCTTTAACAAAAGAAAACCCTAGACAAATTTATCTATCTCTTTCTTCCCTCTCTCTTTCTCATCGTTCCTCTCTCTCTCTCATCGTCCCTCTCTCTCTCATTATTCCTCTCCGCCAGACTTCTCCATCTCCTCTCTCCGCCGTCATTTTCTCCATCTCCAGACGTGCCTCCATCTCCGCTTTCATCTTCTTCTGACGAGAAAGTCAGCCGCCTCCATCTTTGCGCGCCATTGCCAGTCGGGCCTCAGCAGGTGGAGGTCGCGCCGCCTCCATCTCCGTCGGGTCGTGCAGCAACAGCAGTGGTCGGCGTTCCCAACTCTTTGACTCCAGGTGAATTTTTTGAACAAACTAGTTGGTTTTCGTAATTCTAAGTGCTTAAAATTATTAAAAAGTAGCAAGTAGATTGAATGTTACCCTGTTGTATTAGTAATTTAATCATTCCCAATGTGATTATCTTTGAAATTTTAAAAAGAATTTGTGTCAAATAGATATTGAAAGAGTTTCCCAATCAATAATAATTTGTAAAACTAGTTGGCTTTCGTAACTCTTAATAGGGTACATGATTTTCTTTGAAAATAAGTTAGTACATGGGATCAAATACTTGATTTTCACCATTGGAGTTCAAACTCTATTTTCTAGTGTTAACTTTTTTCCCTTTTTTCTTGCTAGGCCACTAAGGAAGCTCAAAATCTAAAAAAGTTGATACAATATTATACTACTTCTTTAATTTAATCAAAGTAGGAGATAAGGTATGGTAATTCTAAATTTAATAAAGTTGAAGTACAATTGTTTTCTACAATATGTGTTGTACCCATCTAATATTGATACTTAGATTTAAATATGTGTTGACACTTAGATTTAAATTTAGAAATAATTATTTGTTAAGCTTAAGTACCAACACTAGTTGATCCTATTGATGACAAAATTGATTATCCTTGAAAATCAATTTGTGTCCATCTAGTGTTGACACTTACCTTTAAATTTAGAAATAATATATTGTTTAAGCATAAGTACCAACACTACTTGATCCTATTGATGCCAAAATTGATTTTGTGTCCATCTTGTGTTGACACTTAGCTTTAAATTTAGAAATAATTATTTTTTAATCTTAAGAACAAACACTAGTTGATCCAGTTGACGACAAAATTGATTTTCTTTGAAAATCAATTTGTGTCTATCTAGTGTTGACACTTAGATTTAAATTTTAGAAATAATTATTCGTTAAGCATAAGTACCAACACTAGTTGATCCTATTGATGATAAAATAGATTTTCTTTTGAAAATCAATTTGTGTCCATCTAGAGTTGACACTTAGCTTTAAATTTTAGAAATAATTATTTGTTAAATTTGTAACTATCGTGTTAGTATTAAGGTAAAACTAAACTACTTAAATTTAGAAATTTGTTAAGTTATTTGGTAAGTTAAACTTGTTACAATAGTATAAGAAATTAAGTTAAAAATAAACTAGTTAGAATTAGAAAGTTTTTAAGTTGGTTAATAAGTTACATTGGTTACTATAGTGTTGGAATTAAGTCAAAACTAAACTAGTTAGACTTAAAAATTTGTTAAGTTGGTTAATAAGTTAAATTTGTGACTATAGTGTTTGAATTAAGTTAAAACTAAACTAATTAGATTTAGAAATTTGTTAAGTTGGTTATAAGTTAAACTTGTTAGTATAGTATTAGAATTTAGTTAAAAAAATTTAATTAGACTTAGAAATTTGTTAAGTTTGTTAATAAATTAAATTTGTGACTATCGTGTTAGTATTAAGGTAAAACTAAACTAATTAAACTTACAAATTTGTTAAGTTGTTTGGTAAGTTAAACTTGTTACTATAGTATAAGAAATTAAGTTAAAAATAAACTAGTTAGACTTAGAAAGTTGTTAAGTTGGTTTATAAGTTACATTGGTTACTATAGTGTTGAAATTAAGTCAAAACTAAACTAATTAGACTTAAAAAGTTGGTTAATAAGTTAAATTTGTGACTATAGTGTTTGAATTAAGTTAAAACTAAACTAATTAGATTTAGAAATTTGTTAAGTTTGTTAATAAGTTAAACTTGTTACTATAGTATTAGAATTTAGTTAAAACTAGACTAATTAGACTTAGAAATTTGTTAAGTTGGTTAATAAGTTAAATTTGTGCCTATAGTGTTAGAATTAAGTTAAAACTAAACTTATTAGATTTAGAAAGTTGTTAAGTTGTTTGGTAGGTCAAAATTGTTACTATAGTATAAAAAATTAAGTTAAAAATAAAGTAGTTAGACTTAGAAAGTTGTTAAGTTGGTTAATAAGTTAAATTTGTGACTATAGTGTTAGAATTAAGTTAAAACTAAACGAAATAGACTTAGAAATTTTTTAAGTTGTTTAATAATATAAATTAATTTGTACAAGGCTCGTTAACCAATCCCTACTAGTATTGTTACAATTTGTTTTCAGTAAATTATTACATAATGTAGTGCTTGACAAATTTAATTTATGATCATATGTAGATGGATCATAGTTGGATGTATAATATGACTAATTTTGGTCGAATGGGGCTAAGACCTGAATTTGTAGAAGGTGTCACTGGTTTTGTGGAGTATGCAAAGACATTAGATCCTTTTCAACATAGTGGTATGATTAAGTGTCCTTGTAATAAATGTCAATGTTTGAATTATGAAAAACTAGATGTTGTTGAGCTTCATATCTATCGAAATGGATTTAAAAAAATAAAACATTGTGTGGACTACTCATGGAGAAATTGATAATAACTATGATGTATTTCAACATTATTTTGTTGGTGAAAGTAGTAGCAGTGTGAATTCTAATGCACAAAATTATAGAATTGATGACATGGTTCAAGATGATTTTGGTGTGCATTCTGATTTTGATTTTGCAAATCAAGGTGAAGAAGCTCCTAATGGTGAATGTAAAATTTTCTTTGAACAATTGGAAGCTGCTAGTCGGCCTTTATATGAGGGGAGTCCACACTGACAGTTGTCTATTGCGGTTAGATTATTAAGTATCAAATCAGATTTGAATGTTCCTCAAGGGGAAATGGACTCTGTAATTGACCTTATTCATGATTTAGTTGACCCAAATCTAGAGATACCTGATAATTTCTATAAGGAAAAGAGGTTGGTATCAAAGTTAGGAATGTCATCGATGAGAATTCATTGTTGTGAAAATGGTTGCATGTTAACTTGTAACTGTTAAAATTTTTTATTACAGTTTCAATCCAGATGATGCTGTGGGGATCATTTCTGAGGAAATCAAAGAACTCTATAGAGATGCTTATGCTACATGGGGCAAGTTCCCTAGCAATCTCAAGAGACAAATATTTTTGGATTTCAGGGTATGTTCGAATTTATTTGTTTAACACTATTAAAATACTTGTCTTCCTTAATACATATCAAATAAAATAATTTATGCTTTGATCGTAGAAAAAATGTGCTTGGCGTCCGGAACATGAGGCCAAAATTTGTGCAAACTTTCACAAGAAAGCTACACATACTCTTGCTAGTTTGTTTAATAAAGCTCGTAGAGATAATAACAAACCAAGCTAAGTTTTACCGGAGGATTGGGCAAAATTACTTGTGCATTGGAAATTTGATCCAAGATTTAAGCAGATGAGTGAGATCGGTAAAAAGGAAAGAGCATCTACTAATGGTGGTTCTCTACACACAAGTGGGGCTCAAAGTCAAGGAAGTGTGAGGAGGAAATTGGTGTGTATCATTTTTCTTTGTGTTTATATATTTTGTGTATTAATATTTAATTACTCTTGATTATAACTTTATTATTTTATGTAGTAAAAGGAACTAGGAAGACCGGCAACTCAAGCTGAGGCATTTAAGGCAACACACATTAGAAAGAAGAAAAATCTTGAAGATCCAGATGTGTAGGTTGAACCGCGAGCTAAAGTGACCTATGTAATCCTCTAATTTTAAAAAATAATTACTTATTTTCTAAATTTATATTCTCATATGATAACATTCAATTTAGAATCAATATCTTCAAGCTTTGGAGGATTTACAACAAACTCTGCCGGAAGAAAATCGAGGTATGCCACTTACTCAAGAACAGGATGAGAGAGTTTGGTTAGACTTGACTTGTGGGCCGAATAGATATGGGTATGCATATGGAATGCCTAATAAAACCTTTCGTGAATTTCTTCTTAGTTTGAAGTCCTAAATAGTTCAAATCATGATGAATCGATGAAGAAAAATTTGGCTATGGAGAAAAGATTGTTGAGCTATCTAGCCAAGACGAAGAATCACGGGCTAGGGAAAGGAGGTTGGAATTACAGTTTGCAGGCCTTAAGGCTCAATTCGATGCATTACTTCCTTCAGGAGGGATTCCCCCTTGTTCTAGTGATGTCACTTTCCCTCCTCGACCTCCTCAATCTCAACCTACTCAATATCGTATGGTCAACAAAGAAATATGACACATGAGTCTAGTAGTGATGAAGAGAGTGATGATTATGTGGCAAACACACTACCACATTAATGAAGTTTAGACTTGTGATAGATAATCCATGTTAACTTATGGATAATTTTGTTAACTTTATAATTTTGTGATGGGAATTATTTGTTTTGTGAATACATGATAACCTTGCAATGTAATATATAACTTATGGATATCATGGTTTTTATTTAATATATAATTATGCTGAAGTGAGTTGCAATTGAGTTGATAAGAGAATATTTAGTAAATGTATTGCTTCAATTGATTTTTGGAAGCTCTTTGAGCTTGATTTGGGTACTGAATTAAAATGACAGGTGATGAGAAGCCGCATAAATAATAATTAGCTGCCAGTTTTTTTCCAGAAATTTCATTAATTTTTCCAGATATTTCATTATAGAGACCTCATAAGGTCTCTATTTAACATTTTATATTTTATAAATGCAGAAAAGAGACCTCATGAGGTCTCTTTTTTGCATTATATTTTCTGTAAATTTCATTATAGAGACCTCACGAGGTCGCTAAAAAATAAATGCAGAAAAGAGACCTTATGAGGTCTCTCCTTTAAAATAATAATTAAATTAAATAATATCTTAGCGACCTAATGAGGTTTCTTTATTTAAATTTAAAATTAAATAATATAATAAAATAGTGATTTCATGAGGTCTCTATATAAAAAATATAAAATTAAATTAAATAATACAATAGTGATATCATGAGGTCTCTTTTTAAAAAAAATCTGACAATTTGTTGGTAACCTCGTGAGGTCTCTGTTTGGCGACCTAATGAGGTGTCTTTAAAAAAGTGACCTGCATTTTACTGACCTACCGTTGAGGTCTCTTTTTCGGTCTCTTTTTTCCGTAAAGAGACCTCATGAGGTATATAATATTGAAATATGTGTGAACCTTTTATATCGTTAAATTTAAAATAAAATTTGTATAACATATGATTATTCTCACGTTCTTAATTCCTATTTTTAAAAAAACTAAAAAATTCATTTTTCATTATAACATAAACTCGATTTTTTATGTTAAGTAATCAATTGATATTTGAATGAAACTTAATTTAAATAAATTGAGTTTTCTTTTTCACTTAGTATGTTCAAAAAATTGGCATTTTAGTGAGTTACAATGATTATCTTTTAAAAGTTAGTTTTATGACTATTTGAAACCTTTGTAGCATAATTAGGACGATAATAATAAAAGGAAAAAATTATTATTTAAAGAACATTACACAATTTTTAAGTGCAATAAACAAATAATTTGTGGCAAAGTTAGAAAGTGCTACTACCAATACACCAGACACTAATAAAAACAAGACAATTTTAATCAGTTTAAAATTAAAGCAAATAAAGAAGGAGAAGACATTTTAATTTTTTTAGCTAATAAGTATAACACATCCAAAATTTATTCGAGCCATATATAAGTCAATAATGTTATAATGCTAGAACTACAATACTTGAGGGGTTCCTAATACCTTCCACTCAGTCAATAGATGTCACGACCCAAAACGGGCCGCGAGTGGCACCCACACTTATCCTCCAATGTGAGCGAACCAACAAATCTAAACCCCAACATTTCAACTAGTATATAAATTTTGAATAACAAAATAAAATGCGGAAGACCAAACTCATTAATATAACCAATTAAATAAACTTCTAAAATATATTACTTATCATCCCCAAAATCTGGAAGTCATCACTTCAAGAACATCTATCCTCAAATTTCTCTAAGTCTAAGAATAATTAAGAACAAAAATAAGTAAAACGATGGTCCATGTCCGAACTTCGAAGACATCAAGACGCGAAAAAGAGAATCCAGCCCGAGCTAGGAATAATAGCTCACCCTGAATTCTGACGTGCTGAAGACGGGCTAGAGTTACGGACGAGACGAAGTCACTGGTGCACTTGCTGCACTCCACAAAACAACAAGAAGAACGTAAAACTAGGGGTCAGTACAAGTACTGAGTGGGTATTATCGGTCAACTCAGAATAGAAAGCAATATATATCAAGTAATAATATAAAATCAACTACAACACTCAACAGGTGACAACAACAAGTACCAACCCTTTGACAACAACACCAAGCACATCTATGAGGGCTCAAGCCTCCACACCATACTCGTTTGGGAATTAGGTTCTTTAGATTAAGTAAAACACCATAATTCAAGATTCATTCTCTTTATTCCTCTTGTGTCGGAACGTGACACTCCGATCCCCTAATACTACGTGTCGGTTCGTGACACCCGATCCCCAAATACTACGTGTAGGTTCGTGACACCCGATCCCCTAATACTACGTGTCGGTTCGTGACACCCGATCCCCTAATACTACGTATCGGTTCGTGACACCTGATCCCTTAACTTCATTCTTTTAGTTCATCAAGCCTTCTTTTATACCAAGGCATCATCATTAATAGAGTGGATTTAAGGTTTTTAAGATTTCGCAGTATCATCATTATAATCCATCACAAATTTATATAATCACAATCATGCAACAACGAAATTAAGCGCATAGAAAACTTTACAATACCACTCAATACATATCAATCGCTATTTAGAGTTTACTATGAAATAGCATAAACCATAACCTACCTCCACCGAAGAATCGTGATCAAACAAGCTATCTCCCCAATGCCTTTTGCTTTTCTCTTCGTTCTTCCTCTCTCTCGCTCGTTCTCCCTCTCTGTCCTTTTCTTTTTCTTCTCTAGATTCCTTTCTTTTACCCTAATTATCATATCATTCATTATGATAAAAGTAACCCATTATTTATTTCAAGGTTGTCTCCTTTAACCCCCCAAGTAATTAAATTATTACACTTCCCCCACAAATTTCATAATTATAAGCATGAATAGTCCAAAACGCCCCTTAAAACTCTCAGCAGAAATCCGACTCAGTCGAGGTTACGCCACATGTGACGGCCAGTCGTACCTGCGACGGTCCGTCCTGCACGTCCGTCACAAAGTTCAGAGACTCAATTTCAGTAAAAGGTCTGTGACGGTCCGTCGTGGCTACGACGGTCCGTACTGCAGTTCCGTCGTGACGTTCAGAGAGTTGATCCCAGTACCCAGATTTTCAGAGTTAAAGTGTTTTGGAAAGAAACCCCTCGACGGTCCGTCGTGACCATGACGGTCTGTCGACTGATCCGTCGACCCAGCCAGTTTTTATCAAAATAATCTTACTGCTCGAAGCGACTAAACATGTCGTTACAATAGAACTCCTATTAAGAATTCTCGTTCATTGATCAATAAAATAGAGTCAATTCTCTTTTATTAGGGATTTAAATAAGGTCACTTGGAACATCAAAAATCAGCTCCAAGAGGCGACTCTGTAAAATAAAATAATCTATTTTTAAAATGTCACTTTAATTGGAAAAAAAATTAAAATATTTTATTTGAAAAAAAAGGGGTGTCATAGATGGCGACTCCACTGGAGATAACAAGAATTCCCGCTCATAAATATTGACTTATATATGTTTTTTTAATATAATCATTTGTGTTTTTTTGTGTTGTATTTTTTGGTCTTATGTGTTAACTATCTATTTATTTACTGTTTTAATATTATTTAAAATGTGTATAATTGTCTTCTCTCACGCACCCCTCTTTGTCTTCAATAATACAATTACAGAAATTTCGATTGTGCACCCTACTTCTTTCAAGATATAGATAGTAAATTTTAGGTCCATGGTGAAGGATTTTAGTCACACTTATTAGTATGGGGAACGCGCACACACAATGTCGAATAGCCTTGCTATTGGTACATGGCTACTCTCCAACTCAAGTTGTTTGCTCGTTTTATAGACAATTTCGACAATCATTCTATTAGTTGTTAAACTTAGTAAATATAAGCATCAACAATAAATATTCCTAATAGGATCCTCATTAGGGGTCGAGTACATTTTTTTGAGATTATTTGTCTATTAATCGACTTCAGAATAAATTAATAAACTGAAGAAAAAAAATCTTCCTAAAAAATTTAATAAGTATAAATTTTTTTGTAAAATTGCAAATAGTATACTTGCTAAATGTTTGCATTAAAATGACTGAAAGAAAAATAAAATTCAAAAGTAGAGTATATTAACAAAATCTTTGTGAACCACGAAGAACTGATTCTTATATCGTTGAGTTACGTAAGAAATTCTTGTTTGATTCGGTGGTCCTTATTCAATTGAATATTTTTTAAAAATCCAAACAAAAATTAAAGTATTTCCTTGTCCATAAAGGTTAAAAATTTCATATTCATGTTCAATAACAAAACAAAATTTTTGTTCAAAAGTTTCATAGACTATGAACACATGATTCTCACACAGATAAAATACTTAGGCCCCCGTTCGGTGATCCTTACTCAAAAAAATTTACAAATTCTGATCAAAGGTTAACCTAAAAAATGAATAAAGTTCTGTTTTCTTTTTCAGGATAACATAAGAAAGTTTTTATTTTCTGAAAGAATAAATGAAGTTTTCTTACAGAGTTTCTGAACTACATTCGATCATATTCTTGCTTTAACAAGAAAATTAAGTAGCCATATTTTGAGATGAGGTTCAACCAAATAAAATCTAGAAAGTCTTCATCACAAAAATTAGGCAAAAACAATTATTAAAAGTTCAAAAAAAAATGTTTCTATTCTGTATTTTAAAATCTAAAGAAAATAAAGATGACTTTTTGTGTGTAGGGTCTGATATTTCTTTAAAAGAATTTTTTCACTACAACAAAAATGATATTCATCTACAAAATTATTAAATACTCTATAAAATTTGTCACTATTTGTTCATTTTTCTGACAAAAATGAGATTTTGTCTCTAAATATATGAGCCTACACTATTAGTGACGAATCACAAAAGTTCCTGGTAACATTTTGTCCTTTCAGGTTTTCCACCAAAAAATAATTTTGTGCCATTTAGTAAATATTATAAATGACGAACTTTAAGTTATTAGCGACACATTTTTTTTGTGTTAAATAATGTTGCTAAGCTGTGACAAACTATATTTTGTCCTTAAATTAGTTCTATTTTGGTAACAAAAAAGTATCGTCACGAATAAGATGTTGTTACAATTTTGATAAAATGGTGTTTGTAGTCAAACATTTTATGTTTTAGCGACAAAAATATGTTTATTTTTTACCTAAATTATTGTCACTAATTTTATACATAATTAGTGACATTTACTCTACCATCTCTAATCTATTAACAACTTAGATACAACAAAATTCATCACAAAATAAGTTATGCGTTTAGAAAATATTCTTAAACAACACAATTACATCATTGAGAAAAGCAATGCAGGTTTGTACAGTGAAAGAATACTATCATACCAACACAATAGTTCTTGTTGATCTACTTGTTAATCGAAAATTAATTTGATCTTCTTGATTCTCTCAAAATTATCCTACTCTTTTAGAATTTTTTTTACATGGAGTTTCTCATATCTTTTTTAAGCTTTAAGGATCTCTAATTATTATACTTCACTCATTTGATTTGTGTGATTTATTTTGACTTTACACATAATTTGAGAAAGTGAAAAGGACATATGAATCTTCTTATTAAATAATTTAAAAAAAGTATGGCCAATAAGGCTTCGGTGAGTAATATAAGCTTAGATTCTAATAGTAATGGTGTTTTGAAATTAAAATAAGACTACTACACCAGCAATAGAACAAGAACAAAATGAAGTAGAAACCATGTCAAAAATTGCAATAAGGAACAACAATAATTGTCAATAATGCAAAAAAAACAACAAAATAGCAAAAATTATCAATCTCATAGAATACAACCACAACAAACAATCAATGCATAGAATGAAACAACCAACATTCATGTTCAAGAACGCAATAATCAGCAACAATTGTCTAGAAAGAAGCAGGTAGATATGACTGCAACCATGAGCAGCAACCATTGATGAGAGAGTAACAACCACATGAGAGAATGCAAGGAAGCGCAATAGCTAATGCAAAAAAAAAAAAACAAGAATACGAAAAAATTGAGAAAAGGCTATATGATGGGAACTACTTTTCTAATAAAACATAATGTTATTCTAATGAAAAATTCTGCCTAAATACATTAAAAGATACTGCTTTTCTAATAAAATATTCTCAGTCCCCTATTTAACAGTAGATGAAAAATACTCTAACAACAACAATTTTCTTTCTATAGTAATTCATTCAAAAATAATTCCCTGCTTGACATGCCCCTTTCTAGTGAGCTGGAACACTTGTCATGCAAGAATAAGACGATGATCACGATGAAAAAGAAGAACGAGAAGGATAAAGAAATTAAAAGGGAGGGAATACATACATAAGAAGAAATGGAGCTGAACTTTTCACAATTAATGGAAGGTTACATCATCAAATCATTGTCGTGGTAATCATAATCTCTCTCATTATCTTCATCTTTATTAGTACTTTTAGAACCTTCATTTCTGTCATGATTACTTGTGTAGTCTACCATAATGTCATCATCTTAATGTGAATCTTCTGTATTCAAGTCAACTCCATGTCATGTTTGATCTCCATCGCGACTAAACTAAAATCTAAGATAGTCGAATCATCTTCACCTCTATGTAAATGGCTTGGCACATCCTCAATATCATTGTCAATCACACTAATTTCAGCTGAAACATCTTAATACACATCATCATTACTAGAAACTAATTCATCACTTTCCACATCACAATTTAGAATCTCTGGGATATCATATATATGCCTATCTTGAAATTTCTGTACAATTCGCCAATTTCCTCCTAATTTTGGATCATCTATGTAAAACCCATGCTTCACCTGTGTGGCTAGTAAAAAAGAATCACATTCATACTAAAATATCTTTACATTAACACTGGTGAAATTGTTATCTTTTTGCATCCATGTAATATTGTGAAGATCAAACCACTTACATTTAAATAAGAAAACTTGATTGCCATAAACATACTCTAACTCTATGATGTCAATTATCACCTCATTTTCATGATAGCCTTCAATAACTACACCACTATTTTGACATTTACGTAATTTATCACGACATTGAATATTATTGCTAACACAATTAGCAATACAACCAGGATGTTTCCTTCCGCACAAATCAGGTTCCATTGCCAAAGGATATAATTTCTTGAGAGATATTATTTTATCCTTATAATACAATTGCATAATTTACAATTAAAAGATATTTATTTCAATTAGCAATGAAAAAAAATTGAAACTTAGACACAAACAAAGTTATCATCTTAAAAATCATTTACTTTTATTTTTAACCTTTGAGGAAATTGTTCTCTATGTTTCTCTTTTATGTTCTCAACACCTTGCTTTATCAACTCATTTTCATGTTCTCTACGTGTCACAAGATAAACTATTCAGACTTGACTTAAAATAACATAATATGAATATAAATAAATAAATTTACAATAGAAAAGGTTCTACTTCTTCACAATTATTCAACATATACCATCGAGCCATATCAAAGTTCTTCTTTGGTAATGCATCATAAACTCCTTTGAATGGTATAACACTCTCTGAGAATATATCTAGAACATGTTCATATCTCTTACTATATCCATCATCATTTCGATCTTCACAATTTAATATGGACTTAACTAGAGATATTTGAAGCATAACCATCAGGAAATTTAACAGATTTCAAAAATGTCCAAAATAGTTTTTTCTCCTTTTCTTACATTCTATAACAAGCAAATGGCATCGTATAACCGTAGTCATCATGTTGCAACCATTATTCTTTTCTTATTCCCATATCCTCAAGAACTTGTATTGATTTATATATGTGTCCTTAGATTTTCCATCAATATTCAATAATGTTCCGAGAACACTCTCCCAAATGTCCTTTTTTATGTGCATGACATCCAAATTATTCTGTAACTTTTAGTCTTTCCTGTATAGTAACTCAAAAATATATTACTTTTCTTCACCCAATTATACTCCGTAGGAAGATATTTTCTTTTCTTAATATTTAAGTATTTTTCTGGCATATAAGTACTAAGCAAATCTGGTTGCTGTAAAACATCATCTCCTTAGAGCTCTTTTGATTTTAATCTTTTTCTATCTTTCCATTAAAGTTATTGCTTCTTCTCCATTTGTTACTAGGTTCAAGACAACGATGGTGATTCACTTAACAAATTTTACTTCTTATCTTTTGTGAAGGTGCATCCTTATTGCAAGTACGACATGATATGTACCCTTTAATGCTCCATCCAGACAAATTACCTAACACAAAAAAGTATAATTTTAAAATAGAAAAAGAATAATGTTCTAACTGAAAAAAATAGAGAAATTTTGAAAACAGAAAAACAAAATGTTTATTTTATGTAACAAGCGACTATATGAATGGTATAATTTTAAAACAGAGAAATTTGCATAATTTTAAAAAACGGGTAACAATAAGAGATGATTTTTCTATATTAATGTTTGTTGAATGTATAAATAATGAAAACACAAAGAGCAATGTTGACTCGAATATGATCCTAGATGATTAAGATAACTTGAACAATAAGAAAATTAAAAACTTACCATAATCAAGAGAGTCATTTATGGTCCATAAAACACCATCATGCATCTGGAAGCACTTTCCGGTAGACGCATCAAATATCTCTACTCCATCACTCCATAACTCTTTCAATTCATAAATCAAAGGCCTCAAGTAAACATCAATATCCTTTCTAGGTTCTTGAGGACCAGGTATAAGTATTGATGTCATCATAAGTGGGTCCTTTAATCATTTTCAAAGAGGAAGATTATAAGGAAATAAAATTATAGGCCACATGCTATAAGTTGTTCTCATGTTACCAAATGGATAGAAACCATAAGTCGCGAGGTCAAGTCTTACGTTATGTGGTACCTGTGCAAACCATTTATAATTCTTATCAAACTCTTTCAAAGCTACAGAATTAAATTGGATGCCTTAACACATTTCTTCTCTTCCACATATTTTTCTTTATGCCACCTCATACATGTGCTTGTTTTGTAGATATAAATAATCTTTGAATTCTCGTCTTTAAGGGAAAAAATCGCAGAACTTTATGAGGAATCATTTTACCTTTTTCCTTATCAACTTTCCACCTGGAAGTACCACAATGATGACATTCTTGTCTATCCTTAAATTCATTCCAATAAAGCACACAATCATATATACTTGCAAGCATGGATTGAAGTGTATCATAATCCCAAATCTTGCAGCATACATTTTGCATCATAATGCGGCTTTGGCAGTGTCTCACCATCTGGCAATGCATCTCTTAGTAAGTCCAACAACATATTAAATGACTTGTTACTCCATTTACTGTACACTTTTATGTGATGCAATTTTAAAAGAAATGAAAGCTTGGAGAATTTTTTAAATACTGGGTACAATTTGCGTTCAACTTCTTTTAACAAAACTCCAGAATTCTTTTCTTATTTCATGCTCAAATTATCACATGATTTACTAACAGTTGTATCCTCCACAAGATTGTCTTTTGATCTTCCACTAATTTTTTCTAAGATGACATGAATATCATTATTACTGACCTTCACTGTAAAGTGTTGTATCATCATTTCTTTTTTGAGTTTGTTGTCCATGGTAGTTCCAGTGAATATAATATTTCTTAAATCCTTTAAACAACAAGTGGTCATACACTACATCTTGTGTTTGAAAAATTTTATTCAAACAATCATCACATGAACATCGAATTTTAGAGTTTCGAACAAAGCGAGACCGAACTAATTGCATAAAAGATTCGACTCCCTCAACATATATTTTAGAGAACTTTGGAGAACTTATCCATCCTTTGTCCATTATAAACTTAAAAACTGTATAATTAAATGATAATTAAATGCAATAAAAGGGTCAAGTATTCATTGTCAATACGTTGAAATTAGTCTGTTAAATTATTGAAGTTGTGTATAGATAATTAAAGGTTCAAGTCAAAAGGGAACAGGGGATGGGTACAATACCAAATAACATTTAGAGGAAGGATAGATACTTACTTGAACACTAGTGAGATTAGGTATATCCAAAAGCATCAGATAAAATTTGTACAAGGGAGGGTCGTTGGAAGGAGGACAGCCAAGCTCACAAGAGATATTCTTCTTTCTGATGAACACTAGCGGGGCTGAGTATATCAAAAAGTCAAATGTTGTTTTTAAAATTGAAATGGAAAATGGTATTATAGAATATATATTAGAATATATAGTATTATATTAATATATAGATATATATATATATATATATATATATATATATAGATATATATATATATATATATATATATATATATATATATATATATATATATATATATCAATTAATAAGAACACACTCCTCCTTTTTAGTTGAGGTCCCTTCTTGATTTTTTATATATAAACAAGACACATTTTTATATATAAATTCTACGCGTCATGTTTATGGACTTACACTCGTCCTGTATTATGTAAACGTCTTATCTTACGCCCATGCCTTTTAATGTTTTAAATATCCTTTTAACTCTCACCCAAACGAGTAATCCGTGAGAATTTACTCCTCACAAAAGAAATTGCACATCTAAATGGCCACGTAATTTTTGAAAATATCAAAAAATTATAAACTCAACGACGTCAAATAATTTTATGTCAAATCAACATATCCGCGCCAAGTTTGGGCAAGGCGTATGTATAACTATCAAGTGTTTCATCCTACCTTTTATCTCTGTACTCAATCCTCCTTTTTAGTCGAGGCCCCTTCTCGATTTTTTATATATAAAAATGATACATTTATATACATAAATTATATGCCTCACGTTTAACGACTTACACTTGTCATGTGTTATGTAAAATGTCTTTTCCTACGCGTACACCTTTAAATGTTTCAAATTACTTTAACTCGAACCCCAAATGGGTAACTCGTGAGAAATTTCCTCATCACAAATGAAATTGCACATCCAAAGGTCCTCGTAATTTTTGAAAATATAAAAAAGTAAAACTCAAAGGTGTCAAACAGTTTTATTTTCATCAAATTAACATTTTGGTGCCACGTGTAGGCAAGGCGTACTCATAGATATCAATTGTTTCATCCTATGTTTTTCTCTGAACTCACTCCTCCCCTATACTCGAGCTCCCTTCTCGATTTTTTATATTTAAGAATGATGCATTTTTATGTATAATTATATGCCACACATTTAAGGACTTACACTCGTCATGTGTTATGTAAAATATCTTGTCACACGCCCACACCTTTTAATGTTTTAAATAATCTTGTAACTCGAAACCCAAATGATTAACTCAGGAGAAATTTCCTCCTCACAAAAGAAATTGCACCTCCAAATGGCCTCGTAAATTTTAAAAATATCAAAAAATTGTAAACACAAAGGCATCAAACAATCTGGTTTTCATTTAATTAACTTTTTTTCCTGCCACGTTGGGGCTAGGCGTACTACTAGCTATCAAGTGTTTTATCCTAAGTTTCTTCCCTAACTAACTCCTCCTCTTTATTCGAGATTCCTTCTCTATTTTTAGCATATAAACACGACATATTTTTTGAAATAAATTATATGCCCCACATTCATGGACTTACACTCGTGATATAAAACATCTTGTTCCACGCCCACACCTTGTACGACCCTCAAAAAGGATTAAATACAATAATATAATCCCCAAATAATTAATTCGAGGATGAGTTATTTTGTGTATCTCCAATCAAACATGGAATAAGCTCGTCCTAAAATTAATTTCAGCATTAAGTAATTTTATGTGAGAATTGGTGAGTCAAAATATTAATATACAGATAGTTAAATGTATTTTTAAAGTGTTACTTTTTATTTCTGATACGTTACACATTAAATAGGGTGTGGAATTTTTTTCTATTTCTTTTGTTATTCATTTTTTATTTGTTAATGTTTTAAAAAGTCTTTAACTTTAAATATTTTAAGTTGTTCCTAGAGACAACACAATATAACTTTCAAAACAACTTCTCGTCTTCCTCTTTTTGGGGGGTTGTCACTCATAATTCTTCAACGGATTGTAAATTCCCACAAAAAAACTGAACTAACATGATGGTAAAAAAATGAAGTTTTGCTTATACTTTGAATATATATATATATATATATATATTATATATATATAATATATATATATATATATATGAAAAGAATAATCACAAGTGAAGTAGGATTTAAGATAAGATTGAAGATACAAACCAGATATGAATGATTTCGTTTCTCTTTGTTTGAACAATGTTAAGTACATAAACAATCAAGAAACAACAAATGATATACAAAGTTAGGTATTACAATTCATGTATGAACGATTTTTTCGTAACATTATTTCTGAAGTTCGTGATAAAATGTTTTGCTTTTCTTTCGATTTAACTTTTCGTTCATCGTTGATCTTCTTGTCTTTTACAAATTGGATGACATTTGGAATACTTTCAGTTTGATGTTCTAGCTATTGAGATTCAACCATTGACTTGATATTTTATACTCGAAAAGACTTAAATATCTCAAAACTTTTGATAAATCTCACTCAAAAGTAGGAGCAAGCCATGTCACCTGGAGTACGTATCTATAAGCAACAAAAACTTACTGTGGAAAGTGTTTCAGCTACTGTATTTGGTGATGTATCAAATACATGTACTCCGACTAATAATACAGGTAGTATAACTTGTTATACTAATCAATTGATATCTATATTATATATACTTTCTACCTAGATTTGAAGTGAAAGTTTAAACGATCAAAGCTTTCAATTATGTTAAACTTTAACCATACTACTCTTGATTGTAATCTTAAAAACTCTCAATCCATGTAAAACTATTTTAAACATATAGTTCCTACTCAGATGGTATAACAAGAATTGAGTGGTCAAAGAAAAAATAGGGGAAAAGGTCTTGAAAAATTGAAGAGAACTTGGGAAAAAAAAATAGTGATAGAGATCCCACTTGGTAAGGGGATGACAGTTAAGGCGGCCCAGTCATCAAAACTATCAAATGAGTGAGAAATAATTGCACGAAACTGTCTTATGCTTCCAAACAAGTGGAAGGGACTCACAACATAGGAAAAAGATGTTGCACTGTTTAGATGTAACCTAAGATTTGTCTACTTTTTAATCTTGTATCTTCATAACATTTAGTGTTTTATTTTTATTTTATGTTTGTACCTTTGAAATTATACTTTTCCAGGAGAAGTTTGAAATTAATTTGGACAAACGTTACGTCAAAGATAATTGAGAAGACATCCTCAAAAATAGGAGTTGACAATGGCATTATAAATTAAAAAAGATGTTTCACAGTGAACGTTCTGAGGAAGATGCTCGTATAATAGAAGTGGAAGAACTAACCTCTGAGTATAGGAATAGTCTTTGCGACATGTGGTGGGATAAGGTGACTCATATTCAAATAAATACGCATTATAGTTGTTTCCATGAGAGTTGAATTATAATTGTATATTCTTTTTAGAAACGATGTCAAATAAACAAGGTCAATAGATCAAAGCTCAAATATAATCATTTCATTGAATCAAAAGCATTTGTAGCTGCAAGTGCAGAAATTGTAAGCTTTATAATTTTTTTTCTCGCTAATGAAGATTTAGTGTTGAAACTGTTGTGAATATCGTCTTTTATAAACACGTCTTCTTTTCCTACTTCGTGCAAGAGACTATTTCACTATCCTCCTATGCGACCAATTTTTTTATTTATTTTATGGTGAAATAATACGGTGGATCCTTATACTTGTATCGGTTTGTATTTTTGACCCTTATACTTACCCTTTTATCATCTGGACCCCTAAGCTCATCCAAACACATCATTTTAAACACAATTTTTGATGTGGAGTCCTATGTGGAAAGACTCCACATGGAGCGCGTGATACACATACAACTAGAGTGTGAGACACCTTAAAAATAAGATTTTTACCTTTAAAGACCATATCTTCTTCTTTATTTTCACTCAACACCATTGTTGGACAAATTTGAGCATTTCTCTTGTCTTTTTCTCAATTTTTTTCTCTTCAAATTTCTTCTCTTTTGTTTTTATTTACTCATTTTTTTGTTGATTGTATTATATTTTTGTTGGTCTTCACGATGACGTATCGATGTAGTCAACTAATCTCAACAAAAGTAATTAATATAATTTACTTTATGTTTATCATAACTTCAAACAAAAATATATTTTCTTCCAGAATAGTATGAATAGTCTTCAATGACTATTGATGAAATTGTGGACTTTGTACTTGTTAGAAAATTGAGATACATAAAAGGCCGTGGTTATGGTCCAAAACCTGATACTACTCGAGCAACTCAAAGGAAAGAGGCAGAGTTAGTAGACTCCCTTAAAAAGGTGAAGGAGGAAGATGCTAATGTCCAACATGGTTTACAGAAATGATTAGATGCAGCTCAAGCCGTGGAAGAAAACCAACAGTCTCAAATAACAACTCAAACCTCACAATTGGAACCTATTTTGGCATGTCAAGAAGATATTTTGAAACAAGTGCAATAGTTTATGAGCTCATCACAATCAAGGTTATACATAGTATGCCTTAAACTATAATAATTTCATTACAACTTGTTTAACTAAATAGAAATAGTTTGTAGCATTTCATACCTAATATATAAGTATGTTTCATTTTCATAATACAGTGATCAATGAACCTCATCATCAATTTATCCCTTCATATACAATAATTACTACATTACTTTGTTCTCGTTAATTTAATTTAAATATTCTTCTCTTTATTTATCCTTTAAGAGTAGAGGTTGGACGTAAGTCACCAAAAACGAATTGTCAAATCAATCTTATGTTCTACGCATGAGAGATTTCAATTCTGTTTGTTTACTCAGTTCTGATATTAGCTTTCCTCTTCTTGAACATGTATTTGATGTTTACTGTAATTAGTTCAATTCATATACTGTTAGCTTTCCTGTTAAAGAATAATTATGGAATCATTTGTTAATAGAATTTTTTTATGTTAGCTTTCCTCTTCAATTGAGTTTGACTACAGTGTTTTTAAATTAGCTTTCCTCTTCTTGAACATGTAATTTGTTGTTTACTTTTAGATCAAGTCATGAGTATTGTTACCTTTCTTCTTCAAGAATAATTGTATTACAATTATGTTATGTTAGCTTTTCCCTTCAAGAAAAAACATTATGTATGTACTCTTGAATCTAATTTGCTCGAAAACTGATCTTATTCAATCAATTACACTTTTCAAATTTAACACATGTTGTATGAGTGATAAAATGTATATGCATTTTTATGCTTAAATTACCCTATATGTGAAATAAAATTTTAAATATTTGTTTACACTAGTTGTGAAAGGTGAAAATCAGGACGAACTATAATTGAAGTCCTGTTGCAATGATATTTTTGACAAGCAGCCTCAATTTTATTACTTCATTTTTTAAAGGTTAGTATATATAAGTTACATTTTTCAAGTTGGACCAAATTTTGTTGATGTTAATTTTTCTTTCAGGCGCATGTACTGAGATATAATCTCATGAACGTTATTTTGGTTGTTTCTTAGTTAGTATATGACGGTGTTTTTTAAAGATTTTTTTGTTGTTACCTTACTTCTTTTAGTATGTTATTAGTTTTAGTTTGTATAAATTCTCTTTGTAATGAAGTAACATATATAGTTTATTTATGATTTGATAATTTTCAAATAAACAAAATCAATCGTAAATACTATATCTACAAATTACAATGTCATCGAATATTTGTTATTAGTGACAAAATATTTCATCTATAAAAGATTAATTTTAGGGATGATTTTATTGTACATTCTTAGACGATCACAATTTCTTCATAAAAAGTATGACATTTTGTAGCAAAGAATAAAATTTGTCCCAAAATATCCGATTTATCACCTACATTTTAACTTTGTATTTTGT
Organism: Solanum habrochaites; assembly: GCA_027704765.1. NCBI lineage: Eukaryota > Viridiplantae > Streptophyta > Magnoliopsida > Solanales > Solanaceae > Solanum > Solanum habrochaites. Next base: position 51,391,472 of record JAKWJA010002497.1, on the reverse strand, counting down.
GACGATTGCAATCGTCTCTAACTATGACATTATCTAGTGACAAATTTATTTCGTTGGTAAAAGTAAATTCTTAGTGGCGCTGTTATAATTTTTAGCTATAAAATGGCAAGAAAGTAGCGTTATCACTAATTTTATACTTCAGTGACAAAAAGATAATGTGTATGTGAAAGGTAGTATTTAGCGACGAAATAATATTTCTTTAATGACGAAGTAGATATTGATTGGAGGCAAAACATATCATTATTAATTAATGTAAATACTTAGTGACGCAATCATTCAAGTCACCATTATAACTTCTTTAGTGACGAAACAATTCTATTACCTACAAAAAAATATAATTCTATGACAATCATGTTTGTCACGAATCGAATGCATTTAGGGGCAAAAATAGTTTCACAGACAATTAATTTCTAATTTGTGACAAAACACTATTTCGTCTCAATATACATTTAGTGATCCATGTTTTAGGGCGAAAATTCTTTTTGTGACGAAATATGAACTTAAACTTACAAATATTACGCCTCAAATAATAAAATTTGTTGTAGTGTTTTTTATTTGAGATAAGTTTCAATAAAAGACCTAAACTATATATATTGTGAATTTCACACCTTAACTATCAGTTTCTAGTTTTAGAAAAACACATCTCTCTTTTATACTAGTCTCATCACGGTGTGTGTAACACACTTTCAATTTTATTTTAAAAATGGTCACATCACATTCCACATGGAAAAAAGATTCAACCTTGACAAAAATTAAACAAATTATTAGTATTAGTTAAAATTAATAATTTAAAAATTATTATCCAAAAAATAATATTTCTTTATAAAATAAAATTTAAAATATTTTTGTTACCCCACTCAATCACTTCCTCTCACCACCCCCTCCTTCACCCCCAAATACTAATTTAGATATAATTTTGTTATTTTTAAAAATAGTTCTATCCACCCCAACTAACCCTCCTCTTTCAATGTTTGTCTCATTTGGGTTAGATATATACATATCAAAAATATTTTTTACTTGTTGCCACAAGATATGTTTTAATTTTTTACTTATTATGTTATATTCAGTACTATATATATATAATATAGATATATATATATATTGTATATATATATATATATATATACTATATATGTATATCTATATACATACATAGTATGTATATATACATTACATGTATTGTATCTACATACATTGTCTACATATATATAATAACATATGTATGTATATATACATACATATGTATGTTGATATATATATATATATATATTATATATATATATATATATATATATATCTATATATATATATATCTATATATATATATATATTCTCTACATATATATGTATATATATATACATACATATGTATGTATATATACATACATATGTATGTATACATACATACATATATAACATACCTATGTATGTATATATACATCCCTATGTATGTATTATATATATATATATATATATATATATACATACATATGTATATACATATGCATATATATATATATACACATATATGTAATATCTAACAAAAAATAAAAAAACTGTAAAAAAATAAAAATTAGGAGCATAGGATTATAACTCACATATACCTCTGGCTCAAAAATATCCTGTCGTTAAAGTAATGGGTCACATTTATCCTTACTAATAATAGAGGTGTATTAAGTGTCATATGGATGCGACATGGACGACATATAAGCACCACTTAATTACTAATTTTGCTCTTATTTTTCTTAAGAGATACAATTTCACCCATTTCTCAAATACAACTCTCACACATTTCATATGATTTTTCCTTTCTCTAATTCTGCAACTTCTCTTCTATGTTGCGAAAAGTCGTATGAAATGGGTGAAAGTTGTATTAGAGAAATGGGTGAAATTGTATCTCTTAAGAAAAATAAAGGCAAAATTAGTAATTAAGTCTTATGAGTCTATGTGGAAGTGAGAGTTATTTGGTGTTTATGTGGTGTCCACATGGCACTTAACATACCTCTATTAATAGTAAGGGTAAATATTACCCAATACTTTAACAGAAGGATATTTTTGAGCCAGAAAATAGTTTAAGGGTATATTTGAGCTATTTTCAATATATTAAATATTTATTATTTAATATTTTTTACGGTGGAATATTTTATCCGTGTGGGATATCATGTGTCAAAGTTTTTTCAAATAAAAGAGTGTATTACAGACACCACTAAGGTATGTTTCTCAAACTAAAAAGTTATAGTTTAGATATATAACTCACACTCTCAATAGTTTAGGCATGAAACTAAAAAATAGAGACAATTTTACGTGTGTTTTTGACAATTATATCTTGATTTTATTATAAATTTTTTTTTTACTTGATTGTACCAATATACTTAAAAGTGTACATAAGAAAATGAAAAGGGTTACACAATTTGACAGGACTACTAAAAACTAGTATCTAAAGAAAGATATTAGCGACGAAATGTATTCCCTAACTAAATAACAACGTACTAGCAATGAAATAGACATTTTGTTGCAAGAATTACGAGTAATTTTTTGAGTTATGATATAGAGAAAAAATAATTTTTATAGTCGCTAAAAATAGTGCGTAACTTTGGCGCCCTTTTTACTCTAGAGATTTTGCAACAAAGTAGGTGTGAAAAATTAATTCATATTCCCAACGAAATTTGTGACGGAAAAGCGTTGCTAGAATTATAAGTGTATTTTTATGAAATTTTAATTATATAGTGACGGATAAATCTGTCGCTAGAATTTAATCTAAATAAATATATTTATTTAGTAGCGACTGATGTCATAATCCGTCACTACATTTGTTGCAATTTTAAAACTATGTTTGGGATAAAAAAAAAGGAAAGAAAAAACATTGTCCCTATTTTTTAGGGTTTTCCCAAATGAATTGTTGCTTCATGTATCCTTCATCCTAAGGTAAATTGTTTCTCCTGTCTCCTTCATGCTCAACATTGTGAAAGGTGTGGATCACCTTTCAAAGGTGGATCACCTTTAAAAGGTGAGCTTCCTCATATATTGAAAAAGTGAATTGTGGATCATCTGCAAAGATGAGCTTCTGCCTTTGTTAATTTCTATTTTTTCACTAATTTTCTTTTTTTCTCTTCTAATTGGTAGGAGTTCCTTTTAGCTTTTTGAAATGCTACCATGATTTTCTGAAACTGTTTGTTTTGTTTATGTGTGTAAAGACATTTAGGCTTTAAAAATTATATGCAAATGATTTGATTCAACAAAATTAGGAAGGACGTTTTTTGTCTTACCTAACACGCTTAAGTTGGTTAATGTTGTATAGTTCATTTGTAGAACTTAATTTAGTTTGAGTAATTTTTGTTTTGAATATACTTATTTAGGTGATTTTGGATTTAAAATTGTGCCTTCGATTGAATTGGTCCTCTTCCTCAACTTTCCGTCTCCTTCATCTATTTCCTCCTATTTTCCTTTGTTTTGAAGGTATGCCATCTGGTGTATGCAAAACTCAAAGAAAGACCTGTAATGTTTTAGTTCGCCTTGTTCTTCTTTCCGCAGTCATAAAAAGATTTAGTACTTGAAGTTAGAAAAGGAAAATGTTGCTTCAACCATGCAATAAAAGATCTTGATATCTAATTAATTTTATTCCATTATAGAAGAACATGTTTTTTACAGTTATTTCTTCGGAGAAATATCTATAGTTTTATATTACTAGATAAACTGATAACTAGTGGTTCTAATCAGGACATCGGGGTGGTACATTTACATTATTATTTTTTGACGTATTGAGTTTTATTATTAATTTTTTCTTATGGTTTGCCAGCTTTGTTAATGTTCCTCTGTTTTCTCTCATTTGATTAAAGGTTCTTAATGTTCGTGCTCTTAGATATTGGTAGTCATTTGATGTTGCTGGTTGAAAGATGCCTAATTTCGAAATCCCAACATATAAGAAAGATATGTAAACAAAGTGCAGCCATTGAACTTTGTTAAGTCATTATGCTTTCTTTATCTTTGCATATAAATCACCATCGATGATATGTCTGCAGTATCTTTCTCTCTTCTGCTTCTTTTACTTTTTTCGTAGAGAAATGCTCCTTTATTTTTAATTTTTTTGTAGAGAAATGCTTCGCTTCTTTTTGTTTCTTGTAGAGCTCCCAGTTTGCTTCTTGCTCCTTTTAGACCAATGAGGCATTAGGTACTTCAAAATTAGGATTTGTTTTTTGAAATTTTAAGCTTTATGTAAACATTAACCTAATAATAATAGTGTCTAATCTACTTTGAAGTTAAATTACACTAATAGTGTTAACTATTGTTGATTCTCGCATAATCAAAGATGTTACTTCCTCCATTTCAGTTCATGTTCTTGTTAATAACCAAGACAATTTGATGTTAAAATATTGCAGGCATTGCTGTTCTACCCTATTCTTAGGGTGGAAGTAAGTCTTAATCATTATTTTTACCCCTAATTTAACACAAAATTTAACTGTCGAGATATTTACTTTGTTGAATGTAATTAGGAAGAAACTTGCTATCATTGTGTGGAAACTATCCTAGTTAGTATTTTTAACAAAACAAGTGAAAACGGGAGAATTCTTATTTTGTTGTAGTGGGTTCTTTGGCATTAGTTTTTCTGGATGAATGCATTCTAAACTCTAACTTCTTTTGTCGTATTTGCTGGAGAATCGCGGAGTGATTTTGGGGATTACCCGTTTTGTTTTACTTCAACTTTTTCGTAGTGTCCTTTCCATGCTCTTTTACCTTCATTGTTGCATATTAACATTTTTACATAAGTTATGAGCATAAAATAGACATTGAGGACACTAATTCCTTAAACATTAAGCCCTAAACGAGTCAAAATCGCCCACTCATCAATAATCATACTGGTCTTTATCTTATGAAACATACTAGTAAAATTACCCATGCTTCACGAGGGAATTTCATATTAGAGAAATTATAAAATAATATTATAAATTGGTAAGTTATTAAAACTAAAACACTATTTTCTCTCACATACAACATTACGTGGGCACAAACATTAATAATGTAAAGGAAAGTGAAATTTGTTACATCCTATCATTCATCCTTAATAACATAGGCACAAATTAATGAATTAAAAAAACATACCATGATCTTAACATAAGCAACGACGTCAGTGAGCCACTTAACCAGAACAAATTACACCAAAATTAGTTGTGACAAAGAATAAGTGGTTTAAATTTTCGTTGTTATAAAATGAGAGGAAATCCCTCTATTTATAGACAATAAAGGGCTAATACACAAATATTTATCGTGCCTTAGCAAAATTGGTTCAACTATTTTGTAAAGTTGCAACCCTTCGGAAAGTTCATAACCTTTCGTAAAAAGTCATAACTTTTCATAAAAGTTGCAACTCTTCATTAAAGTCGCAACTTTTCATTAAAGTCGCAACTGTTCATTAAAGTTGTAAATCTACATAAAATTCTCAACTTTTTGGAAAAGTTAAAACTCTTCATCGAAGTCGTAACTTCTCTTAAGAGTCAAGATTTTTCATGAAAGAGGAAGGCTAGTTTTGGAAATAAATAAATTTAAAAGGAAATTCTGATTTTTGATGGCACCACATAAGCAGGTCTATGGTTTTCTTATATATATATATATATATATATATATATATATATATATAATATATATATATATTATATATATATATATTATATATATATATATATATATATTATATATATATATATGATATAAATAATTAGTTTGCATAACAAGAAGATAAGTCTCACTAATAAGTAAGAATAAGTAGGTTTAAAATTAAATTGTGATAAAAAAACAATTTAAAAAAATCGTAATGAAAAAGTAAGACTTAGGAACAAAAATATCAAATTGATAGGAAAACAAGAAATAATTACTCGCAAATATACAAAATGAGATCTCTTACAAGAGATGAAAATTATTAATGAAACAAGTTAGTAAATGCCGCGATCTAACCCATCAAGCCGTGCGAGCACCTACTCCAACACCTAAGTAGGAGAACCCTTGATCCAAATAACATGGGAGATTAAGAAATAAAATATAAACAACTTAATGGAGAGCTTTCATAAAATAAGTGTTTAAAAACTAATTGAGTTAACACTCGTAAAGTAATTAACGCCATAGAGGTCTAGTCTAAACAAGTACAAGAGCTACTAAGAGTAAAAGACATAAAAATGTACGTAACATAGATCCCACCACATGGAAGAAAACTAGAAACTATTAGAGATTTCCTTCGTCTTCACCTACAAATTATAAGCCAACTTGCATCCAGACTATGTCAAAAAGGCATAGAAAGAGTAATATCAGTACCAAATCACAAGTACTTGTAGGCATCATCGTTCAACCTGATACCCACCACATAATATAAGAAATCGACCAGCAAACTATGCAATAAGACTATTCATTCCTCCACCTTATATTACTTGTCTTGGCCATTTTCAGATATTTAACAATACACTAGTACCCTTGATTTTTTACCCCTTAATCATCGTAGTCATCATCATAGTTTGACCTCTCTAGTCGCTAGAGGAGTTTTCGAATGTTATCACTACTAAACCGGACAACCACCCATGAACTATTCCTTATTAACTCACATCTCCACTATTATTAATTAACAGTCTATCGCAACACCTGTCACCACCTCTCCAAGTAACACATGATGACACCAGGAAACTTAGCCCCCGCTTATCCCATCACATCCCGATTAGGACTTAAGCATTCCCAATCCGTAACCTAAATAAGTATACCCAACTAACTTACAATATTGCGACCCGCACATATATTTAGGATGTAAATCACGAACCAATTATCAATTCAAAGGCAATGTACAGTTCCACAGTCTCAATAATACACACATATGTCAAGTTAATGGTCCTCTCTTGGGATCGATACCAAAACTATTAGTTTGTCAGATTGTCACACTCATTCCAAGTTAGAGTATCAAATTGTTACATTCATTCCAACGTCGCTACGTAGCATTCGATCACAATTAGTGTCTCGAAATGTTACACCCATTCCAAATATGGATGTCGCTAAGTGACATCTGATCCCAGTTAGTACAATCACAGTAAAATCCATAATTGTACCATACTCAATTTATGTACAGAAAACACTAGTTCGTTGAACACATTATTCTTCAATCAAATTTATTGGGTTTGGTTCCACTATTTATCATTCTTCGTACACGCATACATACAATATTTCAATAAGTCAATATGAATCTCACAATTAGGAAATAAATCCATCTCCTAGACCTATTTCATTGACTAAGACTTTCTTAGACTTTAAATGTCTGATGTAATACCCAGGATAAAAGTATAAACATTGTATTTTCTTTGCACAAAACCCTACACATGAATTTTACTGTCAAGATCAATATATCACGTAATGAATAACACATTCCTAACTACTCATTAATAAACCAATCCTACCTGGGCGCCGTGAATTCGCCGAGGGTTTGCAGCTAGAATTGTTGTTTCTAAACGACAGGATTGTGGATTTGACCAGAATTTCATAAGCTATCGACATCCCCTGATCAGAAATCTCTATCTCCTTCCTTCCCAATCTTAGAGTAGATTTTTGTGGATTTTTAGGGTGATCCTCGCCTCTTTTAGATGTTTTTAGAAAAATGAGAAAATTAAACTCTATGTTATTTACATTTTTTCTTACTCATTCCCGCTTTGCAGGTAACTTATCCCGCTAGAGCGTCGCCGCCTTAGCAGCAGCTAGCCCGCTCTAGCAGGATGATAGCCCATTTTTTTAGACGTTTTTCTTTCCTAATTACAATAGTAACATAACTAGCGGATGGATAAATATACGTCCTTTTGGAGTACTTCCAGACTATCGAATCGGTCCATTACTAGGCTATGAATAATGCTAACTTTTCAAGTTGAAATATGAAAGATGCTTTACTCAATATACCGGTTCAACATACAAAAAAGGAGTTGCTTCCAATTTTACACAACTTGACATGCCACAATGGGAACCTCCCCGCTGAGGTGCAACCGCTGTGGCATGAAATCACCCGAATTAGTTGGAGATTAAAAACACTAAAAGGGGGAAAGGGGAATGGTTTCCTCATTTCCTTTCTTTCTCATTCAAAAATTCTCAAAATCCTCTCAAACACTTCGCTCTGAATGTCATTTACAATGTAAATGTCTTGATCCCAATGCTCACTACGATTTCATGACAACTAACGTATTGAATTTAAGCGGGTTTTTAGTATTTATTCAAAAATAAACTTATATTTCTAGTTTGATAGAAAAACATAGCATGGAGACTTCTCTTATGTCCCCTAACGTCTCAACAATGTCTTGGGTGTAAGGATTTTGTAAAACTATGGTCGAATCGGCGCCAAAAGGGGTGGGGGAATTTGAAAAGTTTCTTGGTGAAAAAAAATCCAATGTGGACATGATTTAGGGGTTATTTTGTATAAATAGTTGCATATGTTATGTGCCATGATACTTTATAGTCCTTGATATGCTGAAATTTATAGGTCTTGATATATTGAAATTTTTATGAAAATAAGGGTTTTGAAATGAAGAGGATCGGGCCTGGAGTTCGTTCCTGATGAAGGCCACTCAAGAGGACTTTATCCCGTTGTGGTGGCCTCCCTCATCCCTCTCTAGTGGGATTTTGGCAGTTGTGGCGAGATTGAGGGAATAGTAGCATGGGTCCTTTTTAATGCTTAGAAAAATTTATTTTTCCCCTAACTTGATATTGTCTAATTCAAACGAGTTGTAATGTATACCTCCCAATCTTGTGCATGCTCTCTAAATAAGTGATGCTAACGAAAAAAATATGCCTTTTGCCTAGCTTCCCAATGCTTCTAGTCAGTAAAGGCATCACGACTACCGAATTCGTATATGACATATTTGAATATTGTAATATAACTATGGTTGTGGGAACCATAGGCTAATAATAAGGTAAAACCTAACTAAAATAATAATTCTAGAATAGTGTCTTGCATGTATTGATAATTCTTTCATTTAGAAGTCTTTTTAACGGATGGCCAACATTAGAACTTTCCTTAATGCTACTTGCCGGACCAAGGAGGTAGATAATAGGAAAAGAATTATAAACATGGAATTAGTATATACTATCTAATAGGCTAGTATTTATTGGTACAAGGTAATAACTTAGTCAAATATTGAATACAATGCTTAATATGAGGTAAAGATAAGGGTTAGTATAGCAACACACGTATCCGGCCCAAGGTGCGGAGTGAAATTTTCTAGATGCCGGACCAAGGATTTAGAAATAAATAACTTATCACTTTGCATGCAAGATACTAGGAAAGAATTGTTATAGTTAGACTTACCAAGTTATGAACCTGTGGGGGACACGTAAACCCTAGTTACCTTCATTAATTGATTAAAACTCCAACATTTGAAGTTGTTAAGTGTCTCTTTCCATTTCGCTAGTTATTTTCATTTATTTATAAATAGAAAACCCCCCTTTTTTCATTTTTGCTTTCCAAGGAAGTAATTGACTAAACAATAGTCGTAGTAGATTGAAGTTAAGTCTAAACTATTTTCCTTGAGGGAACGATCCCAACCTCACTAGTTGGGTTATTTACTTGACACGACCGCTTTTCTTCTTATTTGAGAAATGAGTTTGAGCGTATCAGTTTTGAAGGGTCAAATGAAGTCCAAAACTTGTAAGAGACCCTATATAGGTAGCATGTATTACAAAGGTTCCAAACATCAGGAAACGACACCTCAAGGAGAAACCTAAGGGTCCTTGGGAAGGGCCCAAACTTTGGTGGGAAGGATGCCTGGCAGACTGCGAGCAGGCAGAAGTGAAGGATTAGCGTACGACGTGCGCCTGTCATGAGGTTTTCTGCCTCAATATTTGAGAGGAAACCTTGCAATGCGAGGCTTACACGCACCTCACTTCCTTAACTAAAAATTCTAAAAAAAATGATGAAATTTGGCCCTGCGATGCACAACTACTTTCTTGAATCGTTAAAGTAATATTTTGGGTAATTTAACTTATTAAAAAGACCCGTTTGAGTGGAGGGGCTTTTGGGTAATTCATTTGAAGACTATATAGTTTAGATTAGGGTTCAGTTGTCGACCCACTTTTTGCACTTTTGCACGCTCACCAATGAAAGCACAAAACAAATTTCGTAGTCATCCTCTCTCAGAAAGGCGCTCTTTTAAAAACTCCATTGAAGAAACAAGAAGGTCTAATAGGAAGGAAGATGAGACCTCAAGCTTTTCAATTATATTTTCGTGGATTGCTTCATCTTAAGGTATGAGTTTTTCACTCTTGGGATTCTTTTCCCCAAGAGGTCCTTTTCAACGATAAGGTGTTCAAGAACTTTCAATACTATGGATTTGTACTCTACAAACAAATTTTCTTACCACCCTATATTTATTACAATATTTGGATGAAACGTAAGAGGGTTTTTATAGTTGTCTATATCGACAACGAATGGATGAACATGTAGTTAGTTATGTTTTAATTCTGTGTGATACATGTTCTTATCAACTTGATGGTTTCATATGGTTGTATCTACTATTTGATGACATGTAAGTATGGATTGGAACTAAGACTAGAATGATATCTTAGATGACCACTTCCATTATCCTACACCCTTTTCTACCCTCTCCTACACACTCCCCGTTCTTGCGCTGGTGTCCTAACCTGTCTCAATTTAGTTTGAAGAGTTGTTCTTTATTTTATCTTTGAGTAATTTCACGATGTTATGGGTTACAAAATGTTTTAACTTGAATGCAAGTTCTTGACTAATGTTTTGGAAGCAAGAGGTAGTCTTTCTAAAATTGTGATTGATTACTCTACAAATTTTATGTAAGTCCAATAAATCATAATGCCTAGTTTCTGGAAGGATATATGATGTTGTTAGTGTATATGTTGGGAGATGACAGTGTTATTTGTGAGATCAATTAACAACAACGAAAAATGCAAGTTATTGATATCCTCTTGTATGCTTGTTACACAAGATGACTATCTGTCTATTATTTGCACATAGAAGGAATTATGATGAAAGCAATTCTCATCTTATAATAAAATCCTCATGAACTGTTTATACAAGATTTAATCTCCTATTACCTATGGTAAGTGTAGATCAAATACCAACTTAAACGTTATTCCAAGAAAGAGACTAATTAAGCACCAATTAACTAATATGAAAGGTGGTCCCTTCCCTAGTGGGAAGGTAGGTTTACAATGACTCTCAGAGGAGATTGGAGCTTTGGGATACCTATCAATCTCCTCGAATACATGTAAACACCTTTTTGAGCACCATCAGTAACCTACGTATATTAAAAAAAAGAGAGAACAATGGATTATACAGAATGCACTAAGTTACAACCATGCAAAAACATGCATTTAAAATGGACATTTTCTTGAAATCACTCTTCATGCCTTTTTGAGTAAATCTTTATAAAACCTTTTAAAAAATCATTTATATCATTTATATACTTCATATAAACATATTTAAATGCCAACATTATATAAGATCACGTATAGAACCTATGACATTTTTGAGGTCACTTTACGGTGAGGTCATTCTTCTAAACAATAAACTCTTTATTTAATTCATTATCCTCCCAAGTCAACCTTTAGTGATACTTGATGCAATGGATCACCTTAGGACCACAAAAAAAACCATGCATACTACTTACACAAGCACACACATATCATCATAAGAATATAGCCCATTACAAGACACATTCAAGTCAAGGATATAGGAAATTACAGTAAGCTACATTAACTTACAGACACTTTTATTTCTTTTTATATTCCACATTATAAGACCTTGTTGATGACCCCAATCATACTATACTAGTTTAATGCACATGTGAAGACCCATAACCTTACACATACTTAGTAAACTCTTCATGAGACCTCCAACCTTAACATACAATTCATACATCTACATAACATGTAAACAAAACTTCACTCATCTCAATACAAGATATTCATCATATAGTCATTTTGACCAACATAGTGCATATAGAGATAAAACCACATTGTACCATTTAGAAAAATTACATGTCCAGTGAAGAGCCCAACAGGTCTTTAAAAATGCGTATTGGGGATACATAGGCATTCCAATGCATAATATTTAAAAATAGTGGCCCTAGAATCGAAAATTGGCTGATTTGTATGAGCCAATTTCAATATAATATTCAAATAAGCAAAATATTGGGCATATTAGAAAATATTGGCTTAAAGGGTGTGAGTCAATTTTTCTAAGTACTAATGAGCCTGTTTAAAAAATGTACCTACAATAAAGACCCTAAGCTAGAAACATATGTTTCATAGTATTTACATAATAGATATAAGGCATCCATGACAACTTAAAATAGTCATGTAGATTAAGTAGTGCCCAAAGAAATAGTGAGGATCCCTGTGACAATAAGTAATCTTTCCAATTGAACCATCATGAATAGTTAGTTAGGAAAGTATAAGAAATACATGTGCAAGCAGTTGTGTAGAAATGGACAAGGAAAGGGACCATCCTAACCGAATTCGGTAAGGGTAGTTAGGAGGTAGGTGTGTGCAAGTGTTCTTCCATGTGGGGTCCCTAAAAAACTCTAGACTCTAACTAACTGACCTAACTAGCTAAAAAAACCTAGGACTAAACGAAATAAACCAATTAGAGAACCTTACAACCTAAGAGTTAATCGGGTGATACTAACCTAGTAACTAGTTAAAAAGACAACCTAGTACCTAACCTAGGACCAAAATCAACACGCTAACCCCCTAAACCTTGCCATAAAATTACCAACTACTCAAAACGCCCCAAGTCCCTCTATTGATCCACCCCCTACACAAAAAAACCACTTTCCAGATTTGTGTTCCAAATAAGCACGACGTGAATGGTTCTGAGCTCGACGATTATGAGGAACATGAAAGAGAGTGGAGGTCGAAATAAGAGGTGGAAAATGTATACATAAAAGAGGATATCCTAAAAGTAATTATGGAACTTCAGTGTGTTCCTAACGTCGCTGGTTTGAACTACGAGGACTTATGCATTCATTCGAATTTGTACCTCCCAGAATGATTCAAGATGCCAAAATTTAACACTTTTAGAGGAACACGGAATCCCTTAGGGAATCTAAGGGACTAAAATGACCAGCTCGTAAATGTAAGAGAGATGAAGCTATACTAATGTGGCTTTTTTAGCCGAAGTTTGAGCAGAGAAGCTTTGGAATGGTTTACATCTCACAAGACCAGATTGTGGCCCAACTAGAATGCCTTGGCTAAGGATTTCATAGAATGATTTTGTTACACCTGGAGATTGTCCCTGATCTTTATTCCTTAGAAAATAAGAAACAAAAGTTCAACAAAAGCTACAGAGAGTTTTTGTATAGATGGCGAAAAGAGGCAACAAGAGTTCTGCCTCCCATGTCTGAAAAATAATTTTTTGAAGTATTTGTGCGATGAACTAGATATGCGAAGTGTCCCTTCCCTAAGGGAAGGTAGGTTCACATTAATTCTCATGAGATTGAGGCTTCCATGTAATGTAGAACTATGGGTATCTAATACATCTCCTAGTTCTGGAACTATGTTGCCACCACAGGTTACTAGCAAGTTGATTCACTCTTAGCATTCATCATTATATTAATAGGTTAAAAAGTGCAGAAAATTAAAACTTTTCATCTAACTCTACAATATGAGGTTTACATAGACTTTGTGCATACACATAATATATTCATAGCGAGTTTAGTCAGACTCCTCTATTAAGAAAATTACATAGTTTTCTAGCTTTATGCCACATATATATAAAAAATACACAATATAGTATTAATACAGATGTGTCATATTAAAACATCTAAACGAAATATAACAACGTGGGCATAGACCTTACACAAATGTATAAATTCCACTTAGGGCTTACAACAATATCTTGTAACAACAAGAGTGAAATGATTGTCTTGAGACTACAACTATGTAACATAGGTAGAGTGAGAGAAAAACATCATCCTCGGAACTTGAGGACATTACCCAAACTTAGAGGAATGATCCAAGCCTTCCTTCCAAAGTGGACATTATCCCTTCAGTGACCGAAACCTAAAATGTTGGGAAAATAGGGGCTAGCACATAACTTATACAAAGTATGGAAACATATACACACACAACCTAGAAATCATGCTAAAAGGGACATCTGATAAAACCCTTCAAAGTTACTTTGAAAAGCCTTATGCACAATCAAGCACACATAAGAGACAATACCATGTAAACCTTAAGTAAATAGCACATTCAACACAAGACCAACATCATCAAGTATAACCAATATAACATGTTTAATAGTATATTAGAATCATTAACAATGCAACTCCAACATCACATTACAACAAAAAACATGTTTAAATGTTTATGTAATAACAACACATATATGACCCTTACTCATAAACCGCATAAAGTCTACAAGTGCAATGAAAAAGTAAAGCCCCATAACCTTACTCAATCAATCAAACCAATAAAAGGATCACAAGCAATGCCTAACATCACATAACATAGCACTAAGAAAAGTAATCATCATAGTTTATCAATAATAGACCAATAGCATTTTCTTACATGAAACCATTCTCTTCTAGTATGATCAACATATAAAGTCAACACATGCATTTCATTCACTTTATAAGAGCATAAGAACATAAGAACATCCTCCCAAGACTTTCCTCAAGGCCAACTAGTGCAATGTATAGGTAGGGTCCCATACCCCTACCTAAACTATGTCAAACCTCTTCAAACATTCTAGTTAGAGTATACTTTATTACTTCATTTTACTCTCGTGAACACTTGCATTAACCGACATAGACCACATGAGAAAATGTGGAATCCGGTTCTATGAAACCCTACACCTAAAGAAGGTGGACTACTTGCCAAGGTAGTACTAAGAAAAGAACATAGTATCTAGGTGGATCCACTGGCTAGTATTCTTATGGGGGAAAACATAATTCAAGAACTAGGTAATATGTCCGGGATTCTCTTTATTCCACGTGCATTATAGTCTCCAATCTCATGAGTACAATGCTGAACCTACCTTCCCTAAGTGGGAAGGAACGATCCTCATTACTAGTTCACTCGGTGCTAAGCTAGAGTCCTTTCTAAAATGTCTTTCTTTAAAGGGAAGAACATCAATCTAATAAAATCTATAGAAAATAACATAAATTAACAATTATTATAATCATAATCAATCCTAATTAATCTGAGATAAAATAATAACTGAACTATCAATATTGTCAATGTAGTAGTGTTTTACTAAACTGTGGGAGCTACTTCACACACTGTCATGTTTTGTCTTCACATTATACTTCACTTAGACGTAGGATCTTGAAGACATACATTGTAATCTTCAGAAGAAAACTTATGCATATACATCATAAAATCACAGTAATTAAAATTTAATGCCTTTAACGCCACAATCAAAGTTCACGTATATGTTCATATACATCAAGTAAACACCGCCACCATAAGTGGACCATAACACTCAAGATCAAATCAATAAGTACTAAATAATATAGATCAATTACCCTTTATCCAAGCCTTCATTACCTTTTCTCAACCCTCAAATAAAATAATCATAATAAGGGAATATGATATTACATAATAACAGTAAAACATATGGAAATAACACATTCAAAAAATATTTATGATAATAATACATAAACTCTTAATTATTCACTAGAAACAGAGTTTATTGTTCTCCTCTATTCATCAAACTCAATCAGCGGCATTTTTCCCGCACGTTCTCCAAGCTTCCGATGCTCTTCAGTGGATGTTGAGTAGAGAGAGAAATTTTAGAGAGAAGTCAGAGTGATTTGGGGAATTTATCTGGGTGGGTAAAAATTACTTAAAACTGACTCTAAATCAATATATAGTCACCCCCTAAATTACTAAAAATATCCCTCAAGTCTTTTTCTAACATCAAATTTACTTTAAAAAGATGCAATCGAAATCTAGGAAGTGCCTTTACATCAGGGGCACACCTCCAAATCGTATTTCTGAAATTTAATTTAAGGCACTGAGCTTCGTGAAGGCTCCATATTGCGAGGAACTTTTTGCCTATCGTGTGTGGAGGGCGTGACGCATGGTGAGCCCATTTCATGGATGACCGCAGACTGCTTTGGCAGCTCGTTGGCAATGTTTTGGTCCTCCTCAAGGACCCTTCAAATGGTCCTTGGGGATTCGTAACTTAAAGTTTTGATCCTACTAAAATTATTTTATCTATTTAAAGTCTTTTTAAATGTTTTAGACTTCATACAGTACTCCCAAACCTTCACAAAACATAAGGAAGTTCAATTTTGCAAATTTTCAAGACGTCAAGGTCTTCCTTTGATATTTAAAATTTAATACTTTTAAATCAAGTTTATTACATTAGTAGATGTCTGTAAAAACAAATTTAACCATTATCTAATATGTGAGTCTTTAGTCTAAGTCATGGAACATCCGGAGTGTTACACACTCAATTAGAGAGAATTTCAAAGTATCCAAAATTATTATCTAAATCATTCCACTTCATATACATAACTTAAAGTGATCTTTAACATAGATAATTTCAAGTAAACTCAATGTAGAAATATTAAGTGCATTCAAAACCTTACCATCAAGGAACATTATCCCCAAAGTAGGGTAAGCTTAATCGAATATTCATCATATCATGTCCTCCAATAAAAAGGTCGAAGCAAGTCATGGCTAAACCTCGATGCTCATCACATAATATGATTTTACAATATTTATGATCTTACTCCTTCCCTTATAAAAAAGGAGTTTACTAATTCAACATCAATAAGTACCACTCAAGCACCATTATTCCTCTATGTCAACCACTTAAGGAAACTCATAACAATTCAACTTGGGTGATACATCTCAACAACCTATGGTCATTTTTCAACCCAAAAATTCAACATAAACAATTGGAATGATATGCACAGTTCTGATCGGGTCTGTAAAATAGGGAACTAGAGTACATTAGCTTGGGCCCCACCGGATGGATATAAAATGTTGTGGTTAATTGCTCGTACAACTTTGTTCAGCTTTTGTCAAGCACAGTAAAAGTTCTAGCGGGTTTTTTCTCAAATCTAGGACGAGAGGGATAATAGTTACCTTGCTGAGGGGGAGGCATCTGATGATAATTAATGTTGTTAGGACGGTTAGCTTGATATCTCGGGTAGGAATTATTTTGGTAATTAGGTAATGGAGGTTGGTACTTCATGGGGGCATTTGGTATAATCAAAGACATAAACTTCACATAAGGACCATCATCTCAGACAACTCCCAAGTCACACTAGTGCAATGTTTAGGTAGCATCCCATAATACTACTTCCACCAAGTGTACGTAAGAAGACACCCTAGACTAGGCATAACATACTCAACAAGTCATAACATATTCCCTTACAACTAGACATACGACCACATACTTTGTAGAATAATATAAGGACTCATCATACTTTATAACATCATAGGAAGATATCCTACACTTTAGTCCTAAACTAAATTAGTTCATACCATAAGTAAACCACACTCATAACCCCTTCATAAGCTTACTTGTGCAATGTACCCTTGGAGTCCATACCTCGACATATACTAAGTAACCCATTTAGAATCCACAAGTATAATTCACATGCATAGTCATAGTTCATATCTTAACATAACAAGGTAATTTAACATGCATTCATACAAGTCATACAAAACATAACTCTTTACTTCATAAGGATCTCCAATCCTATTCTTTCTTGAAGTCATCTAGTGCAATGTATGGGTAGGGTCCATAGTCCTCCCATACCAAGTACACTCCTCAAGGAATTTAGATTAGAGTTCATATTCTTATTTTAGTTAATTATTAACCTTGGGGAGACATAGCCATAACCGACATAGACCATGTGAGCTAGATGGAATCTGATGTTCTACTCCCACACCGAAAAGAGAGGGTTAACACTTGCCGAAGGTGCAACCATTCGTACATAGCTATTATAGGTGGTATCCACAAGCTATAACCTACGGAAACGTGTAGTTATGGAACATGGAAATTTCTTCTAGAAACCTTGACTTACTAGTGTGCAAGTTTCAATCTCATGAGACAACATCTATGTTGGGAACCGGACTTACTAACGTGAAGGTTCTTTTTGCAGGAAGAATATAGTAATTTTAATAATAAGAGGTTAGAAATACCTTGATTTTGGTGTCTGCATAATGTCAGATTCCTCTCAGCAAAACCTGAAATAGCAAAGACTATTTCATGGTTTTAAAAAAAAATTATCGAAGTGTTCGTATACAAAAGTATAAAACTAAAGATATAGTAAATTTATACAGGAACAAGAGATTTTATTTCTTTTGGAGGAAAAATACAGAACTGTAGCATGCTATTTAGAAGGCTAATGAACAATGAGAAATCTCTTCTTACATTGCAACTTTACTAGGCAGCTGCAATGTAATACAAATGTTTTTCAGTAATACCTAAGTACTATTTGAAATAAAAATGTTACTAGTTTCAAAATAATTTTATAGAAGGCATGTCTTTTATTGTATATTCTACGAGATTGCACATCCCGTGAAGTATTTTTATTAATCAAGATGACATATGGTATGCTTGGAACATAAAAAATAGAAATATAATAAAGCCTAGAAATTAGGTTGATAAGGATAAGAAAAATAATGAAGTTTCTTTCTAAATAAAAAGACAATATGCTTGGAACATAAAAAAACATCAATATATTAAGGAATATCAACTTTTTCAGTTCGTTAGGCATCATTACATCTCCAAACTCAAGTTGGAAAAAGGGGAAGATGAAACACATTGATCAAACTACTCCAAATTTACAAAAACATAGAACATGATGAATCATTATCTACTCCAAAGGCTGAAACAGCTTCCTACACTATTATCCAATCATTTTCTACTTGATTAAGAAAAACTCAGTCTCAAAATGATATCCCTATTGACCTGAAGACTACTATTATCACTACCAAGCAAGCACACAAATCAGCAACCAAATATGGAGAAGGATAATGAGCTATGAGATGAGCAATGGAAAGTTTAAAAGGAGTACTACAGGCAGAACCGACACACTTTTGGAAGAAAGCAGGTAAGACACTTAACTCTACTATTTCTACTCATAATAACTATAATGATTTATTTTGCAGGATCAAACTAATAACCAACAAGAACAAGAAAAACACCCTCAAAATTTGATACATCAATAAAGGAAATACATCAACAAACAAAATAAAGGATGATTGGAATAAAGAACAACTAGAAAAAGTCGAGGAAAATACAGTCGAGAGGTTCCAGGAGAGTCATAGAGAGAGAAAATCCTTAAGTGACAAATAAAATACCTTAACAATCACCAACCAAATACACAATATAAGAGTAGGAAAAGACCAAAAAAAGAAAAAGAGAAAAAAATACATTCATAAGATGATTCTGCCAATGCTATGAAAATAAGTCGATGTTTAGTAAAAAAAGGACGTGAGCATCTTAGATTTTAAGAGAACAATACAGACGATTCAAACTGACTTTCATTTTATTGGCGAATTGATATGCAAAAGAAGCAAATAATACAGACGATTCAAAATATAAAACAAGGACTAAAACTAAGGAAACTTGTAATAATTAAATGAAAACAAGAGGAGATTTTATCACCTAAATGGGTTATCATTATTTGGGAATTACCAACAGAAAGGAAATGACTTTTCACTTTACAAGAGGTACCAAAATTAGTGATTCACAAAATTACGTGAGCAAATAAATGAAGATTCAAATTAAAAAATAGCATGCTCAACCAATGTACAAACAAGGATAAAAATCTCACAAAACTAAACATGAACTTTAAACTGAAATTTTCTCAATATTTGCATTAGCTACAGATACTTTGAAAACCACAAAATAAAAGATAGAGAATGTCATATTTAAGTCGATTAAACACGTACTTGAAGAGAAGAACATTTGAAGTAAATAGGAAGCCAACTCATACTAGTTTGAGGGTCACTTTTGTGCTTATGGTCAAAACGACTGAATCAACTAGGCTGAATGAAAAAGTTCAATACTACAAAATGATTCTAACAACTTCATACTATGATATGATCCCTAAATATTTCAGAATATTGAACTAAATTTACTAATCTATACTTGAAAATGCATTAGAGAAACAACAAAATGTCTTCTTCACTCTTCAAGACATATACTCGAAAACAAGAAAATTGTTCCAGGAAACACAGACAAGGAAAAATCAATATGATTAACAAATGAACAAACCAAGATTAAGGAGAGCACGGTAAAAAAATCAGGGACCACAAATTAAAAAAAACATAATAGAAAGAAAGATCCTAAACATGGACAAGAAACAGTACCAGTAATCAGAATAAGAAAAAGAAAAATATTAAGCATCTGCAATAATTAACATGAAAAGCAAAGGAAAATCTAAATATTTTGCTCAAATAAATTCCAAGTTTTTTTCATTCCCTAACAGTAAGAAAGATTTTTATATAGGGAGGTTAATATATGAGCTACACTCTGATGAAACTAAAATACAAGTCACACTCCAAAAAATTACATCAAAACACAAGAATATAAAAACCTTAAAGTTAAAATTTAGACTTTAAAAATGAAATTTCTTACCTCATAAACCTAAATCCAACAAAATCTCTTTGAAATCGTGTTCTTCGGTGACATACATGAAAGAAAAGTGTGATGAAGAGAATAATTAGCATAAATTCATCATCATGTCAACAACCCAACAATATTCATTTCTTCTATACACAAAACGAAAAATCAAACACTTTAGCTAACAAGAAGACCGTTTTGAAAAATACCATTTTAGCTAAAAATCAAACAGTGCACGTAAGAATCATGTAAGTTTCAGAAAAGAGAATCGTTCTTACTCTTCAAGGAATCGTTCAACTCTTCTGCTCAGTTCTTCAACTCTTCAGCTTGTATCGGAAAAGAGAACCCATTCTTCAGCTATCTTCACCTCTCTTCACCTTGAACCTTCAGTTCTTCAGCTTCTATCGAAATGATGGAACCGACCAGTTCTTCAGCTGAAAAGAGAAACGTGAAAAGGAAAGCTTAAAGAGGAAAGTGAAGTCAAAATGTTTGATCAATGTTTAATTTTTTTTCCAATAAAAATGGGATTGAGTGTTAAGAATATTGGAGGGAATATAACATTTTAGTGAAAAATTTTAAGGCAACACTTATAAAATGTTATTTTTTCAATTATAAAAATAGGACATTTTAGAAGTGTGGCCATATATG
The DNA here is from genome assembly GCA_027704765.1 of Solanum habrochaites. Lineage (NCBI taxonomy): Eukaryota > Viridiplantae > Streptophyta > Magnoliopsida > Solanales > Solanaceae > Solanum > Solanum habrochaites. Next base: position 51,370,252 of record JAKWJA010002497.1, on the reverse strand, counting down.
TAAATAGGTTTTGCCAATTATATCATGTTTTAACAACACTTATAAAGTGTACCTTATAACATTTAAGAGTACACTTTTGAAGTGTTGCAAAAATTATTGTAGCGAAAAGTTAAAAAATTTGGCTACGTTTTAAAAGAGTTCCCAAAACTACTTTTAGCAACAATTTACAAGTGTATTCCAGAATAGGTGTGGCCGTAGGCCTAAAATTGTTTAGTGGGGGGAGTATTGACACACCACAAAAATCGTATGACCTATGCTAGAGCCCTACATGAGGTATAATAATTTCCAATGGTTAAAATGATGTTTCTATAGCTAATCTAATTAAATTAATTTAGTTTGGTTATTTTTGAAGTGAAATGTCAAGAAGCGACCAAGATGTTTGAAAAGTTGTCCTTTGTGTTCTAGAATGTTTGCCTTATTTTGAAGTGTCATTTGGAGTATAAAATGATTGGAGGTTACCCTAGCATCTAAATGATATTTTTAGGGTCCAAACCTTACGTAAGACTCCCAAACGACCACCCTAAGAGTTCTTGAGGAGGACCCAAACATTTGCCAAAAAGGTATAAAAAATAGCACCATTAACGTATCAACCGACGAAAAATCAATCGATTGACGGACCGTCGATGGCCTCCATTATTTGACACTTAGAATTTTTTATTTTATATCCATTTAACCTCGTAAGTCACCATTTACGAATCACAGGATTGGCCATCAATTGATTGATGATCCATCAATGGTGGCAGTCAGTGGTCACCTACAAGATGTCCAAAATCTCGGCATAAAACAATTAAGTAGACATTTATACTTCATGCTTCAAAACTACACTCTTCCGTCCCTAAAGTTTTCTCAAGCTCACAATTGAAGAAGAAGAGAACTAGAACACAGCTTCAATGTCTAGTTTCACCAAGGTTTCAAGCTTACTTTAAATAATTGATAAAAGATATGTGAATATAATTCATCTATAGAATCTTCCATCCATGGATCCCCCATAGTGTCCCTCAATTTTGAATCCAAAATACCTTAATCTAGCTATGGTTGTGATTACATTTTGGTTAAGGCTTGAATGTTATACCAAAGTAGTGGATAACATTCAATTATGTTTGAATTATGTTTATATGATTATCATATGATGTTTTAATGTGAATGCCTTGATTAAACATAATCTAAGTTGATGAAGGTGATTATTCTGGGTTATGGCCATTAGAGGCAAGGTTGAAGGATATAGATTGATCTTATTAAATTCAATTATATTGATTACTAATTGGTCATATTTAGGATAATATAGATATTAATTGAACTAGGTACAATTGAAAAAGAATGATCTTGACTTGTAAAGTTGTATGTCAAACCCGGGACCTAGACCTTATATGAGACAGGCGTCGTTAACCTCTCAAAGGTTCCAGATAAGCCTCTTCTTAGCTTTCATTACAATCATACAGTTAAATTTAGCGGAAAATTTAAAACATTACTTAATTATATTTAGAATTCATATAATTCTTGCATATGATTGATATACTAACGGCTCAAAATAAAACACCATCTATTTACAAATTGAAAAATTGAAATAAAAAAATCATAATATCATTAATAGTTGCCAAACCGGACTTAATTCAAAATCTTGAACAAATATTTGAAAGGAAATGCTAGGGACTACATACACTAGCTATGTATAATCTATTAAAGCTAGAAAATAAAGTGTAGGCATCCTCGAACTCTACAGGACCTATCAATGTTTGGAGGTACTAGTCCAAATAGCTTCAACTGATCTTCAATTTTCTTCATGGACCTGTACTAAGTATAGGCGTATGCACAAAAACACATAAGGACTATGCATAATCAAGGAAAGTTCTTCCTATAGCAACATGCCATTTTTTGAAAGTGAAGTCACTTCACTTTCCTAATTCTTTACTTATGAATCATGCTATGAATATGACATATTTTCACGCATTTAAAGCACACAACTCATTTTCTATATGAACATTAGACCTTGGAATCATGAACATAATTTTTGAACAACTCAAGAAAAATTTAATATTTTTGCTCCCCTTAGGCTGAGAGCTCCCTCTCCCAGACTCAATTTATTTTTAACTATTTTCTTATTTTTGTTGTGTAGTTCAATGATCTCCTTTGATCCTATGTTTTACTTACTAGTACAATTAGTCATTGTAGTCTCAATCCTACAATGAACCAAGTAAGTAATCGAAAAGACAAGGAAATGATTTGACTACCCTACTCACATGTTGTTCTTTCCATTCTTATTAAATTGGGCATGAAGTCTTTATAAGCCAATTATTATTGGCTAACCCCATTGTTTGATCATTTTCATAATATAAAGATGTTGGGGAATACATTCATACTCCAATTGATGAGTCATTATGTTTTTCTCCCTTTATTCACATAAAACAATAATTGTTAAAATTTCATTCTTATCAAACACTAATGATTTGATATTCTTATGCTTTTGCTTACTTAGTAAACTTTGAACTTACATTTCTTCTTATTTGATCTGATTTTCACTTTGACCATGCTAGATTGATTTATGATATTCTTTTAAGACTTCCAATGGAACCTTTCTATGCAATTACTAAGAATGACTTACATAATTACTTAGTCTAACCTCACCCTTTGGTCATCCTATCCAAACACCCATCATCTTCCTAGTTGTTTCTTTCTTTCTTATTTTCATAAAGAAATCTTTAGCATTTAACTAACATAGATCATGTGAGCTAATATCAAATTCAGTGTCTTCCCCGCACTGAAAAAAGGTGGTTCACCGGCCAACGTGAAACCAAGTACTTCCTATCTTTCTTAGGTGGATCTACTAGCTAGTAACCTATGTTGGCGACATAGTTCAAAGACTAGGAGAATTTGAGACCCTTATCTACCTTGGTGGTAGTCTCATCTAATGAGGCTTACATGTGCTTGGACATGCTTATTACTAGTCTATCGGTGCATAGCTCTATTTATTATACTTTACAACTTTTAGAGTTGACTCATACACTATGGAAGCTTTCTTCTAAATTGAGGTATGCTTATCTCAACGGATGAATTGTCATACCTTTCTATACTTGATGAATGTGAACTTAAATGTTACATTATCATCATGATGTGAATGAGACTTGTCTTACTATTTTTCTAACACCCTCTTATGTGAGTATCTTTAAGATAATTGTTTAGGTGTACCCATTCTAGGTCAATTTCATAACTGATAAGCTTTTAATTATTTCATTACTCACCTTATCTTGTTCAATGTTATTTGGTAGTCTTGTACCATTCTTTATTAAAGTTATAAGGACTTATTCAATGTGCTACTATGATCACAACTTCATTTAGATAAGGTATGTTAGGACTTGTCCCAATCATTGGCATACCCTACGTTATTAGTTAATTGAGTTACATCTAGTCAAGTCAATATTTAGCATATATTTGGCCTTACAAGAAACATCATAATTTACATTATCCATATAAGATTGGTATGACTTAATCACTGGCCAATTCTATTACATATTTTGGAAATAATATTGTTGGCCAATTTATTGGCATAAACAAAACTATGACAAAACATTTGTCATGATATTATAGCTAGCCAATTCAATTAACTTAATGTATATACTATAGTAATCTCATAATTTTAAGCAAGCCAACTTTTAACATTTGATTAGCTTATAAGAACAATTCAGTGCTTAGTTTCTCCAAGTTATAAAGTTGATTTGGCATTAAAGATTCGTTAACTAGTTTTGGTTCTCACTCTTATTTCTTCTTGGAAACATTGCATTCCAAATACATACAAACATATCTGCTGTAACCATACACAGTAATAGAAACCTTCAATCCTTTCAACAGTTGACTGAATTTCATAAACAACTTATAACAATTTAATATTTTCAAACACAATTAGGGATTATAACATTTTTTATCGCATGTAAATGATACTCTAATCATACAGATCTAACCTATAGGTCTCATTCGGCATTATCATATCACAGAAACCTACACATGATGATGAGTTATCAACACATACCAATAACATGCTCGAGATATTCATTATACATACTACTAGAATCGGAAATAGGGAGAACTAGGGAGATGAACGTTTGACAATTTCATTGGGAATAACCCTAGTTTTGGTTTTCTTAATCTCAAAATGTTTGAAAAGCCTCATGGGGAAAGGAATCAAAGAGAGAAACCAATACGTTACTGTAGAATTGAATCTACGAAGATCACCTTCTTATTAGCACAAAAATCTTGAAGAATTCCCTTGAAAACTCCTAAGGAGAACCGAGAGTATTTTTTTCTATTTTTTTTCTTACGTTTGTTCACTGTTTTTTAGTCGTGAGTTTCTACTGGATAAACGTGAGTCTAAGTCTTAGGAACAGAATATTGACTAATTAAAATTAGACTTATTTACTTAATTAAATCAATCAATTATAAATTACCAAAATGTCCCTCCTAAATTGACTAAAAATAGGAGAGCATTTGACGTAGCGAAAATTTGAAAAATTGCTAAAGGTCTCAGGTTTAACCATGAATTTAAATTAATTAATTAAGTTTGTAATTTAGTTAATTAAGTGACCTAGGGTGACTACTAAAGTACCCCCAATTAACTAGGACCATAACCAACCCCTTTGCACCATCCTAGGTTTGGTACTACGATGTTTCTTTAGTTAGCTACTTGGCTAGTGTAACCCGGTAAGGTCTTAGGATTCAGGCACAGTAGTTAGCTCATTTTAGTAATTCCTAGGTTAGTTAGATAGTTAGGTAAGTTATAAAGCCTAGGATTGGTTAGGAAGCTCGGCCCTACGTGGATTGCCCCAATGCGTGGCGGCCCCCTAACTGCCCTAACAAAATCATTTGGGCTTGGTCGCTTGGTCTCTCGTCTGGTAGAACATGTTCTTGCATATGTGTTGTCGTGCACTTTGCTAACCGTACACTCTGTAGTTGAACTTTTAAAATTCACTTCTTCTCCTTAGGATCCTCACTATGTCCTTGGGTACTGCTTAATCTACGTGATCATTCTAAATGATCATATTCTACGGTACCTAGGCTTGACACTTGAATTCCTTGTACCTAATGTGTGTAATAGAAGAAATTAAGAATTTTAGCTTAGGGTCTTCATTGCAGGTACAATTCCTAAACATGCTTGAATTGGAGCATTTGAACATCAAAGTTTATTTTATCTTACTTGTTAATAAATAAAAATTGGCTAACACCATTAAGCCAATATTCTCTAACATGCCCAATATACATATTCTTAAAACCTAAAGACTCTTCAGTAAATTAACAAGAACATTTTCTTGAATGTTACATTGTAAATGAACCTTTATGATTAAGTTTTTCTATAATTACCTTCTAATGATGAAGGTGATTAAATATCTTGTGATTTAGACATGGATCATCATAGAATGAAGTTAGTATGGAAAATATTGCTTATAGCCATTGTATTTACGTGTTTGATGCTAAAGTCAACATGGTAAGACTTATCTTTCTCCTATACACTTAGATACGAATAAGCAAGGGGAAGAAATTTCTCTCACATAGATGAATTTTAGGTTTACCTAAGAACCTAAAATAAATCAAAGCATCATAGAAGAAAATAGCTTGAAGTTGTGTTATATGAACACTTCTTGTGTAGCTGACTTGGTAAGATAAGAATAAGATAGAACAGCTTGGGATTGAGTCTTATGACTCCTTCATGGATAGTTAAATTATGTAGCTCTTGATGGTAGATCTCATGGTAGCTTGTTATGATATAATTCATGATATCTTAGGGTGGAGGAGTTAAGCTTTACCATGTTTAGCTTGATCTTGTATTGGTAGAATGCTTTTCATGGTAACTTGTATCAAAATAGGATTGGTTTCCTAGGATGGAGGATTGATACTCCCCTAGGGGTAGCTTGAAGTAGAATGACTATAATGCCTTCATGATAGTTTGATTTGGTTAGGATAAAGACCTTGTCATGGTAGCTGTCATACATATACATTCATGAAAAAGGGACATAGATCTACCAAAACAAGACATACTCATTATAATCTTATCACATGTACAACGTCATTCGTGTAGCATATAGGGTAAACTTAAATATTCTTCCAAGTCACCCTACTAATTCCTATAGAAACATCATCATAGCTCTGTGTAAGGCTCATATAGTAAACTACGGAGATTCACACTCCGACATCATGTTTACACATATAAGACATCACTATAGTCTGTCATGATCACATCTAATTACTTAGAAGAAGACATTCACAAAAACCATATAGACCTTCACAATACTTGTCATGTCTCGAGCTACCCCTGAGACGCTGACATGGGACCTAGGACTATAAGTGACCCGAAGCTAACCTTGTTGTAATGATCATGAGCATACTAAAGATAATAAACATAATGCAGAAGCTAAAACATAATTTAAAACGAAAAGATGCGGAATACTCATATTTTAAATCTGAGATATTTGAAAATAGATGAGTTTAACACAAAGAAAGTATTAACTCAATTCTAAGATGAAACTAACTATATTTGAAAATAGTCCCTAACTTACTAGAAATATTGAGACAGGACCCACCTATGTCTAGCAAAAACTCAAACTAAAGGACTAAAATACTGAAATGAACTCATGACTATTATCAGGAATCGATCTAAGCGTGATTTGGATGCTGAGAATTTGAACCTACATCACGAGAATGAGTAGCGCATATATGCTTCAATAATTTAAAGGTACTGATAATGTAGGATAGAATAAAGGTTAAATTGTTGAGTAAATCTTCATAAATCATTATAAAATATCATTTATATCATTCACATACTCGGATAGACATATTCAAAGGCCAGTTATCATATAAGATCACACATAGAATTTAAGTCACATTTGAGGTTACTTTATGAAACTAATTTTTTTCTTAATTGTAAGCATATTCTTTTTTACTGTGTATCCTTTCATTCTAATTCCTTAACCTTACAAGTAACCTTTTAGTGATACTTAGTGTAATGCATAACCTTAAGGACACATGGAAACCATATATACAACTACATATGCCAACACATACCTTGATAAAAGTATAGCACATGATAGACACATTTTAACCCAAGACCTTAATGAAAAATTACTCACTTGCACATATACGAACTTCACTTCACTTTGCACATTATGAAACCTTAATCACAATCCCAACCTAAATCTACTAGTGCAATGTACATGTGAAGACAGACACCCTCACACATACTTAGTAGACTGATAATGATACCACAAGACTTATCATATCCTTCATGTACCAAACACAATGCTATAGTCAACCACATAAACTTAAATATAGGACCTTAGTTACATAGTAATATTAGAACTTTATATCATGAATATCATCTCAGCATGTAGAAACTAACACAATGTCATGCAACATAACCATAAACATAGACACATGCATTAGAACACCTTCCCAAGACATCTCTTAAGAGTCACTTGTGCAATGCATAGGTGAAGTAACATACCTCCACCGACACTATGCAACTACCCTTAGGTTATCCTAATTAGCGTCCGTCCTTTATTACCATTGTCCATTTTACTTTAGGAAAATGATAGCCTTAACCGACACTAAGACCATGTGTGTCTCATTGAATTTGGTATTATCGAGCCTTACACCAATGGAAGATGTTCTTAGCCAAGGTAGAACTTTAACACATGCTACCATATTAGTGAATTCGCTTGCTAGATCCTATGTGGCAAGCATAGTTTAATGAACTTGGTTTCCTTCATAGAAACATTAATTCTATGCCCTTGCGCTATGAGGCTATAAACCTCATTAGGCTTATGGTGACCTACCTTCCTCCAATGGGAAGGTACACCCCTCAATTAAAGTTCACTCTATGCTAAGTTAAGTTACCTTTCTTTAAAAGCCTTTATTAACCTTATCTTATGAAATTTTTATTAGGAACATTTACTCCTTATATTCTTAGCTCATACGTCATAGATGAGAGTTTATCAACCTCAATCATGTTAGAAACCCTTTCACATGGACACAACATATGTAAGCACCTATCTAGTTTAGGATACACATCACAACATCTTTCAAGGATCCTTCATTGGCTAAATGTTCATACATGTCTATGTGTATACTAATATGTTAGAAAACCTTTCACATAACACATAAATGTCACACATGTTCATATATCAATGCACAAGTCCATAGGTATAACTATATAAGCAATCCTTTCATATAAACACACCATGAAACTATGAAAATTCATACTTCATCATATCTTATACTTAAAATCATAAAATATAAGTCATATTCATAATATGTTCATAAATTCACTTTCATGTACATATAAACAAAACCTAGGATGTATCCTACTAAGGAAGTCTCTTGTCCAATTGTTTGGGTCCTTGCTTAGGGTGTTCCTAGGGGAGTTGTACCCAAATCTTTTTACCCTAAACATGCTCGTGTAGGTTTTAGAGTCATCTCCACTAACATTAGACTACAAGAAACACATAAAAAAAAAGGCAAACAATCAAGGAGACACTAGAACACAAAAGACTAATTTATGGACGTACTGGTCTTCCATTGACGTTTGAGCTCAAACCTCTTCAACCAAACTATTACAAGGTGTTTCTCACCCTATATAGAAATTATTAACTCAAAAAACACATGTGAGGATCTAATTAATATAGATCAATTTGAGGGTCCTATTAATATGCCTCACTTGGGAACATTTGTCGATGAGAGACTTGTAACACTTTGAACACTTACAAGGACTCAATGACCCATTTATCAACTAATAATATTCAACATTAATAGTCAATTAACAATTAAAATAAATACCAACTTCATATAATTATGTATTTAATGCAACACAATCAAGTAGAGACTTCATGAACACACTCCTAATGCATCGAACACAAGCATTTCTCATGTTCATCGGAGGAACTACCTTCTCATAAGCATGAGTTGAACTTTTGTTTTCATGTCATGAAAAATCTCAATGTGCAAAGACCTTTAAATAACACATAGGAATGGTCAACATTCTAACTCATGAATCAAATAATTAACTCATAATAAATGCACATAAATCATGAGTAATAGAGATCAACAAAATCTTATCACTTATACATAATACAATCAAGGAAAAAATAACAAAACCATGTGTGGGTACGTTAAAGGAGGAATTACCTTCTCCATAACATAATCACATGTCATCATCAGTTCATACACAAACATTTCGCAAAGGTCAATTTCATTTACACAGAAATTCTCAACTTTTAACAAAAACATGCTAATACTACCTTCTTCATGAAGTCAAATGGTGGATCACACCAACCACATTATAACATTAGGAAGTTATTTTAGAAAACATCGATTCTTGCATAACACTAGTTTTAATGAATATGCATCATTTTGGTAAATAATTACAATTCGTAGACAAAAATCAATAATATTGGCTAGATACACCATCACTTCTAAAGAGTAAGACTATATTAAGACTTCCCAAATTAAAAAGTCACATATCCTTAAGGGAATTTATCCTTTCTCCTTTTGAAAAAACTAATAACCTCAATTTGGGCCAAAATACCCCTTAATAAAAAGTGAAAACAAACACGTTCATCTAAGCATTTCATGATGTCAAATTTGCATTTAGCATATTAAGATACACAGTAACATGAGAAACATGCAATACATCAAAAATACATTTTCATAGAATAATAATATCTCAAAACATGCATAACATAGTGTCATCTAACACATGCATAACATATGGAGAACATGTAACTTACAATCATATGCTGTCACGACCCAAACGAGCCGCTATGTTAGGCACCCAACTTACCTACTTGTGACAACCACCAATCCAATCGCCAACATTTCAATCACCATAATAAACAGAAATATAATGCGGAAGACTTACAACTCATTAATGAAATCATTCATACTTCAAATTTAATTAATTACTATCCCCAAAACCTGGAAGTCATCATCACAATAACCTCTATCCTCAAATTACTAATCTAAGAGTATCTAAGAACTAAACTAAGTAAAAGAGATGGTCATGTCCGACCTTCAAGACTTCAAGACGCGAAGGAAAGACCCAGTTCGAGCTAGGAACATAGCCACCCTGAAATCTGATTATGCTGAAGTCTGGCTGAGTTGTCGGTTGAGGTCGAAGTCGATTGGCTCACGTTTGTTTGCAACTCCACACATAACAAACAGAAACATACAAGTAGGGGTCAGTACGAGGCACAAGTTTTGAGTAGGTATCATCGCCAACTCAAAATAGAAACAATATATATCAATACTAACATCAAATCGATTACCATACTCAACAGATACAACAACAAGTACCATAACCAGTATAATCCACCACCACACAACTATGAGGACTCCATGCCTCCACACCATACTCTTTGGGAAACAGTTTCTTTAAATCTAGTATATTAAATGATTCAAGGTTCATTCCTTTTTACTATCCTGGTTCGGAACGTGACACCCTAATCCACTACTGACTATCACCTGGTGTCGGACGTACACCCGATCGATTCCACTAACTACTATCCTGGTGTCGGAACTTGACCCCGTCCACTTACTACTAATCCTGGTGTCGGACGTGACACCGATCCGATCCACTACTACTATCCTTGTGTCGGACGGAACGTGACCTCCGATCCTTAACCCTCATTCTTTTAGTTCATCAAGGCCTTCTTTTTATACCAGGCATCATCATTAACAGAGAGGGTTTAGGTTTAGCTTTACAACCTCCTCTGCCCCAACCCATTACAATTCTCATAATCACATCATGCAAGCAGCAAATTAAGCATATAGTAAGCTTTACATACTACCCAATGCATATCATTCGCTATTAGCTGTTTACTATGAAATAGCATAAACCAAACTACCTCGCACGAAGAATGGATCAAGCAAGCTACTCATCAAGAGTCTTTTTGCTTTCTGTCTGCGTTCTCTCTCTTCTCTCCCTCGTTCGTCCCTCTCTTCTTTCTATTTTTTCTTATTCAAAACCCAACCTTTTTCTTTTACCTCCTAATTGTCATATCATTAAGTATAAAAGATGAATAAAAATACCCAGTTTTTACTTTCAAAGGGTATCTCCTTTAAAACCCCCACGTAATTGAATTATTAACATTATCCACTAACTTATAAATATAGTACATGAATATCCAAAACGTCTCTTAAACACTTAATAGAAATCCGACCCATTCCATGGTTTACGCAGCCTTTGACGGTTCGTCCTTCATATCCTTCACAAAGTTCGAGAGTTAATTTCTGTGTAAGATTGTGATGGTCCGTCGTGCCAACGACGGTCCGTCCTGCCATTCCGTCGTGACGTTCAGAGAGTCGATCTCACTACTCAAATTCTCAGGATCTAAGTGTTTTGGAACGAGACACCATCGACGGTCCGTTGCGCCCATGACGGTCCATCGTGGGATCCGTCGGCCCAGTCAGTTATTACCAGAAATAAATTCTACTGCTCAAAACGACTAACATGTCGTTACATATGCAAGACTTCATAACGTGAACAAGCTACTAAAACTCCTTGGTTTCAAGCTTGAGTAAGAATAGAAGGAAAATATTGGGATAACAACAACCTTACTACTCAACTCATCACTCTCACTTAGGGTAAGCTCATCAAATAGAAACTCATCTCATCCAAATGAACTTTAACTTACCAACTTTTGAAATCAATCTCTATATGCCCCTCTTTGGATAAATCTTATGCATTCCCTTTTTTAACATCACCTAATTCCACTCAAAAGGAGGAAATATCTCTCACTAAATCTTCACTCACAGTGTGTCACGACTGGGAAGCACCCCCTTGACGTAACAAGTCTCTTTGTCCTCGAAGATGACTAGAGCTTGCTCTTAGCGTTCGTCATAATTAGTCTTCTCACTTACCATGGATGGAGTTTTCAAAGAATCCTAGGTTATTGATGTTTACATATACTTCCTTTTTATTTAATATAGCTAATTCATAAGATAGTCTAATAATAATCTCACATTAAACCATCTAATATATAATTACAATATTGGTCATATCACTTAAAATAATACAATATGCCACATATAGGCTTACAACAATAGTCTCAAATATAAAGGAAGGAAAAAGTGTCATATACATATAGTCAATATCATGGCTAGAGTAGAAGAATCGCAACATCATTAAACTTGAGAACTCACAAACAACTTGGGAAAAATGCCCAAATCTTCCTTCAAGTGACCTTGATACTTCAATGGCTCGAACCTACATATTTGTAGAAATATAAAGAATATGGGTTATATCAAACCACATGTACTAAGTATGGGTAGATGCAAGTCACATATTTGAAATCATGCAGAAGGGGACATTTTCTTGAAAACCATGCTATGTCACTTTTGCAGTCTTTTTTGCATACATAAGAGAATATACAAGTCAATGCTCATAAAAACACGTAGTATAAGTTCATATCCAAAAAAAGACCAACATTGTCATTTATCCATATCAACATTTCATATCTTATAGTTCATATACTCAAAGCATGTAAGACCCATTTTCACAATCACACCCCAAGCCTACTAGTGGGATGATCATGTGAATCCCTATAACCCCAAATAATCAAGTAAACTAGAAAAGAGATGATAAGCAATGTCTACATTTTACATACCTTCATATCATGCGTATTCATCATCATATGTAACAACTTAGACCAATATCATGTTCATTACTTAAAGTCAAAATCATATATGATCAATATCATGTAGATTCAACAATTGCATTTCGTTCATAACATAAGTATATAAGGATAACCTCCTAGGACTCCACTTAAGGTCAACTTGTGCTATGTATAGGTAAAGTACCATACCCCTACATATACTAAGTAAAACATCTTAAGTTACCCTAATTAGTATTGATTTTATTACTTTCATTCATTCATTTTACTTTTGGGAACAATATCCTTGACAAAAAATAGACCATGTGAGCTAAACATTGAATCCAGTTTCATGAAAGTATACACCGAAAGAAGGTGCTCTACTTTCCAAAGAAGAAAAAAAACATGAATACATCAATGTACGTGGATCCACTATCTATTATTCATATTGGGGAAAGATAATTAAGGAACTAGGAGATATATATTGAACTCTCTTCATTTCCATTAGCATTGGAGTCCTCATCTAAAGAGAATCATTGTGAGACTACCTTCCCACATTAGGAAGGGACACCTCTCATATCTATCTCGCTCGATTCTAAGGTAAAGTCAATTTTTTAAGTGTCTTTAATAATTTCTGAATCACCATATCTTAACATAGGCCATAGGATACAAACACCCTTGTATAATACTCTCATTACCTCATTACGTATTCAATGAGAATTTCCTTTTTTTAAAACCCTTAATTGGTGAGATCATCACATCATAGTCATATCATAATTGGGAACAGAAGAAAAACAAATTCATCCTTGCATGATCAAACCGCTATAAAGATCTCAAAATTGAACATATCCATATCATGCATCATAATCATCATATCATCATATCATCATCTTACTAATCTATTCACATATTATACTTCCATTGAACATCATCATCAAGGAATAACTATTATTATTGAAGTAAAGAACTCAATATCATAAATGTGTTACCAAATAGCCTCCAAAATTTCCTTTAAGATCTTATCCTCAATTGCACAGTATTCATCCATCAACTCACCCATAATTATCAAATAATAGTGAATTAAACAATAACTAATTCAACTATAACATCCTTAAATCATCCAAGAGTCCAATTCATATATAGTCCTAGGGAAAAGGGATCATCAATGGGATCTTCAATAACTATATCAAAAACAAAATAAAAACATGATAGAAGGCAGACCATAGAGAAATAATACCATCAACACCAATATATAACCTCATTGCCTCATTATCTTAAAACCATAAAATTATGTTGAAAACATCATAATTCATCCATTAAAACCTTTCCATGCAAGGACCATGCATTGAATTATAAATACTAATAATTGATCATAAAATCACACGATCTAAATTTTGAGTTCGTTGTATACGCCACATTGAGAGGACCCAATATACCTTACCAGTGGTATAATGGTGTGCTGACGTGATCATTAACTCAATAGGAATTGCATGATAACATCTTTTACTATCTCACTAGGTATCCGGGCATATGTTCCGTTTCTATAATAATTTCTCTTCAAATACTACACTCTCTTGTTTGTAATTTTCTTCTTGTCCTTATTTATCAAAATTTATATTTCTTTGTCTACTTATTCCTGTTATGCAATAATAATAGTGGGTGTATTTCTTCCTTATCTAATAAGTTTTTGTGGGATTTCTAGGTTTCTTTTAATGCTGGGTGGTGCTCATGCTTGATACGGGGTAGGCGGTCGGGTTGTTATGGGAGTATTGTACACTTGAGTTACTTATCTTCTTTTACAATTTCTAATCTTCTCTATGTCATTTCTTTATAGGCTATAGTCATTATTGTCTATACAGTAATTATTTTTTTCGAAAGGATTTTCTATCTTTATTTTATCAATTTATTTTTTGTAGTATTTTATGTTTTGTTGTTAATATTACTAGAGTTTTTTTACATCTTGCTGACATATTTTATCTGCTAGTGCTACTCTTTTCCAGACTACAATTAATACTAATGATTAATCTGTTAATGCTACTTCATAATGCACTTATTATAAATTTAAATTTTTGGAATATTAAGTTTCTCTTTTACTTCACTAATTACACTTTTTTCTATATGGTGTATATTCTGTCATCTCTGCTAAGTAATTTTCAACAGGCGTCTCATTCCTTCTCTAAAACAGCTTTTATTAATATCTGTTCCTCCTAAATGTACATATTTATGGTGTTTTAGCTTTTAGATCTTTTATTTCTTTATTTATGTCGTTTACTTAGTATAGTATATCGTTTTTTCCTCTTGTAATTTGCAATCTATAATATGTTCTTTTCTGACTAACTACATACTATTCTTCGTGTTAAGTCTTTTAAACATTTCCAAGTAGGTATTTCAAGTCTTTTTCAACACGAGGGTTATTCTTTTTTCCTTTTATTGTTCAATAATTGTATTTCAAATATAATTTTTTTTGGTCTGATAATTCTTCATTTTGATCAATCTCTTTACATATGTTTTTATCTCATCTTCAGACATAATGTTTCTTCACCTTTTTTCATTATTATCTAGATTAATTTCTTCTGTCTTCATTTTTTCAGTTTCTATATCTGATACTTCATATATACTATCGTTTTCACTAATTCATAGTCTATGTATGTCTATTTGCATATATTTATCATTATCTATGAGTACTTCTCTTTAATTTGCTTCCTTTTCTGATCTTTGGGTAGTTTACCATCTCTACAAATATCCTATCTTCCGCAATTATAACAAGTATAACATTGGGCATATTTTCTTTTGGGTCGATATGGTCTTTTATTTGATTTATTTTTTATGATAATATCTTCGTCTTGGTTTCTTATATTTATACGGTTTTTGGTTTTTCTATAATCGTTTAACTCCTTTTAGGGCTTTTGTTTTTTTATTTGTATCATCCAATTGTGGTGTCTATTTTATTTTTCAACAGGCAATTCTTGTTTAGTACTTTTTTCTTTTTAAATTTTTATTTTTTGGTTTTCACATAGTTTTATGAACATTGATTAAAAATTTTCATTCTATCTACTAAGTATCTATACTAATATCCTTCATCATTTCCACTTTAATTATTTGTGCTCTAAATGGTTCTGGTAATTTTTGTAAAATATTGTTTTTTCTATTTCTTTGCTTCATATTAAACAATTGTAATTTTGCTTTGTAATATATTCCTTCAATGCAAGCAAGTGTATTCTTTCATATAACCTTTTACATACAGATAATTTTGGTCTAAGTTGTCTATTTATTATTTATTCTATGTTTTGTGTCTCGTATATCTGTGGTCATCCTCCCAATCACTATCTTATGCTGATATCAATTTATCTAGTATATCTATATTTGTTTTGGCTGATGGAGATCCTCCATTTTCTTGTCACTTCTAAGTACTCGACTCCTCCTAACATTCTAAGGGTCATTTTCTATCCATAATCTTGTTTGTTCCTACAAAATTTCTTTCTATATCCTTGTTGTTTCCTGTTATTTTTATTTTGTTATCTATTAGTTTCTAATCTATTATCAATCATTTTGGTAAATGCTAGCTGCGTATGTGTAGTTTGTGGTTTCTGTGGATATTTGTATTTGTGTATTGTTGGATAAATGGTTTATCACTAACGGTTTGGTTTGTTTTTCGTGATTTGGTCAGTAGCTTTTCCTGCTGTACCTGCAGCTGTATTTCACAAACTTTGTCATGGGGTTTTATGGATTTTTCCCACTCACCTTTTAGCTCACTGGAATTTTTCCTGTTCCCGTACATAGCTCCCGCATCTTTTAGTCCATGCTGCTGACTTCTTTTTATATTTTTCATCTTTTGTACCTCTTTATCCATACAGTCCACTTTCGTAGAAAGTAATTAATGGCTTTGAGTATTTTTTTCATGTATCTTTTCCCGGTTCAGTTTTGATTCTTTTTTCTTGATATGGTAGTCCTGCAACAAGATTTCTTGGAAGTCTTAATTACGTTCAATTGTAATGTAAAACTTTTAATATATTTAAATACTAATATCCTTATTTCTTTTGTTTGTAAACTGACTCCATCATCCTCTACCTTTCTGTTATCCACCATTTTACCTGTGTATAATTTGTTCTTAAATAAAGTTATTGTCAACATATATGGTTCAAATGCTAATAAACATTTATATAATGCATAATTCTTTCTGTTTATTTTTCATTTTATTGTGCTTCTGCATAAATCCTAATATCTCTGGCGATGTGGTCCTTTTTTCTTTTCATATTTGTATTTTAAAACTCCTCCTAACTATGATCCTTGAATCTGTTTTTCAACCATATAAGTAAAATGTTTTATTTTCTCAAGGAAAAATAAAGTTTTTTTTTTTGTGTGGTTTGGTATTTTACAAAATTCCTTAATATTTTTTATATGTTCTTTATCTTTATGTCAAAATAGTATTCTAACAATCTTTTTTTTTTACGTTTTTTTGTATGGTTTTAAATTCTCTTTAATTTTTGTATATATTCTCTTCTTGATTTACTCTCCTAGAAATGATTGTAATTTTCTTTTTTGTATATATATATTTTCATCAGGGTGATTATTTCTGTACTATACTGGTTTTGCATTTTTATTCATTCCTTTATCTATTTGTATTCCTAAATTCTATCCTGGTTTCATAAATTTCTGCTTTCTATTTACTTCATCTTATACTGATTTTGTGATTATATGTAATAAATTTTTCTAACAATCTATATGTTCATCTTGTGTTTTTCGATATAGTAAATATATCATCTATATATACAATGCAATTTTTTAAAACGATTCAAATAGTTATCAATAAGTTGATATCTCCCTGTTGCATTTTTTATCCAAACGGTAAAAACATTTCCATTCCTAAAAACCTTGCGGTACTGTGAATGATGTTAGCTGTTTAGATTCTCTTCTAGTTTTAGGTGAATAAAATCCTATTTACAATAAATTTACTAAATAGTTATATCCTTGTATTTGTTTATTTTTTAGTAGTTTAATTTGGTATTAGGTAATTGTATGTTTTAGTTTTAGCATTAAGTTGCGATAATCTATACCATTCTGCTTTTACCTCTTTTTTGTTCACTATGTTTTTATAACTATAAAGTGTTGGGCTTGTAATGTTCTATTACTTTCTGTCTGTATTATTTTCTAATTTTTTCTCTATCTGTATGTTTGAATTCTTTTAAATCATCAAAGTTTATATTTTATTGGTTCTTGTTATTATACTATTTTCATTCACATCTATTTGTTCATCTTTACCTTTTTTCTTATGTTTTTCCATCTTTGTAATGGATCTTCGTTATATGTTTTCTAGTTGTTTCTTTATTATTTTTTAAAACTTTATCTATTGTACATATTATAATTTCCTAATGTGAATTTGTTTCTTATTTATATTTTCTATTTCGTGATTTATTTTTTTTCACTTCCTTTTATCCATTTTGTGGGTTATTTCGTTGTTTATTTTTACTTTTTTTGCTCCTATCTTGTTCCCACATGTGTGTAGTAAGCCACCATTGTGTTTTTGTTCTATATTTGTGTAGAATTTATCTAAAAATGGCATTCCTAATAACATGTCTTTGTCGTAACTTCAAAATTGTATATTTTCTTCTATTGTTAATATTTTTATCCATATTTGTCTTTATCTTTTGTTCTTTTGTATTTTATCATACTTGCTTTCATTATTAAATAATCCTGTACTTACCATAGGTGTTTTTATTTTTTTCCTCATTATCTCGGTAGACAATTATATTTACTCTATTCCCTTCTGCTACTGTATCTATCTAGGGGTATAATATCTTCTGTGATATCCCTTCTACAATAATTTTTGCAAGTATAATTTTTTTTTTCATTATTTATTTGTTCTTTTTATAATTTTTTTGTATTTGACAAGTTATGTTATTGTTCATTGTCTACATTGTCACGTTTAACTTTTTCTAAAAAAATTTTTTATTCCTAATGTAATTTATATTTCCTTGGTATTTTTTAAACGTTATTATTACGGGAATCCTCCTATAATTATTTCTTTTTTCCGTTGTTCTTCATTTATAATTCTTCTTCTAATTACCACTCTCTTGTTATGTAATTGCCTTCTTCTTCCTGTATTATAAAAATTTTATATTTTCTTTGTCTATTATTCCTGTTATGAAATAATGATATGGTGTTATTTCTTCTTAGCTAATAAGTTTTGGTGGATTTCATAGTTTCTTCTTTTTAGATGTGCTCATTCTTGATGAGGTAGCTCTTGTTAAAGTATTTGTACACTTGAAGTACTTAATCTTTCTTTTTACAATTTCTAATCTTCTTCTATGTCAATTGCTTATATCTATGTCATTATTGTCTATTACAGTATTTTTTTTCGAAAGGATTTTCTATCTTTATTTTATCCATTTTATTTTTGTTGTTTATTTTATTTTTGTTGTTAATAATATAAGTTGGTATTCTGGCTGGAAATCTTTTACTGCCTGGTCTAAATCTATTCCAGACATTTTTTCAATAAATACTAATGTTTATCTATATTTCTGTCTGTCATTCTACTGAATAATTGACACTTATTATAAATTTAACTTTTTGGAAATATTAGTTTCCTTTACTTCACTACTTACATTTTTTTTCTATGGTGTCTAATCTGTCATCGCTAAGTATATTTCAATAGGCCGTATCATAATCCTTCTCTAAACAACTTTTTATTAATATTTTTGTTCCTCGCTAAATGTACATGTTATAGGATAACTGACTTTTAGCTTTGTATATCTTGTAGTTCTTTATTTATTCGTTGTACTTAGTATGGTAATATATGCTTTCTTCTATATATTTGCAATCTATAATATGTTCTTTCTGGACTAACACATAAGATTCTTCCCTTTTGTCTTTTAACCAATTTCTCCAAGTAGTTATTTCATACTTTTCAACACTTAGATCTAATTCTTTTCCTTTATTTGTTCAAAACTTGTATATCAAATTAATTTTTTGGTCTGATACATGCTTCCTTTTGATAATCTTCTTTAATATTATTTTTATCTCATCTTCAGAATTATATTTCTTCATCTGTTTCAATCACATTATTATCTTGATTAATTTCTTCGTCATTTTCCTTTTCTTTCCTTATATCTGATACTTCATATATACTACCTATCGTTTTCACTTAATTCATAGTCTAAATGTATTCGTTTGCATATATTTATCATTAATCTATGATTACTTACGTCTTTCTGCAATTGCTTTTCTTTTAGGATCTTTTGGTATGTTACAATCTCTAGCTAATGTCCTATCTTTCCCGCAAATTATAACAAGTCATGGGATATTTTTCTTTTTGTGTCTACATGTCTTTTTATTTTATAATTTTTTATATAATATCTTCGTTCTTTGTTTCTTATAATTATACTGGTTTTTTAGTTTTTCTATAATCTTTAACATTTTCGGCTTTTGCTTTTGATTTGTACATCCAAAATTGTGTGCTATTTTATTTTTACAAAGCGGCTAAATTCTTGCTTAGAATTTTTTCCATTTAATTTATTTTTGCTTTTCACATAGTTGTATAAATCATTGATGTAAAATTTTATTGTCGCTCCTAAAGTATCTCTATCCTTCATCATTCCAATCCTTTAATTATGTTTGTGTCTAATGGTTCTGGTAATTTTGAAAAATATTGTTGTCTTATTTCTTTTGCTTCATTTAAATTATATTTTTTCTTTGTAATAGTATTCCTTAAATGGCACAGTGTATTCTTCTATATGAACACATTTTACATATGCTACTTGTGTCATAAGTTGTCTTTTATTATTGTGTCTCTGTTTTGTTCTCTTTATTCCGTGTTCATACCTCCAAATTCACTCTTTATTTGCTGCATTCATATTTCTCTAGTATATTCTATATTTGTGTGCTGATGGAGATCCATCCATTTTTCTTGTCACTCTAAGTACTTCTTAAACTTTCTAATGGTAGATTTCTATCCATAATCTTGTTGTTCCCCAAATGTTCTTTCTATATACCTTGGTATTTCCCTTTTTTTTTTATTTGTTATCTATTAGTTGCTTCGTATATTTCCTATCCATGGTAATATTGCTTATTTATATCTGTAACACAATCTAGATCTAAGAATTATATTTTTCGTTTATTGGTAATCCTGAAGTAAAATGAATAGACGAAAATGAATCAGTTACAATAAATGACCAAAAATCAAATAAGTGATATAAAGTGAGACCCTACACAGAAATTCTAGAACAGGTAAATAAACGGAAAAAATAAGAAATAAACCAGGCATATCTGCAATCGACTAGTACGTCAAGAGTTAAACTCCAGACAATAGTCCCAGAAATAGTCGTAGAATTAGTCCCAGTATGACACCACCCAACTTATTATACGAAAGTTGATCAAGCAATCAGATAGACCTAACGCAATAGGAATAGTAGATTAAAATAAAAATTTGGCCACCAAAACCAATAAAAACGACAATATATTTTCTTAGATCTAGATTGTGTACAAACCAGATATAAGTAAAGCAATATTACATGGGATAGGAAATATATTAAGCAACATAGATAACCAAAATAAAACAACAGAAACACCAAGGTATATAGAAAGAACTGTGTAGTAAACAACAAGTTATGGATTAAAAAATCTACCCTTAGAAAGTTAGATACTTAGAAGTGACAAGACGTACTACTTATGGTATGTAGTGAAATGGGACGCTATCTATTCATTGCGCTAAGTAGACGTTCCATAAGGGGAGTCTTGGTGCTATGGCTTTTAATAAAGTGCACTACTAAGGTTAGGTGGTGCTATGGGACACCATCTACTCATTGCACTAAGTAGGCATTCCGAAAGGAAAGTCTTGGTGTGTTGCTTGAGTGTTCTTCTAATGTATTGTCATTGAGTAGGGTCTTGTTCTCCCGAGGTGAGTAAGACAAAATGGGGTAGTCTTGAGGATCACTTTGGTGTGTATTGAAGGAGGTATATGTTCACCTCCCTCATGTATTACCTTTGTGAGTCTTAGTATAACCTTAGTTAGGAAAACTCATGCAGAAATGAGTTAACATCCTCTTTGCTTGTTCTTGGAGGTTCACTCTTTTGGAATAGGTATTACTTCACTGTAATATCCAAAAATAGTTCACTATAATTTGAAAAACTTACTATAAGTAGCTTCTTTGCGGTAAAATTATGAAAATTCTTCTCTAAGTGTTAAATGATGATTGTTATGTTGTTTTTCTTCTATATTCATGAATATTTTACATAATTGGCATGAAAATGTTTTTGTACTAAAACTTCCCTTTTGTATGTTTTTGCATATGCCATACATAGTTCAATATGTGTACCAACCCCATACATTTCTATACTCTAAAGTATAGGAATGGAAGCAAGGTTGAAGTTTAGAAGGCAAAATCTTGGGAAAGATTCTCTGAAGACAAAGTATGCACTCATATATTCGAGGGCATAATTCTTAATTCTTTTAACTTTGTATAAAATCTTATTATGTATTCCATTCAAATGTAAAGGGTCGTGTCCCTATGATTATTATGTTGTGCCTTTAAGATTGTCTGTGACTATGAAATTTACTTAGAATTTATAAATGTTTCCTTTTTATATTAAAGTCGTAAAATGTTTTAATTCCACACTACTTTTCCTATCTTTTATAATGAATGATAGTTAAAGGTCTTGTACAAAACCCCAAAGGGTCAGGTACGCCCTGTCATGACCCAATGGGGTGCTTGCGGGCCGTGACACGAAGTTCCCCCTTCCACTCTAAAACGGGAATATTTGGAAAGTTAAATTTTACCACCCCTGTAATTCAATCAATAGAGGCAAAGCGAGCAAGAAAGCAATCTATACGCAATATAACATCAAAATCAAACAAATCATGTTCTACTAGTTAAACATGACTAACTCTATTGGGTACCATTAAAGGACATTTACTATATACCCTTTTTACAACCATAATATGACAACCCGAAAACGACTATACTAAGTAAGGACTAAACATACAAAGAATGCCAAGGTTATATCAGGTTGGCATGGCTTGATGCGAGTGGAACCAGACCCCTGGACCTAGGCACTTGCCAAGATGACCAACTTGGTGAGTTAGTTGAGCTAGGAACGGTTGGTTCCAACCATTTTTTGTACACGAATACTAGAATTCACCAGGATGAGTTTTAACCGGACATAGAGGGTTAGTCCTAGGTTATAAGGGTTGTAGGGGAATAAAGGTAACTTTAGGGCTAGGGGTGGTATAGTAATTACCCTAGGCTGATATATATTTAATAAAATAATGTTTTTAATTAGTCAAAATGGGTCACAACTCGGTGGTCAAACCCTACTTTGACCGTATCTCCAAAATCGGGTTCAACTCGAGTTGGTGGCACAAAATGGGACTATTAAATAATTTAAATTAAACAAAAATCATGAGGGACATTATAGTAACATAATATGAAGATTATAATCTTATTTTGTTATCTAAATTATGTTTAATAAGTCAACAACAAACTCCCCAAGCATGAGGCCCACGACTCCCACTAGAAATGTACTTCATGTACACTCTTAATTCTTTATATACTCCTAGAAACATTTTTCAGCTTTACCTTAGGATTAAAAATATCAGAAAACAAAAGTAAACTTACTGTTCTAAAGAGTACTCGGCTTCATAAATAAAAAAGGATCAAAAAAAAAATTGTTCACCTAAGTGCTTTGAAAAATCGTACAGGAATTTCACTTGTGAGCAACAATCAAGTCTGGGAAGACAGGTTTTTTTCATGGGTTAGAACGTGTTAGTGGCTCATTGTCAACAATAAAAAGGTATGGGTTTTCTTCTCTCTTGATTCCTTCCCCAATATTCCCCTAAGGTTTAGTATGTATTCCAATTGAAAACTACGGTTGCCCCTACTGCATGCCCCTGTCATTAAATCCTTTGAAAAGTTGATCAATGCGTTGGTATGTTTGCTGGTTGATTTTCTTAGGAACGTTTGTGATTGTATGCAATGTACCAGAAATGTTGCGATGTTTCAATAAGATGATTTTTTCAATAAAAGATGATTTTTTAAGAAAGGGGTTGAATGATTCGTTTGACTCTTTAAGTTGTACAATCCTACTCAGTACTCCTTCACTATCTTTGTTCTGTTAAGTAATTATCATACTAGTTTCTAGTTTAAACTTCCTTAAATTTTTTTTTTAGGGACTTTTTCCATTTATTAATCTATTATTACTGTTCATCTCTTTCCTTTAGCCTTTGTTCTTAAGAGTAATCTTCTTTAATCCCACCCCGGAGTTGGTTATTTACAGTTCCTTGTAGACACATTTAACCTGACATTTTCCTAGGATTTAAACAGGTTAATCCATCGATACTTTTTAAGAGGTATAGACTAACCTATACTAAGTAAAATGATTCATGATAATATTTCATATATTTACCTGAATGAGCAAAATTATTTAACACATATTTAACAAAATTTAACACACATAATTTACATATATGGGAAGTTTAACAGAAACATACATATAAAAACTTACATTATTAGAACAGAGTGAAGTTTCCCTTTCGGAAAACCCGAAAAGATTCCAAGCTTTACTTAAACAAACTTTAAAACTAAAGAACCAAAAAATGAAAACTTTTATACAATGTCTTAAAGGATAACTTTACAAAGGAAAAAAAAGTTGAGGATTTTTGAGAGCTTTTTGAAGTGATTGTCTTTCTGTTTCCTCTTGGCCTGTCTATCTCTCCTTGTTCATAATGTCTTCCTTTTATAGGGTGTCTTCGGCTTCAACTCCGGATTTCAAATGAAAAAGGGAATCGTTATCAATACTCAGCCGGGTACACGTGGGCCCCCCATCTTCCATGTGAAATAATGTCCCCTCTTCTTGCATTAATGCGTTGGAAATCTGATAATCTTTTTTCTTATCTCTTACCTGAATAAGACGCGTCCCAACGTTTTTTTCCCACCTGTGGGGTAGTGAGTAAAGTGGGGAATCACATTTTGACAAAAGAGGCATTCCTTTTTTAAGAGTATAACAATAATGTTTCTTTATTTATATAGATATATATATATATATATATATATATATATATAATATATATATTTTTTTTTTTAAGTGTCTAAATTCATGCAATGGCCATTGAATCAAACTCATTCTGGAATCATCATCATTTGGTCTTTGGCAAAGGTTGCATTGGAGTCTAGAAAATTATCGAATTATTATTTGGGCTTGGAGTAAGTCTTGTCTTGGGCTTTGTATTTGGCTTGGGTTTATATGTTTTGTCTTTTTCTTGTTTTGTTAGTAATTTTTTCTGTATACAGTTGGGTTATTAGGATCTATAGTCTTTATTGTTTTTGGGATTTTTTAATTTTTCTGTCTAATTGTCCTGGTTGCATTAAAGTACTAATCTTCTTCTTGAAGAGAACCTTTCATGTTTTCACTTTTTTGGCAAAAGTGACAAAGCCATTAAACGGACTTTAGAAGTCTATAACGGGCCCCGTTTGAACCGGACATTCTATCTCTTCCCATCCGATCCAGTGGATTTCTTAGCATTCAGCGGGTGATGCACACCCATCTCATCCATTTTTGTTTGGGATGGAGAACCCTGTGTATCTGTCTGAGAATTGAATTCTTACTTTGCTTTCCCAATTTATTGAGTCTTTCTCAGAGCTTGTCATTTTCTTCCATTAAGGCCGCATTTCTCAAATTTAAGCCTCTTGAATGTTCCCAGTCATGGATGAGCAATGGTCACAAAATCTGACTTTGTCTGTGTCTTGTTGGATGTTATATTGTGGAATTTTTTGGGTTTTGTCTAGGCTGGAGAAATGTAATAGTTTGTCCTAATATTCACTATCATAGTCTAAGGCTTCCTGTAAAATCAATTAAAACCTTTGAAAGAGGTTTATGAAAATCTTTGATTGAATCTAAAACTTGCTATCCTGTATGAAAAACAACCATTTGTCTTACCATGAATGTACTACATCATATTTAATCTATTTTCTTTTCTTTATTTTTACTAGTAAAAATAATACCCCTGAGCATTAAGACTGCATTACTATTTTAGGTGTCTTTTTTATTATGTGCTTCCATATCTTGTCTAATAAGCTAGTCTGTTGTTTGTCTAATTGACATTTTTTGTTAGGTAAATGTCTAAATTTCCAATTGGACGGAGACGCTATGCAGATTAAAGTTTGTTTGTCCAACTTGCAATCTTTCTATTCGACAATCATCAATTTTATCTATGATTTAAAATGTAATTAGCTTACATTGTCTGTTGTATAAGAGTCCTGCCAAACCTAATGTTGAAGGTTGAACTTTGTACCTTTGTCGTAGTATAGGTCTGCCTTCTATAAATGGTAACTTTGATTAGTACTCTACTTAATTGATTCTGCAATATTTATTATCATTTCCTTTTATATGCTCAAATATTATAGAATTTTAGTAGATATAGTGGCTAATTTAACCATCTTTCTTCTACTACTAGGTTTTAGCATTGATGTGTGTGGTGGTGGATGTAATTTTACTATGGGGGGCTGTCCAATCGTTCTTATTTCGTATTATATTTCTGGTTTATTTAGAACATAAATTCTAAACTATTTAAACGTATAGTTACAGCTAAGATTAACATCTATACTGCTTTTATTAACCTTTTTTCTTTTAAATTTCCACTTGAATAGGCGCATTTTTTCTTTCTTGTTTAGAACTATAGTTATGTGGTCCTTATTTTTAAAACGTTGCACCCCAACACTTCAAAGCTTCCCATCTGTTTCTATTATTAATATCCTGTTTCTAGTGGCATAATTAGACAGGAATATTTTTTTGTATTCTTCTTTTAGGTTTTTTGTACTAATTTTTATCTTTCATATTGAAGTTTCTTTGTCTTTAGTTTCCTGTCTAGAAATAAAGGTCTTCTATTTTTCCTAAGTCTTTAATAAAAGGTCTAGCATAATTTATTATTCCTAAAATTTTTGTCAAATACTTTAAATTATTTAAGTTGTCTGGCATATCTAGAGCTTTTTTTTGGCTTATATGAGGTGTAATTGACTTTTTCCTCTCCTAAAATAATTCCTAAAAAATTTATATAGTTTTTTACATAGTTCCCTTTTCTTTTGCTAATTATTATTCCTTATTAACAAATAGTCCTACACAACTGTTTGTACATGTCCTAAGTGTTCTTCTTATATTTTCTAAATACTAAGATATCATCTCCCTATACAAACCATCGTTTTTTCTCCAAATATTTTATCCATTTTTCTTTGAAAATTGGAGTGCGTTTTTATAATCCAATGTAAATTACTACCATTCCAAATTCCTTCATGACATTAAAATCTGTCATTCTATACTGTCGGATGCATTTTTATTTGCCAGTATCCATCCTGATTTACATCGAATTTCTAAAGATTGTTTTTCCTTGTATTTCTATTTAATGCTTATTTACATCTTGTAATTTATATCCATCTGTTCTATATTGTCATTTCGGTCTTTTGTAATTTGATAACCATTTCTAGCTATTACTCTAATTATTTCACTATGATTTCTTACCATAAAATGTTGGTTGATCTATGTTTTGAAAGTAGATCTTCTTATTCCTTCCTAACTCTAATAATTCTTTAATTTGTAAGTCTAAATCTTCGAGATCCTGATTGTTTCTGTCTATTAGGCTGTCTTTATTATATATTCTGGTTTATATTAATATCTAATTTACATTCTTCATGATTATTTGTTCCCAATATTTTTACGCGTTTTCTCCTATTTATTTCTATTTGATCTAAAAAATTTTTACTATATTATCTAAGTCTTGCTGATTCTTTTATCTGCCTATTCTTGTTAATTCCTGTCTTAAATTAGATAGCTCTGTGTCCATTTCTATTAAAACAAATTTTTATTATTATTTTCTCTTCTTCTTCTATTTCAGGAAATTTTCATATAATATATTACAATTAAGTTTAGTACATTCGTTATTTTAGTTTCACATTTTCACAACATTTTTCTCTTTATGTCTTATTTGAGTATTAATGCTTTAGTCAAACTGAAGTAGAAGTAAATTTTTCATAAAAGTATTAACATCTTTTTGTTATCAATGTTCCTCTTTAATTACATAGTATAAAGTCAAAACCTAACAACCAAAATCTACTCTTATATCTAAATCCCTTACCCATATTTTATCCATTTTATAGGTAGGTTTATGAATTTTGAACAGTATTAAAAGACTTATTTGTGCTTTATCTTGTAGTGGTTTATTTGTTATGTGTCCCACCATGTTGCATTGCTGCAAGTGGTTTCTAAAGTCTTTATTAGTTCGGAGTACAATTTTTTTATTTAAAATACTTTTGGTACACTCCTAAATCTTTAACGCTAAAGTCTCTATTTCAATTCATATTTTCCCAATTTGGGGTTTTTGCTAATATGTTAACAGTATTTATATTTTGGTCCTTCATTACATTTAAAGTATTAGATTCTTCATTCATTATTCTGGATTAGATCTACTGGTTGTTCTTGTTCTAAATATTTTTTTACCTTTTTCTAAGCTTACTATTCTTTCTTCTAATTCCTTTAATTTTGCTTCTAATACGAATACCTTTAAATTAATTAAAGGTTCATTTGTATATTTTCTTTTCTTTTATGATTTATTATTCTAATTGTGTTTCTATACAACTTATACATCCTTTCTATAAGCATTTATTACATTTAGGCTCTTTTATGTTACTTGATACCATTACACCAGTTAATGGATTACTATCTACTCCTTATCTTCAAAATGATGTTCACATTTCATTATAGTCATAAAATTAGTTTTTATAGATGCATCTATATTTAAGTTTTCTATTCCTATTTCATTAATTTATTCTTCTCCTCTGATTGAAAATTTTTTTTGTTGTTTTCCATCTATAATCAATTTTACTATAGAGTAATACTTTCATTGTCTAACAATATTCATCTACATTTAATAATGCTTCAATTAATTCTTCTACTAGTTTTGAGCATTTCTCTAAGTTTGAGCATAATATCTTTTGGGACACGTATTTTCTAACTTTTCTATACTACTTCCACATGTAACATTCTACACCTGTTTTTATAATTTCTCTGTTCTGTCTTTTCTAACATGTCTTCTCTATTTGGGGTATGGTTTACCTTGCTGAGATATTTTCTAAGAAACTAGCCTTTTTATTATATCTATTGTTTTTTTGTGGATTGTATCTTCTTTTATATTTTTTTCTTTTTTATATTGATTTTGTATCATAATTTTGAGTTGTATATATATGGTCCTTTTACAGAATTCATTTCATTCTGGCTTTAGTTTCTTTTGTATTTGTAGATTAGTACATTTGTTCTTGTAATATTTCCATTATATGTTGATTCTATGTCCTATTGACATTTTGCTTTTTGCGGTTTTGGGCTACTCCTTCTTCTTTTATAGCTCCATCTTGCTTCTTTTCTCTTCCCTAAATCTCCTGGTAATTTTGTTACATAATTTTTTACCTAAGTCTTGGTCAAAGGCATTTTCCACCTAAATTGAACAATAAGTAAAAAGTCATTTAAAAATTTCCCTTTATAATACCAATTACTTTATACTTATTGCGCTAATTTTTTACTAGCATTTCTTTGTAAAGATCTAATCCACTATTTGGGTCGTCTCCTATTTATAGTATGTATTTGATTTGTAAAATTATAATGGATTAGGTCCTAAACGATACGAAATACTAAATTCTGATGGGAATTCTACTTATAAGCTTCCCATAAAGCTTTAGTTGATTCTCCTGGAAGGTTTCTAAGTATTTATACAATGTTTCGGCATCCAGTTTCTGTCTATTTTTTTATACAATCTGCTACTACTATTCCTTTCCATAGTCTATTACTGAATTCCATCTCTGTGGGTCATGTGCTGCTATATTTAAATTTTCCTTCTTCCTCTTGTTGGAGTATTATTGGTTCGTCTATATGGCCATTATCTTTTTCCCATAGGTCTATACTTCGTTATTGATGATCTCCTTGTCTATATACCCCTTCTTTCGTGTAATTTTCCTGTGTTTAGTATCCTCCGTGTGTCCTTGTTGTCATGTCGTTCTTTGAATTGGACTACGCTGGGCGAGATAGCGGTTCCGAGGGTCCATGTGAATTCTTTCTGACTTAGTATAGATTCTAATCAGATATTTTCAACTATCCTCTCTTGTATTTGTGTCATTATAATTATTACTTTTATCTAATTTATCTTGTGAATTATGTTTTCTAATCTATATCCTTTATTATAATTCTTGTGTCAAATTTTAAAATGATATATTGTTTGTTCTAAATTAGGTCTTAGTTTGCATCCTTACATGTAAATAATCTACTGTATTGTTTTACTTATTTCTTTTAGCTTTTTCCTTTGTGCCACATCTACTGCAATTCTTCTTTCTAATGTTATTTTCCACATCTTCCTTTCTTCTAAGGTTTTCTTCTACAACGCTTTCTTCTTCCAAAGTCTTTTTGTGACTTCATAATTATAATCTGTAAAATCTAATTGAATGTTCTCCTTAGAGTTTGTATATATTAAATGAGCATCTGGTGTTAATGCTTCTTTTTTCTTTAAACTCTCCTAATCCATTCTAATAACCTGCATATTCTTCAGGTCTATTTTTATCTGGTTTTATTAGTTTTTTTCCCTTTAGTTCCCATTACTTCTACTACGTCTTTTATTTGTGTTTAAATCTAGTATTAGCTGTTATCTTCATTTTTTCCTAGAAATCCACACACATTAATAAATTTCTTACCCACTATGCATTTCTTCATATCCTTTGTTTGTATTTCCTATTTCCTTATTTGGGTTTCCAAATTCATTGATTCATCATGAAGTCTGGGCTTATGAGAAATTCCCTCCATTATTAGTCATATCTCTTCTGTTAATCCATAATTGCCTTTTTTATATTGACCATCTTTATCATATATTGTAATTCATGTCTTTGTTCCTAAATGTTTTTCTAGTTATCCTTTAATTCCTATAAACTAATTATCCTATCGCATTAGATCTTTGTTAACCTATTTTATTTCTTTTACAGATTCACAGCGTTTATGAAGTGGTACGATACTGAATTTTTTCTAATACTTACACCTTGGTTCTTTCTCTATAATAGTGTTCTATATAGTTAAGATTTTAGTTTGTATTGTACAATACTTTGGGATTCAATAAATTTAATTTTTTTGTTTGCACAGATTTGTATATCCTTAGCTGATCTATTATTTTCTCCTAATCGTTGCTTATTCTCTTCCTTTGTCTTCTCGTAATATATTCTTGATATAAAGTTATTACTTATCATATTTTTAGAATAAGCTTGGTCTTGGTATTTATCTCTTGATCGAGTGGGAAACAAATGTCCATTGTTTTCTGTTTTTTTATTTTTTTTTCTTTTTGTGGATTAATTTCTATTTATTTCATTTTCCTAGTAATTCTTCTATTCCGGTTGTCTCTTCTTTTTAACTTTCCTAAGTTTATTTAAAAGTTTTTCTCTATCTTATTATTAGATTTTAAAAAAATTGATTTTATTATATTATTCTTTTGTATAATAATTTGGTCTGATTTTGAAGATGGAATAAATTCTTTATAATCTGATGGGAGGGCTATTCTTTTTTCTATTAATTTTATTGCTTCTTTATGGGTTTCTGATTCTACTAAGTTTATCATGAAAGAACTATTTCTTTAATTGATTCTAATTCTGTCTTTATTTCTTGTATTTTTATTACTAGTGTATTACTAACTTCTTCTTTAGATTTAATTTTTAATTCGTTTAATTTTTTATTTAAATCTATTCCTTGTTCTTTTAAGTAGTCTAAATTATTTTCTATCTTACTAAAAAGCTATTTTTGCTTATTTTGTATTTCTTCTTGTTCAGTTATATTTTTTAAAGCTGTCTTGTTTGAATTCTTTTAATTTTTCGCTAAGATTAATTTATTAGTCTTATTAAAGTATTTATATTGTAGCGTCTTCTGTATGTTAGCATGAAGTTCCGTTTTCAAAGTTACACTTGAATTTATTGTCTGGTTTTATTCTTTGAAATCTTTTTTCTATTTGGATTTGTAAGTCTAAATATCTATACTTTGTTTGATGAAGCTACTTATTGTTTGAGCTTTTTACTATTTTTATTTTTATCCTAAAGTAGTTGGTTTATAATATTCATAGAAAATTTTTTATTCTATCAACACTTACGTATTCCTATTTCTCTTTCTAGTCCTTGTAATTCCCACTTTTAAAGCGCTTATATATCTTCGTTGGTTACAGTTTTTTTACAAATAATCGTTTTTTGATTGTCCCAACATTCGTTTTTCATCTCTATATATTATATATATATATCTCAATATCTATTCTATAATATATCATTCTTCTATAATAGATTTTTTTATTCTTATTAATCTCTCTTATCTTCTATATGTCTATATCTCTCACAGTTATGGAATTTTACACTCCAAACATGGCATACACTTCATAAAGGATGTTTTATTGGGATGTTCTCAATCTAGGTGGTTATTAATTTCTGTTCTAAAGTTTTTTGTTCTAGCTTTTTTAAAGCATATATAATCTAATTTAATTAGTTAATTTCTTTTTTAGAACTGGTTATTTTTAAAATCTTCAAGTATAATATCGCTTTTACATATAATTTTTTAATTCTTTTTTAACATTCTTATATTCTTCATGTTTTTACGTGGTCCTTCTCATATATTATCCTATAGAATTATAATAAAAGGTTTATTTTTAATTAATTTTTAATGCGTTCTATTACTTTCTTATCTCAATTCTATTTGCTTAGTTTCTTGCTAATTTGTTTCAGATTTTGTCTAGGAATATCTCTAAGTGTTTTTACTGAATTTTTATATGTATATGTTATCGATAATCTTAATTTTAAAGTAAATAGATGACTTTCTAAAGATTTTTTTATATAATTCCACTATTTTAAAATGTTGTCTATTGTAAAACAATGTTCTATGGTAGGCAGATGTTCTACTAAAGTAATAATCTTTTTTCATACAGAGGTCTACTAAGAATATGACTCTGATACCAGAAATGTTGCGATGTTTCAATAAGATGATTTTTTAAATAAAAGATGATTTTTTAAGAAAGGGGTTGAATGATTCGTTTGACTCTTTAAGTTGTACAATCCTACTCAGTACTCCTTCACTCTCTTTGTTCTGTTAAGTAATTCTCATACTAGTTTCTATTTAAACTTCCCCCTAAATTCTTTTTTATGGACTTGTCCATTTAGTTAATCTATTATTACTGTTCATCTTTTGCCCCCTTAGCCTTTGGTCTAAGAGTATCTTCTTTAACCCCAACCCGAGTTGGTTATCCACAGTTCCTTTTTAGAACATTTAAAACACTCTGAACATTTCCTTATATTTACAGGTTATTCCCTCGATACTTTTAAGAGGCTAAGAGACTAACCATATCCTAAGTAAAATAGATTCATTATAATATTCATATATTTACATGAACTTAGCAAAATGGGGGGATTAACAATAATGTAACAAAATTTAACACACATAATTTAGTCTTCGTACAAAGTATGATCATTTTATGTGTTTCTGATTGTATGTATGTTTTATGTACACGACAATGCTAATACAATGAGATGCATATTACGGATTGTTTTCAAGAACATAGTAAAATAGTTCAATGCAATTGTCGTGTTATTAACATATGATGATGAAACCGTGATGTTTATGAAAAATAGGTGAAAGTGATGATCTAAAATGAAATACTAATTGCCGAATTAAAATGAGTCTAAGACTCTCGGCCATGTTTATCAATGCATAAAGAAAAGGTACAAATATATGGAAATAAGTTTAGGCGAAAGTATTAGTTAAAGTTGATAAAAATTCTAAACCAAATTGTGTAGACTAACATGTAAGGCAACAAACTTAAGGATCTAATTCTAATTAGAGAAGACTCGGCTAAATTCATATAAACAAAATGCTACACCTAGGAATCAAACCCGAGACCTCAAGGTTCTAGCACTAGTTGATGACCAAATGTGGGAGATACATAAGTCTCACATATATTCAAAATTACATGCTGCACAAGGGACTCAAACACGGATCCCCTTGACCAAAAATTGTAAGGCACATAATTCTTACATACAATAAAAATAAAATGCAGCCACTAAGGATCGAACTTGGGTTCTCTTGCCCGAATGTGAAGACACATAAGTCTCACACTCACCAATATAGTGAAAATAAGTTAAGAGAATAGATACTGCCCAAGGGATTCGAACACGGGAAAAGTCTAAGATAAGTTAAATCACGAAAGCAAGCCTTTTGTATGATGTAACCCAAAAAATATACTACCATGAGTGTAAAGTATAATAAAGGCCATGTGCATGACATACAATGTAGGTTAATAGCAAGACAAAGAAATGAACATTCACGTAACAAGGTGAGTAATTATGTTAAATTATGATGCTAATGAAAATGGTGACAATATGATAAGAGGCTAAGATGAATGGTGAGACAAGTCTCAACCAAACCTAAGTAAAGGTCACTTGAGGTACTCACCTAAGACAGTGTTTAATATTAAGAGACAACTGTCAATCTCATTCTATATGTAAGTGTAGGATAATTCTCACATAATACGTAAAGAAGAGATGAGAAATCATCTAATGAGCTATGACTACATCATACTAAGAAACAAGCTTCGATGATGCATAAGTTTAATGTAAATATGAACTTTAAAACAAGCACCAATAGGCTAGCTATGAGTGGTGATGCCTTCTTTCGGGAAGGGAGGAGTTTCACATAAATATCATGAGATGAGACTGTCCACCAAGGTGGGTATGGTTCTCACTAAATATCATAGTCTTTGAACTATGTTGCCAACATAGGGAACTGGCTTGGTTCGAACCCCTAAAGCTAGCATGTTTTAGGTTTAACTTTGGCCAGTGGCTCCACCACTTTTTATTGTGGGAGAGACACCGGATTTCATGATGCTCACATGATCTATATTGGTTAAGGTTGAAGTTTTTCAAAGTATTAAATATAATGAAATGAATGATACATATGGTGTTTGTATAAGACAATGAAGAGGTGAAATCAGATTCAAGTAATGACATTAGGTCATTCTTGGTCATTGCATTCATGATCCCGATGAGAGTCTTAAACTTCATCCTTGGTATAGATGGTGTTCACATATTCCTATTAATGAATTAAATGAATTATGTTAAGTACAAATGAACAAATGAAGCAGGCTCAGGTTTGCTAAAGGAGGCCCTCGGGTTGAGATCCCATATGTTGGGCCCTCACTTGAGATATGTTAATGCTACATCCATGATTCCAAGGTCTCATATATATGAAATGTATAATATATGAAACATGAAATGTATTTTATGTCAACCTCTGTGTCTATGATGTGTGACATATTCATGGTATGACCTTCCTATTACGAATTAGGCAAGTCAAGAGACTTGACCTTCTAAGAATGCATGTTGATTAGGAAGATCCATTCTTGTTCATGAATTACTGTAATGTGTTGATTCATGTACCCATACTTTGTACAAAAGTGTATTAATTCCATACAATATTACTATTTTTAGGTATAGGCTCAGGTAGACGTTTAGGGTATCATTGTAGCTGTTAGGACTCAAATATTTCATCCGGACTTGGTAGGTCCTAATGCATTCTAGGATGTCTGCCTTTATATTTCTTTCTTAGTAGTAGGTTTGAACTAGTGGGGTATGTTACAATATTGTTTCTTTCCTATTTTATTCAGACGCTTGTAATGATGCCGTTTTGGCAAGTATTATATATGACATGAGGTTCCATTTCATTCAAGTTGCATGATCTTATAATTAGATGGTTGATGTATGAGAAATGAACTTCCATATAAATATGTGTTTATATGAGGTCTATGTATACTTCAACCGTATGAACATGATGAATGCAAGAAGAGGCAGGTCTGCGACCTTTGAGAGGTCAACGACGTCGGTTGCGGTTCAAATTCAAGAATCCAGGTCATGAAAAACTTGGTATCAGAGCATTAGGTTAAATATCCAAGACATCAGGATCATACCAACCACGTTAAGTATTTTCTAAGTTGTGGTCGTGAGGTGTACTATAACCATGAATTAGAGACTGCATGAAGTTTAGGAAATTTTCCCTTCTTTTTCTCTTTATTTTACTATGTGGAATTTTGACATAATTGTGTCATTAAGAATCTAACTCTCGTCTTGTATCTACATGTAGATAATGAATACAAGGAGAAATGCAGGTAAGAGGGTAGGCGAGGCAACTATTGGAGGAAATCAAGTTCCTCCTCAATCCCCTGTTGTTGATAATCAAGTGCCTGTCAATCCAGCTGGGTTAACAGAAGGTGAAGTGAGGAATGCTTTGTTGCAGATGGAACATTCAGTTACTACTCAGTCTCAAGCTATCACGGATCAAGCCGCTAAAATGGGTGCTCCCGAGGAGAACCATAATGTAGCATCATGGGTAGCAGGCCGAGGGACTTCACCAGAATGAACCCCCAAGTTTACTATGGATCCACGACCCATAAGGGTCCCCAGGAGTTTGTGGATGAGGTCCACAAGATCCTTTGTGCCATGGGATGTTATGAGGAGGTAAAGGCTAAGTTGACTGCATATCAACTCAAGGATGTAGCACAAATTTCATACCGGATGTGGGATGATAGCCGAGCACGTGAACATGTTCCCATCACTTGGGATGTTCTCAAGACTACCTTTCTTGAGATATTCTTCCCAAGAGAACAATGAGAAGATAAGTTTAAAGAGTTCTTCAACCTGAGACAAGGAGGTATGTAAGACAATGAGTATTCCTTGAAGTTTGTTAATCTCTAAAAGTGTGCTTCTTCTCTGGTGGCAAATAACAGGGATGAAATGAGCAGGTTTGTGACTAGCGTGTCAGAGGATCTAGTAGACTTTCGGGCACCCATGTTATATGATAGCATGAATCTAGGCAGGTTGATTGTTCATGCTGAGCAAGTGGAGGAGAGACTTCGTAAGCGGAGGGTTCATGAAAGAAGAATCTTAGGATTGTGGATCAAGATGGTCCTAGCTCAGGCAGGTTATTATTTGGAGTCCAAAATAGAATTAAGTTCAAGAGACATTCAGGTAATTCTGCTTCTTCATGAAATGCGAACGCCAAAGTGAACGAGTCTAGCCCCCGAAAAGGGCAATGATCAGAACGTCCTGTGAAAATGCATGTTTTGTGGTAAATGTGAACGTCCCCATGGAGGTGAGTGTTTAATAGGTACTAACACCTGCATCGGGTGTGGCAAGACTGGACACACGGTCCGATATTTTCCTTAGATGATGGATAAGGCCAAAAACAGATGCTCAGCCTCGGCTGAATGCTAATGTTCCAGCCAAACATCCTAAGAGGAACCAATTTTATGCATTGAAAGATAGAGAAGAGTAAGAGAAGTGATCTGATGTTGTCAAGGGTACGTTGCAAGTTTTTATTCTCCAAGTTTATGCATTGTTTGATCAAGGATCCACTTTATTATTTGTTACTCCTTTGATATCTAGTAGATTTTATGTGCTACCTAATGTCTTGCATACACTGATTCTAGTAAGTACCCCCATAGGAGACGACATTATAGCAGAAAGAATGTATAAAAATTGCCCAACTAAAATAGTTGATAGAGTCACTGATGCTTATCTTGTAGAATTAGCCATGCTCAATTTCGATATAATATTGGGTATTGATAGGCTCCATAAGTGTTATGCAACCATAGATTTTCGGAAGAGGGTAGTGAGGTTTAAGTTTCCAAATAAGTTAGAGAGGGAATGGAAAGGGCATAGTTAAAGTCTAGTCAGCCAAATTGTTTCACACATAGGGGTCAATAAGATTATAGCTAAGGTGTATTTGTACCACTTAGTTAGAGTCAATGACTTAAATTAAGAAGTATCTTCCATAGACTCAGTATAAACAATGAATGATGTCCCAGATGTCTTTCCGAAAGTTTGACCAGGAATCCAACATAAATGTGAGATTGACTTTAGTGTTGATTTAGATCCCAATACAAAGCCAATGTCTATTCCGTTGTATAGGATGGAAACAGTTGAACTCAGAGAGTTGAAGTTCAAGTTAAAAGATCTACTTATAAGGGCTTCATCAAGACGAGGATATCCCCATTGGGTGCTCTAGTGTTGTTCGTAAAGAAAAAGGTTGGAACCCTTAAAATGTGCATAGATTATTGGCAACTCATAAAAGTTACTATAAAGAATAAGTACCCTCTTCACAGAATTGACGTTTTATTTTACCAACTTCAAGGTTCAAGTTTCTTTTCTAAGATAGACCTTCGGTCAGGCTATCATCAGCTTAGAGTGAGGTGAGAAGGCATTTCTAAGACGACTTTTTGTACAAGATATGGGCATTATGAATTTCGTGTCTAGTCAATCGGTCTCACTAACATACCAGACACACTTATGGACCATATGAATAGGGTTTTCTTTAAGTACCTTAATTCCTTCATCATAGTATTTATATATGACATTCTCATATACTCTAAGTCTAGAGAAGAGGATGAGGTACACTTTGAGAAAGACATTGCAGTACTTAGAGAACAATGAGTTGTAAATGCCGAAAGTTCAGCATAGTTATCTAGTTGATCTCAGTTACCTTTCATGTTCCATGTTGGTTCCCGACAAGATTGTTTGAAGTTTGAATCTAAGAAGGTTGAGGGTCGGTGATTATTTGTTAGATAGATCGACCCCTCCTCTTATAGATTGTCGGGGAGTTCTTTTGGGCTTAGCCACCTATTATCGTAGGCTTGTTTTAGAAGGATTTTCCATTATTCCCGGCCCCACCTGACAGCCCTGACAAGAACACCGTAAAGTTGAGTGGTCTGAAGAATGTGAGAATAGCTTCCAGAGCTCAAAGACCGACTCCACTTCAGCCTAGTTCCTCATGTTGCCGGAGGATGGGTGGGAGGATTAGTTGTGGAGTGGGTGATGCTATCCTGTATAGTTGGATGTTGTTCCTTATTTGGATGGCAAGGTGATTGCATATTTATCGAGACGTTGGAATATCCATGAGAAGAACTATCCTACTTATTATTATCTAGAGTTTTGCTGCTATGGTGTTTTGCATTAAAACTCTAGGACATGATTTTATTGGTGGTGTATGAATAATGTTATTATAACTTATTATAAGATCTTCAGAGTATGATTTTACAATAGAGGAGTTTGAAGGTTCGTCAAAGGAGATGTCTATGTCTACGACTTCTGAAATATAATTAATATGAGTGTTTATTTATCACCCATGTAAGGACAAGGAAGGACTGGCTTGATGGCGTTGAGTCGATTGGAATGGGTCCGCAAATTCTCATATTGATGAAGAGAAGAAGGAGCTTGTTAAAGAGGAACACCAATTGTCTAGATTAGGTGTACGACTGGCAGATGCACTAAGTGGGGGTGTTTCGGTTCACTCAAGTTATGCATCCTCATTTGTTGTAGAGTTAAGGCAATTAGCATCTAGACCAAGTACTCAAGGATTTGAAGAACTCAATATTGAGTAAGTGGAATGACTCATTTTTCCTATTAGGTGATGGTCTACACAGGTACCGAAACAGGTTATGTATGCCCAATGTTGAGAATTTTAGGTCTAGTATTTTGGCAGAAGCTCATGGTTCCACGTATTCCATTCATTCAGGTTCCACCAAGATGTACCTTGACCTTTAAGAGGTCTATTGGTGGGAATACATAAATATATATATCTCTAAGTTCGTGGAGGAGTGTCCAAATTTCCAACAAGTTAAGGAAGAACACCTTTAACATGGGGTCTCACTCAAATGATTGAGATTACAACATTGAAGTTGGACGCTATTAATAAGGATTTTGTGGTTGGTCTTCGAAAGAATCGAAAACTACATGATTCATTTGGATTTATTGTTCACAATGAACCGAATCTACTCACGTCAATATCCTGTGGAGTCGAATTTAATCAAATTGAATTTTTAATGCCAAGCTTTATATTGATTAGAATAGTGCAGATGGATGGGAATAACTTCCTTCTGTCTATCATCTCGGATAGGGGATCCCAATTAACTTATAATTTTTAGAGATCTTTCCAAAAGGTCATGGCAACACAGGTGAAGCTTAGTACTACTTTTCATCCGCAGACGGATAGAGAAGAAGAGCGTACCTTCCACACCTTTGAAGACATGCTGAGAGCACGTGTTATTGACTTCAAGGAGAGTTGGGTTGATCATTTACCACTGATAAATTTCTCTTACAATAATAGCTACCATTCCAGTAATGGGTTGGCACCATTTGAAGCACTATATGCCGAAGATGTAGGTCTCCTGTTTGGTGGTTTGAGGTAGGAGAATCTACCATCCTTGGTCCTGAGATTGTACATGAGGCTATGGAGAAGGTGAAGATGATCAGAGATAGGTTGGCTACTGCTTACAGTCATCAAAAATCATATGTAGACAATATAAAGAGTGCTCTAGAGTTTGAAGTAGTTGATTAGGTCTACTTGAACATATCACCCATGAAAGTGGTGATGAGGTTTGGAAAAAAAGGTAAATTCATTACCAGGTATATAGTACCTTATGAGGTCTTTTAGCGATTAGGAAATGTTTCCTACAGATTGATGTTAGCTCAAGATTTGGTTTTTGTTCATCCAATGTTTCACGTTTCAATGCTTAACAAGTGTGTAGACAATCCAGCATCCATCCTTCCTATGGAGGGTTAGGATTTGATGAGAGCATTTCTTATGAAGACGTTCCAATTGAGATTTTAGATTGTGAAGTGAAGCGACTAAGGAATAAGGATAATTCCACCTTGAAAGTGCTATGGTGGACCCACTTTTTTGTGGGAGCAACATGAGAGGCTGAGGCTAACATGAGATCTCGCTATCCTCATTTATTCGGTTCTTAAGGTTAGATATTCTTTTTCTAAAGTATGATTCATGTTTAAGAAACTCTAAGTTCTAAGTGTTGTAGTCAACTTGGTGTAATAATTCATTAATAATATGTTTTAAAATAGCACTATATGAATGAAGTGAAATGTTTTTTCAACTAATATTTGTGCAGTTTTTTGTGTAGAACTAGACCATGGTTTATTATGTGTTGGCGACTTGTGTTATGCATTAAGTTAAGTGTGATTGAGAAGGAAATTCCACAATTAAAAGAATGAACCCTTAGATAAGCTTTCATGACATGCACCACACAAATAAGAGTGGATCAAATGTTCCCAAAAGAGAAATATTTAAGTATGATGAAGTAACTTTAGAAAATCACCCTCTATGTTTCAATGATATATAGTGTCATTCGTGGATAATGTTCATAAGGGGGGGGGGGGAGATAATGTAACAAGATGAAACGAATAACTAAGTAAGGCCTAAACTTACCTAGAATGCCTAGTTTAGACCGGGTTTAGCCGGCTTGATGCGCGTGGAACCAGACCCCTGGATCTATGCA
This sequence comes from Solanum habrochaites, assembly GCA_027704765.1. Classification (NCBI taxonomy): domain Eukaryota; kingdom Viridiplantae; phylum Streptophyta; class Magnoliopsida; order Solanales; family Solanaceae; genus Solanum; species Solanum habrochaites. Next base: position 51,329,260 of record JAKWJA010002497.1, on the reverse strand, counting down.
CCATCCAAGCCAACCAACTTGGTGAGTTAGTCGAGCTAGGCAGGGTTGGTTCCAGCCATGTTGGATACCCGAATACTAGGCTTAACCTCGATGAGTCTTAACTAGACTTTGAGGGTTAGTTCTAGGTTTTAAGGGTTCTAGGGGTATAAAAGCAATATCGGGGCAATGGGTAGTATAGTAATTACCCTAGGATGATATTTAATTAATTAAGCAAGGTTTTTAATTCGTCAAAGTGGGTCACAGCTCGGTGGTCAAACCCTACTTTGACCGAATCTCCACACTCGGGTTCAAGTCGGTTTTAGGCACCCAAATGGGAAAACGATTAATATTTAAATAAAATAAAAATCATGAGGACATTATAGTAAAAATAATATGAAGATTTACATCTTAGTTTTTTTAATCATCTAAAATTATGTGTGAATAAGTCAACAACAACTTCCCCACGCATGAGGCCCCACGCCACCTCTGAACTGTCTTCATTTACACTCAATTCCTTTATATACTCCTAGAACATTTATCCAGCTTTACCTTAATACTAAAAAAAAATCAGAACACAAAGTAAACTTCTATTCTAAGACATACCCGTCCTTCATCAATGCAAAAAAACGATCAAACATAAAAAAGAAAAAATATTTCACCTCAGTGCTTTGGAAAAAAAATCGTGGAGGAACTTCACTTGTGAGCAAGAACCCATGCTCCGAAGAGAGATTTGTGTTAGGGTTAGACGTGTTTTTGTGGCTGCATTGTCATTTTAGAAAAAGTAATGGTTTTCATTTCTCCTCGTTGGTCCTCTTTACAACATAGTACCCTAAGGTTCAGTATGTATTCCAATCGAAAATGAGAATTGCCCTTGGGTGCATTTCCCCTGTCCTAAACAATCCTCTGAAAGTTTTGATGGCCTGCGTTTGTATGTTGCTGGTAGACATCTCATGAAACTTTTTGTGATTGGGTGGCAATCTGATTTTTTCGGACACGAACGAATGATCATTTTTATGTGTGTCTGATTGTATGTATTTTTTGAATGTAAAATGATAATTTAAATAACATGGATATGCTATTAAAGGATTTTTTTCAAGAACCGAGTGCTAATGTTCTATGTATTTTGTCGTGTCGTAACAATAATTATGATGAAAAACCATGGTTGTTCAATGAAAAGCCCAAGTGAATGTGAGATAATAACATTGACATACTATTTGTTTTGAATTAAAATGATTCTAAGTCTCTCGGCCATGTATATCATGCACAAAGAGATGGTACGGATATATGGACATAAGTTTAGGCAAAAGTATTTGTTCTAGTTAATATAAAACCGAGACAAAATTGTCTACGCTAACATGTAAGGAAATTAACTTAAGGACCTAATCCTAATTAGAGAAGATTCGGCTAAAATCAAATAAAGAAAATCCTACACCTAGGAATCAAACCCGAGAGCTCAAGGTTCTAGCACTTGTTGAAGAGGTCTTGAGTAAATTTAAATGTGAATAATGTTGGGTGTAGGATGGGAATCGAACCCGGCCTCAAGGCCAAATGAGTGAGAAACATAAGTCTGACATGTAATAAATATTATATGCTGCCCAAGGGATTCGAACACGGATCCCCTTGACCAAAAATTGTGATGCACATAAGTCTTACATACAATAAAAATAAAACGCAGCCATTAACGATCAAACTTGGGTTCTCTTTGCCCAATGTGTGAACACACATAAGTCTCCCACACACACATATAGTGAAAAAAAATCATGAGAATAGATCTTCCCAGGGATTCCGAATACGTAAAGTGGGTAGATACTTAAAGTCACGAAAGCAGCTATTATGATGTAACCTCATGGGGTACTATCATGAAGGTAAAGTTAACAAAGTCATGGCATGACATGCGATGTCGTTATAGAAAATTAAGAAATGAACATCAACGTAATGAGGTGAGTAAATGATGTTAAACTATGATGCTAAACAAATTGGTGGACCTATGATAAGATGATAAAATGAAATAGTGGGGACCAGTTAATCAACCAAGGATAATAAAGGTCACTAAAATTCTCACCTAGAGGTGTTGAACATTAATAGCGAAGTATCAATCACATTCTCATGTAAGTGTAAGGAAAATTCACACTAAATATGATAAGAGAGAATGAAGAATCATCTGATATAAGTTTATGAACCTACCTCTGCTAAGAAGCAAGGATTCGATGAATGTATGAGTTTGAATGTAATAGGTGTGTAACTTTAAACAAATCAAAAGCACCGATAGTGCCTAGTTATAAACGTGGTGGATAGCCTTCTTAGGAAGGGCAGAGGTTGACATTCATGAGATGAGACTTTCTTCCATGGTGGGTATGGGTCTCTCTAAATCTACTAGTCTTTGAAATGTGTTGCCAACATAGGGAACTAGCTTGGTTCGAACCCCTAAAGCTAGCATGTTTTTTGTTTCACTTTTGCTAATGACTCCACCTCTTTTTAGTGTGGGGGATACACCAGATTTCATGATTATGACATGATCTATGTCGGTTAACGTTTAAGTTCCTCAAAGTATTAAAGATAGAAAATGAATGATACTGAAGGTTATTGTGCAAGACAATCAATAGGTGAAACCAGATTCAAGTAATGACATAAAGTCATTCTTAGTCATTGCACTTCATGATCCCGATAAGAGTCTTAAACTTCATCGTAGGTATATCTAGTTTTCACATAATTCTATGAATGAATGAAATGAATAATGTGGAGTACAAATGAACGAATTAATCATCCTCTGTTTGCTAAAGGATGCCCTCGGGTTGAGATCCCATATGTTGGGCCCTCACTTGAGATGTCTTAATGCTACATCCATGATTCCAAGGTCTTATGGATATGAAATCTATAATATTTGAAACATGAAATATATGTTATGTGAACCTATGTTTGTATTATTTGTGACATATTCATGGTAGGACCTTCCTATTATGAGTCAGGCAAGTCAAGAGACTTGAGCTTCTAATAAAGCATGTTGATTAGGAAGAGCCATTATTGTTCATGCATTACCGTTATGTGTTGCTGCATGTACCCATACTTAGTATAAGTGTGTACTAATTCCATATAATATTACTATTTTTTGAAGAAGGCTCAGGCGGACGTTGAGGGTATCGTTGTAGTTGTTCACACTTAGAGATGTCATCCAGATTTGGTAGGTCCTCACGCATTCGAGGATGTCTGTCGTTATAATTCTTGCATAGTAGTAGGTTTGAACTAGTGGAGTATGTTCCACTAGAGTTTTTTAGGTATTTTCTTCATATTCTTGTAATGATTCCATTTTGTAAAGTATTACTTATGACATGAGATTCCATTTCTTTCAAGTTGCATGATCTTATATTAGATGTTTCTTGGTATTGGCAGTTAACTTACTTATAATATGTGGTTTATATAATTCTTGTATACTTCAATAAAAAAAAATGTTAAAATTTTTCCGCTAAAATTAATTGTATAATGAGGATGATGCAAAACAGGCTTTGTCCTGCACCCGTGAGAGGTCCAAACCGCATTTTGTGGTTCGAATTCTAGAATTCTTGTCGTGACACTCCAACTCACCTACTGGGGTAATTACTATGAACATTCAAGACATTGGGAAATGACAAACCTAACAAAATATAGTCTATCACCCGGATCAAGTGAAGCATATACCTCAACATTGAAGACTTTCAACAAACCAGTCACCACGTTGGGAGATGTAACTTGCTCACCCTTGAGCAAAGTGCATAAAAGTGATTCTTCTTTTGAGGATCAACAATCGAACCACTTTATTGAATTTGACCACTACCTTTGTCTTTTCCCTTCACATTAGGGAAAGGTCTAACCTTGTGTCCACTCTTGACACAACCAAAACAATTGTCTTTTCCAACAAAGCATTCTTTTAAATGACCCTTTCCACAATTTGCAAAAGTAGGCTTCTTGTTTGGTGAACTAGTATCCCTTACCTTCTTAGGCATAAGGTGACATACTCTATCATCACGAGCCTTAGGGAACAATGAAAGAACTTATAAGAAAACCTCATTTTGATCCTAGGCTTTTCTTTGGTATCAACCCTACCCTTTGACAAACCACCATCAAAAGACTTTGCCTTCTTGGCATCTCTACTCTTTCTCTTAGACCTTTGCCTCTTCCAATTGTTTACTATGAACCATGAGACGAGAAATTTTCATATTATCATGTAGCATATCCTAGTGACATTCCTATTTCAAGTGATCCGACACACCCGTCACAAATCAGTTCATCTCATCTCTAGGATCGGAAACCAACGAAGGAGCATACTTAAAAATATGGTGAAATTCAAAGAGTATTGAACAACACTCATACCTCCTCGACGAAGGTTGATAAACTCCAACATATTAGCTTCCTTCTTCTCCCTAGGAAAGAATCTATAGAGTAAAGTCTTTTTGAAAACCTCCCAAGTAACCGGTCCATCCCTTAAAGGCCTATTGTCTCTCCATTGGATTTATCAAGTTTAGGCCACATGTTTGAGTTGGTAAGTGGCTACCACTACCTCCTCAGTAGTAGTCAACCCCATAGCATAGAGGATCTTGTATATTTCAACAATGAACTATTGAGGGTCTTCTTCTACCTTGGACCCATAAAAAATAGGGGGATTCATCCTACTGAAATCCCTCAAATGGGAGGCCATGTTACAAACTTGTTGGTTTTCTCAGGGTACAACCTCCCGTCATGGCTTGCGCTTGAGTAGTGGCGGATTGTGCTTAGGTAGTAATGTCTTGGGACATTTGCATAAGAACATACTTTATGTATATATGTCCCGCATTCTATTGAGTATTCATTGACTATAATCACAATAAAAGGATTAGATGCTAAAAGCACATAGAGCTAAACACTACAGGTACAATATTAAACTTCCAAGAAAGTGAGATTTTTCTAAGAATCACATAGGTTCCTATCCATAAGTGTGGCGGGCTTCACAATTATGAATACATATATACATAGATTTGGTTAAGAGAGACATCAAATCATGTATATTCAGCCTCATGCTTTGATGCCTAGTTTGTCACATTCAGGGAGCACCCCCTAGACATAAACAACATCGTCGTCCTCTTTAAGGACTAAGACTATATTCTTAGCTTACATTATTAAATTCATAGATAAAATTAGGGAAATCTTTAAAACATTTTCATTACTTCTACAGTGAGGTTTACATAGACTTCTACATACACATATTAGTGATATCAAGTATACATAGACCATTCATATGAGAAGATTACTTAGTCTTCTAATTTTATTGCACATATATAGATAAAATAAACTTAGTCATAATAATCATGCTAAAAAGGACAATTCATTAAAGTATACAATTTAATTTGAAAAGCTTTATGCACATTCCATATGACAATACCGATCAATAATACATATTGATTAAGTTCAAAGCACGTCCATCACAAGACCAACAATACTAAGTCTAGTCAAGTCAACATGCATATCACATAATTGGACATAGTCAAGGCAACATTATCATCAATTACTAATATATACAAGCATGGATAAGAGTTCATTACCACATAACCAAACAATTAAAATTACCCATGAACTCTCATTAAGTCACCAAGTTCAATACCAAGAAAGTCCCCATAACCTTACTCAATCATGTAACCCAACAAGAATCGTGACAAACATCCAACTTCACATAACATGGCATATAAGAGTACATATCATCATACCTTAGAATTAGAGACAAATATGTATTAATAAGTGAAACCAATCATCATATAGTATCAACAATATGCAAGGTCATCACATACATATCATGGACCATTATAATCATATACATATATAAGAACAATGTTCTAAATCTTTCACTAAGGAAAACTAGTGCAAGTCATAGGTAGAATCTCATATCCCTACCTAGGCAAGTCAAACATATTAGGTCACCCTACTTGGTTTGTAATTCATAAAATCTTTTTGGTTTAGGGAATAATTGCCTTATCGATGGATTGTGGTTTGCCAGACAATGTAAAATCAAAAGTAAATGTAGCTTTCTAGGTGGATCCACTATCTAGTCTTCCAATGGGGGAAACATAGTTCAAGAACTAAGAGATAGGTATAAACTCTCTACATGCCACATGGAAATTGGAGCCTCATCTCATGGGAATCCATAGGATGAGTATCCCTCATTGGGGAGTTAACACCTCATGTTAAACTATAGGGTGAATCTTCCTCTATGGAAAGTCGATACCTCCCATTGTCAAGTTCACTCGGTGTTAAGCTAAGTCCCTTTTGAAATGACTTTAATGTCCTTATTAGTCATCATAGCTTAATGTAGGTAATAGGGTATATCTCTTCTATAATCATCATCATCATATCCAAATAAGAACCGCATGAGTATAATCCTTTAATTACAATTCATACAAGTTAAGTTAGTACATTTACATAATCACTTCATAATAAGCCACATTTGTAAATGGTCACCATTTTTATAACTTTTACATCTTAGACAATACCTCTAAATCCATAGTCAAGATATTTCATTACCACAAACCTACAATCTTAATAGAAGACAAACTACAACACGACATCATGACTTAATCACAATTACCAATAATTGAAGTAATGATCAGGGATAAAAAGACATACCAAGTCTCCTTCATAATCCATCATCAAGGTCTTACCATCAACCCTTTATTTAACCAAATAAGGGTGTAATATCATCACACAAGAATAACAACATTATAACAAGTCTATTTGAACCACTACATCACAATGCATCACTAGTTCATATCTCAACATTATAGACATAGGTTAATGTCATAATGTAGATCAATATCTCAAGAACTAGCATTGGAGGACTATAATTCATATCAATATATTCAGAATTAATCTAAGAACATAATTTAGAAGTAATTCAACCAATAAGCAATTCAATTAAACCAACATTACACAATTCATGTAAGGATCACAACCAAGGATTAAGGGGGAAAGGTCTTCTTTTACAAACTATACCAATCCATAAAGAAATAACGTAATTGAGTTATAATAAATGTTAATCTATTCATAATATCAAAAAAGAAATCATAATCAATGTGTCACATCCTAGGAGCACCCCCTAGTAGCAAGATAGCGTACTTGACCTCTCATAGGTCTTATACAAACCCATAGCTATCATTCATCGCATTGACATAGTAAATTGAAGCGGAAAATTTAAAACTTTTCATCGGACATCATATGCTAGAAACTAAAAACACAAGTCGTAATAAAAATTTAGAACCTAAGTCTCTTTTTCATATTAGATTGAACAATCTTAGAATACATTAGGGGCACGACCCTTAAGACATAATACAAAACTATACGATATTTAATAGACTTTACAATAAGTACACATTAGGACAACTTGGACTTAAAAATTCCTTTTCTTGAGCTTGGGAATCACCTATTAAGCTCCTCAATCATGTAGACACCTTTTAAGCATCCATAACCTACACTTTGTGTAATAAGTGGACATGAATGAGATTAGTACAACATTGCACTAAGTATGGCAACCATGCAAAAACATGCATTTAAAGGGACATTTTCTTTAAATCATAATTTATGCCTTTTTGAGTAAATATTTATAAAACCTTTAAACAATATCATTTATATCATTCATATACTTTATATAAACATATTGAAATGCCAAACATTCTTAACATCACATATAGAATTCATAACATTTTTGAGATCACTTTACGGAGAGGTCATTCTTCTTATTAGTGAAGTCCTTTTTTTAATTCATTAGCCTCCCAAGAAAGCCTTTAGTGATACTTGGTTCAATGCATCACCTTAGGACCACAAGAAAAACCATACATACTACTTACACAAGCCAACACATATCATCATAGAAGTATAGCCCATTACAAGACACATTCAAGTCAAGGATATAGGACATTGCAGTAATCTACATTAACTTACACACACTTTTACTTCTTTTCATATCTTTTATTATAAGACCTTGTTTATGACCACAATCACAGTATACTAGTGCAATGTAAATGTGAAGCCTAATAACCTCGCACATACTTAGTGAACTCTTCATAAGATCACAAACCTTAACATACAATTCATTCATCTATATAACAAGTAAAAACAACTTCACTCATCTAAATATAAGACATTCATAATATAGTCATTTAGACCAACATAGTGCATATACAGATTAGACCACATTGTAAAATTCCAGAAGATTACATGTCTAGTGAAGAACCCAATAGGTCATTAAGAATGTGTATTTGGGATACATAGGCATTCCAATGCCTAATATTGAGAAATATTACACATAGCATTAGAAAATATGTTGAGGGGTATTACCCAATTACTATATAATACCCTAATAAGCAAAATATTGAGAATATTATAAAATATTGACTTAAAAGGTGTTACCCTATTTTTCTAAGTATTAATGATATTGTTTAAGAAATGTACCAGAAATAAAGACCCTAAGCCAGAAACATATGTTTCTTAGAATTTACATTATATATATGACGCATCCATGTGTCAAGCCTTGGAATCATAACACATGACCACTTAAAATGTTCATGTAGATTAAGTAGTTCCCAAGGACATAGTGACGATACTTGGGATAATAAGTAATCATTCCAAATCAACCATCATGAATAGTTAGTTAGGAGAGCATAAGAAAAATATGTGCAAGAAACGAGCAAGGGATTGGACCACCCTAACCAAATTCGATTAGGGTAGTTACGGGAAGGCCTGTGCATGGGTCCTTCCATGTGGGTTCTAACTACCTAACCAATTATAGAATATAAATAACTGACCTAACTAGATAATTAACCTATGAACTATCCGAAAAAACCAATAAATGGGCATAGCCAATAAAGATTGGCCTATAAAGATTTCAACCCCAACCTAAAAATAATGGAAAGAGTATTTTATTGTAGGGGTAGACAAATGATTTCATTAGAATTTTTGATAACTTGCTTGAATTATTGTAGAAATGGGACTAGAATGAATCATTACACTTGTAAGTAAAACATAATATTAAAGAGATCTTTGAACTACACAATAAATATAAGAAAAATACTGAAAAAATAATGTAGCATTTGTAAGTAAAACATAATATTAAAGAGATATTTGAACTAAACAATAAAAAAAAAGAACATACTGAAAAATAAACGTAGTATAGAAAGAAGAGCTCTCGAGTTTGGAGGAGAAAATTTCAAAATTTTTGCTCTAGTTGTTGTATAATTATGTTCATGATTCTATGGTCTTATATTCGTATAGAAAATGAGTTGTGTACTTTGAATGGATTAAAATATGTCATATTCATACCATCATTTACAAATAACGAATTTAGAAAGTCTAGTGACTTCACTTTAAAGAAATGGCATGTTGTTATCAGAAGAGTTTTCCTTGGTCCTGCATTGTCGTTATGTGTATGTGTTCATACCCATACTTAGTACAAGTATGTACTTACCCTATACTATTATTATATTTATAGGTACAGGTCAGAGGGAAGGTAGAAGACTCATCGATGCTGTTTGGATTAGAGATTTCAAGACTTTGATAGGTCCTTTTGAGTTCGAGGATGCTACATTTATCTTCTAGCCTAGAACATTATACATAGCTATTGGATGTTGTCCCTAGAATTTCTTTCAATATGTTTTATTCCAAGCTTTGTATAAAGGCCGTTTTGGCAGACAATTACGTATATATATTGATCTTTTCATTTGAATTGCTTTATAAATTGTAGATGGTTGTTTAGTCTTTGAACTCATTAGAATATTATTATATTTAATGATCGTATGAAGTCTATGTAGACTTCACTATGTTTTAGAAGTTTGAAATTTTCTGCATCTTTAACTATATGATTGTGATGAAAGCTAAGAAGAGGCTCTGCGACCTCTGAGAGGTTAACAATGCCATTTGCATTCGGATTCAAGAATCCAGGTGTCACAAATTTTGTATCAGAGCATGAGATTATATTACCTAGGAATTAAAGCTCAAAACAACCACATTACATAATTTTTAGATTATAGTTGTGAAGCGTGCCACAATCATGACATAGAGACTAAGTGATATTGTTAATCTTTCATTCATATTCTCTTTATTGTGCCATGTAGAGCTTTGACATTTTGTGTCATTCTAGCATCTAATTCCATTCTGGTATATACATGTAGAAAATGAAAACAAGAAGAAATGCAAGCAAGTGAGATCGAGAAGAATCTGCTGGGGGAAACTAAGCTTCTTTTCAATCCCCAACTGCTGGAGTGCAAGTGCCTGTCAACCTAGTTGAGTTGATGGATGGAGAAGTAAGAGAAGCACTCGTTCAGATGGCTCAAGACATCACTATTGAGGCACAAGTTATCACAGCCCAGGCCATCAGAGAGGGTGCTCCAAGAAAGAACCAACATGTTAGTACCATAGCTAAACGACTGAGGGACTTCTCTAAAATGAATCCTCTAGTTTACTAGGGTTCAAAAACTAATGAGGAAACCCAAAAGTTTGATCATGAGGTTCATAAGATTCTATGTACTATAGGTTTTAATGAAGAGGAAATGGATAATTTTGCTACTTATCAATTGAAAGATATGGATTAGGTGTGGCAAAGGATTTGGCGAGATGGTCGAGCACCAGGAGAAGTTTCCATTACTTGGGAATTTCTTAAGACTTCATTCCTAAAGAGGTTCTTTCCCAGGGAACAGAGAGAGTCTAAGGTTGAGGAATTCATCAACTTACGACAGAGAGGTACGTTAGTTAGGGAATACTCCTTGAAGTTTGTTAAGATTTCAAAATATGCTTCTTCTATGGTGTCCAATAGTAGGGATGAGATGAGGAAGTTTGTGACAGGTGTGTCGGAGGATTCGGAGGAGGAATGTAGGGAATTCATGTTGCATGAAAACATGGGCCTTTTTAGGTTGATGGTACATGCACACTAGGTTGAGGGGTGTCGTTAGAGAAAGAGAGATTTAGAGAGCAAGAAATCTATGTCCTCGAATTAGTCCGGTTCCAGCTATGGTAATAATTTGTTTGGAGTTCGGGATAGTCATAAGTTCGAGAATGGGAACAAAGACTAAGGTAATACTACTCCTTCTAGGAACACTAATGCCAAGGAGGGTAATGGTAAAAACGCCCAGCGTGGTAGGAAGTAATGTTATAAGTGTGGTCGTTTGCATAGAGTTTAGTTCCTGGTAGGTACTAATATCTGCTATGGGTGCGGCAAGAGTGGGATTATGGTCAGGGACATTCCACAAATGAGGAATTAGGCCAAGACAAATGCTCAGCCTCGGCCTAATCCTACTCCTGCAACCGAAACTCCTAAGAGGAACACATTCTATGCTTTGAAAGATAGAGAAGAGCAAGAGAAGTCAGCTGATGTGGTCACTTGTACATTGCATGTCATCTTTTTTCCTGTGTATGCATTGATGGATCCATGATCCACTTTGTCATTTTTTACTCCCTTAGTAGCTAGTAAATGTTACTCGTTTCCTATGATCTTGCATGAACCACTTATAGTTAGTACTCCCATAGAAGACAGTGAAAGGGTAGAAAGAATATATAGAGATTGGATAATAATTGTTCTCAATAAAGTTATTCATGCTGATCTAATATAATTAACAATGCTTTATTTTGATATAAATTTTTGTATGGATTGGCTTCATAAATGCTATGCTACCATAGACTATAAAAACAGGGTAGTAAGGTTTCAATTGCAAACTGAGTTAGAGGTTAAATTGGAAGGGCGTGGTTCAAATCCAACAAGCCAAATAGTTTCTAATCTTAAAGACAACAAGATTTAAACTAAGGGGTTAGGATACGATGAGAACCTTTCTTACGAAGAGGTTTTCACTTAAATTTTAGATCCCCATGTGAAGCGGTTGAGGAACAAGGAGTTTGTCACCGTTAAGGTGTTATGGAGGAACCACCTTATTGAGAGAGCAACATGGGAGGCCGAGGCCGATATGAGATCTGTTAACCTCACTTCTTTAGTTCTTGAGGGTAGATATACTCTTCCATAGTCCGATTTTGTTAATGAGATTCTAAATCTTAGTGCATTAGGAGGTTTTGTTTTTTTAAGTCCATACTATGTGTTTTATACTTGCACTATATGAGTTCATGCTTGCATTCATGTTGTTGTTTTTGCATAGCGTAGACATGATTTTTGTGTTGCATGAGTTGTGATGTGCATTAATTTAAGTGTGATTGAGAAGGAAGTTCCTCAGTCTAAAATATGAAGCTTCAAAAAAGCTTGGGTAATATTAATCATTCAGAGAAAGTGTGAATCAAAATTTCACAAAGAGTGAAGTTTCAAGCATATTAAAGTGTTTTCGAAAATCACCCTCTTTATTTTAAAAATGATGTGTAGTGTTATTCAGGGACCGAATTTCCTAAGTGGGGGGTGGCTAATGCTCAACATCTGGAAATGACATGTCTAGTGAAGAGCCCAATAAGTCTTTAAAATGGGTATTGGGAATACATAGGCATTCCAATGCCCAATATTGAGAAAAATTGGTCATAACATATAAAAATAGGCTAAGGGGTATTAGTCAATTTCTATATAAAATCAAAACAAGGAAAATATTGGGCCTATTAGAAATATTGGCTTAAAGGGTGTTAGCCAATTTTTCTAAGTATTAACCAGCTTGTTTAAAAAATGTGCCTGGAACAAAAACCCTAAGCTAGAAACATATGTTTCATAAGATTTGAATAATAGATATAAGTCATCCATGTGTCAAGCCTTGGCATCATAACACATGACTACTTTAAATGGTCATGTTGATTATGCAGTACCCAAAGAAATAGAGAGGAATCTTGGGACAATAAGTAAGCATTGCAAATGAACCATCATGAATAGTTAGTTAGGAAAGTACAATAAATACATGTGCAAGCACATGTGTAGAAACGAGCAAGGGAGGGGACAACCCTAACCAAATTTGGTTAGGGTAGTTGGGGGACAGGCGTGTGCAAGGGTCCTTCCATGTTGGGTATGACTCCCTAAAAAACTCTAGACTCTAACTAACTGACCTAACTAGCTAACTAACGTAGGACTAACCGAAATAAACCAATTAGTGCCCCCGACAACATATGACTTAACCGTGTGACACTAACCTAGTAACTAGTTAAAGAGACAACCTAGTACTAACCTAGGATGGTCCAAAACGGTTAATTATGGTCCTAATGACTTACGAATACTTTAATAATTAACCTAGGTCCCTTAATTTATTCATTTAACAATTTAATTAATTAATAAAATTTCAAAATTTGGCCGAGACCATAGCCAATTTCCTGATTTTTATCAATTCAAATGGTCTCTCATGTTAAGTCAACTTAAAAGAAGTGAGATAAGTCTCACTCACACATAGAAAATTATGTTAAAGATAATCACATAAAAGGGTGTTAGTAATCGTGAGACAAGTCTCATTAACACAGAACTGATAATGTAAGGTTAAATTAACATTTAATGAAGTAAAGAAAGGGATGTCCGGTTATCCAAAGAGTTAAGTAAACCTCATAACTAGAAATAAGCTTCCATAATTTTTTAGTCAAACTCTAAGAGATAAGAAAGTAAAGTAAAATCTTAGCATAGCACTGATACACTAGCAATGAGCTTGTGCTAGCATATGTAAGTCTGATGAGATGAGGCTACCACCAAGGTGGACATGTAGTGTTCGTATGTCTCCTAGTCTTTGAACTATGTTGCATGCATAGGAACTAGACAGTGGATTCCACCTAAGAAAGATAGGTATGATGCAGTTTATCTTTGAACGGTGATTCCACCTCTTTATGGTGTGGGGAAGATACCGGATTTCATGTTTAGATCACATGATGTATGTCTATTATAGTTCAGGAAAGTATCCTGTTCATTTCAGCCTTGAACCCCCCTTTTCAATGTGCGGAAGAAACTGACTTGGTTGCACTTTAGCTTGTGAAACCCCCTTATCGGTGTGGGGTAGAAACAGAACTTGGTTCACCTTAACCAGAGAATCATCTCTTTTTAGTGTGGGGGAGACACTGGATTTCATGTCAGCTCGCATGATCTACTTCAGTTAATTTTAAAGAATTCTTTATTAAAGTAAGAATGAATGAGAGTAACATATTCACAGTGAATAACAGATCAAAGCAGTAGAAACGTAAGTTCAAAGTGCACTAAAAAGTAAGAGATAAACAATATCAATCACCCCTTTTGATAAGAATGAAGTTTTAACAAATTATGGGCATATCCAATAAAGATTGACTTATAATGATTTCTTATATTAGCCAATATATATGCTAATAAAGAGAGCAAAACATAATGACTCAATCATTTGGAGGTTGAATATATTTCCCCAACATCTTTATATTATGGAAATGATCAATAAATGGGCATAGCCAATAAGTATTGACTTACAAAGATTTCATGCCAATCTAAAAAGAATGGAAAGAGTAACTTGTAGTAAGGGTAGCAAAATCATTTCTTTAGTCTTTTCGATTACTTACTTTATTTATTTTAGGTATGGGGCTACAATGAATCATTGCACTTTTAAGTAATACATAATATTAAAGATATATTTGAACTACAAAACAACAAGAAGAAAAATACTAAAAAATAAACAACAATATAAGAAGAACAGTTGTCGAGTTTGAAAGAGCAAATTTAATTTATTTTTCTAGATTTGTTCTAACATTATGTTCATGATTCCAAGGACTTATGTTCATATATAAAATAATATGTGTCCTTGTAATTTATTAAAATATGTCATATTCATACCTTAATTCACAAATAACGAATTTTTAAAGTCTAGTGATTTCACTTTTCAAAAATGGCATGTGTTATAGGAAGAGCTTTCCTTTATCATCCATAGTCCTTATGTGTATGTGAGCATACACCCATACATGTACAAGTGGATAATAACCCTATACTATTATTATAATTATAGGTGGAGGTCAGAGAGAAGGTTCAAGACTCATCGAAACTATTTGAATTAGCGATCTCAAACTTTGGTAGCTCCTCTTGTGTTCGAGGATGCTACATTTATCTTTCTAGCCTAACACTTTAGACATAGATAGTTGATGTTGTGCCTAGCATTTATTTCCAAATGTTTTATTCGATTCTTTGTATTAACGTCTTTTTGGAAAACTATTACGTTCTATATTGATCAGTCCATTTGAATTGTTTCATAAATTGTAGATGCTTGTTATTTTTTTGAGCTCATTAGAATTCTATTCTATGTATTTATCATATGAAGTCTATGTATACTATCACTATATTGTAAAAGATGTAAATTTTCAAAGAATTTAACTATATGATTGTGATGAAATCTAATAAGAGTCTTGTCTGCAACCACTTAAAGGTTAAGGACGCTGGTTGCATTCGGATTCAAAAATCATGGTGTGACACACATCATATAGATTCATACCATGCACATATTCATAAGAAGTAGACCAGTACTACCAAGTCATGAATATGCACATAAAACATAATCATACACATTAAGTAACCTTAGTAGGACTTCCTCAGGAGCTACTTGTGCAATGTCTATATGGATTCATTATTTCCACCTATCCTAAGTAACCTCCCTTGAGTCCTCCAAGTTACGATTCCATTAATTTAATTCCACAGTCAATTTTACTTTAGGGAATATAAAGCCTTAACCGACATAGACCATGTGATGATAAACATGGAATCTGGTGTCATAAAACCCCACACAAAATAAGGGTGGTCTACTGACCAAAGTAGAACCACACATGGCATAGCTTTTTAGGTGGATCCTTTAGCTAGTAGTTATGGATCTTAGGGGTACATGTGAAAACCCTCTTTATACCAAAATTAGGCATTGTAGTTATTTACTCATGGAAACAACACTCTAACACCCTTTTGGTTATGAGGCTATCCACCCCATGAGTTTTATGGTGACCTACCTTCGTACCATATGAAGGGACAAACACTCATATTCAAGTTCACTCGGTGCTAAGCTAAGTTCCCTTTATTGAAAACCTTTATATTTTTACTTAATAAAACATAGTTTTAGTAGAGTCATCCCCTCATATGCTTAACTCATAGGTCATAGATGAAATTTCATCAAACTAAATCATGTAAAGAATCCCTTCACATGAACATAGCATATGTAAAGCATCATCTATATTAGAGTACACATGAATACACCATTCAAGGTCCCTCTCTTGACTAGATCTTCATACATGTGTGTATATACATATATGTGAGAAAACCTTACAAATAACACATTAAGTCACACAAGTTCATACATACATATTCCTACATATAAAACAGAAACAAGAACTATCCTATAAAGGTTCAAATATGCAATTCATAGGCAAAGTCTCATACCCTTTCCCATACTGGTACACCTATCAAGTCATCCTAGTAAGGAATACATAACCTACTATCATAAACATCATCTTAACATATCCTAGTAGTAGACACTAGTGAATGTGAGAACTACCTTTCATTTAGACACCATGACATATACTACTTGTAACATGCATGTAAAGTGAGTGTGTGTGTATATTGGTCAACACCATCACATGATGGCTATCAACAACATATTGAGGCAGCCATCGTCTTAGGACCACAATATACCTTCAAGCATAAACCACACAACACAAACAAGCGTAGAAGTCAAGACAATCAACACATTATAATAAAGACTTCTAACCTTTGCTATTTACTCATTCCTATAAGGGGTACATGTGTAGGGGTCATTAATCATTAAAAATTCATCAATGTATTAACCTACACATGATATTACCATAATCATATACATGCTCATAACAATAGTAACATATCTTACATTCCAACTACGATTGAATAGTAGGCACAAGTTACACATAGGGTGATAATCATAATCACTCAATCATATATTCATCAATTTTCCTTCAAGGCCATGTTCAACACATATATATTGACAATAAGGTAAACACCACCATCATAAGTTTATCATACCAAAGAATGCCATACAAGGCTTCATCAACATTACTTTAACGAAGCAGAGAAGTAGAAGAGTAGAGGAATTCTTACCAACCCTTTACCCTTTGGTCATCATTGACCATTACTACTCTTACATCAATAATCAATTATAGGGAAGTATCTTAAGTACAATAATCATACATGAATTCAAGTATAAGCTACTACAAAGTCATTAAAACTAGCACTACACGTTAACGTACTAGAAAGTAGAAAAACATAGAGCATTAGCCAATTTCACTTGCATGGATCATTACTCATATTTCATTAACATTATCAACCTAGTGAAGTATATACCATTGTACTTACATATACAAGTTCCACAATAATACATTATAGAGTCCATGTTACAGTGAATACCATACTTAACACCCAATAAGAAGTAGAGCTCAAGTTCTTTAAGTATAAATCTACATTGATCCAATATAACATAATTCATTTTTAATACACATTCTATGAAGTAGAACAAAAAATATTAACATACTCAAAATCCACTTTTATACAATTAAGGACCAATGCTACAATAAACATAAGTTACTACTTAATAACTTAGAAGCACCTAGATCAATTAAACCAAGCCTTCTTTACTTTAATCATATGATCTTTATATTCACAATTCAAAAAATTTATTAACCTAGATGAACTACAACATAATCGATTTAAAGTTTTATACCTTATCATGTCAACATTATAATGATTTCATTGATAGCTAGGCTAGGCATGCTTAAATCTTCATACATGGATACACATGGATGCTTCATCATCAAATCATGATCGGTTCAAGTAAATAACAGTAAATATAAGCAATTCAACGTAAGAGAATTACAATTCAATCAATAACAAGCAATGATCAAAATGCCCATGCAAGGGATGAATCAATTTTGGGAAGGGACATGGATTCATCATGCAATTGGACTAAAATCACGTTCACACCGGTACATTAACATTAATTCATTCTTATTTAACCATCAAAAACATTTTGAGAAGGAACCTTTGACATGATTGAATGATTGAAATATTGATCATAATATCATCTTTGAAAACTTATAGAAGAACTCTCAGGTGAAAGGTTACTTGGAGATGAAGGATCACCATACATTTATATAGTTGAAACCCTCTAAAACCTGATGATTCATCCATGCAAATTCAAGCTACAATATGTTCTTGAGCTTCACAAACAATGGTGGTTTGTAGAGAGAATATATTTGATGGGAAAAGTTCAATTCGAGGGAGAGGATTTGGAATGGGCTAATCACGTTCTAGCTGACTTATATACACCCAAAACTATCTAAATAAACCTATTAGAGTCAGGTTTGGACGTGGGGTGAATTTCCCATTCACCCCTAAATGAAACAGTCCTCTAGACAGTAGTACAGACCACTATCGACTGGTCGTAGGTCAATCTACTGGCCGTCCTTTCGCTTCCGTTGATTTGTCCTTAGACAATGTTTTGGTTGAGCCCTTTAAAATATAATTACCAATCGATGAGAACTCACATACAGGTCGTTGGTTGACCAACTGGACGTTGTTTGGTCCGTCGATTGACACTTCCAAGGAGTGTCTTGACTAGCCTTGGGTCCTTCTTGTGGGCCTTTTGCGAGGCCTTTTAGAATTTTTACCCGGACATTTACCATATAAATACAACCGTTAAAATGTTTTAGACGTCCCACATGAGTTTCACCCAAAACCAATACTGTGAACTCGTCCAAACATCTTAGGCTCCATCAAGTCACACATTGAGCGTCTTAAGGGATATCTTTCAAACGACTTGGACGTTCTTGGTCATTTGACCTTCAAACTTCTCAAAACTACATATACATTCTTAAAACATCATCATAAATCATTCTAATACTTAATAATATCATGACATACAATATATAAACAAGCATTGACACATGAGGCACATAGGTGACTAGTTGTCGAATATTTTGGTCGTCCCTTGACGTTCAACGTCCTAATAACATCAAACTTTACACACTGCCTCTAAACCATAGTCTAAGTCATTTTACTACCTTAGGAACTTAAGAAAAAACATTTTATTCTCTAGAAACCCTAACTCATTTTGGTTTCTTACACAAAGCAATTCATAACATCAATTTTGTATTATATGAATTGAACTTCCTATTTTTGAAATCAATATGATGGAACCCTTTCAGGAAAGAGGTATCTAACGTAAAAGGAATACCACACCTTATTGTTTGACGAATATTGATGGATAAAAATTGGTGATTGCATCCCTAAAACCCACCTTGACCTTATCTTCTATGGAGTTGTTCAACTAGAGAGAGAAAGAAGAGAGAAGCAAGAAAGTTTTGGGTTTTGGAATATAAGGTCTTAGGTAAGTTTCATTAGCTTAGGATATTTATATAAGTCATTAACTAAGTTATTAGACCGCCCCTAACCCCTAATTATTATTCTAACCACTTAATTAATAAATCCAATGAAACTTAAAATGAGCAGCAAAATAGTGCTCTCATAGACAAGACCATATCGAGGCCTCGTGTGTAAATCGATGGGTCAAGGACCAACCTTCCTATTGTTCCATCATTGAGTTCAGAGACTCTGCAAAACAGGCCTCCCATAGATTCAGCTAAGTTTCTATCGAATGAAGCAGTCCACGCCCCGTCGATTGGACTATTGATTGTGGGTTGCATCTGTTGGTGGACACTACCTTTGGCAGACTTTTGACCCAAAATGCAAGGGTCTTCCTCAAGGGCTCTTGGTTTGTCCTTAAGTAGTCATGGTCGGTTTTTTGGACTATGAACTAACCCTAATATGTGTTAGACACATTTTCACCAATTTTTATCATTTACCGACTCGTAAAAGCTAGTCGAATAGGTTAAGGCACGCTAGTACCACATTGAACTAGTTTTCGGACATCACAGACGTTCTTGTAAGTTTTTATTTCTAGACTTCCTAAATGACTTATATTCATTATAATTGACCCTAAAACTATGTCTTAACTTTTTAACACTTATGTTAGGCTCTAGAACAAGTCTTAGATTTTCGAAGTGTTAAAAAAGGTATAACTATTAGACACCATATATAAACTAACGAAGGGTATCCATCTTCCAACCTAACATAGAAAGCTCTTCAGAATAGTGAGGTTGCTACTGAATACTTCATCTCAACTTATGAACAACTTCCACCCCAAAACTGCTCTTGTTCTTACTATAGGAATAGTAGGGATGGTCTAGACACTTCATCTTTACTCAAGAAGAGTGCCCACCCTAAAATTCCCCACTCACATTCATTAACTTCATTAATTCATACAGAATGTGTGTGGGTGTGTGAGTTCATGTGAGCACATCTTTTACATGTGAGCACATCTTTCACATAATAACCATTTTCATAACATTCACTTCTAAACATGCTTACACCTTCATTCATCATATTTCACACAATAGCATGTTTCACATGTAGGCATACTTAACTTATACATAATATATATTATTTAAGATTCATAAAACATATCAACATCATCATTATCACATTACTTCACATATTAAGCCTTCAAGGCCATACTCACAATACACATATATTAATACATATTGATAAACATCAAGTAAATACCTCAACCAAAGGTGTACCATACAAATCAAGATCATTTCAATGGAAGGTAAACAATAAAGAGCAACTTACACTTCATCCAGGATTTCACCCGGCTTCATCAATGTTTCACCCAAACAACATAAATAGGCATATAAAATAATAAAGAATAAGTTTCGATAACACAAGCATATCTTAAAGACACAACTTTAATATATTAGGGTCTTAACTCTATACATTGTAAGAAAATATATCATAAGTCTTATACTTGTCTTACTGAAAAACTAAAGAATTATAGACTATGTCCTCAAATATATGAGAACATAGAGAGTGTTAAGAGAGTGAACTTACCAATATTTCCTTATAATCATCTACTTGAATCCAACCTATACTAATATAGCATATAAGAGTAGTGTGTTAGTATAAAAATTGTATTGAGTATTCTATCATGCAAAAAAATGAAAATAGGACATTTTACTTGAAATAAAGCGTTCATGATATAAAAGTAAAAGCTTCACGAATGTAGTATAAATACATTATATAAATCATAAATTATCATATAAATTAAACATTCAGTAATGTTAACAAAAGAATATAATTTACAGTGAACATATAAAACCTTACTGTGAACTCACTTCCCGTGAAGTTTCCCTATGAAAAGCTATTGTAAGACCCCCAAAAGGAGTTAGGGTGTATAGATACTAACATGTATTTCATATGTTATAATTTCCTAAAATTGATTTAATGTTTTATTGAGGAAGTGTGTAAGGTTTGAGGGGATTTTGAAGTCAAACGTCAAGGGACAACCAAGACGTTCGACAACTAGTTACCTATGTGCCTCATGTGTCTATACTTGCTTATATTTGTATTTCTTTAGATTATGAAGTCTTAGAATGATTTAAAATGATTTATTTAGTTAGTATATTGAGTTTCATGATGTTTGAAGGTCAAACGTCTTTCGAACATCTAAGACATTCGAAAGTTAGCCCTTGAGACATTCATGTGTGTCTTGATGGTGCCTGGCATGTTTGGACGTGTTGCGTGTAAATGTTTTGCGTGAAACTGATGTGTAAGATTCTTGACTTGTTGATATTCGTATTTTCGTTTGAAAAATCCTGGTACGACTTCCCAAGGGTCATGAAAAAGAGCCCACCTAAAGGACCCAAAGGTTGTCGAGACACTGTCCTGGTTGTGTTAATCGATGAGCTCAAAGGACGTCCTGTTCGTGGACTGACACCCCGTCGATGGGGAGGCATCGATGGGCACTTACCCTGGAGAAGTCTTTGCACATTACAGCCTCAGACCCAAACGACGAAGTCATAGGACGGTCCGTCGATGGACCCACGCCCCGTCGTTGGTCTCCTCGATGTAGGTCTCCAGTCAATACCATGCACGCTGCCTAAGTATGGGGTGAATGTGAAACTCACCCCATGTTCTAACCTTATCCTAGGGGGTTTATTTACCTATTTTAAGTATATATAGATGATCTAAAACGTGAATATCCCATAACCAATCCATTAATTCAAAATCAAACCTACATCCCCCAAAATATCCTCTCTAGAAACCTCAAATGAAGGTGAAGTTCAAGGGCAGCGTGTAGATGAGATTTACATGGATTCTTATCCAATTTTTATTGGATTCTTCATGTAATAAAGGTATGGTTATCCTTCATCTCTACCATGTTTAGTTCTTAATGATTTCAAAAGCATAAATAAGTATTGATGATTTATATCTCTACTTAGTTCGACTGATTTACAATCCAATGTATGATGAACTTTCATGATCTTGACAAACTCGATTTAGACATGAATGGATTGATCAATCTTCATCTTTGCTTATTATTGTGATTCCTTTATGTTTACTATGGTGTATATCGTGAGGATGTAGATTGTGGTGAAGTGATGAATGATATCATTGGATCAAATATGAAGAATGTATTCCTAGCCTAGTCTACTATTGTGATCCGTAAACATTTCCATTAGAATGCATGAATGAGGAATTCAATTATTTTAAATTGATTGATAACCAGTGTTTAACATGTGTATAGATTATGAATTATATGTAATGGATCCAATGTTTAATAAAGCTTGAAGATTATATAGTATTGATCCATGTTCTCCTATCTTCAATAAATTGCTAATGTAGTTCTATGTATCTTGACTCCATAGTAATTTGTTCATGAGATGGTATAGGGTTAATTGGAATTTATCTACTGCCTATAATATATTTTAATAATGAACAATGTTTTGGTATCCAATGTGGATTTATACTTGAAGACTTGTTCTCTAATTCCTCTCTATTGTAATTCTATCATGTTCACCGTAATCTTTATTTCTTCGCAATTGTAGTGGGATTTTTTTTAATCCATGGTATCTTTAACTACTTTATTATATGTGTATTATTGATTAATTGTGAGTATTACTAATCGATAATCAAAGTGAGGATGAATTGGTAAGAGATTAACTTCCCTTCACATTCAATAAATTGATGATTTAGTGGACTTAATATGATCTCAGTCTTGTCATGATTAATGTATGATTTCGAATTGATCATGATGTCCTTACATATTTCCCTTGGTTTATATTTTTTATTAAATATTATTGATGCTGAATGCAATAGAATTTTGTTAGATATCTATGTCCTTCAACTTTCTAGTATGTTGGTAATGTATTGTACTAGTCTGTGGCATGGTCTTGTAGAATCTTATGCATGGTTTCTTTTATGATTAAAGCATGTTTAGATACTGACTTTATATTAATTAATGATGAAAAAGGATAATTGACCAAGGATGATCAAAGGGTAAGAAATTGGTAAGAATGGATTTTCTTGTCTACTTTCTCATACTACTGATAGTTGATGAAGCCATGTATGGCATTGTGTGGTGTGATAAAATTTTGGTTGAGGTTTTTACTTTATTTACAATATATATTTGAAGTCATCATGGACATGAAGGAAACTATATTATGAATGTGTGTTGGTGATGAATCACACTATGTGAAGCTTTCCTTTTCTAACAAGGATCTATGTTGTATTGCTTGTATCATGATCATGTAAATGGATATGTTAAGGTTATATGTACTTGCTTCCTATGATGAGTTCCTATAATGTTATATGTTATGTAATGATAAGATAGGTGCATAATGACTAAAACTTACTGTAAGAATGTTATAAGTCTTAAATATATGAGTCTTATGTTATGCCAACAATTCTATGATGTTGTGTGATGCATCTTTCACTAGGATTACTTGATAGGTGTACTAGTATAGGCAAGGGTATGAGACCTTTTTTATGCATTGCAAATGTGTACCTTGATAGGATATATCCAAGGTTGGTTGTCTAAAAATATTCATAGGATTGTATGAAAATGTTATGAATATGACTTATATTCTATGATGTTAAGTATATGATATGATGAAGTGTAAATATGCATAGTGTCTTGGAGTGTTGATATGAAAGGGTTGATCATATAGGTACACATATAGACTTATGATATATGAACATGTGTGACATTTATATGTTATGTGAAAGGTTTGATCACATACAACTACACACACACCCATGTATGAATATGTAGTAAATAGAGGGGCCTTGAAGGGTGTACTCATGTGTAACCTAAAACTATAATGGTGCTTGGATATGCTATAAACATATAAGATATCAATATCCTAACCTAGGTTTTATGAAGTAAAGTAATAAAGGCTTTTTCAATAAAGGAAATTATGATTAGCCACCAAGTGCCTTCCCGTGACTATAAGGAGTGTGGCTTCCCTTGGAGGAAGATCACATTGGGTTTCCGAAAGGTTTGACTTCCCTTGGAGGAATATCACCTTTTGTAACATGTCAAGGTGAGTGTCTTCCCTTGAGGAAGGGTTCACACATGTTTTCTTCATGAGACGAGGCTCCAATGGCCATGAGCATTGTAGAGTGTCAGTATATCTCTAGTCATAAACTTTCTTTCCCAAATCGAATTAGACAGGTGAATTCACTTATTATACTGCATGTTTAATGTTATACCTTGGCTAGGAAAGATACCTTCCATTGGTGTCAAGGATCTAAACACCAAAATTCCCATATTTAGCACCATTGTCTTAGTGTTGTTAAAAACTATAATTTCATAAAATAAATGGACATGGAAGTAAAAGAAGGGACTCTAACAAGGATAAACTAAGGGTTACTGATATTGTAGGTGGGGGGCTATGGGACTTCCTCTATGGACTATGAACAAGGGATCATTATGGAAGTTAGGCAGATGTCTAAGCATGTGGTATATGTAATGTGATTATACATTGACATTGTAGTAATTGTATACTTGTTATGAAGATGTGCATGCTATAAGTCTATGACGAGAACTTGTCCCTATATTTATAATATTGGTCTTAATGACTATATGATGAAGGTATTCACTAGCTTTGATGAAGTTTCCTTTCTTTTTATGTTGATGTATTAAGTGTTAAGGTTGGTGGTTTGCTACGACCCAAAACGAGCGCGACTGGCACCCACATTTACCCTCCGAATATTGTGAGCAAACCAACCCAACTCTAACCTTATGAAACCCACTGTACCCTCGATGGTGAGGAAACAACAATCTAAACCTTACATTTCCAATTTAATTCAAATAAAGTAATGGAAGACTACACTCATAATAAATCAAAAGAAAATCAATAACTTCAAAATTCAACTTCTATTGAATTCCCCAAACACATCTGGAAGTCACACCACAAGAACAATCGATGATCAAAGTACTAAACTAAGAGTATTATCTAAGAGCTAAAATAAATAAAAGCTAGTCTATGCCGAACTTCAAGGATCAAAGACATGAGGAGGGAGATCCAGGTCACAGCTAGAAGCATTAGCTCAACCTGAAGATCCGGTGTGACAAGATGTCTTGAACTATGTTGAGTCGAAGATGAGGCAGTTTGCTGCACTCAACAATCATTGTACCGACCATTACTCCAACCCTCTTCACTTATAAAACAAAAAGGGAAAAACTAAAAGAGGGGGGTCAGAACCAAACAAGTAGAGTAGGTATAATCGGCCAACTCAAAATAGAAACAATATATTCAAGATAACATCATAAAATCAACTAATATTCTTAACATGGGATAGCACAAGTACAACCCCACATGCGTTTATACTATCACGATCAGAGCTTGGGGACTCAAGCCTCCATACCATTTATTGGGATCATGTTCTTAGATTGAGTATATTAGTATCTTTAAGAGTCATTATCTTTATTCTCTTGTGTCGGTACGTGACACTCGATCCCCTAACTTCAATATGTGTCGGAACGTGCACTCCGAGGATCCCCTACTCATGTGTCGGAACGTGACATCCGACCCCATCAATTCAATGGGGTGTCGGTTATGTGGACACTCTGGATTCCCCTACATATACGTGTCGGTTCGTGACACCCGTCCACTAATTCTAGTGTCGGTACGTGACATCGATCCTACCTACTACGTGTCGGTTCGTGACACCGTCCCCACTAATTCTATGTGGCGGTATGGGACAATCGATCCCTAATCTCATTAGATTAATTCAGCAAGCCTTCTTTTATACAGCGTCCCTCATCTCATCACTTAGTCATTCAGCCTCTTTTATATCAAGGCATCTTCCATTTAACAAGAGATTAGGTTTTTTATTAGATTGGATTCAGAGCTTCATTAATGCTTGTTTCATCACAATCATTATAATAAAATCACATGCATAACACAATTAAGAAATAAAGAATACTCTTATAATACTACTCAAACACATAGATTCGCTTTAAGAGTTATACGAATAGTGTAAAACTTAAAACTACCTCCACCGAAAAGGTGCGATCAAGCAAGCAACTTCCTCAATCTTGTGTCATCTTCGTTCCTCTCTCTCTCTACTCGTTCTCCTCTCTTTTTCTTCGGTCTTTGTTCTTTCTATTTTTCGTATTCAAAAACCCTCTTTCCTTTTACCCTAATTAGTAGATAATAAGAATGAAAGATTGGCAACATTAACCACTAATTAACTAAGGTTACCTCTCTTTAACCCCAAGTAATTAGATTATTAACTTAAACCCTCTAACTTGATAATTAAAGAAGGGCGAATAGTCAAAAAAGTCCATTAAAGTGTAAAGAAATCGGACCCGAACGGGGAATGCGTAGCCCGTGAAGGGCCGTCGGCCTGAGCGGTCAGTCCTGCTGTCAGTCGTAGGCAACAAGACGTGTTAATGTGGATGCCTGTCGGGCCGTCGAGCCTGCGACGGTCCGTCCTGCACTCCGTCACGACGTTCAGAGAGTCGATTTCAGTTACCCAATTTCTAGGATTTCTAAGTGTTTTGAAACGACCCCTCCACGCACGGTTCGTCGGGCGTGCCGTCCGGCGTGGCCTCCGTCACCTCTGCCAGTTTTCCAGAATAAAATCTGTTGCTCAAAAACGAACTAAACAGGTCGTTACAATAGATACCAATTTACCCATCGTTCGTCCCCGGACGATCACAAGAAGGAAACAAGGGCGAAAAGGAATACCTGAATATGTAAAACAGATGTGGCTATCTTTCTCGCCATATTGCTCCTTTCCCAAGTGGCTTCTTCAACGGGGTCGATTCTTCATTGAACCTTGATGGATGACCAATTCTGCCTTGACTCCCCAAATTGTGAACTTCTCTATCTAAAATTAGCAACCAGGCTCATCCTCTAAGACAAATTCATCAAGCAAAACTGAATCCCAACCGAGGTAAGGTAATTTCAATCCCATGTATCTTTTCAACATCGACACATGGAATACCGGATGTACTCATGACAGCCCTGGAGGCAGCTTAGCTCGTATTAAGCCACACTCCCCTACTCTCTTAAGTACTCAAAGGGACCAAGTACCTTGGGTTAGCTTGCCTCTTTTACCAAACCGCATCACCCTTTTCAGTGGTGAAACTTTCACACAAGGACTTGTTCCACCTCCATGAACTTAAGTCGCTAACCTTTCGATCTGCATTATTCCTTTTGTCTACTTTGCGCCGTAGAAGCTTTTCTTGATAGATTTCACTTTTCTATCGAATCCTCAAAAGATAAGTACCACAAGGTCTAACCTCGAATGCCTCAAACCCCCAACCAATGGGAGACCTACATCTCTACCCTACAATATGCTTCTAAGGGGACATATCAATGCTTGAGTGATAGCTATTATTGTATGAAACTGACCGCGTAGGGAAGAAGTATCCCAATGGCCCCCGAATGTCATACAACTGACGAAAGCATATCCTCAAACACTTGAATCCGTTCGCTCAGACTGACCATCGGTGCTGAGGGGAACGCTGGGGTGGGTACTAGGTCCAACCTAGTACCCAATTCTGATTGCATGTTTTCCAAAACTTAGAAGTAACTGCGTACCTCTCTGCACCTGATGGACAGTGGAACTACCATGCCAACTCGACAAATTCTGAGATTGTAAAGTTTGGCTAAATTCTCTGCATGTAAGTCACCTTAACCGGAATGAAATGAGCAGATTGTTAATCCTGTCCAACAATCACCCAAATGGAGGTCGAAAAACTTACAAATGTGGTCTTTGGAAGAACAACCACAAAGTCCATTGCAATGCTCTCCCATTTCCATTCCACGATGGGCATTCTCGGCAGTGTTCCTCCGGGCCTTTGGTGTTCCTACTTTACTTGTTGACCAGTTTGGATCATTTGGAAATTAAATCCACAATATCAGATTCATTCTTTCTTCCACCAACAACATAGTGTTGCTTTAGGTCCCGGTACCATCTGGTTGCCACCCGGAGGTATGAATACGGGAACTATGAGCCTCGTCCGAATAGTGTTGATCAAATCCTCGACGCGGGGGGTACACATAACCTTCCCTTAATCCCTCAACACACCTTCCTCATTCAATTTCGCTTTTTTAAGCCTCTCCTTGCACCACTTTATCTCGGATGCGGAATCAAAGTTTTCACATTAAACCTTTCCCTTAACTTGTCAAGGATAGGAAGATCTTGCCCTACAACAAGCTAAAAATCCTCCCTTCTCATTTACTTCTAATCTATAAGGCGTTAGCCAGAATTGAAACTTCTCTAGCCAATGGGCGCCTTAAAAGCTTGCAATGTGAGCTAGACTCCAATGTTCCCCGCCTTCTACTTAAAGCATCCGTACAACTTCGCCTTCCCCGGATGGTATAAAATAGTGAGTCGTAGTCCTCAGTAGTTCCTCCAACTCCTCTGTCTCAATTCAAATTCTCTCTGGTGAAAGAACATACTGTAGACTACGATGACCGTATAGACCTCACACTTAACCCCATATAAATAGTTGCTCATTTGCTTTAGTGCAAACATACGCGGCCAATCCCAAATAAGGAGGTTGGATAGTTTGGTAGTTACTTCATTGCATTTTAATTGTCTTTGAAGATAAGGCAATCACATTTTCTCTGACATTAGCATGCACCCAAACCCGAAATAAGATGGCGTCACATAAACAATGAAGTTCTTACCTTCCAATGGCAGGTGAGCATTGGTTGCTAGTAGTAACAGAGTCTTGAGCTTCTGATAAGCTCTCACACTCATCGACCATACAAATGGAACATTTTGCTTAGTCAAGTTGTACAGTTGGGAAGCAATAGAAGAGAATCCCGTGACAAATCGGCGGTAGTAGATAGCTAACCAACAAAGCTCCTTATCTGCTGACACAGTAGTAGGTCTTACCAATTCTTCACTGACTTCGATCTTAGAAGGATCCACCATCACCCATCCCATTAGAAACCAAGTGTACCAAGAAGGAATCATCTAGCAAAAATCGAACATGAGAGACTTTGGCATAAAGCTTTGTACTCACATCAAAATGTCAAAAAACAAGGAGCAAATGACGACGAAGGGCGGGGAGGGGGGGGGGAGGTGGGGAGGGGGGGAGAGGAGGGAGATAGGTAGGCACTCCTTACTTTTAGAGTATATCAGTATATCATCAATCAAACGACTCACAAAGCATACAAATATGGCTTAAAAATCCCATTCCATTAAACTCATGAACTCAAGCAGGGGCATTCGTGAAGCCCAAACGGACATTCACTACAAATTCGTAGTGCCATACCTGGTTCTAAAAGCAGTCTTGGCACATCCGGTACAAGTAGTTCACAATGATGATAAACCGGATCTCCAGTCATCTCTAGAGAAGAAACCAAGCACCTTGTAACTTGAATCGAACAAGTCATCAATGCGAGGAGAGAGGATATTGTTCTATAGTCACCTGTTCAACTGCCGGAGTTAGGCACATCCGAAAACCCATCGTTCTTCTTTACAAACAAAACCGGAGCACCCCAAGGAGATGCACTTGGTCTAATAAAGCTTTGCTCAACAATTACGTGAAGTTGGGCTGTTAATTATTCTTAACTCAGCGGGGCCATTCTATAGGGGGTATAGAAAGGGGCGTGTACCGGTTCAAATCAATACAGAAAGTTAATATCCCTGTCTGGGGCTATCCCGGAAGATCGGCAGGGAATACATCAAGAAATCAGGACACGAAAACGAACTCAATCGAAGGTTAACTTGGGTAGTGTCATCCTTGAGATGTGCCAAGGAAAGCTAAACACCTTTACAACCATTTCTTAGCACAGGAAGAAAGGAGGTGGTGATTACGCACCGGGATTGGAAGTGTATCACCTCCCACACCTAACGGATCTGTCCAGGCTTGGCTAAGTCACCGTTTTAGCATTACATTCAATGGATCGCAAATTGCGGATGAGAGCCAAGTCAACCCAGATTACATCAAATCAAAAACACTCTCCAGATAACAAAAATCTCATAAAGTGTATAATCCCTCACAAAGTTCAACAAACCAAGACCTATATACCCTTTCAATACCACAGGACTCACCCCGGAGTAGAAACACGAATAGGCGTATCAAGTATTCACAATGCTAAAATTTAGACAGTAGCAAATGGGAGATACATAAGAACATGTGGATCAAGGATCAAACAATACGGAAAAGCCATGCAATCACAGGACCAGAAGATATTGTGATGACAGCATCAGGGTTACGCCTCTGATTGCTACCCAGGGAAGGCATAACAATGGGCCCTCTTCGTTTTGTTTGTCGTTGGCCCCTCCATGTTGTGATGTAGGTGGCTCCAGTGTGCCCATATCCGGACGTCTTGGTGACACCATTTAACTCGACCACCCCGTCTCCGGAAAACGGCCCTCTACCAAGACCACCTCTGCCTCTAGTATTCGGGGGTCTATAAATCTGGTTTTGGAACAGTTCATTCTCATATGTCCGGCTTCCCCACATCCTTAACATTCTCTGAGTCGGGGCAATGGGTGTATTAGAGAAAGTTGTTGACCGGCTGAGGTGGAACCCCACAACAGTCTGTAGTGTGAAGACTGAATGGGTCGAACTGGAAGTAACCTCCAGATAACTTGTGCCTCTAGAGTAAGAACTATTAAACACAACCCCCATGTTCGAAACTCTTTGATGTCCGATTTGTCGTGGTGAAGTCATCTGGCTTATCCTTCAACCTCTACCACGAAAATCTACCACTCGTGGAGGATTTTACGTTAGCCGTAATTGTATGCTGAAATTCGCAATTTGATCAACCCCTTCACAAAAACAGGCGAATCGCTCTTGTGGACTGAAACATAGTTGGGTGGCATATTGGTAGTGCACGAAACTTAGCCTCATATGATGACCGACATCCTACTGCTTCGGCTCAAGAACTCGTCCTTTTCCTATCTCTCTAAGTCGGGGAATATATTTCTCCATAAACAAGCTAGAGAATGAGGCCCCAAAGTCATAGGTGGGTGCTCTGTTGGTTGACACTCAACATGGTGACGCCACCACATTTTTGGCGTTCCTGAAAACTGGTAACTCACGAACTAACACCAAACCGTTTTACTATACCCATCTGGTAGTAGCTATGACAGTAACCAGAAAATGTAAGCATCCTCAGATTCTGCACCCTTGAAGATGGACGGTTTCCAAATTCAAGAACTTACTAAAAAGTTCATCTGATAATTTGGCATATAGGCCAGTTAGTGTCAGGGTGGAACCGTGCCTATTGCTCCAATCTGAGGCATCCATACGAGGGGCCATAGTGGCTGCATGTCGTTATCCTCTGAAAACCGGATCCTACGGTGTTGGTGTAAGAAAACATTGGGGTGCCTGACCGCTGATCAGACAACCACTAAGATAAGCGAGCACCTGATTGATCATTCTGGGGTAGGTTGGGTTGGCATTTTCTCTCGTTATGTACTTGCTTCATTTCCCAACTCCCCTTGCTCTTATTACTTCTTCATTCGGTGGCAGGTCCGCCCTAGTACCAGAAGGGCTAGAGTGTTCGTTTCCCCTAGAGGAAATCCTCCCACGGGACTGCTCCGCGGCCTCTTGCCACTGTTCCACTTCGAGCTACAGCCCCCGTGGCTGGCTCAGATGCATTTATTGTTTGCTGAGTTGATGTTGGCGTAGTCGTTTGCTCGATGTTTAACCATCTGCGAAATAGAGTGAAGATGGCTCAGATACCAATTGTATCACCGTAGATACCAATTGGATCCAAGTATATCACGAAAGAAAGAAGAAGACAGAAAAGAATGGAATTTCTAAAGTATGGTAGCTCTCAAGGAACGTAAAGGGAGTCCCTCCTACAGCTACGTTCATAAGACTACTACTAGACCTGTGCTTGTAATGTGATGGAGACAACGAACCTATGCTCTGAGACCAAGTTGAACGACCCAAAAACCGCAGGTCTAATGAGCGGCGACTGGCCCCCCAATTTACCTACGATGTGAGGAACCAACCAATCTAAACTATGAAACCCACATATTACCCTCCGATAGTGAGGAAAGCCAACCAATCTAAAACCTTATCATTTCAATTAATAGTCAACATAAGTAATGCGGAAGACTTAACCTCATAATAAAGGACAAATCAATAACTTCTAAATCAAATTTCTATTAATTCCCCAAAATTGGAAGTCATCACCACAAGAGAACATCTTGATCAAATTACTAAAACTAAGATGATTCTAAGAAGATAAAATAATAAAAGCTAGTCTATGCGAAACTTCAAGGCATCAAAAAACATGAGGAAGGAGATCCAGTCCAAGCTAGAAGCATTAGTCACCTAAAGATCCGGCTTGACAAGAGATTGAACTACTGTTGAGTTCGAAGATGACGGCACGTTTGACTGCACTCCACAATAACCAAAGGAAAAATACAAGTAGGGGGTCAGGTACAACCACAAAGTTACGAGTAGGTATCATCGGCCAACTCAAATAGAAAACATATATCTCAGATAACACATAAAATCAACTAAATTCTTAACATGTGATAGCCACCAAGTACCAAACATTGTTTATATATCACCGATCATCTTATGGGGACATCAAGCCTCCATACATACATATTTGGGATACTGTTCTTTAGATTGAGTATATTTTCGTATCTTTCAAGAGTCAATTATCTTTATTCCTCTGGGTCCGGGTACGTGACACTCCGATCCACCGACTACTAGGTGTCGGAACGGACCACTCCGATCCACCCTAGTACGAGTGTCGGAAGTGACACTCGATCCCTAATCAATCTGTGTCGGTACGTAACTTGATCCCCTACCTCTACGTGTCGAGTTCGTGACACCCGTCCAAATAATTCTACAGGGGTGGATGTAGGTACGGACACTCGAGCCCCTACATCTACGTGTCTGTGTGTGCACACCGTCCCAACTAATTCGGATGTGTCGGTACGTGACACTCCGATCCCCTAATCTATTCTATTAATTCAGCAAGCCTCTTTTATACCAAGGCGTAAACATCTCATCACGTTCGTTCTAAAGCCTTCTTTTATATCAAGGCATCATCATTAAAAAGAGATTAGGTTTTTTTATCCAGATTTTGGATAATAGCTTCATCATGCTTGTTCATTCACATCCTGACGATATAAAATCAATCATGCATTACACACAATAAGCATAAAGTCAAGACCTCTATAATAGTACCCACAACACATATCAGTTCGCTATTAGGTTTACTCCGCATTAGTGTTAAAAACCATAACATACCTCCACGAAGACTGTGATCAAGCAAGAAATTCCTCCATTTTCTTGTTGTCTCTTGTTATCTTCTCTCTCTACTCGTTCTCGCTATATTTTTCTTTCTTGTATTTGGTCTTTCTATTTTTAGTATTCAAACCCTATTTTTTTACCTTAATTACGATATAATTAAGAATGAAAGATGGCAATAATAACCCACTAATAACTGAAGGTTACCTCTTTTAACCCCCAAGTATTAGACTTATTAACATTTTAACCCTCTAACTTTATAATTAAAGCAGGAAATAGTCAAAAAACGGTCCCTTAAAACGTGTAAAGAACATCCGACCGACTGGGGATTGGTCGCCCGTTGACGGGATCCCGTCTGCTGTCGTCGTATGCAACAAAGACTTATGTTTAAGTGGATGGCCTGATTGTGACGGGACCGTTCGAGCCGCGACGTCCGTCTGCCCACTCCGTCACGAGTTCAGAGAGAGTCGATTTCAGTACCCACATTAGATTTCTAAAGTGTTTGAAACGACCCTCCAAGACGGTCGTCGTGCCCGTGACGGTCCGTCGGGCCCTGCGTCACCTCTGCCCAGTTTTTCCGAATAAAATCGTGCTCAAAATGATAAACAGTCGTACAGGTTCATGGAAGGGTTTACTACAGTATGTGTGAGGTGGAGGCTTACAGTACAAAATTTATAGTAGATAATGATGAGGAGGCAATGAATAAGATTTTATAATGACATATGTGAATTGAAGCAAAATTATAAGCAAATTGATGAAGCTTACTATAATATCATATGACTTGGCTTCAATGTAACTTTTAATGTGTTATGCTTCTATTAGGATTTGTCTTGGCTTATATACTTGGTAAATATGCTTTCTTTGTGACCTTAAGGTTATTCATTCCACCAAGTATCACTAAAGGGTTTCTTAGGAGGTTGATAACTTAAAAGAAAAGGATTCACTGTAATGTGAAGGGAGCTCATTGTAAAGTTACCCGAAATGTTGCTTAAATCCTATATGTGATTTTATATGATGTTTGGATTTTGAATATGTCTACATAAAGTATGTGAATTATACAATTTCTATTGTATAAAGGATTTATCATGATTTACATAAAAAGGCATGAATTATCATTTCGAGAAAAATGTCCCTTTTATATTCATATTTTTGCATGGTTGCCATACTTAGTGAATTCTTTTACTAATTCCATTCTTCTCTACTTTTTACACAAGTGTAGCTTATTGATGCTTAAAGGATGTATATATGATTGAGGAAGTTGATATCTTATTCTAAAATTCAAGGGAAGGAATCCTTAAGTCAAAGGATTTCTTAATCACTAGTTTATTGTAAAGTATATAAAGTAATACATATGTTTTATCTTTTAAGGGTCGTTGGCGCTAAGATACTCTTAAGGTATTAAGTCTATGGTGAAATGAGGAATTAAATCTTAAGGATCTATGATGATATTATATATATATAATATATAATATATATATTAGTTAAGTTTCAGCAAATGATGGCTATGAAATGTTTTAAATTTTCCGGTAAATTTACTATGACAGATGCGATGAATGATAAGTATGGGCTTGTATAAGACCTCCAAGAGGTCAAGTATTCCATGTTACTTTTAGGGTGTTCTCCCAGAATGTTACAATTATCCTAAGATTCACTAATGTAAGACATGAAGAAGCCGCCCACACAGTCCCTCATGAACACCTTAGTGATCCTCAAAACTACCGGTGATAAGCATACTTCACACGGGTAACAAGCCCACACTCAACATCAAAGACACTAAAGGAACGTACCTACATTTAAGGATTTCACATAAGAACCCTTCTCCAAGACAAACTCCAAGTCACAAAGTTCAATGTGAACGTATCATGCAAAGCTACTACTCTCTCCAAGTGCTTCTTGAAGATTTCCCCAGATTAGGCACATCACAATCATAATTTATAAACTTCTTCATTCAATATGTAACCTTAAAATGATTTTTTGACATTTAAAATTAAGTCACGTAACTTCATTTACATAAAATAATGACCTATTCATTCACCCTCACATAAGGAAACACCAAGAATCCCTCCAAATGCCTACTTGTGCAATGGATAGATAGTGTCTAATACCACCACCAACCCCTTAGTAGCTACACCCCCACCCCCCCAAACCAATGTGAAGACAAGGATTGCAGTGTTTTGTGGGGCGTAGATTAACCGAAATACCAGGAGATCTGGAATGGAACCCGGAATTAAAACTAATGGAGGGGGTCATTCTTGAGACTTTACATGAGGTTTCCAATAGCTACTCCTAGGTGGGCCCATAGTTAATGGATAAGGATATTGATTTTTAAGTGACTCATTAATCTTTTAGCGAGGAGCACCCATTTCTAACGGTAAGTTTGATATATCATCTCTACACACGAAGTGTACCCACCCATTCATTAAATCATGTTGCTGCTAAGCATAACTCAACCACAAGTCTTAAACATTCATTACTAAATGTTAAGGGATACCTTATAGACAACACATCTCAACTCACGAACGGTGTCCATCCTCCAACCTATCTTAGAAATAACTTGGGAATAGTTAGGTTGCTACTAAAAACTTCATCTCAACTAACGAACAACGTTCAACCAAAAATTCTCTTCTTCTTACTATAGGTATAGTAGGGGTGGTCTAGACACTTCATCTCTACTCACAAAGTGTGTCCACCCTAAAATTCCCTAATCAAATTCATTAAATTCTTCCATTCATTCAAAGTGTGTGTGTGTGAGTACATGTGAGAACATCATTCACATAATAACCATTTTAGTAACATTAACTTCTAAACAAGGTTACACATTCATTCATCATATTTCACACTAGCATGTTTCGCATGTACACATATTTCACCTAGACATAATATATATAATTAAAGCTTTATACATCGCTAATCAACCGCACATCACTATTATACTTTATCACATATTAAATACCTTTCAAGGCATCTAACTATACACATTATAAATAACATCTTCATATACGTCAAGTTAATACACTTGCCACCAAAGGTGGACTATACTACTCAAGATCATTTTGATGGAAGCTAAACAAGGTATAACAACTTACACTTCATCTAGTTATTCACCTCCTTTTATAAATGTTTCACCGAAATAACATCATTAAATATCCAGGAAAATATACAGGTTACAAACATATGACATGAGAAAACTAACTCTAATAAAATTATCCTAGCATTAATCACCAAAACAAGTTTGTAATCTAAAAGTTTATAATAAGCATAGGCATTGTTTAATTGAGGTTTTGATATTAAAATTATAAACTAACACCAAGAACCATATTTTTCAATCCTTAAAACGTTTTCTTGAAAAAAACCCATGCTTAGAGTTAAACATAGAAGAAGTTGGAGTTTAAAACACTTTTGTAAATCTTTTTGGAATGGCTCCTTGAATGAAAGAAAATTCAATGATGAATTAACATACCTCAATGTGAAGAAACCCACGAAATTATGACGAATAAAATTTCAAAAACCTTCGTTTCTATCTCACATTGAGTACTAGCTTCTATCGATTTTGAGAGAGCTCTTTCTTGATAGAGGGGTTTTGGATACTTTAAAATAAAGTCTTGTGTATGTCTAGGACTATAAACCAACTTTAAATGCGCTAATCTTCCCTAAAAAAACTTACATGGTTCGTAAAATACTTGGGGTAAATTAACTAAAACACCCCATGCTCAGCCAATTTCTAGACAACTTTTACAGTGACCATCGATGAACCCCTAGCTACGCGGCGTCGCTTGATCGACGGGCCATCCTACTAGGGATGTAAGACCGAAAAGATGACCAAGGTAAAGTAGAGACTAATATGTTCGTCTTGATGTTATAAGGTCCTAAATATGTCTAATATATGGTATAGAGGCAGTAGCTAAAGTATTTGGTGTGTTTGAAGTCAAACGCCAAGGGCCGACTTTCTACGACTAAGTCACCTAAATGTATAAAATGTGTTCCTATGTGTTTATGTGTGTTTAATGGGTTTTAAGGTTCTTAGTATAGTTAAAAAAGCTTGTATATGCATTGTTTAAAGTTTTGAGTCGACATTGTATGTCTAGGCGAGTTTCATCTAGGTTTACGTGTTATTTTTGGATGAAATTATTGTTATAGGTGATAAAATTATAGAATATCATATTTGGGTTGGAAACTTCTGGAAATTATCCCCAAGGACCACGAAAGTGTCCTCGAGGATGGACCCAAAATCAGTGTGTAGGCCATACCAGGCAGACCCTGGCGATGGAGCACTCAATGGCTAGTCGTGGCTGTGACGCCCTGTCAAAGGGTCCCATCGTGAGGGACATAACCATGGGAGAATAGAGGAACCTTTTCAAGCCACTGTTGCCACCGACGGAGGCCTGTGACGACCCGTCGTGGTTGTGATGCTCCGTCTATGGCAGGAGTCGCACACATCTGTCTTCCTACGCAGGCTGTTGCTAAGTTAGGGGTGAATTGGTAAACTCACCCCACTTCTAAATTAATTCATGAACGGTTATATAAGGTTTATTTGGGTATTTTTATGAAGTATATAAATGGTAATCACATGGAAGATTTCAATCTTCAAAATCATATACCCAAAACACTTTTAAAATATCCAAAAACCTCCATTGAGGTCCAACATGAAGAGGAATCTTGGTGAGGGGAATTTGCATCGAAAATCTTCATAAAACTTAAGAATTATCATCCTTGAAGTATGTCTTTTGATCCTTGAAACCCGTTTCATCAAGGAGCCCAACTCTCAAGATGTTTTTCATTGTTTTCTAAAATGAATTGTCCAATTTCATGATTTAACCATGGGTTCTTGCATAAAGGATTTTCTAAACATTTAATTATGATATAATTCATATTTTATTGATTATTTAAGTCTATATTACCTATGAACCCATATAGATTGACGAAACCCTAGTTTTTTACAATAATGTGGGTTACTTCATATTAAGCTAATATTGATGAATTGTTATGTAGTTTCTTATGGGCTTTCTAATGATATAAGAATTGTATTCAATTGATATTTAATTGATCTTAGATATTTAAACCTAGATTGAATTGATGTAGATTCATTGAGTTTTATGATTATTGTTTAAATTATTATTCATGGCCATGGGTAAGAGCATTTTAAAGATAAAATGGTCGATTTAGCATTGAATTGAAGTGTGGATAAGGGAGTAAAGATATGCTGCCCGGTTTTCCTTAATTTTATATTATTTATACTTTTACATTCTATTGTGATTGGTATGGTCCACTTAAGGTGGCGCTGTTATTTGTTTTACTTGCAATTGATGTGGCCTTGTCGGCGTTACTTTATGCAATACGATGAGTATGGGCCTATTTGCAACTACTTGATGAAATGTGGCTATTTGGGTAGTTTATTATATGAAGCATGATATTATCTATCTATATGTCAAGTCATATATGTTTTATCCTACTTATGTTGCCTTAAGTGATCATGTTAGACTATGACTTTGACATTATGTGTATATTGTTTGGGTTAAGTAATGCTTATTCCTACTTGGATTTTTGATTATATGTGGAGTATATTAATAATGTTATTATTATATATAGTATGAATTGAAGATATTATATTGTTTCTATGTGTTTCTAGAATGACATGCATTTTGAGTTAAAAGTGAATTATATCTTATCTTGTCTTGGTTGACTTGTATCTCGCTTGCTTGATGTATATATGATTGTGAATATGTGATGTCTTGATTTACGGTTTTAGTACTCTTAGTCTTTAATGTATGATTAACATGTTACTTTAAATTATGATATGAGAGTTTCTTATGTGCAAACCTTTACTTAAGGGTAAGGTTAAGATTGATTAATGTGTAGGCCGAAATAAAATCCTACAATGTAAAAGAATGATGGACTTAAGTTTAGTTGGCTTGAATGGCATCATATTAATCCTTAATAAAGTCATCATGATCTACTTATCGCCATTGTAAGGTAGCGCTAGTGGACCTTCCTTGGTAGGTAAATGTAATTGGGTTATGAACTAGTTGTGGAACCCTTTTATGTGAACCAAATGTATAAATTACTCTATGAGAAAGAAGTCTAGCACCGAGTGAGTATGGTGAGGGAAAGTAGTTCTAGTTAAGTATGAGACTGGATTACAAAGTACGCTCTTCATATTCCATGTGCCTACATGGGATGCGTCAAAGTTCTACCATTGGCAAGTAGAACAACCTCATCAGAGTAGTATAGAACTCCATATTCCATTTCTAGCTATCATGGTCTATGTCGGTTATTGCGTATTCTCATTATTTAAAAATGTATTGGCATTTGAGGAGTTTATGGAGTTTTGATTTACTTATGTAGGTCTTTTGATAGACTTTAGAAGGAGAATGTTATATCACTTATATGTTGATGTATTATGTGAGCATGATTCTATCTTAGGGAATCTATAAGATCTCTTATGTGTGTGTGTAAGGGATTGTATGGTTAGTCGCTTCATAACTCACTAAATTGAGTCTTAGAGTTCACCTTTGGTGAAAGAATCATACCTTGATGTTTATGATTGCTTTGTAAGTATGTATGTGACTCATTATAGGTAATCTTAAGGGTCGTTTAGGATCATCTAGAGAGGGTGTATGGGCGGTCTCTCTTTGTGTGACTTAAGTGAATCTTAGGATGACTCTAAGAAAGTTACATGACAAAAGTATCTTATGTGTTTCTAAATTGATTAATAATGTTATTATGATTAAAATATGTTTTGAAAAATAGAAAAATGCATATTTCCAATAAAGTCTGTTTTCATAGTTTTTATGGATAAAGTCATACTTAGTACATTTGGTTGTAATAATTCTATGCTTTTATCTATCTATATAGTTCTTGGTAGGTGAGGAGCTTTGAGCATTTAAGACTTGGATTTTCGTTAAAGAGAAGTTGAAGTATGTCCTTACTTGACTTGAGGGCATATATGTGTCTCTTTATGTTTCCATTCAAAGTATTGTAATAGAGTAAGTATTCAAATATTCATATTTTGAAGTATGGGACGTGTCCCAAATATACTTGTGTATTAAGATGATGAGATTGAGACTTAGTATTTTCTATTACTTTTATATGAAAGAGTTTTTGAAGACTATATTATGTTTTGTGAAAAGGTTTAATTCCGCTCTACTTTTAACTATGTATATGAAGTGAATGATATGAAAGAGGCTTGTCCAAGAACTCCGAGAGTTAGACCACGCCGGTTACAATCCAAGATTATACTGTAACTTCTAGGGTATTTTTTTGGGATGTGAAAGGGACATTGATTGATTCAGAGGCTGGTTTAAGGAGTTTTAGCTCGCACCACTAAGGGTGGAGGTACACCCTAATATTATGGGACATCGACTGGTGTACAGTCCGTAGGTTAGGAGTCGTAGGTTGCATAGTTTTTGCATTCTGCCTAAATGTTAGGGTCCTTATCTAGGTCGTTGGTCCTAGGTGGAGTCGTTCACAGATGTTAAACCCCTAAACATCGTAATCTAGGTCTTATGTTTCTTCCACACAAATTTAGACCCCAAATAACACTCCAAACATATAAACGTGAGACTCTCATTTAATTGATTATCATTAACATGCTTCATTCATACATTCATGTATGTTTGTGTAGATACATTAGCAAGCCTTTGACATCAACACATTTAGACACCACATGATCACACTTCAGTAGTCATATACATAGCATCATAACAAAGTAATAATATGCACTGTAGAATCACTTCAAATCCCTCATAATCATACACTTATCATCATATAACATACATCATGTTCATATCCTAATAATACATTAATTACTTATGTACATAAGTAAATAACCCTAGGATTTATTCCTTTAAAGTACACATTTACTATGCGTAGGCTAACTCTCATTCGCTTAGTTACACTAGTACACATATCATATCATCCCTGATAAGATGCATCTTTTTACTTGCATTCATTCAATTTGCATCATGAACATATTATACTTATAGTTAAGCATGAGATGTCTTTTTTATTAAATTAGTCATTATGATCACCTAAAAGCAACAACATTAATATGGAGTAAACCACTATTCAAGGATCACAACACTTATACCATATACTTCAAGTCATAAACAACTCACATATAGAGTATTAAGGATGATAGACCACACACACATAATATATCATAGGAGACAAGAACATATTCCACATTTTCATAATAGACTCCTTATATGCATAAGATCACACATTCATATAAGATTTCATAGTACGGGTTAATTCTACAATATTATTCATCACAATAAAAAAGGTAGACCATGCCTAACCCTAGCAATATCATTCACATATAATTAACATCATCAATACACCTAGATCATGATATTAGAATTGAATGCTATTCATATAAACTTCAAAGACATGATAATCATCATATCAATCAAC
Organism: Solanum habrochaites; assembly: GCA_027704765.1. Classification (NCBI taxonomy): domain Eukaryota; kingdom Viridiplantae; phylum Streptophyta; class Magnoliopsida; order Solanales; family Solanaceae; genus Solanum; species Solanum habrochaites. The sequence goes on along the minus strand of JAKWJA010002497.1, from coordinate 51,287,375 downwards.
TTCACATTCATTGCCTTAAAGGACATGATCACAATATATATAGATAGAAAAGAATGTAAACACCGCCACTAAAAATGGATTATACCATACAACATCAATCTAAGACTATAATTATGAATTTAGGTCAACTTACCAATTCTCCAAGCTATGATCTCTATAGACCAATTCTTAAAAATTCATAATAAATTGATTTAGAAAGAAATAGGATTAAACAATACATTAATATCTTATCACAATTCAATCAACATCTAATCAAGATCACATGACTCACATTATAGGATAAATTGAGAGATTAGGGAGATCATGGGTTCTTCAAGGAATTGCATTGATGTTCGTCTTAAAAGCATTAATTAATCATAAATTCATAATTAGAATGACTTATAAACAATTTGACAATGAACCCATGGCTAGATTGAAAGATAGTTATTTTGATTATCGAATCATATTGGAAAACCTATAATGAAAGTCCTTAGATGAATTTTTAACTAAGGATCAAGGGTTACCTACCTTGATACAATAAAATACAACAAAAATATTTACAAGAACAACTTGATATCCACCCTCTAGGTTGATCTTGAGCTTTGCCGTGAATGGAGGTTCTAGAGAGAGTTTATTTATAGAGGGAAAAGTTTGACTTGAAGAATGAATTCAAAATTAGGGATTTATTATTTTAACTTAATTAAAATACCCAAAAATATGAAAAATAACCGTCCATCCTGTAATTGGAACATGGGTGAATTTATCAGTTAATCCCTTGGTTGGTCGTGTCTTAACAGTTTGTTGTAGGTCCATTCGACACGTTTAAACGAAGTGGCATCATCTGGTTGACGAGCCATCTTGCACTTCATAATTTGTTATTCATTAACCCTTATTTTGGGGCTAAGATCTCAAGACTATGTGTGGAGCCACGCCGTTATAGGGCCCTAGTTAAATCACTAGGCGTCGATCATGAGCGTTGTTTGACACTGCCTTGGCAGATTTTTGCGAACCATTGGGTCTTCCTGAAGGCTATTTTTGGGGTGGTCCTGGGCAGTTGTCATGGATATATCGACACTTAACATGATTATTTGCATTCTAAGATACCCCCCAAATCATTTTCAGTCCAAACAACACACAAACACAAGACAAACATACAACGACACATCATTATACAATTGACTAGTTTTCGGATGTCTTTGTCATCTTTTGACATTTGACCTCAAGCCTCGTAAAAGTAACCCTTAAAATTTGTGACACAACTTATAAAAAATATATAAACTCTTATGTCACATATGAGGCTCTAGATTATCCTACTTTATTTTGAGGGTCCTAACAAATTCATTTCTAGATTTTGGAAGCATTCCAATGTGTCCTAGGTACCAAGGGGAAACACATTATCGCATTTCATCCAAAAATGGATTATTTTTCTGAAAGAACCATCGAAAAATTTTAGGATATATTGAGGGCATCTGTTATTTACTTCAAGTGTAACTCGGATGACCATTTATCATTGGTTGATTTGCCTACAATAAGAGCTACCATTAAAGTATAACCATGTCACCCTTTGAGGCTCTTTATGGGAGGAGATGTTTATATTTAATTGGGTAGTTTTATGTAGGTGAGTTTGCTCTAATATGTTTCAAAGCTATCTACGAGGCTATAGAGAAAATCTATCTTATAATGGGTCGTTTAAAGGCAGTCCAAAGTCGACAAAAATATTATGCGGACAAGAGAAAAAGGGGAATTGAGTTTATTGTAGGTTACTTGGTCTATTTAAAGATTCAACCCATGAGAGATGTGATAAGATTTTGTGAAAAAAGGAAACATAGTCCCGGGTATGTGGGGCCGTATGAAGTTGTGAATTGCATCGAAAAAGTTTCCTATGATTTAAAATTACATATTGAGTTGGATTCGGTGCACTCGTTGTTCCATGTGTCAATTCCCAAGAAGTGCATAGGTAATTCGGTGTTTATCCTTCCTTTAAAATGCTAAGAAGTAAGTGCTAACCTTTCCTATGAAGAGGTTCAAGTTGATATTTAGACAGGAAAATGAAGAGGTTGAGGAATAAATAATTAGCTTTTGTGAATATTTTTTGGATGAACCAACTAGTGGGGAATCCTAATTGGGAGGCCGAGGCCGACCTGAAATCCCGACATCCTCATCTTTTTCCCTTCTCTTCTAGTCAAGTTAGAGGCTAGTAAACTCTGCTATTTTTTTTATTTTGTAGGGTATTAAGTGTGTATTGAAATGATTTTCCTTTCATTATGCATGATCTTATGGAAAATTCATGTTTCATATATTATATGAGCTATATATTCTTCATACTTGATTACATGTTTTGTATATTTAGTAATATGATGTTTCTTGTTAACTTGCTCTAGTATGAAGTTATGAAACCATATAGTGCTTCTTGTTGAATCTGTGGAGCCATATGAAATTGTGAAAAGTTTGGTAGTTGTCATGATTTCTATCTTATAAACGGTGCTTTGTTATGTTGAGAAAGGAGTGAATTTTTCGTTTTTTTTTTATTTAACTATTTTTTTTAGTGTGATAGGTTAGTTGAGATGCTAGTCTGGAGTCGTAGTTTTGAAAAAGATGGTTAAATTGTCATTCCAGAATGAATATTCCCCAAGGGGCGATATTATTATACCTCGGAAATCCAAAGACCTAGACTAAAGTCTCAGCTAGTGTAAAATTCTATAAAAAAGTGTTCCAAGGCCTAAATGAAGGTAATAAACTTGATTACAAAGTATTCAAGCCAAAACGTTAATGAACGACCACGACGTCCGAAGACTAGTGAAAGTGACTAAGTGTGTCTTTAGGTTTTGTGTGAGTTTGAAGAGTCTCTTAAGGGTCAAACTATGTAAAAAGTCCTAGGGTACTCATTAGTTAATGTTTAAGTTCAAAACATCCGGGTATGACACTACAAAAACCACCATAAGGGTTCTCGAGGAGGACCCAAACATTTGACCCTAAAAGATGTCAAAAAAACTGTATAGCCACTAGGGGATCGCTGAGTCTTTGATGGATTCACGCCCCGTCGATTGTGATCATGAGTGTATGCTTAGACCCCACCCTCATGGACTTAAAAATTCAGCCTCTATCCTAAACAACGTTTGACCATTACGGTCCGTTATTTGGACGATAGTGCATCGACGGGGTCTTGTCGATACACCCCTATCTCGATGCCTCCCCGCGCCTTAAATGAGGGTGGTCGGGTAATTAAAATATTAATTAATTAATTATTATGGATAGATAAAATTAGTTATTTTAGGACTATATAAGCACCCTAAGTCATTAAAGTAACTGAACACCTCATAAATCTCAAAACCCAAATACCACCCATTTCCCATTAGTTTCTCCACGTACTAAAAATATTCCCATTGATGAACAACGTAAAGCTTCTCTGGGGATTCAACATCAATTATTTCCACTATAAAACTCTTAGGATTAACAAGGTATGGAAGTTATTCACTCATGTGACTACTTTCCCTATGAGGTTCTCCAAATTTTGGTTTTCAATGTTCTTGAAAAGTCTAGTTTTAATCAAATTTTGTGGGTCTATTTTATAAATTTAATTGTGTAGTCTTCATTAGATTATTAGTGATTTTTCAGAACCGTGAATCCTATTTTTCTCTTAACGCTAAATTCTAAATTGAAGATTATGATAAAGGGGGATGAAATTTAACGTGTTCTTGTATAATTTACATTTATATGATGATAATTATTGAATTATTTGTGAATATCATCGACTTTAGGGTGAGGTCTTTGATGCGATTTTTAGAATACATTTTTAAGACTTTAAAGATTATGAATACTCTATTTGTTAATGTGGTCATCTTCTTGGTAATGTTGTTCAATTGAAATATAAAAGATGAAGTTATGAATGTATGATTAGCTTATGAACATAATGGATGTGATATTATAGCAAGTGTATGATTATGAGGGATTGAAAGTGATTCTCTTTTGCATCTTATTATTATTATGACGTAATGTTCTCACTTCTCACTTTATGTTGGGTTATGATGAAAGGAATTTATCATTCTAGAACCTAGGAGTTATGATCATTTAATATGAGGGATTAGTCTCCTAAGATTTATGTTATAAACTAATTTTAAGGACGACTTAAAGATACTTCAAGAAGGGAATTTATCTTAGCACCGAATGAGCTAGGCATTGAGAGGTGTCCCTCCCAACGAGGAAGGTAGGTTCACCAAAGGTCACATGAGGTAGAAACTAGAATGCATATTATCATAAAGCGAGTTTATAGTAACAATATCCAAGTTCCATGACTATGTACCCCCATAGAAAAAATAGCTAGTAGATCCACGTAAATGTTATTATGATGTATATATCCTACTTTTATAAGCAGGATGCGCTCCTTTCACTATGATGGTTGACACTGGATTCCATTTTTAGCACACATTGAATCATTTTGGTTATGTTTAAGTTTCCCAAAAGTAATACTATATGAATGAACGTAAGAAGATGGATAATAACTAGGATGCCTTGAGTGGCGTACTAGTGAAGGTAAGGGAATGTGACATTACCTATACATTGCACATGTTGACCTCGAGGGAATAATTCCTAGGCTAGTTTCTTTAGATACATGTCTTATGAATGAAATGTCTAATGTTGATTCTATATAATGTTGGTCTGATATGATGTTGCTTTAACTTTATATACTTTAGGTTAGTCTAGATTGCTATATATGATGTTTGCTATACTTATTATGATGTAATATGATTTAAAGGCAATGTTTATGGTGTCTTTGATAGTTTACTTAGTTTATGTAGGATTGTGGGGCTTCACATAGTCATTGCACTAGTTGAAATGAATTCGGATTATGAGTAAAGTCTTGTAATGTATTGATCAAATGTTGCTTATGGATTTATTACGATGTTCTTATTGAACATGTAATATGAAAATGTCTTATTTTGATATGTTATAGACTTGTCTATGTTCTTGGAATGTGCAGGAAAGCTTTAAAGTAACTTGGCATGCTTATAAACAAAATATCCCTTTATGCACATTTTAGAATTATTTACTCTCATTTTTTTACATACTTAGTACATGTGATTTGTAATAACCCATATTCTCTTATATTTTCTATGCTAACCATAGGTTTGGGCTATTGAAGTTATTCCACTCCATATTTAAGAACATTGATTGATAACCCTAAGTTGGTGATTCCTCAAGTCCGAGGTTGAAGAAGCTTAACTATAATTTCTACATTTTCTATTCCAAATACTTTATAGTAATTTCTATAAAAGACACATGGTAATGTTGTAAAGGTTATGTCCCAAATCTTGTACTCTTATGTAACAAGGTTTGTGTGAGACGTTTGTAGACTATTTTTGATGAAATAAGAAGTCTACGTGAACTTCAATGTAAAGTTTTTATTATTTCAAAATTTTATTATTTTATAAAATAATATGATGTATTCTAGAAGCTTGTCTACGGACTATTCGAGGACTTTAATTGTGGTTACGTCTAGGGGGTACTCCCATGTCGTGATAGACCAAGAAGTTCGGAAACTAGGATTTTTTGTGGTAGTGTGTCCTTGTATATTTTCCATCTTTTTATGAGTGATTTGGAGTGTATGTTAATGGGGATGACCCTAATACCTAGAGGAGCTTATTAAGAATAAACCTTTTGGGCATGACATCCCGAGGACTAACTTAAGGGCCATCGAGGAGGACCCAAATGATAGGGCAAGAGGCATCTTTGGCAGCGTGTGGGCAGTGAGTCTAGTAAAGTAGTCCGCGTCGCAGAATTGCTTCTCCACAAACCAAAATAATTATCTGCGTCATGGAGACAAAGAGGACCATTTTTTTCCAAAAATTATTCTCAAAATTATGTGGAAACAACTTTTCATCATGGACTTGTTCCCCGGCGATAATTACTTAAATGAAATTTATGTTTGACTTTCTCAAAAAGTTCTTATGAAAGTGCGCGGTTTTTTGGGTACCTTAGGGGTTTGTTATAAACATTATTAAATTCATTTTTACCCTCATTCTCATATCAGAACAGAATTACATAATGACAAATCAAAAATCCAAAACTATCTTCTCTTCAAAAATTCTCTGAAAACTTTGTGGGAGGCCAAACTCAAGATCAAGATAGAAGATTAATTTTAGATTGATTTATTCTCCAATTTCATGGATCTTCAATCAACCAAATATGGTGCCCCTTGATCCTTTGATAAACTTCCATCCAAGAGTTGTATCAATAATTTTCAAAAAAGGGTTTTGTATGATCTAATCACGCAATATAATCTAAACATGAGTTCTTTGTCAAAAGGTTTTCAAAGACATTATTATGATTAATTAATGTTTAATAGGATTTTTATGATTATTATCAATATAATTCCTTGAAGAACCCATGATCTCCTCAACCTTTAAATTTTGCTTATGAAGTAGGTCTTGTGATATTGATTAGATGCTATTTGAATTATGCTTATATAATAATGTATTGTTGAATGCTATTGATATATTTAGCTATTGATTATGAATTGTTAGTATTTATTTATGATTGATCATGGCTTGGAGAATAGGTAGGTTGACCTAACTTCTTGTCTATTGTCTTGGAATAAATGTTGTATGGCTTGGTACACTTATGGCAGTTGTGTTTAAATTCTTGTATATGTATGCATGTTGTGAATCGATGTATAGTAAATTATTATTATAATGATCATGAGAATAAAAGTTTTGTGTGTAGTCTTCAATGTTATTATCATGATTTAGGTGCCTTGATAATGTGAAGTATACTGGAAATGATGATGTTAGGGAAAGGTATGCTTTATATTCTTGATTTTGATTGGTACTATTGTAGAATTACCCTACCTATGTAATTCTATATGAATGTGTGATCCATAATATATTAGGAGTTGCCAATTCAAATGTTTAATTTGTTCTTGTCTCTTATTATGTAATATAGGTCTTTGGATCATAGGCCCTAATGCTCTGTATGTGAGTAGTTCACGACCTGAAGGATATTGTGTAGGTGTTGTGATCCTTGAAGGGTTGTTTCCTCAATAAAAATGTTGCTGCTATCATGTGATCATGTTAACCAATGTAAATACAAACATCTCACGGATAACTATGACTATAATATGTTCATGGTTTAAATTGAAAGGTTAATTCTCATATGCACTTTTATCTCTTATTATGCATGTAAAGTATATGACTAATGAAATATGACTATATGTTGTCTAAAATAGTGTATGAGAAAGGCTTTTTGATATGTGCACACATACACACACATGAATGTACGAATGAAAGATGTTATGATAATCTAGTGAATGAGAGTCTCTTGAAAGGTTTCCTCGATTGTACCGTATACTAGTCTATTTTATGGATTTTATGATTATCTTAAAGGACATTCTCACATGATTTTTTTATGAAAGGAAATTTTCATCATATAACTTATGTGCTATGTATACGTTATATAAGGGGTTAATCTCCTAAGGCCTATGTTATGAAAAAATGTCTAATAAAGTGTTAAAGGATTTTAAAAAAGGGATTTTAACTTAGCACCTAGTGAACTTTAAAATGAAAAGTGTCTCTTCAAGAAGAAGCTTCTCCCAATATTCACATGAGATGGAAACTACAATGCGAGCTATCATAAAGAGGTTTTCTAGTAAATGCCTCCTAGTTCATCAACTATGTACCGCATTGGAACCTAGAAAATTGATCCACGTAGATTCAATGATGTTGTTGATGTCCTAAATTGTGAAGTAGGACGCCCTCATTTCGGTGTGAGGGGTTGATACCATGTTCCATGTTTATCTCACATGGTCAAATGTCGTTTAAGGCAAAGTTTCCCAAATGTAATATGAAGAATGGAAGTAAGATTATGAAAACCAAGAAGCACTACCTACGAGATGTAGCTTAGTGTGGGTAAGGGAATAGGAATTTACCTATACATTGCACAAGCAGCTCTTGCGGGGAATTCTAAGGAAATTTCTATTGGTATACATATCCTATGTATGACATTATTATGTTAAGCATTCTGTTATAATGATATGCATGGTGTTGGTCTTATTTTCTACATGTAACACCTTAAAATAAACGAAGGTGAACTAGAGCTTTGTGAATATTTCTTGAGTTAGTTTTATGATTAAGTGATTTATAATGATGGTCTTGGGCAGTGTCTTATGTTCGGTGTCGTTTGGAGGTAAAACATAAAGGAACGTCCATGACGTTTGGAAAATATGCCTTACAAAGTGCATGCGTGTTCTCATATGTTTCAGTAAGTTTTACATAATCATTTTCATCGAAATTGATGTCTGATGTTACTAAGACTTAGATTACATAGAATAGGGATTTAATTTCTGGGTACGACTCTATCTAGGACCCACGAGGGCCCTAGAGGGGGACCGCAACTCTAAGACAAAAACTGCCAAATACAATGTCCATCAACGAGCAAGTCGACGACCAGTAGACAAGAAGACGACTCGTCGAACAATTTTATCTTTTGGAAATGAATGCCTGCAGGTTTAGGTTTTGCAGACCCAAACCACGATCCCTCATCAAAGGGACGTTGGAGCAATAGCGCTCCGTCATTGAGAGGCGTCTTTGGTGGACTGCAAAAGTATCTTGTCTGTTGCCTTGAACTGAGGTGTTTTGTAAATTCACCCCAAGTATTTTATGACCTATGACCATATTTTTAGTATTTTTAAGGTATATTAAAGTGGTTTTAAGTACTAGACCTAGACAAGACACAAACTTTATCGAAGTCTCCATTGGAGCTAAGACACAAGGAGAAGTAGGTGGGCTGGTTCAGATGTGTTTCTTCACTAGAGGTATGGTAGACATCCTTGAACCCCCTTCCATTCGAGGAGTCATTGCTTAAATATTTTTAAAAGGGTTTTCAAATTCTATCTTCTCCTAGTTTTTATTTTAAGCATGGGTCTTCATGTTAAAGTGTTTTAATGATTCAAATAGGTTGCTTCTAGTATTAATTGATTATTTTACAGTCAAAAACCTAATGAACTCATGCTTATGCACATTTTCAACTTTTAGCTTAAGAAATGGGTTAATTGAACATATTTATGTAGTATTTGAGAATTGGTTTCTTCAGTTGTTGATATGGTCTAGCTACTTCACTAAGGACATTATTATGATGAATTATTGAGGACTTGGTAATAGATGGTAAAAGCTTGGTTAAATGTTGAGTTACATATATTGCATACTCTTATTATAAATTGTTTTTGAGTTGCATGGTCATGTTTCTTGGTGGGGATGTTTACTTGATGTATTTCGATATATATGTTTGGTATGTATTGTGAGTATGGCTTTGAAGGCCTAATATGTGTATTTTAGTGAAAATGATGAGATTCATTTTGATGTGCTTTATGAATCTTGAATTGTATGTCTTGTTTAAAATATTTCTAAATCAAATATGTGTATATCTTGAGCATACTAGTATGTTATAAATTATGAATGAAAGTGTAAGCATGCCTAGAATTCATTGTTAATGAATGTCACGATTTATATGAAAGGTGTGCCCTCATGTACACGAACACACTTTGAATGAATGAATGAATGAATGATTGAATTTAAATAATGTGAATGAAAAAGGAGAGTTATGTGTGAGTAATCATTGTTAGTTGAGATGAAGTGTTTAATAGAAACCTAGATACCTTCCGTTAGCTTTCTAATGTAGGTTTGAGGATGCTTACCCGTTGTGAGTTGAGATGGGATTTCCAAAAGTTATCATTGATCTTTCGAAAGGGGAGTCTTGGTGTGTTATATGAAATGTATGAACTAAGACTCCTAAAAGAATGCACTACTTAGGGTAGGTGGTGGTATGGGACACTATCTATCCATTGCACTAAGTAGACCTTCCGAAAGGAGAGTCTTTGTGGGTTCTATATTGTGTTTTAAATGAAATTAGATAACTAAATGTCTAATGATAAGGAAATATGTTAAAACTAAGTTCTATGTGATAAAATTAGGAGTGACTAATATAGGGTGCTTAATCTAAGTGAATCCTCAAGGAGCATTAACTGGGAGTAGTAGTATGGGATGCTACTCTCACATTGCAAATACTGTAACTTATAGGTCCTATTTGAGAAGGGCACTTTCATGAAATCCTTCTTGTATGAATTTCTTTAAAATATCTAACCAAGAGTGTGGATTTGTTCTCCCGGTTGAAGTAAGCCTATGGTAGGTAGTCTTAAGAATCGCTTTGGTCTGTCATTAAGGGGGTTTATGGGGGGTCCCTTCTTGTCTAACATTAGGAAGTCTTAGGATAAATTGGTTAGGGAAACCTTACGGGAAAATGAGTTCACTATGCTTACGAGAAAATGGTCAGTGTAATGTTATTCATTGTAATGTTCATTGTAATATTTCTTAATGTTACTGTAAAGCATGTTGTGCTTATAAAATTATGTGATATCTTCTTTATGTCATAAATGAGTGATTCATACTATTTAAACTCTTAAATAATGAAGGATTTATCAATTTTGCATGAAATCTTATTTTACTAAAATGTCCCTTTTCACTTGTTTTGCATATGCCATACTTACTACACTATTTTTTACCAACCCCATACTTTTCTAAACTAAATAAGTATAGGTTGGAGTCGTTTGAAGACTAGTTGATTATCTTGGGAAATATAATCTCAAGACTATGTATGTCCTCATATATTCAAGGCAGAGTCGTATTTTATTAGTTTCAATTCTAAAGACTTATAATGTATTTTTCATTTAATTTAAAGGGTTGTGTCCCTAAGATATTTATATCGTGTATTTTAAGTTTGCTTGTGTAGACGATCAAATCCTTAGCTTTTATGAAAGATGTTTTCTTCATTAATTTATTTGTGAAATTTTAATTCCTCACTACTTTTCATGTCCTATGTAAAGAATGATAGCAAAGGCTGTACAAGCCCTCTGAAAGAACAACTACGCAAATTTTTCCGACCTATGGGTGCTCCCTTATTCTATGGGGTACTTTCGGGTCGTTACACTACATGATGAAGGTCTTCAATAATATGAATGTTGTTCGCTATACTTTTCATTTTGATGTGTGAAGTAAAGGCAATTTTTGTGATCTCCTTGATATGTTTACTTAGTGTGTGTGAGGTTATGGGGTTCACATATACATTACACTACTAGATTTTGATTGGAATTATTTGTATGGTCCTATTATGTATTTGTGAAATAAAATTTAAATATGGAATGTCCACTATAGTTCCATTAAGATGATATTTATAGTAAGGTCTTGCATGTTGCCTTTAGAAGTACCTGAACACTAAATGGGTTATGCTTATGATATAATAAATGAATGGGTTCTAATATGAGCTCTATGAAGTATATGTTTAAGGTTAAATGCATGTGTTGTCACTTTTTAAATATGACGTGCCTAGTCTAGGATGACTTTATAGGAAAACTTGGTATAAATAGTTTTATGGGATTCTACGTGCATATTGAACTAGTATGACTTAGGGTTTTCTTAGGTGATTGTTCTTGTGTGAAGGTTGTAACATTCCGGAAAATTTCAAGTCTAATGAAGATCCCAATGGGTATTTAAGAATGTTTATACGGTATACATAGGCATTCCTATGCCCAATATTGAGAAATATTGGGCATAGTATAGAAAATTGGCTTAGGGGTATTAGCTGATTTCTATATAAAACCAAATAAGCCAAATATTGGCCATATTAGAAATAATTGGCTTAAAGGTTGTTAGCCTATTTTTCAAAGTATTAATGAGAATGTTTAAGAAATAAACCTTCAATGAAGACCCTAAGATAATAAGAAAATGACATCTCAACAAATCATATGAAGTACGAGGAATTCAAGTGTCAAGCCTAGCACCTTTCCACATGACTATTTAAAAGGATCATGTAAATTGAGAAGTGCCCAAAGACACAGTGAGGGTCCTTGGTACAATAAGTAAATATTACAAATAAAACATAAAGAATAGTTAGTTAGGAAAGTACAACAAACCCATGTGCAAGCACATGGGCAAGAGAAGAGAGAAATGGCAATAGATGGGACAACACCTTAACCAAAATTTGGTTAGGGGTAGTAGGGGCAGGCTTTGCACATGGGTTTCACCCATTGTGGTTTCCGATCTCTATACCAAATTCTAGAACCTAAAACTAATTCCAGTTCACTAAATCTAACTAGGGTATAGAACAAAAACAAAAGAGTATCTAGACACCCGCAACCTAAGACTTATATTGAAGGATACAACCTAGTAGCTAGTTAATAAGAAAGTAGTACCTAACCTAAGGATTGTACAAAGGGTTGGTTATTATGGTCTTAAAGGACAGAGGGATACTCTATTAGTTTACCCTAGGTTACTTAATACGTAATTTAGCGCTGTAATTAACTACTTTAAAAGCGGGAAAAAACCAAAGCACCCAAAGAAATTTCGATATTTTTTGTAAGAATACGAAGAAGACAATTCTACTACCGAACCTAGGATTGGTCAACAAAATAAATTGGTATGGCTGATAAGGGCGTTAGGGTAATTTATTAATTACCCTAGGTCATTTAATAATAAAAGTGTAATATAAATTATAAATTAAGGTGGTAAAACCGAAATTCTTACACTTACCTATTACAACTCAAGAAACATCCTATACCTAAACCTAGGTTGCTTCCAAGATGCGTTAAGTAGGATGGGTTATGAACTTGTTACGCAGGAGATGCCGTCTTAGTGGACGTGATTTTGAATTAAATTTATGAGAAAGTGAAGGCTAGCACCGAGTGAATTATGTGGCCAAGGACATGTAGTTCTAGTTAACCTATGAAGACTAGGATTTACAATGTATGCTTTCATATCATTACTATGTGCGGACCATGGGATAGTCTAAGTTCGACCATTTGCAACGTTATAGAACAACCCCATAGGGGTTATAGGAGAGTAACTCACGGATTCCATGTTTTTCTATCATGGTCATGTTCGGTTATTGAGATTCTCATCATCATGAAATACCTATCAGCAGTAGGAGAAGTTTATGAGGGTTCAGTGGTGCGTCTATGGGACACATTAGACCATTGCACAAAGACTTTGAAGGTCTTATTTGGAGTTCCTATGTCGTTCTAGACTATACTTGAAGTCCTTTATGTATGTATGTTTGTCTTATATAACCTAATGTGACTAATGACTTATTAGAAAGTTTTTAAAGCAATAAGTTACTAACAAAGTGACTGAAGGAGTCCTTAGCTAAAGGTGAAGAGGGGCCATAAGGAGATTATCTCACTTCATGTAACCTACTACCTGTGTATGAGCCATTGAAGGAAGCGACTCTAGTTATGGAATATATTTGGGTTGTAGGACATGATGTAAAGCCTTAGGTAGACTTAAGGACATTTAGGTATCTTAAAGAGGGTCACTATGGAACTTTATATTCTTGATTTATTTCAGTAGGTCTTTTGATAAGCCTTTAAAAGGTGAGAATGTCAATCATCTATGTGTTGGAGTGAATTAGTAAAGAGTGATCCCTATTCTGGGTAGTCTATAGGAATCTCTTAGTGTGTTGTAAGAGATTGATGGTGTGGTCGCTGGAACTCCACTCAAGTGAGACATTAGAGTAACCTTTGGTTAGAGAATTTTTTACCTGAGGTTTATGAGCTTTTGTAAGTGTGTATGTGACTCATCATAACAATCTTAACTGTCGTTTTAGGCAAATTAGAGAGGTGTATGGGAGGTCTCCTTGTGATTTAAGTGCATATTAGGATATTGCTTTAGGAGGAATGAACGACGCTAGAATAGAATTGGTTAATGGAAGGTCAATTGATTCACTGTAACAATGCAGGAACTCACCGTACAGTGATTCGGGTTAAATGGAAATTGTTCTCTAAAAAAGTGATATTTTGTTTAATAATTTTCCTATGTGTTCCTAAGTTGTTAAGTGTTGTTCTTATGATTATAATATTATTTTTAAATGAAACATATTTCCAACAAAAGTCCGCTTTCATTAATTTTTATTCATTAAGACATACATAGTACATGTGGTTGTACTAACTACATGCTTTTATATATATATATAGTTCTTGGTAGGTGAGGACCTTTGAGAAGTGAGACTTGGACCGTAACATTCTTTCAAGAGAAGTTTATGTAGGTCCTCACTTGACTCAAGGGCATATATGTCTTTATGTTTTCCATTTGAAGTATTGTAATATATTAAGTATTTCTATGTCGTATTTTGAAGTATGGATTGTGTCCCAAGTATTATTATGTCTTGATATGATGAGATTTAGGCTTAGCATTTCCTAATACTTTTATATGAAAGAGATTTTGAAGACTATAGTATGTTTTGTGAAATTTTTTAATCCTGCACTACTTTTCACTATGTTTATGCGATGAATGATATGAAAGGGCTTGTATAAGACCTCGTAGAGGTTCGAGCTTATGCCGGTTAACATAATCCGCATATTGCACCCTAACTATCAGGGGATGTGTTTGGATGTTGATATTCTAAATCAATAAAAAAATCAAGGATTTTCTCTACACATGTGTTACTTTGTAATCTTGAAATTGATGATCAATTGTAGAGAATTACGATAAATTAAGATTTATTATGAGTATAATAATGGTTAATTGATGTTATTTAATTTAGATTTTATTGGATTCATGTTCTTCCCTAAAATTATCTAAATCTTAAAATTTGGTTGATTAACTGATTCAATTACTGCACAGTTTAAGTGTTAGTATATTATACGCACAGTAGTATATGATAGAATACTTTTATAATATTATAAAGTCATAAGTAGATATACATTATTTATAAGTTTAAATGATTATATTATTAGCGTGAAAGTTTCTAAGATGTGATTGACGTGAATGAGTTTGTATATTGGTATTGATGGTATTGCTTCTTCATGGTCTTCCTTCAATCATGTTTTGATTGGGTCTTTGACCTAGTTCTTGAAGATCACGTTGATGACCCCCTTTTCCTAACACTATTTATGAATTGGACTTGTAGATGATTTAAGGATGTTATAATTCAATATGTTATTGTTTAATTCATTATTTTATGATAATTATGGGTAAGTTGATAAATAAATATTTTGGTATTGAGGATGAGATCTTGAAGGAGATTTTGGAGGCTACTTGGTAAGACATTTATGATATTGAGTTCTTTACTTCAATACTAATAGTTATTCCTTGATGATGATGTTCAATTAAAGTATAATATGTGAATAGATTAGGATGATGATGATTATGATGCATGATATGGACATGTTCAGTTTTTAGATCTTGATAGGGGTTTGATCATGCAAGGATTAATGTGTTTCTCTTGTGTTCACAATTATGATATGACTATGATGTGATAATCTCAACAATTAAGCGTTGGATTGAAAGGAAATTTTCATTCAATACATAATGAACTAATGAAATGATTCTACAAGGGGTTAGTCTCCTTTGGACTATATTAAAATATCATGATTCAGAAAGGATTAGAGAAATTTCAAAAATGGACTTTACCTTAGTACCGAGTGAACTACATATTAGAGGTGTCCTTTCACAATGTAGGCATGTAGGATCACAATGAATCATCTGATGATTGAGCAATCCAATGCCCTAATATGGTCATGTAATAGGTTCAAAGTAATATATCTACCTTAGTTCCTGAACTATATTTCCACCATATGAAACTAGCTGGTTTGGGATCCACCTATATTTATGTTCAGTTTTGGTCATCCTAGAAACGTAGATCACTTCTTGTGGTGTTAGGGTTCATGGCAACGCGAATTTCATGTTTAGTCATATGGCTCAATGTTGGTCGAAGATATTGTTACCAAAAGTAAACAAGAGTGAATCAGAGTAAAAAATCAACGCCTAAACTAGGGTGATCTCTTAAGAGGTTTTAGTTAGTATAGTGCCTGGGACTTTACCAATAAGTGATAACGCTTAAATAAGAAGTGCCCGCAAGGACATAGCTGAGGGTCTTGAGGGACAATTAGTCAAATTTTCAAAATGAAACAATCAATATAGTTGTTAGGAAAGACAACCAACCCAAGGTTGCTTTAAGAACATGTGTAAGACATGTGAAGAAGGTGACAAAGGAGGGGACCACCCTAACGTAAATTGGTTAGGGTAGTTAGGGTGAAAAACGTGAAAAAGTAACTACTCCATGTGGGGTCTAAAATCCTACAAAAATATAGGTCCTTAATAACTAACCAAATTAGAAAAATAATCTAGGACTAACCGAATTTAACCCATTAGTGCACCCTACAACCTAGGACAAAACCCGGGTTGACACTAACCTAGTACTAGTTAAAGAGACAACCTAGTACCAAACCTAGGATGATCAAAAAGGTTAGTTATGGTCATAACAACTTAGGGGGACTTTCTTAATTCCACTAGGTTACCTAATTAATTAAATAAAGAAATTAATTAATTAATTTAAAGGGGCAAAACCAAAATCATAAAGCAATATACAGATTCTGGTTAAAACAAGAAAAAGACAACCTTGTACCTTACCTAGGATGGCTCACAGGATTAGATATGGTTATAACGACTTAAGGGAACTTTATTAATTATTTTAGGTCACTTAATTAATTAAATTAGATATTTAATTAATTAAATTAAAGGGGTAAAAAAAAATTCTTATACTAACCTTGTACAACTCAAGAAACATCCAAGTACTTAATATATGATGGTCCAAAAGGGTTAATTTTTGTTCCAATGATTTATGGGGACTTTAATAGTTACAATAGGTACCTTAATAAATTAAATTAGACATTGAATTAATTAATTTAAAGGTTTAAAAAAATTCTTAGGATAAATTTAAGATTTGACCAAGTATTGTGTTTTTCTAGTTCTAGTCAATCAAAGAGGGGCTTTTTTAAAAAACAATTAATTAATTAATTTCATTTAATTTTTAAACCCTAAGTTGAATGAGTCAATATCAGTTCCTAAAAAAATCACATTCAAACCATAGAAAAAGAGTACGCAAAAACAATATGCAACAAACGCAAAAAAGAGGCAGAAAATTTATCGATTTCTCTAGGGCGATTTCAAGGTTTCGTTAATGGTGGTCTTCGTAGATTCAGTTCAACATAAGGTATGGGTTTTTCTCAAAGAAATTTTTCTTTCAAATGATTCAAAGATCTTAAATACTAAGATTGTTTCCCGTTGTTCTTGTCGAACTCCTTTCTCTATTATCCTTGTTACAATTTCAATGTTTAATAGGTTAGAAATCATGTTGTTTGTATGTGTTTCTTTCTGATATTAATGTGTATGGTTTTTGATTAAATAATGATTGAATGAACCTATTAATTGGACTCGTTTTATTCTAAGTGTTATTATGTGAATTAAAAGAATGATACTATGTTAAAGATATGTCCGAAAATGTCATGTATGAAGATGTTACGGTCTGTGGTGCATATTTGTTATTAATATGACGTTATAAAGATGATATATTCATCAAATTCTAATATTATTCTGTCATAGATGTTTAAAAAAAACTTTATTCTTAAAATTATGTTATAAGGTTAGCTAAAAAGATCACCATGAAATAATAATTTGAGTGAATGCTTGCATTATGTGAATAAAATGGCTAAGAAAAATATTATTCAAAAATTAAATGGGAATTAGATATAATGTTATCTCTAAATAAGTAAAAGATTGGCTAATGAATAATGTATCCCAAATGGAGAATGATTGAATGAAACTTTTGCTTATGCCAACAAAACAGTTATTAAAATCTATAGCCAATTGCTCTTGCCTTCCAATAATAATCCTGATCCATAAATTGGTTAAACACTACCTCGTAAAAGAAGTGTAGGGAGTTGTTTTTTAAATAAAGTAACTAACTAAAAGATTGCTAATGTCTTATGTTATCAAAATTAGCAGGTGAACATGAATTGGCTTCATTGTACAAAATATTGTTAGAGAATCTTGTTACCCCAATTGTTTTTGACCAATAATAATCGTCTGTTATAAAATGGGCAACATTCAATTGTTAAAAGGGATTCGCATGTCTAATGGTGATATAAATAGTATGTTAAATAATTTAAATATTGTTATAATGGTTCATACATATTAAATGGTAAATATGATATACAAGATAAAAATTGGCACCATTAACAAACTCCTAAGTGGATCTTATAAATTTATATTCAAAGTTGAGGCCAATATTAATCATATGCCCAATCTTGTTGTAGTTAGAGTATCAAAATACTAATATATAGCACTGTAGCGAATTCAATGAACCATAAAAAGGGCATTGCACCCTCAATTGGGGGGACAACTACACCAATACATTCTCTTAAAATAATGAATATGAACCCATGAAATCATTGAATGAATTTCTCATCGTCCATAAACGATGATATGAATCTACTACACCAAAAGTAAGTAATTAGTGTGAGTTATAAGTTAATTAAATGGCGTGTTCTAAAGTAAGTGGAACTGA
Organism: Solanum habrochaites; assembly: GCA_027704765.1. Lineage (NCBI taxonomy): Eukaryota > Viridiplantae > Streptophyta > Magnoliopsida > Solanales > Solanaceae > Solanum > Solanum habrochaites. The sequence continues at coordinate 51,269,012 of JAKWJA010002497.1, read as the reverse complement.
TCCATAATGGCGGTGTTCAAGGAAGAAATGAGACAGGTCTCACTCTACACCTAAGCTCACTATGTTAAAAAGAATACTCACGTAGAAGGGGTTAAAAGTGTGATGACTAGTCTCATTAACACCAAAGTATGATATGTAACGGAAAAATCATCATTTCATGAATGTAAATACAAGCAAGGAAATTCACTCAATAGAGTATGTGAATCTCAATCTACAAGCACGCCTCCTAATGCTTGAGTCAACACTAAAAACGATAAAGAAAGAAAGAACATGAACATTCATGCATTAGGTGAGTACTTTATGTTAATCTATGATGCTAATGAAAATGAATGGTTTGGGTGACAACTGATATGAGGTAAGATGAAATGTGAGACAAGTCTTCAACCAAGCCTAACTAAAGTTCAGCTAAAAGTTACTCACCTAAGAGACAGTACCAATTGTAGATATCGACAATTGGATTCATGATGCTCACATGATCTATGTGGTTAAGGTTTTTAAAGTTCCCAAAGGAAATAATGAGGCCAACCTCAAAGAATGAAATATAAGAAAGAACGCATACGAAGGTGTTTTTTAAAGACAATCAGGAGGGTGAAATCAAATTCAACTATTGAAATTAGTTATTCTCACTCATTGCACCCATGATTCCGATAAAGCGAGTCGTAGACGCTGGTGTTTACATCAGCCTACGACGATGAAGTGAAGAATGTGAAGTAGTAAGCCATGAATGATATGAAGCAGCACTCTGTGTTTGCTAAGAAGCGCCACCTCGGTATGAGGTCCCATAGTGATGTTGGGCCCATACTTGAGATTTTTATGATTACATCACGATTCAACGTCTCGTGTATATGAAATGTATAATATATACATAACCAGGAAAGTAATGAAATAAATGGCCGATGATCAATAGAGAATGACTTATGAAAGGTAATGAAATATATGTAAAAATGACTCACAATAGGTAGGGAAATCCATTCTTAGTCCTGCGATTACTACATCGATGCATTGTGGGTATGGGAAATACATAAATCATTGCACTAGCAGTAAAAAATTAGAACGAAAAACTATTGAACTATACAAACAAACACAGCAAGGAAATAAGAGTTGTGAAACAACCACATATCTAAGTTTGTTCAAAAGAGGAGTTAAGATCTGAAAAATAATCTCAGTTACGAAGAAGAGCTCTAGGCCTTGAGAGGATCGAAAAATCTCAAATATTCGCCCGGCTGTTCTAAAATTTTGTTGATATACTAATATCTTTCTTTGTAATGATATAGAGAGGGTTGTGTGTGGTTTGGAATGTGAATTAAAATTACTCATTTATACAACATTCACAACTAACGACTTTTTGATCATGTCTAGGACTAGGCTTTCCAGAAATAACATGTTGTTTAGTAAGAGCTTTCCTTGATCAGGAATAGCCTTATATGTATGTGTACATACATCCATACTTAGTATAAGTGGTGTAATAATCCCTACTATTTACTATTTTATAGATGCAGGTTAAGGGATAGATTGACGATTCTTGCAACCGTTTGGACATCAGCATTTCTCCAAATCATTTAGTAGGTCCTCTTGATTTCGAGGGTGCTACAATTTTATTCTAACCTTAGTGGTAGAAAAATATAGTGGACGTTGTCCCTGGCATTTATTTTATACTTTCATTTCGAAGCTTTTGTAATAAGGTAGTGTTTTGCAAACGTATTTGTGATATATTTTTGTTCTATTTACAATTGATTCTTATGATAGATTGTTATTCTATTTATGTTGAGCTTAGTATATGATGATTTATGAAATAAATATATGAAGTTTAATTAAACTTCATATGTTTAAAGTTTAAAGGATTGTCCTTAAATAAGCATAGAATGGGTAAATGCACATGATGAGGCTTTGTTTGTGAAGCACAGAGCGGTAAACGACGTAGGTTGCGATCAGGATTCCAGACTCGGGCTATGGGTGGTAGTGAGACATACTTTACTGTGGTCCCTGTGTGACCTAACCCATATTTCAATTTATAATTGCTACAAATATGTAGCCTGCGGGCCCTAAGTATATCAAGGGTCAGTTGAGGAAACTTGGACATCTCCAAAGTGTTGGCGATTGTCCTAAAATTTTAAGGAGTTGCAACTTTATACTGGAGCTGTGTGATATGACTGGTTCTATGGACACTTTGTATCAGTCGTCTTTATATTGTCACTATTGTGGTAAGCCTATTATGGTAAATGTATTCGTTGTCAAGAGCTATTTCAAATATTGTAATTCGCTATTAGATGGTTTAAGGTTAGACTATGTATTAGATATATTTAATAAATAATAAGTATATGTAATCTTCAATAAGCTAGAGAATATGAAAAGTACATATATGATAAGTGAGAACTCTCGATATACTTCACTATGAAAATGTTTTTATACTTTCAACATTTTTGACATATGATATGTTATAACGAATGCTATGAGATAGTCAAAGTCCTCTTCGAAGACAAAGACACCTGTTACGTTGAGGGGGTGATCCCTAGTCGTGACATAGTGTGAGAGACAATTTAGTGAGAGATAGTTACTCCTTTTGAGTTGAATAAGGTGATGTTAAAAAGGGGTTTGCATAAGATTGATCCAAAGAGGGGGATATAGCGCTTGATTAGAAAGGTTGGTAAGTAAAGTTCTCTTGCTTGAGACCAGTTTCTATTTGATGGTCTTACCCTAAGTGAGAGTGATGAGTTGAGTAGTAAGGTTTTTTTTATCCCTATAGTTTCCTTCTATTCTTACTCAAGATTGAAACCAAGGAGTTCCTAGTAGCTGGTTCATGTTATGAAGTCTCGCATATGATTCTAAGTTACATATTCTCCATAAGTGATGCATGTGTTAGATGACACTATGTTATGCTTTTTTTGAAATATTATTAATGTATGAAAATATATTTTTATAAATTTAATATTTGTCATGTTATTGTGCATCTTAATATGGTAAATACACATTTGAATTCATGAGATGCTTAGATAAACATGCTTGTTTTCACTATTGATGAAGGGGTATTTTGTCCCCATGATGAGGTAATGAGTTTGTTAAAAATGAGAAAGGATAAATTCCCTTAAGGATATGTGACTTTTTAATTTGGGAAGTCTAATATAGTCTTACTCTTGAAAAGTGACTGTATACCTAGCCAGTATTATTGATTTGTGTCTATGAACTGTAAGTATTTACCCAAATGATGCATACTTATTAAAACTAGTCTTATGCAAGAAATTGATGTTTTGTGCAGTAACTTCCTAATGTTGTGATATGATTGGTGTGATCTACAATTTGTCTTCATCAGGAAGGGAGTATGAGCATGTTTTTGTTAGAAGTTGAGAATTTCTCCGTAAATGTAATTTACCCTTGCGAAATGCTTGTAATGAAACTCTATGACATCGATTATGTGGAGTAGTAAGAGAATAATTCCTCCTAACACACATAACCAAACATTGTGATGTTATATTTTTCCTTGATTTTATTATGTTTAAGTGATAAGTTTTGTTGATCCACAAAACTCGTTATTTATGTGCATTAATTATGAGTTAATTTTTTAGTCATTAGTTACAATGTTGACCACGCCTATGTGTGATTTAAAGGTTATGCATGTTGAACTTCTTATTACATGAAAATAAAATTTCATCTCATGCTTAGGAAAAGGTATTTCCTCCTATGAACATGAAAAATCTTGGTGTTAGATGCATTAAAAGTGAGTGCATGAAGTCTCTACTTGATTGTGTTGCACTGAATGCATAATAATATGAAGTTGGTGTTGCTTTTAATATTTGTCAATTGACTGTAAGTGTTGAATATTTTGAGTTTCTTAATGGGTTATTGATTCCTTGAAAGTGTCGAAAGTGTTACAAGTGTCATTCGAAGACGAATGTTCCAAGTAGGGAATATTGTTAGGACCGTCAAAATGAAGTATGATACACTAGAGTTTCAGATGTGTTGTATGATTTAATAACTTATATATAGGGTGAGAAACAACTTTTAATAGTTTTATTGAAGCGGTTTGAGATCAAACGTCAAAGCACGACCAAGACGTTCGAAAAGTAGTCTTTTGTGTGCTAGTGTGTCCTTGTATGTTTGGCTTGTTTTTATGTGATTTTTGGAGTGTAAAGTCAGTTTGGATTACCCTAAAACCTATAAGGGTGTGTTTAGGATCAAAATATTTGTGTACAACTCCTCGAGGACAACCTTAATGGTTCTCGAGGATGACCCAAACAATTGGACAAGAGGCTTCCTTGATAGGATATACCCTAGGTTTGGTTTCTATGTGCATGAAAGTGAATGTATGAACATGGTATGAATATTAATGATATGTTATGATGTTAAGTAAATGATATGATGAAGTATGAATGTGCATATTCTCATGGTGTCTTTATATGAAAGGATTGCTCATATAAAGTTATACTTATGGACTTGTACATTGATATATGAACATGTCTGACATTTATGTGTAATGTGAAAGCATTGCCCACATATAAATATACACACACGCATGTATAAAGATCTAGTAAATAATGGAGCCTGAAAGGTGTTCTCATGTGTATCTAAGCTATGTAGGTGCTTACATATGCTATGTCCATGTGAAAGTGTTCCTCACATAATTTAGGTTGATGAACTATCATAGATGACCTATGAGCTAAGAATATTAGGAGTGAATCTCATGAGTTTCATTTTATAAGAGAAGGTTAATAAAGGCTTTTCACAAAAGGGAACTTTGCTAGCACCAAATGATGTTGAAGTGAGGGGCGTCCATTCTCATTGGAAGAAGGTAGGTAACCATAAGCCTCATGAGGTTGATAGCATCATAGCCCAAGGGCATATATTTTATGTTTTCATAATGGAATCCATGTTCCTTAAAGTATGCTAGTCACATAGGATCTAGAATGTGAATTCACTAGTATGCTAGCATGTGTTAGTATTCTACCTTTGCTAGGTAAGAAGACCTTCCAATGATGTGAGGCAGTACAACACTAAATTCCATATGTCACCCTTGGTTTTAGTGTCGTTTAATTCTATAGTTTCCTAAAGTAAAATTGATATTGGAAGTAAAGGAAGAACCCTAATTAACATTACTTAAGGGTAGTTGCTTAGTGTAGTTGTGGTATGGTACTCACCATATACATTGCACAAGTGACTCTTTCGGTAAGTCCTAGGAAGGTGTTCTTGCATATTTCTATGTTTATGGTTCTCTTGCATGACATTGTGTTGGTTTCTACATGATGAGATGATACGCACGATATGAAGTTCTAATATTACTATGTGACTAAGGTCCTATATTGAAATGTTTGTGGTTGATTATAGCATTGTGTTTGGTACATGAAGGATATAATAAATCGTGTTGTCTTATGATAGATCTATTAAGTATGTGTGAGGTTATGGGCTTCATATGTACATTGCACTAGTAGATTTAGATTGGGATTTTGAGTAAGGTTTCATGATGTGCATTCTTGTGCTAACTCCATTCTTCTCTATCTTTTACACAAAGTGTAGGTTATGTATGCTTAAAGAATTTCTCTATGATTAAGGATCTTCATATGTGATTCCCATGCTCAAGGTAAGGAATCCTTAACTCCAAGGATGTCCTAATGTCTGGATTACTCTAAAGTTATCTATAAGTTTACTTATGTATTATGTTATAAGGTCGTATCCCTAAAGTACTCCTATGACGTTGAGTCTAGGATGGAAAAAAGAGACTATAGTCTTTAACTATGTATGATTATTTATATATATATATGAATTAACGTTCTGGCATATGATGTGCTAAGAATGTTTAAATTTCTGCTAAATTTACCTATTGCAATGCAGCGAATGATAACTATGGGCTTTTATAAGACCTCCGAGATGTAAAGTACTCCATGTTACTTATAAAGGGTGCTCCCCGGATGTGACAGTCGAACCACAACCGGTCTGTCGACTACCCTCATTAGTTGGACCTGCAGATTTTACCTACACGTTGCCTACTAAAGGGGTGAATTGGAAAATTTACCCCACGTCCTAATTAAACTATAGGTGGTTAATTTAGGTGTTTTAAGTTATTATATAAGACTTAACTCTAATTTAGAACTCATTTTCAAAATAAAATATTTCCCCCTCCAATAAAACTCTCCCAAAACAAAATAAAATCCATTGAAGATCAGGATAGAGAACAAGCTGTAGAGGTGGATTCTTGTAGCTTTCTTGTTAGATTTATGTGGGCATTCTTATATAGAAGATATGGTTATCCTTAATCCTTAGATAATATTCCATTTACGGAGTTGTTTCAAAGGTTTTTTCAAAGATAATTCTAAGGTCAAAAAACCTATATTCAATCTAGACATGAGTTCATTGTTAAAGTGATTTCTTGAGTCCATTTGTTATTTACTTCAAGTGAATTTGGGATAACCATTCACCATTATTTAAATTTTCCTACGATAAAATCAATCATTCACATATACCCATGTCACCCTTCGAGGACCTTTATGGGAGGAGACGTTTATCGTCACGACCGGAGTCTAGAACCCAGATGAGAACGACATCGTTGACCTCTCAGAGGTCACAGAGAAGCCTACTTCCATCATTCTTACTCCGACTAGCTTAATTTTAGCGGAAAATTTGAAACATTTTGTTTCTTAACATGCATAATAAACAGTCTATTAGATTCATAATTGTTCACCATCAATCATCTAAACATTAAGATCTTCAAATGAAAGAAATAGGTTAATATAGTATTAAATGTATATATTGCCAAAATGGCACCAATACAATGTGTGAACTAAAGAGGAAAGAAACGCTAATGGAACACACTCCCCTAGCTCAATCCTATAACAAGCAAGAATATAACGGGCAAGCATCATCGAAAGCAAGAGGTCCTACCATGTCTGGATGAATGCCCCACATCCTGATAGTTTCGGCGTGAACATGTACTTCTAGCATCCACATGTGCCTGCATCTAAAATTGTAGAATTGTATAGGGTTAGTACACACTTGTACTAAGTATGGGTATATGAAAGCACACACCAATGACATGCATGAGTAAGAATAGCTCTTTCCTAACAACATGATTATGGAAAGTCAAGTTAGTGGACTTTCCAAATTGGTATTAGGAAAGTTAGTGAGCTTTCCATATTTGGATAAGGAAAGTGAGTGAATTTCCAGATTTGGATTAGGAAATTTATGCCATAAGAGTAACATGCATCATCATACTTAACATTATTCATACAGCACACAACAACATACACATAGCACATACAGAAAACAATAATGTACACATAGCACATATCATAATTCATATAACACATGACGTTATTCATAGCATTCATTCGTATGCCATGAGACCTTGGAATCATGGACTTGACATTAAGATTTCCAAAAAATGAGGGCTCAACATATGAGACCTCAACTAAGGAGTCTTCTTAAGCAAAAACAGAGTCTGCTTCATTCATTCGTATGTCATTCATTTCATTTCATTCATGGTCCAGTGTAAAAACTAGATATACCTAGGATGTAGTTAAAGACTCTCATCGGTTTTGTTGTACAATGACCAAGAATGACCTAATGTCATTTCTTTAATCAAACTCACCTCTTGATTATCTATCCTAGCACCTTTGGTATTATTCGTTTCATTATGTTTATCATTTGAGGTTGGACTCATTCATTCATTCGGAACTTGAACTTTAACCGACATTGATCATGAAATAAGTGTCATGAAACCCCACACCGAAAAGAGGTGGACTCACCGGTCTATGTGACCCAGAACATGCTAGCGTACGTGGGAATTGAACCCTGGTAGATCCCGATATTGGCAGTATAGGTTTGAAGACAAGGAGATATAAGGAGACCAATAGCTGGCATGCCGGAATCTCATAAGAGTTATGTGAACCTCCTCTCTTCCCGAAAGAAGTTGTCTTCTAGTATGAGGACATCAAAGATCAATAGATGATTTCTCATCTCATTATTACTATTAAGTGTGATAATCTCAATACTTTCATTAGATTGTTCATAGAGACTGGTATCTTCATTAACTTTACACTCTCATAGGTGAGTACATTTTTGGTAACATTTACTTAGGATCACTTGACATTAATCTAATCTTTTACATTAGCCTCATATCATGTTGTCACCACATTAATCAACATTAGCACATTTTCTCTTCATAATTACTCAACCCTTTTTACGTGAATTTTCATTTCATCATAAGCCAATGCACTTGGCTATTTGTGTGTTTCACACTATTACTTAACCCTTCTAGGGTTTCATTACTTCATTACATAATAATCATCGCATCATATGCCAATGCACTTGGCCATTTAGTGTGTTTTACACTCTTATTTAACCCTTCTAAGGTTACATCATTTCATTACATTCATCTTAGGTTCACTTATTTTTAAATGTATGCTAAACTTATTGGTCTATACATACAAGCCATGAGGCTTCATTCATAGTTTGTTAAGTTATTTGTATCTTCCTAAAATTATGTAATACAAAACTTATGCATCTTGTATGTATGCCAAGATATCGATTTCGATATAAGTAGGTGTCACTATTCTAGAACATTTAATTCCCGTGTGAATTATGTATCTATACGGAATTTAGCTAGGGAACCCAATTTTGAATAACTTAGACAACACTTACATTTTTTTCATTTATTATATTGTGGTCCACATGAGATTGAGACCTTAGATCGAACCCCAACATCAAAATTTTCTCCTTAATTTTCTCCTTTGAATTACCTCTTACTTGACGAGGGTTTGTGGGATCAAACCCCATAACCCCTTTTTTTTATTTATTTCTCCTTGTCTATTTCGAGTTGAATATGAGATTGTGGCATCAAACCCCCACAACCTCTCTTTATTTTTTTTTATTCATCTCCTTAAATCTCCCTAATAGGTCGTGGGTTCGATTCTCACACACCTCCCCCTTTATTTTTCTTTTATTCTCTTCCTTAAATCCGCCTAAGAGGTTGTGGGTTTTATTCCCACATGCCTCCCCCTTTGTTTATCTTTTATTCACCTCCTTAATCTACCTAAGAGGTCGTGGGTTACATTCCCACACGTCTCCCCCTTTATTTTTTCTTTTATTCACCTTCTTAATCTACCTAAGAGGTCGTGTGTTCGACTCCTACGCGCCTATCCCTCTATATTTCTTTTATTCTCCTCCTTAAATCTGATAGAGAGGTGGTGGGTTCTAATCCCACTCTAATTTTTTTCTTTTAACTTATATTTTCCAGCCAATACCATTGTTCAAATACCCTTCACTACATTCCTTTTTACTTGTTTATTTTCATGGTTTTTTACATGGTGAGGTCACGGGTTCAATCCTCCATGACCTCACTTGTTTTAGTTCATTTTTTTCAACATTTTGAACCCTCTTTGCTGACCGAAATTCATCACTAGAAGCTAAAAATTTTCTTTTAATTTTTCAGCATCCTTTAATCATGTTACACCTTAGTTCTTAGGGGAATTTCTTAGTGAATATAGATAGTTTTAGGTACGTCTTCATGTATTCATTTAGACAACACATTATCCCTCAAATAAGCCACATATAAACTCATATGAACATAACATTTACATCACCATGTGTACTTCAAAAATTAAGAACTATCATGCCATTTCAAGTACTAAACCATGAACAATGGCCATGGAAATACACACATATACACGTAGTAACATTTTCAGAAACATCAACATATGTCTCATAATTCTTAACATACATATAAACATATAATCATCACGAAAACACGTTTCATCCCTAGTTTTCTACCAACAAACATTACCAACCTATGATTTAATGGGAGCTAGTGACAGGGATATGCAACGGGGAACAATCCTTGTTTTCAGACTGAGTATTCTGAATCTTAGGGGCCTTTTGGGAAAGGGACAAAGAGAGAAGAGAGCACATACCTTTTTCAAGTTCAAACCTCAACTTTTTGCCCAAAGAACTCCTCCAAACACACGTCCAACACCAAAAGATCAACACCAAACTCGACGGAAAACCTTCTCTTTGCCTACGTTATTGATTAACGTTAGTTTTTCATATTTGTTTTTCGTGTGAGTTCTTCAAGTGTGAAGAACATTGCTTTACCTACTGTTTTTGGAGTTATTTTTGCAGAGAAAACGTGAATGAGAGTGATAGAATGTGAGACAGAGAGATGAGCGTGAGAGAGAAGAGTTTTTTTTAGTCTTAGGAGACTAGTTTTCTTTATTAACTCAAATAAGTTTTAATTTCATTATTAAAATCTTATTTAATTTTGTATTTAATATAAGCTCATACTAATAAATTTATAAATTAATTATGTTTTACCAACTTAAATTAGAAACAATGTATTCCTTGCTTCGCAACTAGCTTCGATCCAGGTGGAGCGAGTCTTCCTTGCAAAACCCAATTTCGGCCTCTCTCCCCAAAATGCCCCCCACGCTTATTAATTAAATAATTAATTATATATCTAAGTATTCGATACTGACCCTTAATTGGAACAAGATTTTTACCCCGAACTCTTCAGTAAATCTTCTTATTCGCTAGCCATACAGGGTTGGAAACACCTTTCTTAGATCACTAATCCGCAATTAGTTGTCTGGAATGTATCAATGGTTCGAGGCCCTGTTTCTACAACCATCAAGCGGTGTTAAACCTCATTAATCGTTGGCTTCTAAACACATAAACATATACTTATCATCCATTTTATGTTGTTCATTGACCTTACCCCACTCCCCCCCTTAGGACATTGAATACTCTTTAGTACCAATAAGTAAGTCATAAGTCCATCTATAGAATGTATGCCTCATAGTCATTCGATACCCCCATTTGTGAAATCTGTTTACGCATATTAAACATATGGTGTCAACATCCTTGAACCCTACTAGTGGGTTCATCATTATATACAAGCAACTCTTTCCCAAACTAGTATCATGAAGCTGACAAACATAAGTAACATGTAATGCATACAATCATCAAGAAACATGATGACCAAGAAACATACTTAACCTCATACTAGTAGTGGCAAATAAACACCATACCAGTCAATAGACAACGACTAATAAGAGCTACGCACCGGAGACTTCACCCCAGGTGCCTTCCCTTGCAACCAGACCTGTGTGTGAAAGAATCTTGGCTCCTACAGCCTCTTTCATTGACATTAGGTTACTCTCTCATGCCCTTGTTCTTAGACTTCCTCCTATTCGGGACATCCTTCATCATATGACCCAGTTTTGGCCACAAGTGTAACAGAACCGTTATTCCCCTCATCATTCTCCCCATTTAGTATGCCACACTTCCTAAAAGGTGGCCTCTCATAGGCTGTAAATTCGTACAAACCTCAAAGACTAATACCTGAATCACATCGATTCGTGCTTAAGGTTTTTTAATTCCTCACACCTTAGCTTCCTTCATGAGAAAAAACCGCCCTTGAAAAGCCATCATGAAAGATCCTAAGCAATAGGCCCCCCTCCTAAGGCTCTGCTATCCTGCCACACCTTATACAAGGATAGCTCACTCCTTTAGAGCTGGTAGGATGCCACATCACCTCCCATCAATCAAACCAAATAGCCCAAGCTTGTAAAGTATCTAGGGTTGGTCCCTCTGTACCAATTGTTCCTTTCCTTTTCTCCCTACATAAACCTGTTTGGTCACAACATCTTATATCCAGTAGTTGGAGCCTGGAAGGAACCTGAATTCCCCAGACTTATCAACCCCCCATCCTCCTGCTGCTTTTACTAATTATTTCATCTTGGAAATTTTCGATAGTATGGATGTTTATATACGCTCTTAACGACCAGAAATTCAACATTAGAGAAAGAACGATAAGATTAGAAGAAGGGAATTTTCCTACGCATCATGCAATCTCTAATGAAGGAGATGGTGCTCTTACTATACCATGTCTTAGAAACACTCATGTGGATTGCTGTTAATTATTAATTCCGAATTTTAACCAAGTGCTTGAGACAAATTTTTCATGACCGGAGTCTACACCCACACAATACCGTCGTTTTGTTTGACCATCTAGAGGATTTAGACAAGCTACTTATATCATTCTTACTTCATTCTTACTTCGTCTACGATTAATCTTAGCATAAACTTTTAAACCTCTTTTTTCTTACATACTACTAAATATCATTTTAGATTCATAAGTGTTCACCATCAATCATCTAACATTAGATCATCAAATAAAGAAATAGTGAAATATTAACTTTAAATTATACTTGGCAAAATGGCAACTTTACAATGTCCTGAACAAAAGCGGAAAAAACGCTATTTGAACATAATCCCTACCTCAATCCTATACTCAGCTAGAATAATAACGGCAAGCATCTTACGAAAGCATAAGTGGCCTACGAATCTTGATGATGCTCCACACGCTAATGTTTTCCGACGTCCAAATTCTCCCTTGCTCCTCAGGCATCCACGTGTGCCTGCACGTTAAGGTCAATGTTGTATAGGGTTAGTACACCTTGTACTAGTATGGGTATATGCAAGCACACCACCAAGAGACCATGCATGAGTAAGATAGCTCTTTCCTAACAACATGATACGGAAATTTCAGTCAGTGGACTTGCCAAATTAGTATTAGGAAAGATAGTGACCTTTCAAAATTTGGATTCGGAAAGTGAATGAGCTTTCAAATTTTTTTATTTGGAAACTTATTCCATGAGAGTAGAATGCATCATCACAATTAACATTTTGACCACAACAACGTAGACATAGTACATATCATAATTCATATAACACATACTGATATTCATATCAATAATTTGTATGCCATGAGACCTTGGAATCATAGACTTGACATTGCGACTTCCCAGAAATGAGGGCTCTACATATGTGACCTCAACTAGGGAGTCTGCTTTAGAAAACACAGAGTCTGCTTCATTCATTTGTACGTACTTCATTTCATTTCCTTCATGGGCCTGTGTAAACACCAGCTATACCTAGGATGTAGTATAACACTTTCATTAGGTTCGTTGTGGAATGACCAAGAATGACCAAATGTCATTACTTGAATATAACTCACCTCTTTATTATACTATCCTTACACCTTTGGTATCATTAGGTTCATTATGTGCATCATTTGAGATAGCCAATCATTCATGTGGGACCGAATAATCTAACTTAAAACAGACCGAGTTATAAGTGCTCTTTCATGAAATCGAATTTTATAACCCCCCACCCTAAAAGAGGTGGAACGAATCAACTGCCAAGTGCACCAAAATATGCTATTGTGCATGTGAAATTAAACCACCGGCCAGATCCTATATTGGCATATTAGGTTTGAAGACTAGGCAGATATAGGAACAAACCCATACCCCCGGCATGCAGACAGGATAAGGAGGGACCCATATCCGCAGGTGGACAAAGCCTCATCTATGAGAGGTACCGTGAACCTCCGTCCTTCCAAAGAAGGGGCAATCACCTATAGCTAGTCTCGGTTCTAATTAAAGTTCCATTCCCTTAAACCTGCAACTCATGGAAGATGGCTTCTGAGTATGATTACATCATACTCAATATATGATTCTCATCTCATCTTTAGTATTCATGTGTTATATCAATCACTTTTCTTACAACACAGTGTTCGTAGAGACTTTGTCCTTTTTGATATAGACCCGTGGTTTTCACACGACTAATAATCCTACTTTTTCCTTCACTTTATTTGTTCACAAAATCCTGTGTTGCTAATTTTTTTATAGCTTCTTGTGTTTTGCAGGAAAGCGATCCAAAGCTTAATGCGGAGTGTTGAGCAAAGAAATGGGAGAGACCCAGCTACGACATATGACGGTCCGTCTTGCTTTGGACGGCCGTATGTGGCAGCGTAGGCAGGCTGCTGAGGGACGATGGGGAAGTCTAAACCAAGTGGGGATTACGAGCTTATGACGGTCCCGTTGTGGCTATGACGTCCTGTCCTGCAGGTTCAACGTGAAGTAAGAGAGTGATCCCAGTACCCAGATTCCAGCGTTAAAGTATTTTGGACGAAACCCTCGACGTACCGTTGTACTATGACGTCCGGTCATAACTTGTCCGTCGAGGGGAATGAAGAGAACACAAGAAATTGCACAGTGAGGGGAATGCGTAGTCCATGTCGCGTCCGTTCTGCCCACGCCGGTCCTCGCGTGGTCCGCGAGCCCAGCCCATTTTTGGCAGATTTTCCACTATTACCATCCTTGTTTAATAAGGTTTTTTGTTTTTTTATAAATACTTTGAAAAACCCATTTTTGAGGTTAACCTTGATAGTTTAGGACACAGATAGTTAGACATCATTTATTAGACTCTTTGTCACTAGCTGTTAGAAACTTTTGATTATCATTGATTGTTGGTGATTTTGTGGGGATTAATCAGCCAACTTTTGGATTCATCTTTCTCATTGACATAAGTACATGAACTCTTATCTAATAATATTTGAATATGATTTATGACCATAGTAAAAACTAACTCATAACTAAGGGTTGTTGAACCATAGGCAAATCATGATATTAACCCCGAAGCTGAAATAACAATTCTAGAATAGTGTCTTGCATGTCTTAATAATTCTTTCGCTTAGAAGTCTTTTTAATTTAACCGGATGACACGTTAAACTCGCCTTACTACCTGCCGTACCAGGGATTTAGATAATAGGAAAAAGAAATTAAAACAAATTAACATAGATTTAGTGTATACTATCTAATAGGCTAGTATGATGGTACGAAGTAATAATGAGTTAAAATATCGAATACGATGCTTAATATGAAGGTAAGGATAGCGGTTAGGAATAGCAACACACGTAGCCGGACCGAGGTGCGGAGTGAGATTTTCTAGATGTCGGCACCAATGATTTTAAAATACATAACTTATCACTTTGCCCATGCAACTACTAGGAATATTGGTTATAGTAGAATTATCAATGTGAACCTGGGGGGACACGTAACCCTAGTTAATTGATTAAGCGATTAAAATCAACATTCAAGCTGTTAAGTGTCTCTTAACAATTGCATTATTATTTCACTCATTGAATTTAGAACGCCCCCTTTTTATTGTTTTTACTTTCCGAGGCGTTATTGACCACCAATAGAATTAACAAGTTTGAAGTTAGTCAGACTATTTTCCCTCATGGGAACGATCCCACCCTCACTCAGTTTGGGGTTATTTACTTGACAGACGCCTTTACTTCTTATTTGATAAGTAAGTTTGAGCGTATCAAATTTTGGCGCCACACTGCCGGGTGACTATAGTTTTTGAGTTTAACCTTGAACTTATCACTAAGTTTAGTTGTATTTCTGATTTTATTTGTATTTATTGTTTTTTTGTTTTTTTATTATTTTGTTGTATTGTTTGTTTTTGTTATTAGTTTTTTTTTGAGTCTTTTCAGAAATCATCCTCCTTGTATCCCAAATACACGGAGACGGAAGAGACCCTTTGTTTTCACTAACGATCACAGTTCGAGCGTACACTACGCAATCTGAACCAAACTTGGGAATAAATTTAATGAGGATCCAAACCAAAGCCTCCTCAGATCCGTTTGACGTTCATGGTCAATGTTTAATCGTGCTCGGGTAGAACATAACAGAGGGGACAAATCCCGCTCCATGCCCCAAGCACTACTACAAAGGCTATGATAACATAGCAGTTTCGGATTGGCCACTGTTTTTCCTCCTCTAAACACATAGCCACTTTTGTGGAACTGTAGTCTGATGCAAATGCTCACTTCCAGGGTTTGTTTTTCATGCTCCTTCTGAGGATCCACATCCCTATAGCTAAGGTAGGGCAGTTGTGTCAAAGTTATGTGGAGGCCGAGTTGGATTAGATGTAATAGTCTCAGAGTGTTTCTTTCCTCTCTCTCTCATTGACGGAAGTCTTCTATTTGGTTCACTGATCCCCATCCCTCCATATTCTTGGATCATGAAGGGATGTCTTCTATCACGTACTATCCGGCTCCAACGAAACGAACCACAACGACAAAGGTGAATAACTTTGTGCACTAACCAGGACGAGACATTTATAGTTCTTGGGATAGATTCAAATTCACCCATTCTGGTATAAGTGTTCCAAATCACCGTATCGGATGATGAGTCACTGAAAGAATACTTCTATTCGGGCAGGATGATAACAACAAACAGCGGTGTTGGACAACTATAGCAGTGGCTCTTATGGACCCTCCTTATGCTGAGATCGCTGAAAAAGTTAGAAAAAATCTCCGGATAACAAAGCTTGGAGTACTAGGAATCTGATACCGGAAGAAACACCTTCCAGACATCCCTCCACCCAGCACAAATGATAGTCGTGAAGAAATGGCTCCATGTAGAACTGATCTTGGGTTGGTTCTAAAACATGTCACTGGGGGTCAAACAGATAAATTGCAGTCAACTACTTGTCGAACCACCGCCCGAAAACAAAATGATGAGTGTTAGTATGAGAAGGATTCTATAGGCAGTTAAATGAACACGATGGGGGGTTTCCGACCAAAGTCCACAAGGATCTAATCAGGAGATTGGCGTCAAGGTCAAGGAACCAAGGTCGACTCTGGTACTACAATCGTGAGGGTATTTATGTCCGATGATGGAAACTACAAGCTGCGACAACAACTCAAAATGGGTAACTATGTAATAGAAACGACAGATGGACCCTATGTTCCTCCTCAAAATCGTGAATTTACTCCTATGGTGGTGGGTTTATGGCGCGAGTTGAGTATTATGTTGCACAAACTATGAGGAGGTTCACCCTAGTGTAACACATTAACGAGTTTATGTGTGGATTAGCTATATTGGGCAAAAGGTTGATACACATTGCATTTCGATTACACGGATCGAATTGCAAGTGGCCCAATAATATGCGACAGTGAACACAAACCCGGCAACCGGGCACGCTTCCTATCACACTGTCCAAATCAAAGAATGATCGCACGTATGGCACTCACTACTCAGTGTAGGCAAACCATCGACCCACCTGTTGCCAGCTACTGGGAATGTGAGAAAAGATAACGCTAATGTGTTAAGGGGTAGTGTGAAGCAGAGAAGTAATGAAAAGATGCTGACGGTACCTAATCAGGTAGATTCCATGCCTAGGCCACCACCCCCTTCCCTCAGAGATTAGTGAAAAAGACCGAGGATGGAAATATCGCAGTTAATACAATGTTGAAGCAGCTTTCTATCAATGTCCCTTTGGTAGAAGCTTCTAGACATCTCCGGTTATGGCCAAATTTAAATGAAAGATCTGTCACCAAAGAAAAGAATCTTTCACTTTGAGACATATGAGAGCGGCACTTTAGTGTCTATTTCTACAAAAGATCCCTCGTACAAAAGAAAGCAAGATCCGGGTGCGTTCACTATTCCTTTGTAAAGTTGGTCCGTTACCATTTGTGAAAAACATTATGGTGATTTTGGGCAAGGCATAAAACTCATTCCCCTTAAATTTACAAAACGTTGGGTTTAGGGGATCCAACCCACATAGCGCTGCGGCGACGTATGGCTGGATCGTAACAGTGAGACCTGCCCCATAGGATACTCCATGATGTTCGAGTAAAAGGTTAGATTCTTCAGCTTCCGGCTGATTTTGTTATTCTTGATTGCGAGGTCCAATTTTGAGGCTAATTATTCTGGGAGGCCATTCCTTGCTACAGTCGAGCATTAGTTGATATGGAGAGGGACAGATGACATTTCGGTGAATAATAAGAAGCGACCTTCAACATTTGTAGGACCATGAGGTAGAGTGTGAGAATCCAATCGGTAAGCTCCATATCCCACAAAGAAAAGATAAGAAGGAGACTGCCCGAAAAATGCAAACAAGAGTTTCGGTGGGATTTGGTCGCTTGTATGACAGTTTGTGTTCCTTCTCTTCCCAAAGCCAGTCCAATGGGACTGCCCTTACCTATTACTCAAGTATTCCCCCATGGAGGAGGTTGAGTAAAAGCCACGGGGAGTGCGGTTTAAGAGAATAGGGGGTAGGTGTGAGATAGAATAAAACTCTATTTTAAATCATAAAGCATCGGGGAATGAAGTGATAAAAGGCTACCATCTGATAAGTATGATATCAAGGGTCCCCAGTTCGTGCTCGCGATCTTATAAGGCGCTGTTGGAGGCAACCCATACTATATCCTTTTTAGTAATGGTAGCACTTTTTTAGATTACTACTGGTTTTTTTAATTTGCAAGCACATTACTAGAAATTCCTGCAGAAAATTACTCCTGCAGGTCATTCCACTGATGGACACACAGCCCGGACCGTTGCCCCTTCTACGGACCGTCGTATGCACCGTCGACGCCGGTACCTTTTTCTGTTATTCAAACTAGTGGCACACACTGATGGAATCAACTCGGGTCTCACAACTGTGATGGACCATCGTCGTGCACATCGTGTGAGTTAATGAGTTATCCCCGCCCGACCCGCTGTACCCTTTTGCAAATGAGACCGTTTAAACCCCCCCCACCCCCCCAACCCCTCGCTTTCATCACCCCATGTTCATTACCCTCTCTTTCAACTTCCATAGTCTCCCCCTCGATCATGTTCCCCCATAAGTCTCAAAGCCCTAATGTGTTAATCTACTAAGTCGGAGTGGCGGCTGTGGTGTGCCTAGCCACCGAGTACTTGTCCATGTTGTTTCTCTGTTTCTAATGTTATGTGTCCTAAATTATACTCATTTATCTTGCATTTTTTGGTTTATTAATTAGTATGAGTTTATTTCTTCGTCGTATATTGTTTTTCCTTTATATATTATGTCTAAACCTAGGCTCAAGTTCGAATTTGCCATTTGACAACCCTAAACATAGGTGCTTCTGCATTGCTAAATTTCCGAGGTAAGTTGGGATAGACAAATATAGGTCCACACACTACAAGACCATGTTGGTTATCGGGAGCTTAGGGACCCTTAGTTATGTCATGTCTTTCAGAACCAGACTCCGATGACGGCCCGTCGTATCTCCGACTGACCGTCGTAAGGGTCGCGTTGCAAAGCCCTACGCACCCTTGGTCTCACTTTTTCTAGTGTCCTTCAGGACAATGTGACGGACCGTCATACACGACGTTCGTCCGGCAACGAACCGTTATGATGGTCATAGACCCCTCTGTCTAGGGTCTCCATATTTTTTGTCAATGTTCCTACGACGACACCTACGACGGACCGCCGTACTGGATGGTCCGGTCCCCTTGCCATAACCCCGCATGCTAGTCAGAGACTTCCTTCAGGGTTTCTTTATATATACATAGACGAAGTAAACACGAGGACCCATGAACGTTCCGTCATGCCACGATAGCCGTCACCACAGGCCCGTCGTGTTATACATTTTAATAGCCATGACACACTATTTTCAATGTTTTCTTTTCGTATGGTTTTTTTGCCCTGTCTGTGGTGCCACTAACTCGTACTAATAATTGATCTTTACAGGTACTATCACCTATGGCACCCAAGCAAGACAGCACCTCCGCACGCGGGCGATTGAATTCTTGTCGCCCCATCTGCCCGCATGTCCATCGGCTCTGATGATGACGTGAACCCTAGTACGTTCCCTCCAAGCCACTTCCTCCCCGTCCCTAGTGCTGCCACGTGCTCCAGAGCCACAGCCCAAAAAAGGTGGCGTCCGGCGTAGTCAACTTCCACTTCCTCCCAGTCTGATGAGGAGCGCACACTGACCTGCAACAATCCCTCTAGGTCAGCCACATTGATGAACGAGCGTCTATCCCTTAGGAGTATCCCTGATCCTAGGAAGCCTTTGGCTCTGCTGAGTTCCCGCGAACCCGCCACCCGAGCTTTGCCGGCGTCGGCCTCGTCTGATGAGGCTGACAGTTCGCCTCTACATCCGGCTCACCAGCTCAGGTCCCCCCATCCCACGCAATTGACTAGCCCAACCGGTGGTTGGCGACATGCAGTTCAAGTCTACTCCGATGCCAAGTTCCTCACTGATAAGAATTAATGACTCGAACAACTAACTTTGAGGAGGCGGGTAATTAACACACAGGCGCCTCCCATCGATGCCTTAGATCCACAATCTCTTCACCATGCTCGCTTGGAGTGGACAGCACGTCAGTTGGGACTATACAAGAGCGAAGAAATGGTCCCGAGAGTTCTAGTGAATCATACGTAGCGACTCTTCCATCACAGTCGATAGGCGGGCCTGTCCCCCCGTAAAACAGCCCCACCTGGAGAAGGTTTAGTTCCGGGGCGTACAGGTTGACATTTCCTTGTGCCATCCATCCGCCGGTTTTTCTATACAGCGCTATTATTGATGGCTTCTTGGACCCCCCCCCTCACCGCTGAGTTCGACTAACCGCTGGCCGATATCAAGGATGCCAGTTTTGCCGAGCCTAGCACTGAGAGAGACCACCACGAGGTTGGATGGCCCTGCACCTGTCACTATTGGAGAGGGTGTCGATGGGTACTAGCAAAGGGGGCCCCTCAAGAAGGCCAACCTCCACGTTCACAACATGTTCCTGTGGCTGCTTGTCTTTACTGTATACTCTCTGCCTCTCCCCCACAGCTGCTGACAACCATCGTTACCTTGGATCGGCATTGTTGATGGCGGCGATGATAGCCTGATTCGAGTAGACTTCGCATAGCTTCTCAGGTGTCATTCACGAGAGGGAATTCAAGGTCACTACCACCTACCCTTTCCCCGTTCTGATCTTTGCCCATTTACAGGTCCTTAGGTGTCCCATATTGAACGTAGATTCATCTGAAGACCCACAGGGCACCGTTGACGTCGACCCTCATCAGAGAAAAAAAAAAACTAGGCCAATGAGTTGGCCCCCATGTAATGGCCCCTCCCGAGCTGCCACCCGACTTTCTGATGACTGTTCTTGCTGATACGGTAGTCCGGCCCGCACAGCTACGAGGCAATCCCCCGACCCTACTTCTCTTACTTTAACTCCGGTCGTTCTATCCCCCTGTAGTATCACAGCCCCGACCTCCTCATCGCATATCCCCTCTACCGACAACCTGGTCCCCGCTGCCAATGGGGTGGGGGGGGGTCCAAAACCTAAAGGCACGAATGTCCCCCTCTTCTTCTGGCATTCATATCCATCCATAGGATTGCAGTAAAGTCGAATTGCTGAGTCCTTAAGAGCGGCCTAGAGAGGACATGGTGCAGTTTACCGAGCGAAAATCTCTGGGTTTAACCAGCGCCTGGACGCCATCGAGTTTAAGAGTGCTTCCCCATCCACCCTTCCGGTGGATGTGGGACTCTTCAGGCTGCACTCGACAGTCTTCGTACGTACAATCGAGCACAATCTTAGAGGCTAGGGGCGCGGAGTCTGAGGCTCCTTTCGCGCTACTGAGGACAACGGTGTTGGCAGCCCTTTTTGATACTTCTGACTCCACACCTCCCCCTCGAGGAGTGCCAAAGGGCGTAGGGGTCGAGAAGAGAGCGATGCGCTAGCAAGGAAGAAGGCGCACCGAGAGATGGAGTCTGCGCGAGACCTCATTCGGAAGCTGTAGCGCACCAGATGATAGCGTCGAGTTAGCGGTTGGGGCGTTCTAATCACTCCTTAGTATATCGCTCGGAGACACTAGTGTGGTGCAGGTTTTTTGCTGAGGCAAACCAATGCGGGTGTCCAGATTCAGATTAAAATGGGTTTTCCGGGGGAAAAAAAAACCGGACCCACCATCTTGCTGTATCGACCTGGCTTTGCGCCACAGGTTTGCTTCACCTACCCACTCTAGTATTTAGATTTTTTTATGCATTGGGACCAAGTGCTGCTTTTTTTGTGGGGTGGGTTATGGATAGTGAGTGTTGGGTGAAGTCTGAGTAGCCGAATTCCACTATCCTCTTTTGGGGTTTGGCTTGCCTGTGTTCTTTTTTTCCCAAAAAGACTGATTAACTTTTTCTGTTTAACCGGCAATATGTTATATCTTTGTACATAGTTTTAATTTTGAGTCAGATGTTAAAATGATATCATGAGTAAACTGAAAATAACGCATGCACTAGCTAAGGGACACAGTGGTGCATAGTAACTGATAATTGTGTGGCCTGGCTCTAAGCATGAATAGAGTTACACCATTGTCAAGTTACCCTAAGGCTTAATTCGAACTAGTGTCTCAATCTGGTATAGTGGGATGAGATGTCAGTGAGTGTGACAAAATTTGAATAGTCCACTATTTGGTCTGAGAATCGAACTTGCTTGTTAGTCCTGTCTAAAATAATTTTAAATAGACATTAGGAAATGCTCATAGGCCCTTATTAATATAACCATTTCCTAGACTAAATAAGAACCAAATGAATTTATCCTTCTTTGACAAATAATCTGAGCTAAAATTTAGACTTTCTTTTTCACCCCAACTAATATTTTCTGGGAACAAATTTTTGGCCCTGGTCCTCCTCCTTGGACATGTTTACCTCAGCTATGGCCAAAACATAATTGAGGGTGCTAATGCCTGAACAACCTTTGTTATGCCATGAACCCAATTTGGGTATTGTGACTGACTCATGGAAAGCCATGAGTGTAGGTGGCTATTGGAGGATTCTCTGGAAATTGGGTTGAACGAACAAGAGAAGAAAGAATAAAAGTAAAGTGACTCCAGAATTAGTTGAAAGAAAATAAAGAAACAGAAAATATACAAGAAATACAAGTCGAGAAAATAAAAGAGATCACTTACCACAAATGAGAAAGAAGAAAAATAGCAGGTGAAAGAATTGAAAAACTGGGCGTGATAAAATGATAGAAAGTGGGAAGGATTAGCCCGATATGTCCAAAGAGGGCAAAAAGTCACTAAGTATCCCTAAATATACCTCTACTGCCCTGAGCCTATGTTACAAGTAAGAAGTCCTATCGTGATCCTAAGGGCTGTTAGTGAACAAAATCAGTGAAAATAAGGGCATCTTAATGGCAATAGTATGAATAGCGTGGAACTTTGTCTGGAGAGAACTGTTTAAATTTAAAATAAAAGTATCCTTATACTCAACGCATCATTGTGTGAATGAGATTTGTTTTAAATATTGAGGAACACTAGTTGCAACTACCCGAATTGTTAGCACCCCACCTCGGGATAAATTGAAATGAGGATAGGTGTTAATACATGGTGAGTACTGTGCATGTTCTGATTCACCACAAACTCAAGCCAACGTGAATAGCGAATGCACAGATTTAATGAGATTAATCGGGCTTGAAGCCAAATGATTGCAAAGGCATAAACATGGATACTATTGTACAAATATTGTGTAGTGAGTCATAGGGCGCGCTTGATTAAAACAACGATTTAAGTTGAGGGTTTGATATACCGGGTTTCAACTATAATAATACTTTTTCCTTATTTATTGTCCCGAAAATCCTTTTGGCTAATTTTTATATAATTTTCTCTGTGTTTTTGCAGGCATCTGTCCAAGTGAATGCGGAAGATGTTAGGCGAAGAAATGCAGAAGAACCACCTACGGAGCATAGGACATCCTCGTGCTTGTGACGTCCGTATGTGGCAGTGTAAAGTTCAAAAGCTGCTGGAAGGGATGGAATTCTGACCAAGTGTTGATTCCGTAAGCTTATGACTGCAGTTAGGCTGATGACGGTCCCGCCTGCAGGTCGTCGGAATTCAAAGAAGTGATCCCCAGTAACCCCACATTTCCAAGAGTTGACGTATTTTGAACAATAACCCTCGACGGCCCTTGTGCCCTATGACTCCGTTTCATCTTGCCGTCGAGGGGAATGACGAAAAAAAAGAAGAAAAAATGAAAAAAGAAAAAAAAGAGACCAGCAAGAAGAAATTTCCACGTATGGGACGATGGAGTCCATGACGGTCCGTGGATGACCACGACTCCATCGCTGTGGTCCGTCGCCCCAGCCGCGTTTTGTAGATTTCCATCTATTAGAATCCTTGTTTTCATTAGGGTTTTTGATTTTATAACATACTTCAAAAAATCTTGTTTTTGAGGTTGACAACCCTGATAGTTAGACACCAGATTTTAGACATCATATTTATTAGACTCTTTGTATTAGTGTTAGACTTTTGATTATCATTGATTGTTGTGATTGTGGTGAATTAATCAAGCAAACTTTTGGTTTTTTCTTTCCTCTCATTGAAGTAAGTAAAATGAACTCTTATCTAATATAGTTGAATTATTGGTATTTATGACTCATGGTAACTAAACTCCATAACTAGGTTGTGGAACCATAGGGCAAATTATGAATAAACCCTACTGAAATATCCATTCTAGATAGTGTCTTGCATGTATTCATAATTTACATCCGTCTTAGAATTCTTATTTTAACGGATGACCAACGTTAGAACTCCGCCGTAACTGCTACTTGCCTGACCAAGGGTTAGATAATAGGAAAAGAATTATACATGATTTGTGTAATCTATTTATGGCTATAGTGTATTGGTACGAAGTAAATCACTTGTCAAATATCGAACTACGATGCTTAATATGAGGTAAGGATAAGGGTTTAGGATTCACACACGTAGACGGACCAGGTGCTAGTGAGATTTTCTAGATTCCGACCAAGAGATTTAGAATACATAACTTACACGTTGATGCAAAGATAACAGAAAGAATTAGTTATATTTAGATTATCATTTGTGAACATGTGGGACGGTAACCCTAGTTTAATTTGATTAATCTATTAAAAATCCAACAATTCAAAGCTGTAGTGTCTCTTACAATTGCATTATTTATTTTCACTATTGTAGAATTAAAATCCCTTTTATTGTTTTTACTTTCCAAGGAGTCTTGACCAAACATAGTCATAACAAGTTGAAGTTAGTTCCAGCACTAATTTTCCTCGTGGGACGATCCCAACCTCACTGTTGGTTATTCTACTTGACACCGACCCGCTTTACTTCTTATTTGATACGTAGTTTGAGGCGTATCAATTCTCTTCATATATTACAAACTCTCATAGTGAGTACATTTAGGTAACATTTCTTATAGCTCATATGAGATTGCTCTCAATCTTTTTCCATTATCTCAGATCTTTTCACCACATTCATAATATTACACATGTCTTCGTAATTAATCACCCTTTTTTAACGTGATTTTCATTTCACATATGCCAATGCCTTGGCCATTTGTGTGTTTCACACTAGCACGTACCCTCCTAGGTTTATATTTCATTACAATAATACATCAGTTCACACATTGTATGCCATCACTTGGCCATTTAGCTTGTTTTCCACTATTTTGTAACCCTTCTAGGGTTACATCATTTCATAACATACATCTTAGGTTCACTTATTTGTAAACATAAGATAGACTTATAGGCCTATACATACAAGCCATGAGGTTTAAGTGATTCGTATATTCCTAAGATTTTGTTATACAAGACTTATGAATATTGTATGTACACCAAGATCTCGATATTACTGAACATTTAATTCATGTATGACTTATGTATCAATTAGGAATTTGGGCAAAGGAACCCAATTTTGAATCCCTTAAACAACACTTACATTTTATTTCATTTATTATATTTTGGTCCACATGAAATTGGGACCCTAGATCGAGCCCCAACATCAACGTTTCCTCATTATTTTTCTACTTTGAACTACCTCTTACTTGACCAAGGGGTTGTGGGATCAAACCCCTCAGCCCCTTTTATTTCCTTTTTATCTATTTCTCCTTGTATATTTCGAGTTTGCTATTTCAATTCCTACATGCCTCCCCCTTTATATTTCTTTTATTCTACTCCTTAAATCTTATTGAGTGGTGGTGGGTTCGAATCCCGTTCCTCTCAATTCTAATTTTTTGTTTTAACTTACATTTTCCACCACTACCATGGTTCGAATCCCCTTCACCACATTTCGTTTTACTTCTTTACTTTCATGGTTTTTTACATGGTGAGGTCACGACTTCAATCCTCAATGACCTCACTTATTTTAATTCTTTTATTAAAATATTTTGAACCCTCTTTGCTGACCGAAAATCATCACTAGAAGCTGGAAATTTTCTTTTAATTTTCAGCATCCTCCTTTCATCATTTAACACCTTATTTCTTAGGGAATAGTAGTGCTTTTGAACGTTTTTGAGGTGTGGGCCTTCCATGTATTCGGGTTTACCAAGATTATAATCCCTCAAATAAGACCATATTTAAAAAAATCATATGAACATCACTTATTCATCACATGTTTACATGTCCTTTCAAAGTCCTACCGATTAATTAACAATAGCCACGCAACATCACACATCCACACGTAGTTACATTTTCGTAACATAATTAAGTCTCATAATTTCCCACTTACATAGAAATTCCATAATAAAAAAAAAGACGAAAACACATTTCTCCCTAGTTTTTCTTTCCTACAAGCAAACATAACCGTCTATGAATTCAATGTGGAGTTAGTGACAGGGATACTGCCAATGGGACAATCCTATTTTCGGAATGAATATTCTGAAACTTAGGGGTCTCTTGGAAAGGGACTAAGAGAGAAGATAACACCATACCTTTTTGAACATATCAACCTCGAATCGCTTCCCCAAGAACTTCGCTAAACCATGTCCAACACCAAGATGTTCAACACCAAACTCGACGAAAAGCTTCTCTTTGCCTCGTTATTGATTACGTTTTTTTTCAAAAAAATCATGTGAGTTCATTCAATTGTGAATTAACATTGATTACTACTTTTTTTTGGGAGTTAATTTTGGGGCAGAGCAATTTGAATAGTATAGAGCATGAGAGGAGAGAGAGAGAGAGATTAGGTTGGAAGATAAAGGTTTTCTAGGCTTAGGATTCCTATTTTAGGCCGTTACTAAAATAAGGTTTTATTTAATTATTAAAAACTGATTTTCTTTTATGAAATCATGTAATAACAAATAAAAATCAATTAATTACATTATTTACCCACTAAAATTAATTAAAAAGTTAAATGATATATTATAGGTCATTACGATATTTACCATTAGCTTGAAAAAGAGCATTTTACCCCTAACCCGCAAACCTAATATTTTCTCCCTTTTTAGTTCGTTAAGACTCCTTCAGTAATCTTCATATTCGAGAGTCCTACATGGTTGGCCCAACTTATTAGATCACTACTCCCACGTTTAGTTGGCTTGTAGTTACAATTGTTCCGAGGTCTGGTTCTACGCACATCAGTCCATGTGAACCCGGTCTAATCGTCGGCATTATAAACACATTAATCATTACTTAGCATATCTAGTTTTAGGGTTGTTACATTGATCTACAATTAGGTGGGTTGAGGTAGGTGAATTATAGGTTTCTGCCCAGTCTCCTTATAGCATCTATAATTGAAATGTGGTATTATAAAAGCTCCTTTATTTTACACTCTCTAGCTCTAAATAAGGATTTGTTACTCACCTTTTTAAATTTTTGTTTGTATGTAAAATATGTCGGGATCCTTATGGATCCTATCCTTGCATTTTCTATTGGGACGTGGAGGCGCAATTCCCTATACCTAACCAGCCTGGTGAAATGGGGAACAAGTCTCGAAAAGGCAAACAGATCCTGAATGTGAAGAATGCACGCAAATCAAAGAGCCAAAGATTTTGGGCCAACCATTCAAATTTACTTTGAATATTTTATTTTATTATTTTTTTGGTGCCTTATCTTTGTTTAAGTATTATTATTTCGTTTAGTATTAGAACAGGTACAAATCGAATATGGGTAAAAAATCCAAAATAAATGGGTCCAAATATCGGTCCAGGTGGACAGATTTAAGATTTGGACCCGACTCTCTCTTACATCATCGCGTTATTATTTGTGTGTAATCTCTGTGTTTTTCTTTAGGTTAACAATTTCATTCAATACTCTGGCCGCCTGTCACCGACCCAACATCATGGACGCGACTGGCACCCCCCCGATTTAACCCTCCTATGTGAGCGAACCAAAAACCCACCACCAAAAAAAAATCTAAACCTTAACATTTCAAGATATATCAACAGAAATATGCGAAGATTTAACTCATTACAAAACAATATCACACTATTAATTATCTATCCCCAAAATCTGGAAGTCATCATCACAAATGGAAACCCATCTATCTCAAATTACTTACTAAGAATGTCTAGGAACAATAACTAAAAAGCTATCCATGCCGGAAGGTTCGAAGCATCAAGACTTGAAGAAGGAAGAACCCATTCCAACGCTAGACGCATGACAAGATCACCCTGACTTTCCATGAAGTGAAGACTGGCTAATCTGCTTTGAGTTGAAGTGCCAGAACTTTTGCTCATTAACACATACAAGAGGAAACATTTAAAGGTAGGGGGTCAGTATCAACCACACCACACGACTTATAGACTCATCGGCCAACAAAATAGGGAACAGTAATTATCAATTAATATGTAAATCAACTACATACTCAACATGTGGCAATAACCACATGAATTCCATCAATAACTACACAGCCCCCCCCCCGATTTCACACATAGGACTCATCCTCAAAACATACTTGTTGGGAATTAGTTTCGTTAGATTGAGTATATTCATTATCTTTCAAGGTTCATTAATCTATTTATTACTCTCGTGTCGGTACGTGACACTTCCGATCCTCTATTTCTAATCCTGGTGCCGGAACGTGTCACTGTTCCGATCCTCATTCTATCCTGGTACCCAGGAACGTGGCACCGTCCATTTAGCTATCGCTGGTGTCGGAACGTACCTCCGATCCTCATTTCTATCCTGACGGAACGTGGCTACCCGATCCATATTCTATCCCTGGTTGTCGGACGTGACACTCCGATCCTCATTCTAATTCTGGTACCCCGAACGTGGCACACGATCCCCTAAATTCATCAAGCCTTCTTTTAACTCACGAAAGGCATCATCATGCTCTTATAGAGTTATCAGCCTTCTTTCCCCTAAGGCATCATCATTCTCATTATCTAATATATCAAGTGAATTAGTGTTCTTTCAATATTTGGATTCAATAGCTTCATCAATGCTTTGTTAATTCATCCCTTTTAGAATCTAATCATGCAAGCCTACAACTTAAGCACGTAGCAGGGTTTACAATATTATCAACACATAAATATTCCTATTAGAGTTCACTACGAATATCGTAATCATAAACCCTAACCTAACCTCCCCCGAAGATTATGATCAGCAAGCTTTCCCAAGCTTTGTTCTACTCGTTTCTCTCTCCTTCTTTCTCCTCTTTCTCCGTTCGATTTCTCGTCCTCCCCTTTTTCTTTCTGTTTTTTTCTTTAATTCAAACCTCTTTCTTTTACCCCTAATTAATATATAATTAAGAATACAAGATGGCAATAATCACCCCCT
Source organism: Solanum habrochaites (assembly GCA_027704765.1). Taxonomy (NCBI): domain Eukaryota; kingdom Viridiplantae; phylum Streptophyta; class Magnoliopsida; order Solanales; family Solanaceae; genus Solanum; species Solanum habrochaites. The sequence goes on along the minus strand of JAKWJA010002497.1, from coordinate 51,239,913 downwards.
AACTTAAGGTTACCTCTTTTAAAAACCCCCAATTATTAGACTTATACATTAGCCCTCCTACTTTAATAATTAAGCAGGATTAGTCAAAAACGTCCTTAAAAATGTTCAAGAACATCCACCCGAACTGGATTTATGCGTATCCCGTTACGTGCCGTCGCGCTTCGACGGTCCGTCTCTGTCCGTCACACAAGGTCCCAACTTTTTTTAAGTGTATGCTTGCTGCCGTCGAGCTGCGACGGTCCGCCTGCCATTATTATTCCGTCATGCACGTTCAGAGATCCGATTTCAGTAGCGCACATTCATATTTCTAAGTGTTTTGAAACGACAAAAACCCTCCCACGTACACGGCCTCGTGCCCTTGACGGTCCGTTGTGGCCTGGTCGTCCCCCTATATGCCATTTTTCAGAATAAAATCTTTGCGCAAAAAGACTAAACAGTCGTTACAATAGATACCAATTTACCCATCGTTCGCCTTCCGAACTGATCCCAAGAGAAAACAAGGGCGAAAAGGAATACTTAATCCGTAACCTAGATGTGGGTAATCTTTCCCCATATCTGCCTCCCTTCTCCCACGTGGGCTCTTCAACCGTCGATTGGGGTTTCCATTGCACCTTGATGATGCAATCTCTCTGACCTCCACTTGCGAACTTTCTCTATCTAAAATAGCATCAGTTCCTCCTCATAAACAAATTCTCATCACCACGGAATCCCAAATCCCAACGGATAATGTAATTTCCATCCCCATGGTTCTTTCAACATGGACACATGAATACCGGATGCACTCCCGGACAGCCCTGGTGGCAGAGGCGAATTCATAAGCCCACCTCCCTATTCGCTTTAGTATTCCGTCAATGGTCCAATATACCTTGGACGTAGCTTACCTACCTCTTTCCAAACGCATCCCCCCTTTCATGTGTGAAAACCTCAACAAACTTGTTCACCTTCCATGACTCCAAGTCCTCGACCTTCCGGTCTATCTACTCCTTTTGTCTACTTCTTTGCCGCCGCTAGACTGTCTTGAATGCCTTCACCTTTCTTAACGAATCCCTCAAGAGATCGTAACCCCAAGGTCTAACCCCGAATGCCTCAACCAACCCTGGGGATCTACACCTCGCCATACAATGCTTCAAATGAGCCATATCACTACTGAGTGATAGCTATTATTGTAATCCGAAAAAACCTGCCAAAGGTAAAGAAGCTTCCCAATAATCCCACCAAACTCTCTCACGACATAGCGCGAAGCATATCCTCCAACACTTGAATCGTTCGCCTCAGACTGACGCATCGGTCTGAGATGGACGCGGTACTAAGGTCCACCTAGTACCCCATTCTGACAATGCAATGTTTTCCAAAACTTAAATAAACTTCGTACCTCTATCTGATATAATGGATGTGGAACCCATGCAACGAACGATCTTCTGAGATGTAGATTGTTGCTGCAACTTCTATGCATTGTGGCACCTTACCGGAATGAAATAGCACTATTCAAGTCTGTCCACAATTACCCCAATTGAAATCAACTTCCCCGTGGTCCTTTTGGAAGACCAACCCAAAGTCCATTTGCATCCTCTCCACTTCATTCAGGATGGGCATTCTTTGAAGTGTTTCCTCGTGCCTTTGGTTCATATTTCCCTTGTTGACAGTTTGGACACTTGCATAAAGTCAACAATATTGCGGCGTCATCTACTCCCAAAAGTTTTGTTTTAGGTCCACGATCCCTCTTGGTTGCACCCGGATGGTGCTAGAATACCTTGAACCTATGAGCTTCTGCCTAGAGTGTTGTCAAATAATCAATGATGCGGGGTACACATACCCTTCCCTAATCCTCAACACAACCATTCCTCTTCGGATTGTTGCTTCTTTAGCCTTCCTCCAACACTTTATCTCGGATTTGCCGCCTTAGTTTCTCATCATCAAACGGTTTTCTCTCCCTTTCTTATCAAGAAAGGAAGATCTTGACTCACCTAGCCACACAATCCTCCCTTCTCATTTTATTTCCATCCTCATCAAGGTCGTTAGCCAGAGTCTGAACCCTCTAGCCAATGGGCGTCTTAGAGGCTATGCATGAGCTAACTGCCCATGCTTTCAGCCTTCACGCCTTGTTTTCTACTCAGGCTCTGTCCACACACATTCGATTTCCCCCCGCTGAATACAAAATAGTGAGGTCGCTATTCCTTCAGTATTCCATCATCTCCTTTGCCTCAGTTCAAATCTTTCTGAGTAAAGACATGCTGAAGGCTCCGATGATCGTGTATACCGCACACTTAACCCCAATAACTCAGTGTCTCCATTGCTTCATGCAAACACCACACGCGGCCAATTCCAAGTCATGATTGGATAGTTACGTTCCTGCCTTTTAATTGTCTGCTCATACGCAATGCCACGTTCTTCTCTTGCATTAGCACGGCACCCAAACCCCATAGGATGCATACCATAAACAATTAGTTCTTACGCCTCTACCGGCCAGGTGAGATAGGTGCGGTAGTCAACAAAGTCGTTTAAGCATTCTGAAAGCTTCCTCGCATTCCTCTTACCATACAATGGCAAACATTCTGCTTGTCAATTTCGTCATTGGACGCATAGGAAGAGACTCCCCTTGGACAAAGTCGCGGTAGTATCTACTAACCCACAAAACTCCGTATTTCTGACACACTTATGGGTTCTTACCCATTCTTTCTTCACTGTCTAATCTAGAAGATCTCCATCACCCCAGTCCTTCGAACACCGTGCCCCAAGAAGGACACGCATCTAGACCAAACTCTCAACTAGGAACTTGGCATACCGCTTTTTTCTCCCTCAACATTTCCAACACAACCTCAAATGACTCCTCATGTTTCCTTCTTACTTTTATAATATCCCAGTATATCCATCTCTCAAACGATCACAAAGGTCCACACAAATACGGCTTAAAACCCGTTTCATCAAGCTCATGAACCAGCAGGGCGTTCGTAGCCAAAAAACTCCACCACAAATTCGTAATGTCCATCCTCGTTTCGAAAAGCAATTTTGGCACATCCGTGCCCGATTTTCAAATGATATAACCGGATCTCAAGTCATCTTAGAGAAGACACAAGCCCTTGTAATTGATGAATAATCATCAGCGGGAAGTGATACTTGTTCTTAATAGTTACATTGTTCAACTGTCGGTAGGTCTATGCCATCCTACAACCCCATCCTTCTTCTTCACAAACAAAACCCGAGCACCCCAAGGAGATGCACTTGTTCTAATTGAAGCCCTGCTCAACCACTCTTGAAGTTGACCTTAACTCTCTTAGCTCCGCGGGAGCCATTCTTATGACGGGGTATATAATGGGGTGTGTACCCGGTTCAATATCGATACAGAAGTTTCCAATATCCCTATCTGGTGGCATACCGGAAAGGTCCTGCGGTAATACATCCAGAAACTCCGGACCCCCACACCGACTCAATCTAAGGTACTTTGGGTAGGGTCATCCTTGAGATGTGCCAAGAAAGCTAAACACCCTTTACTAACATTTCTTAGCACGAAGACAAGGAGATGTACGCACCGGACTTGAAGTGTAGGGTCCCCTCCAACACTAACGATCTGTCCCAGGCTTGGCCATGTCACAGTTTTTAGCCTTACAATCCAAGATCGCAAATTTGAGAAATCCAAGCAAGTCATACCAGAAAGTACATCAAAGTTACCCCGTCTAAAATACCAAATCGACATAAGTGTTGCCGCCCCACAAAGTTCACCAAACAAGACCTATGTAACAAACCAACCCTTTTTTCAAACTACCCAAAACTCACCCACCGTGTAGAAACAACGAATGGGCATGTCCAGTAATTCACAATGCAATGTAGACCATTAGCAAATGATGAAGATAACCTATGAACGTGGGCAGGGTCAACTAATACGATCCATGCAACACAAACCAAAATCTTACCTGTGATTAACCATCAGACGCTCCCCCTCCGCTTTCAGATCTCCAGGAAAAAGGCGTAAAACACTGGGCCCTATATCGTTTGGTCTTTCCATTGCCCCTACCATGTTGCGTAGGTAGGCTCCATTTTTTGCCCATCCACCTCTATGCCGTGTGATGACACCATTACCTCGACCACCAAACGTCCTCCAGAAGAGCGGCCCTCTACCATGACTCCCCTCTACCCTCTAGCTATTGGGGTCGTAACTCTGTTTTTGGACAATACGCTCTTGATTTGTCCAACCTCCCCCAACCAAACCTCTCGGGGCTTCGAAGCATAGGTCTCTCGGAGTGATGTTGACCTTCTGAGGTGACCCATCCCCAACTAACCGGCTGTAGTGAAGACTTGAATTGGTCGACTTGAGTAACCTGCCGGAGCTCTGTCCTCTAGAGTGAGAACCTTAACTCTCGCCTCCCCTTCGAACCTTTTCGATGTAGATGTCGTGGGGAAGTCCGTCCGGGCTTCACTCCTTCCACCCTCTATCACAAGTCTAACCCCCCTCTTGGAAGGCATGTTTCCGAAGGCCGCTTACCTGTAAGGCTGAAATCACGCACTCTGACCTCAACCCCTTCACAAAACGGCGAATCCGTTCTGTGGACTGACACTAAAGTTGGTGTCGTATCTGGATAGTGCGCGAAATTGTCGCCTCATACGCGTTAACTAAAACTGTCAGTCTCCCTTCGCCTAGACTCAAGAACTTCGTTCTCTGTTTCTAATTTCTCAAAGGCCTTGATAATATTTCTCCGTAACAGGGTAGAGCATGATTCCCAATTCATAGTGGTGCCTCTGTTGGTTGACACTACACAATGGAACCGCCACCATAACGGGTGAAAGACATGACGGCACGTTTTTGGCGTTCCCTTTGTGAAACTGATCAGCTCACGAACTCAACCCAAACCGTTCTACTATACCCATCTGGTGTAGTTAGCTCATGACATCAACCAAAATCTTATGCTATCCTCTGATTCTGCGGGGGGGGCACTAGGTAAGGTGGGTAGGGGTGATCGACTAGACTTTTAGCGAGGATTGAGAGTGGGGAGAATGTGTTGTGTGGGTGGAGTGGGCGTTTTTTGATTTGAGGGGAGTTGGGGAAACCATGGGGAGGGGTGGGGTTGGTTCTTGGTGTTGGTGTGTGTGGCTGAGTTGGGCGAGAAGCTATGTCATGTGGGTGTAGTGATGGGTGTCGAAGAGAGGTTTAACGGAAGGAGTGGGGAGTGTTTCCGGGTGGTAGTTGTGCGGAAGAGGAGGTGTGGGAGTGGAGTTTTGGGATGGGGGTTGGAGGGGAGGTGTGGTTGGGCGGTAGATTGGGTTAAGGTGGGGGGGCTGTGGTGAGGGTGGCTAGTGTTTCGGTTGGGGGGGGAGTCGGCGGGTGGGGGTGGGGAGGGTGTGAAGGGAGGGGGGGCGGCGGGTCGGTACGAGTTCTCATGGTGGAATAGGTGGGAGCGTGATAGGTGGGAGTTCGAGTCGAAGAATGATGTTTAGACAGTGTTTTTGGTTGGTGGAACCCCTAAAAGCTGGAGGTTTTCAAATTTCAAGAAACTACTGAAGTTCATGCTGATCATTTGTCATAATAAGGCCCAGTATCAGACGTGGACATGTGCCTAGTCCCAATGATGCATCCATCTGGAGCCATGTATCCGCATGTCGTACCTCTGAAACCGAGGTGTTGTTTAGAAACACTGGAGTGCCTGACCCTTATCGGATAACCCACAAATAAGCAATTACTTGGTTTTGATCACTCTCTCTGGGGTAGGTTGGGAGTGGCATTTCCTCATTCTGCCTTGTTCATAGTCTCCCTTCCTCTCCCCCTCCTTAGATCCCTCCTCCTCGTCGGCTGGAGGATCATCACCGCCCAAGTATCAGATGGGCTAGGTGCTTGTCCTCTTCCTCTAGAGACGTCTCCACGACCTCTCCCACGGCCTCGTTCCGTTGCTCTTTCCTCAGCTACACAAAACAAGCCCAGTGGTTGCTCAGTCTTTCTTGTCTTTCCGTTGTTGCTCTGTGGTTTGTGCGGGTCGTTGCTCTGGTTCTAACCATCTGCGAATCGAGTGAAGATGGTCATACCATTCGTCGATCGCCCAGATACCAATTGGACCAAGTATAGCACGAAAGAAGAAATGAAAGGTGAAATGTTTCCTAAAAGTCCTTATAGCCCTCTCAGGAAAGTAGGCGTCCCCCTAAACGTTCCTTAGAGACTCTTACTAGACCTGTTCTTAGTGGTGATGATACCCATTAACCCTAATGCTCTAACATCCAAGTTTGTCCGACCCCAATCAGGACGCGACTGCACCGACATTTACCCCTCCTATGTGATCGAACCAACCCAGCTAAACTCTTAACATTTCCAAGATATATAACAGAAAATAATGTCGGAAGATTTTAAACTCATTAATAAAAACAATTCAATAACCTATTATTACTATCCCCAAAAGCTGGAAGTCATCATCCAAGAACATCTATCTCAATTCTTAACTAGAGCAGTCTAAGAACAAATACTAAAAAGCTAGTCCCTGCCGGAAGTTCCAGGCCTCCGACTTGAAGAAGAAGACCCAGTCCCAGCTAGCCCATTAGCTCACCCTGAATTTCCTATGAAGTGAAACTGCTAGATCTGCTGTTGCGTGAGTTGACAGAAGTTTGCTGCATTACACCCATAACAAAAGAGGAAAACATAAAGTAGGGGGTCATACAACCACACTTACTGAGTAATATCATCGGACACTCAAAATATGGAACAGTAATATCATAATAATGTAAAATCAACTCAATACTCACATGTAGCAATAACAACAATGAATTCATCATAACTAAACAACCGAGTCACAAACATGAGGACTCAACCCTCATACCATACTATTTGGTAATTAAGTTCGTTAGATTGAGTAATATTCATTATCTTTTCAGGTGTCATTATCTACTTTTTCTCTCGTGTCGGTAGTGACACTCTGATCCTCTATTTCTTCCTGGTGGCCGGAAAGTGGCACTTCTCGCCGATCTCAATTCTAATCCGGTACCGGAACGTGGCACCCGATCCATTTATCTATCCTGGGTGGTCGGAACGTGCACTCCGTCCTCATATTCCTATCCTGGTACCGAACGTGGCACCCACCCGATCCATATTCCTATCCTGGTGTCGAACGTGACACTCCATCCTCATTCTAATCTTCTATCCCTGGTACCCAGGAACGTGGCAACCCATCCCCTAATCATCACCTTCTTTTAACCTAAGGCATCATCATTCCAGTATATACTTTATCAACCTTCTCTCATACTAAGGCATCATCAGTCTCATTTTAATATAGCAAGTAATTAGGGTTCTTTCAAATTTGGGATTCAATAGCTCATCGATGCTTTGTTAATTTCATCATCACAATTGTATCATCATAATCATGCAAGCAACAACTTAAGCACTATAGCAAGGTTTACAAATATTATCCACCATAATATTCACTATTACGAGTTCACACGAATAACGTAACCTAAAAACTCATAACTACCTCCCCACCGCATAGATTAGTGAATTAGCCAGCAATTTCCCAGCTTTGTTCGACTACTTCTCCGGTTCTCTCGCTCTTTCTCGTTCGACTTTCTCCTCTGCTCTCCCTTTTTCTTTCTTCTGTTTTTCTTTATTCAACCTCTTTCTTTTACCCTAATTAAATATATAGATTAAATAAAAGATGGCAATAAATAACCCACTAATTAAACTTATTTTACCAACGCACCTCTTTTCAACCCCCCAAGTAATTAGACTTATTAACATTAGCCCTCTAACTTATAATTAAAAGCAGAATATCAAAACGTCCCTTAAAATTTTAAGGAACTCCGACCCGAACTGGGCTTAAGGTGCTTAGCCCGTGACGGCCGTCGCGCCTGCGAACGGCCTCCTGCTGTCCGTCACAAGGTCCAGAGACTTGTTTGTGAGTGGAATGGCCTTTGCACGGGCCCCGTCGGAGCTGCGACGTTCCCTTCTGCATTCAGTCATTACGTTCAAGAGGTCGATTTTCAGTACCACCTTCAATTTTTTCTAAGTGTTTTGAAACGACACCCTCCACGACGGTCCGTCGTGCCCTGCGTCCGTCTTGGCCATCGTCACGCTCTGCCAGTTTTTCCCGAATCCAATCTGTTTGGGCTCAAAAAACGACTAAACAGGTCCGTTACACAAGCGCCATTTCACATTTTAACGATTCAACCAAATCGATTGATTTTAATAGCACTTAAAAATATTTAAATATTTTTTGCGAGTTAAAATACTTCTCCTAGATAAAATGTACACATTCAAAATATTTCAAAGAAAATTTGATGAAGTCATTGTTTTAGCCGAACTAAGTTAGTTGCCAGATAATCGCGATTTAGCGAATATTTTAGGTGTCGTAAAACCTTCTCAAAAATATAAATGTGAATCCCTGAACCTTCTTTTAAAGTTTTCAATCGATTTTCTGGTTAAATCTTTTCAAAAAAAAGGTTTTCTTAATCTTTCTTAAAAATTAAGTGGTGACTCTAAAGATGTCCTAAAAACATATAAAATATTTTACAAATAAAACATGATATATGTATTCGTGCGTCAATTGATACTGTAATTATAAATATCAATGTATTGACAATTTTAAAATTCTAACCTATCATAAATGATATTACTAGAAGAGCATGATCAATGCTTATAACAAACCCAAAATTTTACATTTTTAATGGTGAATCTTTTCATTATCATTTTGGGCGCAAAAAAGGAGTTCAATTAAAAGAAAAATGATATTGTATATTAACATATCTCTCTCTATATATACAGTATATACTATATAACGAGAGAGAATAACACACACCTCTCCGTCAATGAATTCACTTTTCGGAAAATAGCAATGAATTCGAGGGGCTTTTCTGACATGCCATGGTTCACATATTTATTTTTTTACTAGGACCTTAATGCCTCCTTCCATGTGCAGCTCCGACGAACATCTCCATCTCCAAGCTCTGTTCTCTCCTCTTTCATTTGAATTTTAGCGAATTGAGCAGTTGCGTTCACCAATTCCAACAAAACCTTCGTCTTCAAACATATGTCCTCTCTTCATCTAAGCTTTGTTCTCAATTTTGTAATACGAGGCTACTACCTATTTTTTGCTTTCCAAAATATTAAAGTTATCTCTGTCTTGTTCATAGTTTAATTTTATTTTACAGTTGTTTTTAATTTGTTTGTATCCCCAAAATGTTTCTTCACTCCCTATTAAATGCACTTCAGAGACAAATTGCAAAAACAAATAGTAGAAGGCAAAGTTACGAAATTAAAGACCTAAATAATTGTGGAATAATTAATAAGCGTGATATAAAAAATAATTCAAAATTGAGAACGAGGGAGAACTTTGGTGATCCCAACTCTTTCCAACACAAACTGGACAATTAAACCATGAATTTTTCCATTGATTTGTGAAAACTCATTTGCTCTTTAAAATAGAAATTTCAATAAGTTTTACAATTGATGAAAAATATGCCTACAAGCCAATAGTTAATTAATTTAGGGAACAAAAGTTTGATATCCCCTTCACTTTGTTAGTGGAGCTGATTTTATCGCCATAAAGTGGTTTCATTATCATGTCCTTAAGCACGTTATAAGACAAACCACTTACATACCCCCTGCCGTTACACATTAGGTCACATATGCCCATTACGAAGCTTAAAATTATTTTAATTGCTATTTTTTATCTTTATTTTACAAAAAATATTATTTAGGGGTATATATGATTCTTCTATCAAGAGTCAAGGTATACTTTATTTGTTTCATACATACTTAATTTTTTAATTCTGTATTATAATTATTTGAGTTTCTTATTCTTATTTTTTTTCTTTACTTCCTAAGTTTAAAGAAATAAATAAATTATTTCTTATTATCTATATTGTAATTTTGATTTTTGTATTCGAAGAAAAAATATATGGTCATCTAGAATAAGTTTTACAGGAATATTAGTGAAACATAAATAAATTTGGTTATCAAAATAATAATTCTAAATTAGTCATTGAAAAAAAAAAAGTCTAAAAAAATATGTTTGACGAGGATTAAATTTACTCATATGGATTATATTTTTTAGAAAAAAATAATAAAAGATTAGATTAAAAATATTTTTTTCCATTTCCGTTAGAGGGAAAGGGTTTATGTGAGCCATTTATTTATAAGTAGGGTGTATATGAGTTGCTTTCATAACAAGCGGTATATCAACTATAAATAACAAATTTAAGGGGTATATCACATCCTTTTCCCATTAATTTATACCCAAAGTGGCATCTCCTAAACCTATTAAATGTTGTTTAAGACTAAATTAGTTCTAACCTCTTGAATTACATGTCATTCCATCAACTTGATAGTAAGTAACAAGATATTAGATATTTTCTTCTAATATAGTAATTAAAATTTTGTTATTAGATACTTAATTTTTAAGGACTTATAAAAATATACATAAAAAACTATGTAATCATTATACAATACTATTTTTTTTTTTTATACTTAAGCCTTTTCAATATACATTTATACTCACTTTTAATCTATATTAACAAAAACTATTCATCTATGTAAATTTTATGCTAGATAATGCATTTATCACAATTCTAAACACTTAACAATACATATAGCAACTTCTTACAACCAGCATATATATTTTAAAAATGTTATAATATATATATATTATATATATATATATATTATTATATTATATATATATAATATATATATATTGCCTACTTAATATTATTTTTTTAATACCTATTTCAATTTCAACATAGTATTACTATAAGATACTCCTCCATGAAAAAAAATTTCCTATTTCTTTTTTTGTCTGTTTGAAACAAAAGCCCATTTCTTTTTTTTTGGCAATACTAAAACTTTAACTTTCCACGTGCCTTATTAAGACCTCAAGATTAAAGAACCATTTGGTACATTTGACATAAAACTTTAATTTCGTAACAACCAATTAAAAATCTTCTTCTTTCTTTTCTTAAACCACTCGTTCAAAGTCACTAAGTCATCCTTTTTGACAATAAACGAGAAGAACATAATAAAACATCTTCTAAAATCAGTTTAAAACACATTCATTCAAGTAAGTTTTCCTAATTTGAATAGACTCTTTTCTTGAATTCCATCGTTTTGAATTTTTTTAAAATCCATTTTACATTACTATAAAATAGTGGAATGAATTTCTATTATTGTCGCCTTTGGTATTTCTTTGCTTCGTCACTTTTTAAATTGTTAAGGCGTCTATATAGAGTTTTTATCATAACTTTATGAAAGTACACTTGGTATCGTGTTTTGTGGCATCTACTTGTGATTCTTAAAGGACAACAATACCACATATTAAGTATAGTCCCACAAAGTGGACTTGGCTTTTCTCATACTAATTTCTACTCTACCTTCCCATAGTTCATTCTCCAAGTAAGGATTGGACGTTAATTTCATCAATTTTTTTCTTTATTTGTTCTTGATGTTTTTCTCTATTTTGCCGATATTTTTTATAATGAAAGTTGATTGTCTAACTTCAATTTGCCAATAACGAATGTCATTTTCAAAAAATGAACAGCCTTCCATTTTTACTAATTAAAATGGGATTTTTTTCCTTTCTTTTGTTGATGAAAATTGAGGATTTGATTAAAAATCAGTTAGGATTGAGGTGTAATTGATCGATAGATTGGTTATGGTACTGTGGGAATCTTTTGTTTGTGCAGTTTGTGTCACGACCCAAAACGAGTCGTGAGTGGCACCCACACTTAACCTACTAGGTGAGCGAACCAACTAATCTAAACCCCACTTCCCAATAGTTCAACTATTGATAACAAAAATAATGCGGAAGATCCAACTTATTAACTGTACCCCATAAATAGCTTCTAAAGTTAACACTTATTCTCCCAAAATCTGGGGTCATCACATCAGAACATCTATCCTCCAATTACAAGTCTAAGAGTATGTAAGAAACAAAATCAGTTGTTTAAAAAAAGATGGTCCATGTCCATGCAAAGACATCAAGCGTAAGGAGAGAATCCAGCAACGAGCTAGAAATAATAGCTCCCCCTGACTCTATTACGAAGACTGCTAAAGCTGAGGGCGAGTTGAGTCTAGTAACTTGTTGACTCCACAAGAACAGAAGAAAATAAAGTGGGGTCGTACAAACGGACACGTACTGAGTCGGTAAGCTATCGCCAACTCAAATAGAAACCAGGTATACATTGATAATAATATAAATCAACTACATCTTCACAAACGTGGCCAACACCACCACATGAACCATTACCAACAAACCCATATAGGTACACCATCAATCACAATATCAGCACACTATGAGAACTCATGCCCTCCACACAATACGCATGTGACAAAAATAGGTTCTTATGAGATGGAGTATATTAAGTAATCTTCAAGATTCCTTTCCTTTCATAATACATGTTTTGAACTGCACCTCCCAATCCTATATATCATGGTTGGAAAACGTGACACTCCGATCCCATAATTCACTGTTCGGAATGTTACACCGCGATCTCATAATACCGTGTCAAACGTGACACTCCTCCGTCATTATCTCATTATTTTAATTTTCATCAGCCCTTCTTTATTCACGGCGGTCATTTCAATAGAAGTTTCACGATTAGAAATTCACAATCTTAGAATTTCCGGCCAAACACAAACCACACATAAAAATACAACCACACAAATCAGTACATAGGGAGACTTTAAAATATCACTCAATACATATCCAATTGTTAGTTTAGAGTTTTATCTATCAATAAAATAAACCATACCTACCTCCACCGAAGACGAAGTGATCAACTATTTCTCCAACTCATTTTCTTTCCTTATTGCCTCCGACTCTTGCAATCTCTTAAGTAATAGAAACATAGGTGTAAGTTGACAACCCATAAACACTCAATTTTTTATTATTCTTGTCACCAACCCAATCAATTCACCTACTTATATGATCAGTTCATAGAGTCAAATCTAAGGGTAAGTCTTAATTCCTCCAATTAACATAACTTTAATTGAAATTAAATAATTGATACACATAATACTTAATTACCTATCTCCATATATGAAACTTGAATCAAACGACTATAGAATATTGAATAGTTATATTTTGAACTGTGCCAGCAGCAACCTAAACTGCAGAAACAGAGGACAAAAGATGGCAACACACTTACACCCTCACCACCCCAATTCCAATTCTAATATGTATATATTAAATTAATAAACACACAATAACCCTCATTGGTCAGCAATGTTTGACCTAACTTTTCTATCTACATTCACGTGAAAACATTTCCTATGTACTGCATACAAAAGACCATTTAAGATCCCTTTTTATCATATAATACTAATAATAATAATAATTTAATCCTTAAATCAACCATTAAGCCTCCAATTTCCAGAACATACGAAATCACCATTAACGCCGACAACAATTAGTACTCTGCTTAATTTCACATCTCCACAACGATTCCTCATACCAACCAATTTAATTCCCACCTATAATTTACTTCATATTTATTGCAAGGTAAGAAAAAGTTGAAATATCTGAAACCGCCGCTTTCAACCCTTTTTGCTTGTCCTTGCACTCTCGATTTTTCTTTCTTTCTCTCAAGGTTATTTTTTTTAACCCTAAATATTATGTAATTAATTATAAACGTGGTAAACTGACCCCCTATTATTTTAATATTATTTTTTAAACCACTCACGAAATAATAATAAACAATCCGCATTAATTTCATCGTTTATAATGATGAATAGTCCCAAACCCCCATTTTACAATCTATCGATACATGTTTATGAAATAAAAAGCTCTGAGTACTTCAAAATGTACGCAAAGGTCGTTACAACTAGATACCAATTTACCTCATCGTTCATCTTCGAATGATAAAAAAAGAAAGGGCTAGGCGAGAAAGAGTCCCTAAAATCGGTAAAAAGATTGGAAATCTTTTCATGCATATCAGCCTCACTCTCCCAGTTTGACTCTTCAACTGACCTATTCGTCCACTGGAATTTGATAGAGGCAATCTCTTTTGATCTCATTTGCGAACGCTCCCTATCTAGAGTAACAATCGGCTCCTCCATTAGACGACTCTCATCAGAAGAACTGAATCCAATGAATATGTAGTTTCCATCACCATGGACCATGAATCCCGTGTGCACTCCGACACACCGTTGATGCAAGGCCAATTCTAAGCCACCTCTCCCACGGCTTCAAACTTCAAATTGGACCATATTCTCTGGCGACCTCGCTTAGCAGACCGCATCACCCTTTCGTGGTTGAAACCTTCCACAAGACTTGCTCACCCCTCCATAAATTTCCACGTCCCTACTCCTTTCGATCTGCATACTACTTTCTTCTGCTCTGAGCTACCAAACGCTTCTTCTCTTGAATAAATTTCACTTCTCTACTGATTCCCTCAAAAGATCAGTACCCCCAATTCGTCACCTCGAATGCATCAACAAACCAATGGGAGACTACATCATCCTCCATACAATGCCGCAAAGACGCAATATCAATCTCGAATGATAACTGATTGTTGTACGACTCTGCTAAGGGTAAATTTATCCCATACCCCCAATTCTATCACCCATCACGAAACCTATCCTGCCTAAACACCTGAACGTTCGCTCAGACTGACCATCTTCTGAGGGTGAAATGTTAGACCTAGATCCCTTCTAGTACCTCCATTGCCCGCATGTATTCCTAAAAAAACATAAAGTAAATGGCGTACGTCTATCAGATATGATGGAAAGTGGAACTCCATGCAATCGAACAATCTCAGAGAATAGAGTTTGGCTAATCTCTCTGCATTGTAGCCCCCCCCTCATCTTAATCGGAATAAAGTGAGCATACTTTTTCACCTGTCAATCAATACCGAAATAGAATCAAACTTACACATGTCTTTCGAAGACCAACTACAGAAATCCATTGCAATTCCTTCCCACTTCCATTCATGGTAAATGGGCATTCTCTATGAATTGTACCTCCAGTCCTCTGATGTTCAACATTACTGCTGACACTTCGGCATTGGGCACCAAAATCAACAATGTCCATGCTTCATTCTCTTTTCTACTCCACATATTGTTGTGCCTTAGATCAACGATACATCTTGGGTCCTTCACCAGATGTATAGAATCCCTCGCACTATGAGCCTCTGCAAAAATGTGAGAGTTAAATCATCAACACGGCACACATACCCGTCCCTTAAGTCTCAGACCCCTCCCGCATTTTAATTGCCTCTTATCCTCTCCTCGCCACACTATATCTCGAATTCGAACTGAGCTTCTCTCATCAGCAACTGCTTTCCCTTAATCTTGTCACGAAAGGACGATCCTGCATCCATAAAAGGGGGGGAGAGGCCAGAAAATCCTCCTTTATCTAGTACTTCCAGCTTCATAAGTCCGTAGCCAGAGGCCGGAACCTCCTAGCCAAATTGGGGGGGCGTCTATAAACCTGTCGTGGGCTGACTACCCATGCTCTCAGCTTTTCGACTTAAGGCATCTGCCACAACATATAGCTTTTATTGGGTATATTAAAATAGTAATATCCATATATCCTTTCAATAATTGCCACAATTCCATCCCTTCCTCTCCTCAAATTTAATTTAAAATCTTTTTGAGTAAAAGACATATTGTAGACTACGATGAGCTGTTAACACTTCACACTTGAGACCGCCATATAGGTTAATGCGTCTACTGCTTCAACTGCAATATAACTTCAAAAGCCAACTCAAAAATGAACATGGTGTCGGATAGTATTTTCATGCACTTTCAATTGCCTCAAGCATAAGCAAATTTCATTTCTCTCCTCTTAGCACTGCAGGCTAAAAACCATAATAAGATGCAATCACAATAACCCATAAATCTTACTTTCCCTGGGCAATTTAAGAATTGGTCAGTGTCAACCAGGTCTTGAGTTTCCGAAGCTTTCTTCACATTCGTCTGACCATACAAATGGAACATTTCTGCTTATTCAATTTGTCTCAGTTTGAGAAGCCATAGATGAAATCCCTTGACAATCGAACGGTAGTAGCTAGCTAAACAAACAAAGCCCTTACCTCGGAAATTTGTAGGCCTTACCAACTCTTCACTATTTCAATCTTAGAAGATCCACCATCACTACTCCTTCCTAGAAACACTGCCCAAGATGACACTGAATCGATACACACCGCAGAACTTGGAGAGTTTTGACATAAAGCCTTTTCTCCCTTACCACTACATACAATTCTCAAATGATCCTCATGTTCTTCGTGCTCTTTGACGTATATCCATATATCAGCAAGAAATACAATAACAAGAGGTCCAGATATGGCTTAAAAATCCCGTTCATCAGGGCCATGAAAGTAGTAATGGGAATTCGAAGCCCAAACGACATTACTAATAAGCATAATGCCCATACCTTGTTCGCAAAGCCGTCTTTGGCACTCTGGTTGCCCATATTTTCCATTGATGATAACCGGCTCTTCAATCAATTTTAGAGAAAACACAAGCACCTAATAAACTGATCGAAACCACTCATCAATGCGAGGAGGGGATACTTTTTCTTAATAGTTACCTTATCTAGCTGCCTCTAGTCTATGACATCCGACAAACTTCCTCTTTCTCTTCGTCCAAATAAACAGGATCTCCCTAAGGGGATCATCGTCCTAATAAATAACCTTTACCTAACAACTCCTAGTTGGCCCTTACTGAATTTCCTTAAATAATTCATTGGAGCCGATCTTAAGGGGGCAATGTACATTGGGCGAGTCACCCGGCTCCAGATCATACAAAGCATCAATATCCCTTCCGTGGCAAATACAGGAAGGTCCTGCAGGAAAACACTGCAGAAACCCTCCCTACTATCGAAACAAAAAACCTCAACTCAACGGTACTTTAGAGTATCATCCCTAAGATGATGCCAGAATCTAAACACCCTTACTCCCCATCCTCTTGCATGAAGAAAAGCAGATACTACGAAACTGGAGTGGAAATATAGTCAACCCTCCCACACTAGCGCCTCTGTCCCAGGCTTGGCCAATGTCAGAGTTTTAGCTTAAGCATAAAGATTGCAATGCCTTGGGAGAACGCCAGTCATACCCAGAATTACATCAAAATCAACCATCTCTAGAATATCGAATCTGCTACATAATTATTCTCCCCACAAAGTCAGCAAGTCAAGACCTATACCCCTTTCAACTATCACACCACACTCACCTACAACAGGAGTAGAGAACACGAATAGCCATGTCAATCAATCTATATAAATCATACTAGTAGAAAATAGGAAGAATACATATGAGAATGTGAGCTATGATCACATACAGAACGTCATGCCAGCAAAGCCCAAATTAGTAGCTTGTTGATAAAAGCACTCAGATGTCTCTGCTCAGACCCTCCGGGGAAGCTAAACATGGCCTATCACTTGTCTTTCATTGCCCCTACCAGATGGCCCTGCAGTAGTTTTCCAACTTGCCCCAACCCACCCATTGAATGGTGAACTACCATTTACTTGGCCACCACATCCTCTCAGTTGGCGGCTCCTACCATGACCACCTCTACGAACCTCTACTAATGGGGTCTGTAACTCTGTTTTGGACAATATTTCCTATATGTCCACCCTCGTTCGCTCTCCCCATCCATAACATTTCTTGAGCATACGGCTCTGTGAAATTACGAAGTCGGAGATAACCGCCAAACTCAGCAAAAGGCACTGGTCTGCATGGACCCCAGCTTGAAGCGCTTCAATGAAGGATTGAATAGGACGTGCTTGATAATCTCCTGAACTCTCCTCGGAGTAAGAACACTAAACTCTCACCCCTTACGAAACTTCTAAATGTCGATGTTGTGGTGAAGTCGTCTGGCTTCACCCCCGCTACCCTCTATCACAAAATCAACCACTTCCTTAAAGGATTTGCTGCATCAGCTTACTTTCAGCTGAAATCTTTCAACTCTCTGCCTCAATCATTTCCCAGCGGCGAAAGCCGCGCTTGTGGACTGAAGAAAAGAATATGTGGCATAGCGGATAGTGCACGAAATTTGTCCTAATAAGCGCAACATACATCATTCCTTGCTGTTATGCTCAAGAACATCACTTATCTCATCTTAACTCTTCATCATTCATCTCTAGTCCTCCTATCCCTAAAGTCCTGGGTAATACTTCCCCATAAATAACTAGAAATGATCTAAGTCCATCGGTGGTGCCCTTGCTGGTTTGACCTCACATAAACGATTCCGCACCACATTTTGCATCCCTTGAAATACTGGTACTTCAAAAATCAAAACCGAACGATTCTCTATGTCCATCTTATGTACAGCTCATTACAATCACTAGAAATCATAGCATCTTCAGATTCAGCACCCTTTAAGACTAGAGGTTTCACAACTTTAAGAACTTAAAACGAAAAGTTCATATCTAATCACCTTTTCCATTCTATCCCTAGATTCAATCGAGGAAAACATCCTACTTCGAATATGCATCCATCGGGGAGCCACAACCCCGGAATGTTTACTCCCTGAACCTGAGGTGCTGGTGGCAGAAAACACTGTAGGTTCTGGCCCTGTTCATATAACCCGCTAAATAAGTAAGAGCCTGATTAATATCTCCTGGGTAGGCTGGTGGTAATTTCTTATCCGAACTGCTCATTTTCCCCTTCCTCAACCCTCCTCTCACTACCTCATCAATCAGGTGGTGTAGAAGTCGCTACTACTGCTCTCTCCAGTTGGTACCAGTGTTTTCCTCTACCCTATTGGGGCGTCCTCCTGCGACCTCTAACCACGACTCTGCCAGTTCTCCTCACGGCGTTAAAGCCCCATATGATTGCTCAGCGCACCCTATCTTGCCGAGTGTTGGGTTGTCTAACGTTGTTGCCTAGTTCTAAACCATCTGCGAAATAAGTGAGAATGTTCATACCAATTGTTAATCTAAGATACCAATTGGATCCAAGTCAATAGCAACGAAAGAAGAACGATGGGAGTTTTCTAAAGTCCTATAGGCCTCTTGAAGAACACGAAGGCGTCCCATAACCGTTCCTGCACAGACTCTATCTAGACTTGTCCTTGTGTGATGAGACCAATGACCTAACGCTCTGATAAACAAGTTTATCACGATCCCAAAACGAGTCGTGAGTGGCACCCAACACTTCACTACCCTACTAGGTTAGGGCCAACCAAAAATTCTAAACCCCAACATTCACCTAGTTCACTAATGATACCAAAAAGAATGCAGAAGATCAAACTTATTATGTACCATTAATAACTTCTAAGTTTATAAACACTATTATCCTGAAAATCTGGGAGCATCACCCCTCAAGAAAATCTAACCTCACATTAACCAGTCTAAGGTATTTAGAAACAAAATAAGTAAAAAACAAAAAAGATGTCCCATGTCGAAATTCAAAGACATCACGACGTGAATGAATAATCCAGCACGACTAGAATAATAGCTCAACCCTGAACTCTAATGTGCTGGAGACTGACTAAGTGGAGGGCGAATTGAAGTCGATGTACACGTTGCTGCACCCACAAAGAACAAAGAAGAAAAAACAGTAGGGGGTCAGTACAGGAACACGTACTCTAATTAGGTATCATCGGCCACTCACAATAGAAACCATAACATTGTAATAATAATTTAAAAATCAACTACAAATTAACAGTGGGCCACAACCACACATGAACCATTGACACACAACACCATAATAGGTACAAACGAATCCATCAATCACAACATCAATCACACCTTGTAGACTCATTCCCCCGGCCATACTCATTTGAAAAAATATGTTCTTTGATATTGAGCATATTAAGTTAATTCAAGATTCCTTTCCTTTAATGTCATTGTGTCCGAACATTACACAGCCATCCCTACATCGTGTCGGAACACTATGACCTCTATCCCATAACTAAACCGTTTCGGACGTGACACTATGATCCAATAATCCGTTCGGACCGTGAGACCTCCCATCCAATTATCTCATTTTTTATTCTCAAGCCTTCTTATTTAACGTCTTTTAATAGAGAGGTTTCAGATAGAAATTCATCAGTCTCATAATTTTAGGCCAAACCACAAACACACAATCAACATACAACCACACAATCAAGTACACCGAACTTAACATACCACCAATTCACACTCCCATCCGCTATTGTACGTATATCTATAAATAGAAATAACCATAAAACCTTTACATATCACCTAAAACTCCACCAAAAACCGAATCAATCACTCTTCTCCAAACTCTTTTCTTTCTTATTGCCTCAGAACTCTTGCAATTTAAAGAGTTATATATATATACATAAAGTTTAAGTTGGACAATCCCATAACACTCGATTATTCGTGTGTTCCCAATCCTATACCCATCAATTCCTAATTTTTTATCAATTTGCATAAGTTCAAATCTAAGGGTAAGTCTTTACTTCCTCCAATTACCTACTTATGAATTTAATAATTGATACACCCTAATACTATAATTACCTATCATCTTCTCCATATACTGAACTTGAAATCAAACGACTATAGACATCTTGAATAGTTAGACTATTTTGAATCTGCCGCAGTAACTTAAAACCACAATAACCCTCATTGGTCGCAATTTTGACCTTACTTTTCTATCTTCACATTCACGTGAAACATTTCCCATATACTACTTTTCCTACAAAAGACCATTTCAGATCCCCTTTTATCATATTACTCATAATAATAAAGTTAACCCTTAAATAAACCATAGCCTAATTTTTCAGAACATACGACTCACGATTACGAGAAACAACCGACACAATCAGTACTTGATTTAATTTTCACATTCTAACACAACGATCATCATATAAACACATTATAATTTACCTACCTTATCAATTATTCATATTTATTGCAAGGTAAAGAAAATTTTTAAAATACCTGAAACCGCCGCTTCAACCCTTTTTGCTATGTCTGTGCAACTCTTTGGTTTTTCTTTTCTTCTACGGGTTATTTTTTTTTACCCAAAATATTATGTAATTAATTAAAAAACTGGTAAAAGTGACCCACTATTTTTTTAATATTATTTTTTTTTTTTTAAAAAAACCACTAACTAACTACATTAGTAAACTCCCAAACTACCCCTTAATTTCGTATTATACTTATGAAATAGTCCAAAATACACACCCTTTAAAAATCCTATCGGAAAAAAGTTCATGAAATAAAAATCTCTAGTACCAAAATGACCAAAAGTGTCGTTTACAGTTTGTTAGATCGTTGTTTACACAAATTAAAATAATGTTAAACATATAGAAAATATATAAATCATACCAAAAAATATGAAGAAACATTATTTTATTTATCAAGATTGTGAGTACAAATTTGTTCCTCCCTTGATTCTACCGTCCTAAAATTTATCCATGATTCAAGGACCGTTAGTGGCGTATTTCTCGAACTACGATGAATAAGATTTGACTTCTCTATAAGAATAATCCATCATTTTTGCAGATTATTCTAGATCTTTATCTCTTTATGAAATTTCGAAGGTGTCTTAAAGAGAAGTTAGTACCATTTATATAGGCATAAACTAAGTTCTAGGGTTGAGTAACCTTCAAGAATCCTAATATGAGTTGAACTCAATTTTTAGACTGCCAACTCGAATCAAAAGCATCTTGTAAAGTCCCACAAAATGTAAATGTCTACAATCATATTAAGTTATTGGTTACACATGAACCATTTAGACCAAAAATGCTGGGACATGAAAACCTTATGAGTGAATTCAACTAGTCAAACAAACAATTCTGCTACACCAACTCAACTACGGTAGAAGCTTGCCGAGATCCCAAAATCACCAATTGATTTTATGGATGGTTTGTATACTATATGCGGGGATGACAGATCATATCTTCGACGTGATTTTGCAATTCACATGTAATTGGTTCTTCAAATTTGCTATATAGAGTCGTCGCTATGTCCATCTGATAGAGTTTGGAATATATTTGATATTTTGTTGTTATGTTTTATTTTTGCTAAATTATAATTAGGATTTAAATATATGTGATGCATTCTTGGACTTCTAAGGCATGATTAGTTCCTTTTTGATTTTTATGTTGTGGATCTAAGCATTTGCCTCAAATTCTGCCTCGAGTATATCATATCATATCTCCTTACAATAATGAATTATAAATTTGCTAAAATGAATTTCCATTGACAATAACAATTGTGTTTATGGAATATCAACTCAGCACAACATCTATTACAAAGTTTTGAAGATCAGGTGATGATGTATGTCTTGTTGGAAATGCAAGTGTCGGTCAACATATCAAGTAGAATTTGTGATTGTTCCTCAAAAACAAAGTAAGTAGTGTTGATCAGATCTGTTTGAATTCAACATCAAATTTTAGTCATGTGCTTTGGAAATCTTTCTTACTCTCTGTTCATGATGTAGGAGCACGACTTCTCTCCTTTCAATGTTGTCGCTTGACGTAAAAATTATATCCCTTATAATCTCTATACTCAAATGAAGTGCTGAAGCAAGCTACCCTCCGACAATCAATGAACTTTTCACGATTCCGCATCTTAGACCTCCATAGCATAACACGTACTTCATTCCATGGAACAATATTATAATATTCTTTCATTTTTTGTCACATTTGATGTAAATGTGGTAAAAAAAGGAGACCATCTTTGTAACTCTTATTAAATTATGCTATCATTTGAAGAGGGATTTTCTTGATCTTCTAATATGTAAATTTCTACTTTCTATTCTATTAAGTTTTTTTTCTTAACCCTTGCTTTTATGTTTTTGAAATCTCAGGAACTCAATTTGGATGAACATAAATGGGGTAATTGCTTTTCATTATTGGGAATATTGTAAAAGATTTTGTAAGTGATATCTGAAATTCTGGACTAATTACTATGTCTAGCATGATCAATTTGTGGTCTTCAACTCTTACTCTTAGTGACTGGCTGCTTATGTTTAATTTTATGTTCCCTCCAGCACAATGCAAGATGGATGTTGGCAATGACCAACTGTATAAATGGGAGTCTTTTTATTACTTGTTCCAAGTAGTCCTATCTCATTGTAAGTATTGTAGTAAAACTTTTGGTATTCAAATTCTTCCCTTTTTTAAAGTAGGATGTCAAATAGTAGTATTGTATTTTTTTGATGAAAGAAAATTAAACACAATTTTGTTGGTATGTATATATCTCTTTTTTATTTTATTTCTTTATGTAGTTGAAAAGTTGCTTTCTATGCGCAATTAATAATCTTCAAGGGAAGAATACTATGGATGCTCCCTAATTTTACAAAACATGTATGTGAATAAAAATAATTTGAAATAAAAAAATTATTAGTTAAAGGCAAATTTACATTAGAGGGTGCGGTGCATGTGCATGTGCTTGTGCGATCATATTAATTTCCTTTAATTTGAGAAAAAAGAAGATAATAGATTTCAACAGAATAACTAATAATCTGCAAATTTTAATGAAAGTGATGATGTCATATTTGTGGTCAATGGTATTGAAGCTTTAAAATACAAGATATTTATATAAAAAACAAGAGAAAAAACATAAAGTGATACATGAAGTTGTCTTGAATTTTCAAAAAGACACTTTAATTATGCAAATATCTTATTATCCCCTAAACTATTTCGAAGTTATATTATTATATCATTTTCGGATAGATTTTAAATGGCAAGTGTAATTACACACAAATTATTTTGTGATACGTTGTAATTCAATTTTAATTTTTTTTTCATTTTAGGTTTTTGTTAATTTCTTTCTCTTACTTTTTGACTTATTTTAGTTTTATTATTTTTATATTAATTTCATTTCAATTTTTAGTTCATGTTGTACCCAATTTTCAGCTCCTCCATTGGGGAGAAAATTCTCTTTTTCACCTTTCATCTCCCTAACCCCACCACACGTATCAGGTTGATCCTCCATTTCTTTCTCTTTCTTCTCTATTTGGCATAATTTCTTACTTTCCAATTATACTATTTTGTAGACTTGTTGAGTATTGGTAACAAACTAATTACCTCTCTCAGAAGATCAAATTTTGAAGGTATCAATCATTTAATTTATCTCATTCCATATAACTTAAAATTCAGAAATTGATAATTTTAGGAAACTTAAGTGAATTCTCCGAAAATTAAAATGTTTATAGAAATTGGATTAAAAATATATAAATAATGTCTACGAATCATTTTGAAATCCAATGGGTTTATCACATTGTTTGAAATGTATTAAAATGTCTAGATATAATTCTAAAATTGAAGAGAGTTAAACTAATAGTAGAATAAAAGAGAGATGAATTTGTAGTAAAAAGTGACAATGAAAGTGATAAAATAATGAAGATGACAATGAATTTTTTAATAAGAAGGAAGAAAGAAAAAGAAAAAAATAATAAGGAGAAAAATTTAAAATAATAAGAGAAATAAAAATATACATTTTATAGTAAAATTCTTGTAAAAATAAAATTATATTCATTATTTTAATTTGTTCACGCTCTTCAAGAGAGTGCATACACTCTCTATGTTAGGTGGACAAAAAATGATGTAATAATATAAATTCAGGATTGTTTAGTGGGGTAATAGGATACTTGCATAGTTTAGGTGTCTTTTTGAAATTTTGGAATAACCTCAGTGTCACTTTATGTCTTTTCTTTAGAAAACAATTACTACAAAATTAGTGTGAATTACATGGGGATTTGCTTTAGGATAACTATGAAAATTTCCAAAATAATTATTTTCCTGCAAATATTCGTATTAATCCGCAAGAAAATTTTCATATAATTCCTAATATTTTTATTGTGAAAATTATCCACCTTACCTTTTTATTCTATGATTGTCAATATATTTTGGAACAAATATATTGTCAAACTTGATTAGATATAACTTATGTAATCTTTATAGGAATGAAATTTCAGTATTTGCATCATATATCTATTTTTATAGACTCACCATAATATCTTTTTTATTATTTGCATCATATATCTATTTTTATAGACTCACCATAATATCTTTTTTATTATATATAATATAATGTGCCTTTAGATATCCATCTATTTTAATTGTATATCTATATTATGCGACACCTCTATTTAACGTCCATTTATATTTATTTTTTTTACCATTATTTCTTTAGTTAATTATTTAATTTATTTTTAATATCTCAAAAAGTCTTTGGAATCAATTACTCAACTTTTCACCTTCACTATAATATATCTTTTTTATTTATGTGACACCTTTATATGAACTTCATTCATATTATTTTACCATTTTTTTCTTCATTTAATTATTGAATTTTTTTTAGTATCTCAAAATGTCTTTATATTCAACTACTCAAAAATTTTCACCCACATATATTGTGGTATATAAAAAGATTGTTTCGATATAATAGATATAAATAATATATATGGTGTATATGAGTTGAGGGTTGAGGAGAGAGGACAGAGAGAGGGAAGTAGTCTTATGATGTAAACAATTCGTTACTGAAAGAAAGCCAAAATGAAAATTGAAAAGTAATGACTCTTTAGAAGTGGTAATGACATTGTATGAAGATTTTTATGATAAAAATAACTACGACAAGAATAAAGGGAGGGGCATGACGAGTGTACTTTACATGTATATATTTTAAAAGTATTTTACATGATAAATGATTAATAAATCACTAAATTAATGACAATAACTTTTGGACTTTTAAAATTGCGAAACAGATGGGTAACTAGGAGAATATAATCAAGAATTTTTTTTTAATCTTTTTAAATATAATATAAATTGCAAAATGTCAAAAATTTGAGAAAAGAAAACTTATTGTAATTCTTAGAATAATATTCTTTATAATATATATAACGTACATTTAGATATTCAAAAATTTTAATTATTATTTATATATATATAAAGAGAGATAGAAGTGACGGGATAAGTGGAACACGTAGAATTTTCATTAAGGGGTGTTAATGCTTAAAGTAAAAAAAATTATAAATAAAGCTAGTATGGCTTAAACACACGACCTCATATAGTGTTTGTAAGCCATTAACTAATAGATTAAACCTTTAACTTGTTTCAAGAGGTGTCAATATATTATTTGTTAAGAAAAAATCCTAATATCCATGAAACTTTCTACCCTTTTGAAGTTAGATAGGGTTAGCTTGGGATCATTGTGGTCCTAGGTCGTTGTCCGAGGTCTCAGGGGTAGATCGGGGGCGTTGACAAACTTTGATCAGAGCCTAGTTTAAGTGACTTAGGATTGTCTTAAAAAGACACACTATAGAGTCCTTCATGGATGTGAAAGTTAATACCAAATCAAATGAGATGGAGGCTATAAAGTGTTCTAGGAAAAAATTCACTTTATTGTAATTTTATCGTGTGTTAAGGTTGATCTAATGCATTTAACTCTTGAATGTTTTCGTTTAGGTATCCACCACGAGATAAACAAATAAATGTTGAATCCCAGGAGTGCGAATGCATGGAATGCGAACACAACCCCTCTAGTCCTACATCAGAAAGTCTCCAATGCTGAATTCGAAGTGCCATTCTGGTGTTTGCTAAGAGTGTCGCCAACAAGAACAATCAGCGTTTTCAAGTTCCTATGAATGTAAATGGTGTATCAACAACTTCCAGGGTCCGTGACTTAGTTAGGATGAATCTGCCTGAGTTCTTTGGATCACATTCTAGTGAGGATCCTCTAAATATCATTGACGATATCAATAAGATATTTGAGGTGATGCAGGTTACTGGGAATGATCGGTTTGAGTTGGCATCAAACAATCTGAAAGATGTGGCTCATATTTGGTACACTCAGTGGAAGGAGAATAGGAGTGCAAATGCAACTTCTATTACATGAGAGTGCTTTATTGAGACCTTTCTAGACAGGTTTTTTCCAATATGAATGATAGAAGCAAAAACCCATGAATTTTCATGAACTTAAGGCAGTGTAACATGAAAGTCCAAGAGTATGGACTTAAGTTTAACCAACTTTCTTGGTACGCTCCTCACATTGTTACGGACTCCAGGGCCCATATGAATAAGTTCTTGTATAGAGTGTCAGATTTGGTGAAAATAGAGGGCAGAAATGCTATGTTACTGTGAGATATGAACATTGTTAGGTTTATGACTCATGCTCAACAGGTTGAGGGTGATAAGCTTAGGGAACAGTCCAAGGAGAATAAGAAGGCTAGGACTGGGAACTAGGAATATTCTCCGCAAGAAATTGCGGTTGGTCGAATAGTCGCAAGTCAGAAGAGTTCTTCACTCAGCCTCATTAGCTATGTTCCATCCTCCAAGAAGGTTGTCCATACACAATAGAACACCGCCCAGTTAGAGCACCAGCTATACCCCTGTCTCAGCGGAGTGTTTCCCCGCACCAAGATTTCCCCACTTTCCCAAAGTGTGGTAAGAACACATCTGGGCGAGTGTCTTGGCAAGCAAAAAAAAAAAAAAACAGGCCTGTTTTGGGGCTTGTAGTTTTGTAGTTCAAAGTACTGTGGATCCCACCGGGTGAGGTATATGTCCCACTTCTAGACAGGTTCGAGGAGGCCGAGGAGGTGGAGATGGTAGAGCTCAGTCTATAGCTTCATCAGCACCATCAAGTTGACCCACTCTATAGGGTAACTCATCAGGTACAGGTGGTGGTCAGGTCCAGAACTTGTATGCTCATCAGGCTTCCCATGATCAGAAAGGTTCTCCTGATGTAGTCACTAGTACGCTACGGGTCTTTGACATTGATGTTTATGAATCGTTAGATCCAGGGACTACTCCTTCTTTTTTAACTCCTTACATAGCAGTGCATATCACTGTCAGTCCAGAAACTCTCTCAAAAACCTTCTTAGTCTTTGCTCAAGCCGGTGGCTAGTTATAAATAGACAGATATACAGAAATTGACTTGTCATAGTCCCTCAGAAAGTCACATAAGCAAATATTCTAGAGTTAGAAATGGTAAACTTCGATGTCATTCTAGGTATGGATTGGTTACATTCATGTTATGACTCGGTCGATTGTAGAACTATGATTGTTCGTTTTTGAGTTTCTATAAAAATCAATCTTAGAATTGAAGGGTAGTAGCTTAGCGCCTATGAGTCGATTTATTTCTTTCTTTAATTCTAGAAAGATGATCTCTAAGGGTTATCTCTATCATATTGTTAGGGTTAAGGATTCAAGCTCTAAAACCCCAACTCTTGAGTCAGTTCCATAGTCAGGAGTTTCCAGATTGTTTCTAGAAAGATATTCATGAAGTTCTCAGAACCAAGGGAAATCAACTTGGGAATTGATCTCCTTCCAGATACCCTAGAGTATGATATCCTACTTAGCGGACGGATTCAACAGAGCTTAAGGCATGGGGGCGAAAAAGAAGTGAAAGGCCTTCTAGATAAGGGTCTTCATTCAGACCTAGTAATTCTCCATGGGTTGACACTAGTGTTTGTTCGTAAAGAAGAAAAAAATATGGTTCGCTTAGAATGTGCATGGGACTTAGCATTTTTGAAAGTGAACAAGGTCACAATTAAGCATACGTATCATTATCCCCAGAATGTGACTTGTGGAAAAACATCATGGGGTGCTAGCCCATTTTCTCAAAAATAGACCTTAGATCGAGTTATCATCAACTCAGAGTCAGAGATACTGACATTCCAAAAATAACATTCAGAACTCAATATGGTCATTATGAATTTGTAGTTATGTCTTTTTTATTAACCAATGCTCCTGTAGCTTTCATAAATTTGATGAATAGAGTGTTCACGCAGTACTTGTACTTGTTCGTTATTGTCTTTATTGATGATATCCTCATTTACTCTAGGAATGAGGAAGAAAATGCGAGTCATTTGAGTATTTTTCTACTGAATCACAAAGATTGCCAGTTATTTTCTATGTTTAGATAATGTGAGTTCTGGTTGCAATCCATTGCTTTTCTTTGTCACATAGTATCTAGCGAAGGGATCCGAGTGGATTCAAAGAAGATACAAGCAGTGAAACAATGGACCAGTCCTACCTCTGCTACAGATATCAGAAGTTTCTAACGTATAGCTAGTTATTACAGAAGGTTCGTGGAAGTATTTTCATTCATAGTGTCACCATTGACTAGGTTGACTCAGAAGATGGTCAAGTTTCAATGGTCAGATGATTGTGAGAAAAGCTTTGCAGAATTGAAAATTAGATTGACTACAACTACTGTCTTGACTATACCAAGGTGTTAGGATAGGATAATCAAGAGGCGATCTAGACTTAAGTAATAAAACTAGGTTATTCTTGGTCATTGCACAACAAACCCGATAAGAGTCTTGAACTACATCCTAGTTATGATTGGTGGCTGCACTAGTATATGAAAGAATGAAAACGAAGTACGTTTGAATGAATGAAGCAGGCTCTGTGTTTGTTAAAGAAGGCTCCCTAGTTGAAAGGTCCCATATGTTGATCCCTTATTTTGGGAAGTTCTAATGTCAAGTCATGATTCTAAGGTCTCATGGCTTATAGGAAGAAGAATGATATGAACATTGTCAAATGATATGTGCAAATTTATGTGCTGCTTGTTAAACCCCCTGTCAGTATGACGGTTTATGTTACTCTCATAGCATACTATCCTATTCAAAAAGTTGGCAAAAAAAACAAGTCCACTAATTTTCCTAATTCCAAATTTGGCCCAAGTCCTCGACTTTTCTAATCCAAATTTGGCAAGTCCGGTGACTTGCCTAATCCAAATTGGCAAGTCCACATGACTTAACGTTCCAGAAATCATACGTTAGGATAGAGTCTTTCTAATAATGCATGTCTTGGGTGCGCATACAACCCATTACTTAGTTAGTCTAAATGTGGTACTAATCCCAAAAACTCTATGATTTAGGTGCAGGCAAGGCGGAAACTAGAGTTATGATACGACGCTTGATGAAGTTGAATGAATGAATTATGAGGACGATGGTGGAGCATCATCCGTATTTAGTTGGTTAGTCCTCATGCTTTCGAGGACGCTTCCCCATCATATTCTAGATTAGATATAGGTTTGAGTTAGTGGAGTATGTTCCACTAGTGTTTCTTCTCATTTTATTTCAGACATTGTATTGGTGCCATTTTAGCAAGTATATACTTAATGCAGTATGGAACTATTTCTTTTATTTGATGATCTTAACATTAGATGGTTGATTATGAACGTTTATGAGTTTAAGTAGAATTTATTATATGAATGTTAAGTGACAAAAAGTTCAATTTTTTTTCTAAAATTAACCTAGATGAAGTAAGGATGACATATGTAGGCTTGTCTGCGATCTCTGAGAAGTCAACGACGCCGGTCTCGTCTGGGGTCTAGACTCATGTCGTAACAAAGAGCATAATAATTAAGACCACTTGCTTGTGTTTGGTTACTCTTCCTTCAGTGATACATGTCCATAGGACAGTCTTTCACCATATGGACACTATTTCCACTACCAAAACAATTATCTAATACCTCTAAACATTTACCCATATGCCTCTTTCCACATTGGACACAATTGGGTTTCTCATGTTGTGAACATTTACCCTTTCCTCCTTGAGGCTTAGGGTTATACACCCTATCCTTGTTGGAATTTGAGAAATTAGAAGGAACTTGGTTGGAGAATCTCTACTTAAACTTTGGTTTGTCTTAGATTTCACGTTTACCCTTAGAAGTACCTCTATCATAGGGCCTTTCCCTCTTGGCATCCATATTTTTCTTCTTAATCCTACTATCCTCAATTTGTTGAGCATGAACCATCAAACGTGATAAATCCATGTAATTTTGAAGCATTGTTGCACGAAACTCTTCAAAAATCTAATCGGACACACCCATTATAAAGAGACTCATTTCATCGCTCGAATTAGTCACCAAGAAGAGGAAATATATATTTAGAAAAAAAAAAAAAAACTGAGTGAATTTAAAAGAAAGTGTTGAAGACTGAATACCCACTTTTGACAAGGTTAATTGAGTTCTTTCCACCTTGCTCTCTTTGTCCTTGGGAACAACCTATGTAGAAATGCAATTCTAAGGATTTCCCAACTTATGGGATCCGCTCTCAAAGCCCTATTGTCCTTCAATTGAGTGTACCATGTTTGAGGCACATCCTTTAGTTGATAAGCGGATAGTTCGGCCTTATCATTTGAACTCACCCTCATTGAATAAAAGATCTTATAAACCTCATCTAGAAAATCTTGAGGATCATCATTTACCTAATCCTAGTGATGTCCCTCGAACATGAAGCCATGGTACTAGAATTTTGATTCCAAACGGGGTTTTTGTAACTACGATTGCTTGGTCGTAGTATAATAGCTTGAGCTTGAGTAAGTAGTAGGGCTTAGCTTAAAGTAGTGATGCGTGAGTTAAGTTAGTAAAGGTACCCTTATTTCCTCATCTGTCATGACTGGAAGATTGATCGTAGCTTGGACACCTATAGAAACTTGCTCTTCAGGAGGAGCTTGGTTGTTTTGTGGAGGAACTCACCCATTTTCAACCTCCTCTTCAACCCTCCTTGCGTCTGCCCTTCTTGTAGTTATATCCTATATCCACTAGAAAAGGATTTGAAGAAAATTACACATAGAGATAAGAATCTTTAGGCATGACTTAAGAACACTAAAGAAAGTGATAATTTTCTAAGCATCACATAGCCTCTCATTCATAAGTGTGGCGCGCTTCACATCTATGAACAAGAATCTACATAGACGTGGTTTTGTAAGACATCATTCCTAATATTATTCAACCTCATGCTATGATCCTTAATTTTTCACGAATGAGAGTACACCCTAGTCGTAACAGGCGTCGTTGACCTCAAAGAGGTCTTAGACAAGCCCTTAGCATTCATCATTGCATATTAGATAGAATAAAAGAGGAAAATTTAAAAATTTTATTAGAAGTTCAACTTATTTTCATATAACAAAAAAAGAAAACTAACTTGTCTCACATTGCAATCTATATATTAGAGTATGAAAATTGAGACTTATCCCTTACATCATTAAGAGTCTTATAAAATTAATACGTCATACTCCTTCAAATAGAAGAAGTGGAACAATGTCTTTCAATATAAGCAAAAAAACTGAAGCTAGAATCATAGGGTTTTGTCCTCGGACTTGAGGACTCAACAACTTGGGAAACAATCTAAGCTTCTTGAGAAAAATGTCCTTGAATCACTTCAATGTCCCGAACCTACATTTAAGTAGAAAATATAACGGATATGGGTTAGTACAAACAACACGTACTATGTACAGAAACACATCCAAGTAAGACATTTGAAAACATGAACAAAGAGACATTTTGTTATAAGCTTGCTATATTCACTTTAAAGTCTTCATGCATATTCCAATAACAATATACAAGTCCGTATCACTACAACAAGATATATACATATTCAAGAGTAACATGACAATAGACCATAGTCAACATTTCATATTTTAAAGTCCACTTTATCAATACATCACAAGGACCTTATTCATAAAGACAATATAAGTCTCTTGTCCAGTATATATATATAGAATATATTAATATCTCTAGATATATATATATATATATTATATTATATATATTATATATATATAGTTGAAGCCCCATAACACCACATAAACAAGTTAAACTAACAAAGAGATCCAAAGCATTGTTTTTTACCTCATACATCATCATAAAAAGTGTAGTCAATACAATGCATACTAATTTAGACCAACAACATGTATATAGAGTGAAATCAACATCATATATATCATATGATACAAACATCATACATATCATATGATACAAACATCATGCATTTCATTCAGAACATATATATATGAAGAACAAGTATCCTCTGCCTATGATTGATGATTGGTTTGATCAACTCCAAGGGGCAAGCTACTTTTGTGAGTTTGATTTGAGTTCGGGAAATCACCAAATTAGGATTAGGGGTGAAGACATTCCCAAAAATACTTTTCGAACTACGTATGGTTATATATATATATAAAGAACTCACCCTTGAATTCCCCTCAAGGTCTACTTGTGCAATTTACAGGTAAAGTCCCATACCCTTACCTATACTAAGTGACGCCTCTTATTTAGTCCTAGTTAGTATTCATATTATTTCATTTATTCATTCATTTTAACATTCGGCAAACATCGTCAAAACCGAAATAAACCATGTGATCTACATGGAATCTGGTGTGATCCCCTCACACCAAAAAGAGGGTGTCCAACTTGCCAAGGTAAGACATAAACATTCGTATAGCATCTAGGTGGATCAAATAGCTAAGATTTTTATGGGGGGACATAGTAAAGGAACTAAGAATTTGTTACTAGAAACTGTCTTTACGCTAATTAGAATTTAATTTGCACCTCATGAGTACATCGGGTGAACCTGTCTTCCTTTGTGTAGGAACACCTCTCATTATCAAGTTCACTCGGTGCTAAGCTAAATTCCCTTATTGAAGTGTTTGTAAGTCATCCTCAACTTTAATTCATAACTTATGTATTAGGAGTTTAACCCCTTATATAACATGTTCATAGTTCATAGGTTTATGATGCGAAAGTCCTTTCTATCAAAAATCCAATATCATGTGAGAACATTACGTCATAATATATTCATAAGATGTACATGGGAATTACCTTCAACCCCTTATAATAGTACACCTACCATCATATAACAAACATCATGGGAATTACCTTCAACCCCTCATAGTATCACACCTATAATCATATTACAACCATCATATTGATATCATGATCATACATTCTAAAGTTCATTATTTATACTTTATTATCAAAGATAAACCAACAAAATTACAATAGCATGTTCATGACCTTGAAGTTCTTACCAATGGCCTCTAAGATACCCTTTTTAGAATTCATCCCAAATTCATAATATTTATCCTTAAAATCAATGATCATCATTATATAATAGTCAGTTATACACGACGAACATATCAATACCAATCACCTCGAATAATAATAAGTTTCAAGAGTTTAAGGTTAAAGAGAAGAGGGGACATCACGGGTCTTTAAGAAATTAGGCAAATAAACCTAAAGATAATACATCAACAAATTCATAAAAAGTGATAAATAACATATTAATTCAAATATTACCATATAATCAGGTTAAAAGTGTGACCCACGAAAGTAGTAAAATTCTAGCGTTGGAAGACATGAAAAACCAATTTGAATGATCCTCTTGGGGAAAGGAGTCCAAAGAGTGATGAGTTACCATACATTGTAAATCCTTAAGGATTAAAGACTTTTTATTGAGATTTATTTGATGCTTTGACCTTCTTCTTCAATAGAGTCTTAGTATGGTAAGAGAATCAATAGATAAGTGACACCTTTTGGGGTTTTGGAGTTATAATATATAAGACTTGTTTTATGACTTAAAATACTTTAATATACCTAAACTAACAAATTATAACCGCCACTTCATTTGAATGGCAAAGGGTGGAATTTACCCAACCACCCTTGGCTTGGCCGTGTCTTGCACATGTTTGTAGACACCAAAACCACCCCTACAATTGATGGGTCATTAACCTATTTACGCCCAATCCTGGCTGTCTGTGGTTTGTTTAAGAGAATTTTCAAATGGAGCCAAGCTCTAATATTCTAATTGTTGTACTTCAGAGGCTATTGAAGCCTTGTCAATTTATTGATATTCTGTCAATGGTGCTTGTTAATAGGTGCTGTTTTCTGACAGTTTTTGGGTCAATTATTTGGGTTCTACTCAAGGTCCCTTATGGTGGTCCTTGAGGAGTATTACCAGGACTTTTTGACCCTACACACGTATTAATATGTATTAAGAGCATTTTAACAAGATTTAGCCCTCATACGACTCTTCAAACCCCATACAAGACCTAAGGACACACTAGATCTATCTTACTAGTTTTCAGATGTCATGATCGTTTCTTAATATTTATGAGCTAACACTCCCAAACTAAATTAGTTATGTTAGGTTAGGTCTTGAAACATTTGAAACTTTTAAGTTATTAACTTTCACTGAAAGAGCTAGCTTAAGTCATTGGATTTTTTTAGGTGTAACAGAGGTAACATCTCCTGCAACTTGTGTGGCATCACGTCCTTCTTCACTTTAAGAACCTTCTTAACAATCAGTGTAAATGGATCCTTAACACCACTGTGTTTTCTTAAACTTCCAATTGTGACTATGAATGTTGGCTGCCGCTTATTTAGGCCCTTCACGATCTTGCATGGTCGACAGTTAGCATGTGCTTCTTTCTTTGGCCCCTTGAGTAGAGATACAATGTGTAAAGCTTCCCTCTCCATGAAAATGAGTTGTTGGAGGTAGGTACCGATCATCATATGATACCTTTGTAATAAAACTTACCCAATAAGGATGTCAAATATATTTTAAAGAGTAACACTAAAGTTGGCTTACATTACTACTTCCCTAACGTGATTCTCACTCATTCGACAACTCCACATATCAGAGTCGGTGGTGCATTGACCATCTTGAGAGTTGTGTTTATCAGATGAAAAAAATACATCCTACCTGCATGGCCCACCATCTTGGTCATGACGTAGCGTGGCCCGAAGTCTAGATTTACAAGGAAAGAGTTGGTCAGAGTGCCGGTAATGTCAAACATACTGCATGCTTAATTGTTGTGGTTTCTCCATTTTCTTGGCTATAGCCCCGCATAGTCCCCACCACGCCTAGTTGTGGTGTGCCTGTATCTTGTATTGTCTCTTGCATAACATTCTATATCAACTTGCGAGAGATAGAATGGAGATTCTTCTTCTTAGCTCACGTGTCATGATCATTTGCTCCACTACATATGTAGCAACCATATCCTTTGGTGGTCCACACCTATCTTTCCCTGTAGTTCTGTCACCTGAACCGCTTATTGTCACAACCAAGGAGCACCCCCTATATGTAACCGTTGTATTAATCCTCGGAAATGTCTTACAAAAGCCTCTTAGAATTCATAATAAAATATCATAGGTTAAAATGCAGAAAAATAAAAAACTTATTTATGTATTGAAGTGTTCCTAGACCTCTCACATGTCATAATAAAGTTTAGTTAGACTCCTCGCAAATGAAGCTTACTTAGGCTTCTCATTTAGACAATATAACCAATACATAAGAATTTAGCATAATACTTTCTCTCACATTGAACAATCTAAAATGAAGTAGAGCATTCGGGAATAAACCTTATCCAAATCTATATTTGCTACATAGGGCTTACAACAATCTCTTAACCAATCAACCTATACCTCTTTTATCCTTTCAAGAACCTTCATACTTCTAGTACATGAATACATAATCAATACATAAACAACGTAAATTCAAGAAGCAATTACATAATTAACGTCAATGTAGTTAATCCACATGTTCGCATCTTCACAACTCCTCATATCAAATCATGTTTTTATAAAATTTGGGAAAAATATGGGTCCATGGGAATATTTAGTTAATAACAAGAATTAACCATTAATATATACTTAAACAACACTAATTGACCAGAATTCATCACAATTGATTCTCAATCTTGTTTTTCCATGTGTAGAGAAAAATCCTTGTTTGGGGAAGCTTAGAAATATCTTTGAAATGACCTCTTGGGGAAAGGAATGCAAAGAGTGTCAAAGAAACCATAACTTAACCAATACTTTAGCCACCAATTTTAGTACAAAACATGGGAATTTGGTCTCCTTATTCAAGTTTCAAAGCTTCTTCAATGGAGGTTGATTAGAAAGAGAAAGTAGAAAGAAGTGAGAGCTTTTAGGCTTTGATTTGGGTATTTGATTTGACTGGGAAATTGTGAGGAAAAACTGAATCACATTCAATATATAAACCTCCCATAAAATACCCAAAAGAGAATTCTCTTAATTTGACCTTTTCATGAAATCAAACTTGAACTCTAAATTTTAGATTTTTGTCGAGGAAGAAGTTCGCGTTGCAAAGCTGTTCCAGCAAGATTTCAATAATTAATTTTCAAGAAAGTGGAGTCCGCTACATGTATGTGACATGGACCTTTATTTTTGTCCATGGGTGCACGAAGTCCGCAACGCGGACTGGTTCACACTTAGTGCAATTGGCTGCTGCCTTTTGGCAGCTTGTTAGCCAAAGTTGGGTCCTCCCCAGGGACCCTTAGGGTGGTCCTTGGGAGGTCAAACATTGAAGTTTTGATATTATATACCTCATTTTACCTATTTAAAATATTTTTAAAAGTTTTAAACTTTATACAACACACCCAAACCTTCACGAAACCTACGTACGTTTTCTGGTTCAATTGCACTAGTTTCCGGATGTCTTGGACGTTTCTTAACATTTTGACTCTAAAAATTTTCAATACATTAATCTAGACTAATAAAAAGTTTTTCAAGTCTCGGTTCATCATGTGATGCTCTAGACCAAGTCATGGACTTTCGGAGTGTAACTTTATCCCCCCCTCCGTTAGGAACATTTGTCTCCGAATGACACTAAAATATTTTGTAGGGGAATGATAGACGCAATAACACACCACCACCCCACAAGCACTACCCACACATAATCCCTCCCTACATACCAAAACACCACTCCCGCCGCCCTTAACCCTCTACACTCACCCCACTTCCTTCTATCCACATACCTCACACATCCCCTCACCCCCCCCCCCCTCACCCTCTCATTCCCTATTCCCCCTCGCTGCTCCCCCTCTCCCCCCCTTAAAACCCCTCTCATTAACTCTCCACGTCTATCATTGTCATGCCCCCTGCTTACCCCATCTAATACTAGATGCCCCCAACCAACAACAACATAAAATCATAATGAGTCACAACTCATAACAGTAATACTCAACTCCATTCAACATACAAACATGGAATTACACATAGCAACTCATGTCGCAACACATAAGAGCTCAACATTTTATAACACATTATGAGGACCTACCTTCTCATTATCAACATGAGCTCAAAATTGACATTAAAGAGTTACCATTCTATTCTTCTCAAGACAACATAAAAGTACCAAAAATTTCAGTAAGGCAAAACATATGTCTCACATTAGTTCAAGTTAACACAAAAAGCCTTTTCATGAAAACTTATTTTAATATAAACATTTACCGACATATATACATGCTTAAAAAACAAGCTGAATTCACATTATTCATTATCTTCATTTTTAAGAGGAATTAATAACCTCAATTAGGAAAAACATGAGTGTAGAGGGACTTCATGTTTGCCTCGCCCTCCCATGTTGCTCCCTAAACTAGGTGGTTTCTCCATTGAAATTTTATGGAGGCAACATCTTTTTTTCTCAACTTCTTAACTTGTCGATCAAGGATTTCCATCGGAACCTCTTTGTAAGAGAGGTCCTCATTCACTCCCAACCCTTTAATAAGGAGAATGGATGCAGGGTCACCAAAACATTTATTAAGCATGGAGACGTGAAATATCGGGTGAACCGCAGCTAGTTCACTAGATAACTTCAACTGATATGAAACCTTTCCTACCCGTTGCAATATATTATAAAGACCCACATACCGAGGAATAACTTTCCCCTTCTTATTAAATCTCATCACCCCTTTCATAGGTGAGATCTTCAAGTACACCTTATCACCCACTTAAAATTCAAGGGATGTTCTTCTATTGTCGGCATAAGTATTTTGCCGACTATAGGCCGCTTTCAATCTATCCCTTATCACATCAATTTTCTCCAAAGCTTCATACACAATTTTGGGACCAAAGAGTTAAGAATCACCAACTTCAAACAACCCTAATAGAAACCTACATCTCCTACCATAGAGTGATTCAAAAGGAGACATGGCAATAATCGAATGGTAACTATTATTATAAGAGAACACAATCAACGGTAGGTGATCGTCCCAATTCCCTTTGAAATAAATCACATAATCTGTTAACAAATCTTCTAGGGTTTTAATGGTATGTTCCGCTTGACCATCCGTTTGAGGATGAAAATCGGTGTTAAGCTTCACTTGAGTACCGAAATGTTTTTTTGAAAGATCTCCTAAATCGCAAAGTGAATTTTGCACCCCTATCCGATATGATGGACAATGGAATCCCATGGAGACTCACAATTTTGTTCATGAATATTCTAACATGCGCTTTTGCCAAAAAAGTAGACTTAACAGGGACAAAGTGAGAGGATTTTGACAACCTATCTACAATAACCCACATTGAGTCATTTTGTCTTCGTGTCCGAGGCAAGCTCACTAAGAAGTCTATGTTAATGTCTTCCTACTTCCAAGAAAAAAAGAGTCAAACCACCCAACTTTTCTAGCTCAGCCTTTATTTTTTGAAAATTAGGGCACCTAGACACAAACACCACTATGTCCTTTCTTAAACCATTCCACCAATAGATGTCTTGAAAATGAAGATACATTTTTGTGGCACCCGGATGTATAGAATATCGGGAAACATGAGCTTCCTCCAAAATTCTATTTCTCAAATCATAAACATACGACACAAACAAACTACCTTGGTATCTTAGCACACCATCCTCCCCTTTGGAAAATGACTCATTAAGCTTACCAAGAACCGATTCCTTCAACTCCATCTGTAATGGATCAAGATGTCTCTTAGAATTCACCTCAACCACTAGGCCTTACTGGATTTTTCTTTTTGAAACACACTACCAATGGTCATACAACTTAGAGCATCCGCAACCATGTTGGCCTTACCGGGTTTGTTGAGAACACTCATATCGTAATCCTTACATAATTCCAACCATCTTCGTTGTCGAAGATTCAAATACTTTTGAGTAAACATGTATTGAAGACTCTTATGGTCGGTAAATACATAAACATTTAGCCCATAGAGATAATGCCTCCATATTTTAAAGGCAAACACCACAGCCGCCAATTCAAGATTGTGGGTTGGGTAGTTTTTCCCATGAACCTTGAGTTGCCTAGAGGCATAAGATATTAACTTCCCATGTTGCATAAGTACACAACCCAATCCCACTCGTAAAGCATCATAATATACCACAAAACTCTTGGTAACCTCTGCAAGGTCAACACCGGAGCGGAGGTAAGCTTATATTTTAACTCTTGGAAGCTTCTTTCATAAGCCTCCCACCACCCATACTAAATCTCTTCAGGGTTAATATTGTCAAAGGAAATGCAATAGAGGAAAACCCATCGACAAACCTCCTATACTATCCATCTAAACGCAAGAAACTTCTTATTACGGTGGGAGTTAGAGGTCAAGGCCAATTTCTAACCGCTTCCATCTTTCTTGGATCAACCTCTATACCCTCAAGTGAAATAATTTGGCCAGGAAAAGTAAGTGATCTCAACCAAAATTCACACTTACTATACTAAGCAAAAAGTTGATGTTCCTTTAGAACTTGAAAAATAGGACTCAAATGGCCCATATGTTCATCCTCACTCTTAGAATACACAAAGATATCATCAATGAAGACAATTACAAATGAATGAAGGTACTCACTAAACACCTGATTCATTAGGTCCATGAAAGTTGTTGGAGCATTTGTTAATTCAAATGACATGAATAGGAACTCATAGTAACCATACCTAGTTCAAAAAGTCATTTTAGGAATGTCTTCACCCCTCACTCTATGTTGGTGATTTCCCAACCTCAAATCAATCTTACAAAAGTATCTTCCCCCTTGGAGTCGATCAAACCAATCGTCAATTCTAGGGAGAGGATACTTGATCTTTATGGTGACCTTATTTGTTGGCGGTAATCAATGTACATTGTAAGGGAACCATCCTTCTTTTTCACAAACAATATCGGAGAGCCCCATGGAAAAATACTAGTTTGAATGTATCCTTTGTCTAGTAAATCCTTAAGTTGAAGCTTTAGTTCCTTTAATTAGGCCAGGGACATCCGGTAAGATGGGATTGAGATGGGTTTTGTATCTGGCAATAAGTCAATAACGAAATCAATTTCATGTTTGGGAGGAAATCCAGGTAAGTCATCGGGGAATACTTCCGTATATTCCCTCACTACGGGAACAAACTCAATTAGAAGGAATTCGGAGTCTAGATCTATGAAACTTACTACATAGTATAGACACCCCTTAGAAATCATTTTATGGGCCTGTAGACACAACGATATGACCTCTATGATCAAGTTTCCCCCTTCCATTATATGATGAGTTCATTTGGGAAATTGAACTTAACTACATTTGTTCTACAATCTATGGAAGCAAAATAAGCATGCAACCATTGCATCCCAAA
The DNA here is from genome assembly GCA_027704765.1 of Solanum habrochaites. Taxonomy (NCBI): domain Eukaryota; kingdom Viridiplantae; phylum Streptophyta; class Magnoliopsida; order Solanales; family Solanaceae; genus Solanum; species Solanum habrochaites. The sequence continues at coordinate 51,198,947 of JAKWJA010002497.1, read as the reverse complement.
AACTACATTGAAATAAATCATATCAAGTTCTACCTAATAAATCAAAGTCATTCTAATGGGCAATATCATGAGACAATTCCTACAAACTATTTTTGTAATCACCAAGTAACCCATCGGGGAAACAACCGAAAAAGGTTTACTTAGAACATTGAGTAACACATTAAACTTTATCACTACTAAGGTAGTTACAAAAGATAAAGTGTTACTAGGATCTTATAAAGCATAAACATTTATATAATACACTTGTAACATAACGGTGACAACATAGAGTGAATCCTCTTGATCACCCCTAGAGCGAAGAGCATAGAAGCGATTCTTCTTTTAAGATTCTGGATTAGGAGCACTAGCTTGTTCTTAAGTATTTTCCCTTCCTTGAGCTTTCATCATAGGGAAATATTTCTTCATGTGACCACCCTTACCACAATTATTGCAATTACCTGTGCAAATTTGACATCTGTCTTCATGTTTTTTTACCACACTAAGCACAAGTAGACTTCTCAACAAAGGGACCAGTACCTCTACCTTCTTGAGACTTAGGCATATAACTTTTACCTTTGTTGACCCTTGGAATGTTTAAAGGGCCTTGGTTGGAAAATTTCTTGTTGAACCTTGGCTTATCCTACACTTCAAATCTGGTCTTGGAAGGATTTCCATCTTCGACTTTTGTTTTCTTCAAATCCCTGCCAACTTGCTTAAGTTGTTGTTCCTCAATTTGCTCAGCATGAACCATGATATGAGAGATGTCCATGGTAGGAATATACATAGCCGACCTACACTTATTAACCACAAGGCGAGACACCCCCACAAACAAATTGTTCATCTTAGCCCTAGAATCCGCTACTATAGTAGGTGCATACTTTAAGAGTTGAATGAATTTGAGGCTATACTCCTTCACACTCATATTCCATTGGAAAATATTTATGAATTATTCCATCTTTATCTCTCTTACTTCCAAAGGAAAGAACCTATAGAGAAAAGTCATTTTGGAAGCTCTCCAAGTGATTTGGCCTTCCCTAACCGGCCTCTCATCCTTCCATTGTTATTCCATACTTGAGCCAGATCTTTGACTTGATAGGCGGCTAGTTCAACCTTTTCTTGAGAATTCACACCAATGGCATCCACCACCTTGAATACTTAATCTATGAACCCTTATGGATCTTCCTCCACCTTTGAGCCAAAGAAAGTTAGAGGATTCATCCTTATAAAATCCCTTATTCTCGATGTGGTGGTGCTATAATTAAGGTTCACTACATCTTATTATCCAAATAAGCATAAGTATCCTTCACTTGAGTAAAACTTTGAATGGCCGCCTTTATGTCCACATTAGACATAGCCCCTTATCCAATAGGAACTTGAGGGTTTTGAGGAACTTTAGGGGGAATCGCCTCATTAACATTCTCCTTTTCAACTCTTTGAACATTGTCCCTTGTTGTATTCATTTTCTATAAACACAAGAGAGGGAATAGTAGAAAGGACACATAGAGCCAAGACTCTTGAGGCACGTCGTAAGATTACAAAGAAGCTGAGAACTTACTAATCATCATATATCCTCTCATTCATAAGTGTGGAACGTTTCACAACCATGATTAAGACTCTACTTACAAGTGGATTAGTGAGAGATCACTCTTAAGATTACTTCAACCTCATGCTCTCATACCATTTTTCATGACTGGGGATCACCCCTTAAATGTAACCGGTGTCTTCATCCTCGAAGAGGTCTTATACAAGACTCTTAGCATTCTTCATAGCATATCATAGGTTAAAATGCAAAAAAATTAAGAACTTTTTACGTATTGAGGTGTACATAGACCTTCCATATATCATATATGGAGTTAACTTAGACTCCTCTTATATGAAGCTTACTTACGCTTCTCGTTTAGACAACATAACCAATATAGGAATTTAGTCTAATACATTTTCTCATATTGAATTAATTAAAATGAAGTAGAACATTCGTAAATAGCCCTTATCCAAATCCATAATTGCCACATAGGGCTTACAACAGTCTTTCAACAATAGGAAGGAAATGAATGTCTTTAGACTATAATAAAACTAATACTAGGGTAGATCAAAAGGCACTATCCTCGTAATTGGAGAACCTACGAAAACTTGAGGAAAGTCCATGTCTTCTTGCAAAGTGGTTTAGAAGTTCTTCAATGATTGGAACCTATAATGTTTGGGGGAAAAAAAAAAAAAACACAAAAAAAAAAGGAAAAAAATTTGGGTAGTCGTTACAAAACACAGTACTAAGTATGGTTCCTATGCATAAAATCATCAATGCATGAGAAAAGGAACAATTTAGTCAAAACATGCGTAGTGTCAAATAACTCAATATGCACATAAATGGAACATCATAAGTCAACTCAGTCATATAAGCAATTCAAACAATACCTGTGTAATTCCATGAATAGAACCCCATAATCCTACCCAAAGCTAACTATCGCATTGAGCCACCCATTTCATACATACATCACAACTTCACATTTCATCATAACATGCCTTTTTCAAAAAGTCATATATAGCTTGACACACATAGCATATAGTAAACTTAATCATACAACACATTACGATGATCATCCCTTAGGGTCCCATATGTTCAATGTGTAAGAGAAATACCATACCCTCCCGAACACTACGTAGTAATCTTTAAGACAACCCTAATAGGAGTTCACATACTTAACTTGTTAATTTACTTTTTGTTTTAGGTAAATAAGTACCATAAACAACATAAGAACATGTGATGTACATGGAATCTGGTGTTCTCCTCCTACACATAAATGAGAGTGTTAACACTTATCTACGGTGTAACCAATTATAGATAGTTATCTAAGTGGATCCACTAATCTATAGTCCTATGTGAGCACATAGTTAAGAGTCAAGGAAATTGCTACTAGAAACCTTTACTTTCTAGATGTGGAGGTTCACATCTTATGACACAACACATATATTGGGAATTTAGTCTCTAGACGTTAAGTAACCCATGTGGGAGGACGCACTTCCCGAACGTGAGACCTCTATCTCATTTACATGCCATTTTGGTTCTAAATTTCTACTCCCTTTAGTAATAATATTATTTCATCATACAAGTTCAAATTAGTCTCTTCAAAACCCCTATGTAAACATCTTATCATATTAGCTCTAGATCATCATAAATGAGAACAATCCTTTCACTTTAGAAACTCCATACAAGTGAGTAATTCTTTCACTTATTGCTTTACTATAATCTTTAGAACTCCTTTCAATCATATATTATTCGTATCATAACATGCATACACACTTTATTGCTATTTAAAGTGTGTTTGGGTTAAGAATGAAGAATAATTATCTTCGACATCACAACCACACATTAGACATAGGAGCATTACATATCTATATAACTCAGACTTACTAGTTGAATACAAGAAGAGCCAATCAACATACCTATTTTCCCCTTTAAAGAACCTTCATACTTCCACTACCATGAATACGTAATCAATACATAAACAAAGTCAATTCAAGAAGCAGTTACATAAAATAAATGTAGTAAATCCACATGTTAAGCATTATGGCACCACAACTATATATCAATTGTGTCAAGGTTTGTCATGAAATGGGGGAAGACATGGGTCCATGGGGAATATGAGTGACTAATAATCAATAAACATTAATATATATTTAAACAAAAAACTAATTGGACAAGAATTAAATCACAATGATATCTCAATTTTGCCTCCAAAGAAGGAACCCATGTATTAGAGAAAAAGCGCCATACTTTGGGAAGCCCTGAGAGATCTCTTTGACAGGCTTATGGTGAAGGAAAGGCAGAAGCCACGGAGTCAGTTCCAAAGAATGAAAAAAAACCACACAGAACCGACTATTTGTCTACCAATTTGGTAGAAAACTTGGGAATTGGTTTCCTCTTCGATTTCAAGCTTCTTAAAATGGAGGTTAGAGGAGCAGAGAATGAGAGATTTGATTTATGACTGTGGATATGCTTTGAATTGAAGTTGAGGAAAAGTGAATTAAAATCAATATATAACCCTCCAAAAAATACCCAAAAGTCCCATCGCTGAAGTTGACCTTTTAATAAGTCAAACTTGAATTCTAAATTTCAGATTTTTGTTGGGAAATAAGTTGGCGTCGCGGAGCTGTTCCCACAAAATTTCCAAAACTAATTTTCGAGAAAGTGGAGTCGTATACATGTATTTGACGTGGAACTTTATTTTTAGTCATGGGTGCACAAGGTCCAGGATGCGGGACTGTTTAAACATAGGGCAATTGGCGTTTGCTGGGCCATTCTTTGGCAGTTGTTGGCCAATGTTGGGTATCCAATGGACCCCTAGGGTGATCACCTTTGGGGAGGGACCTAATGTTTTGACCTATTGCATGTCATTTTACCTATTTATATTATTTTTACAAGACTTAGACTTAATACAACACAGCAAACCCTTCATGAAACCTAAACACGTTTTACTAATTCAACTACACTAGTTTTTGTACGTCTTGGACGTTTCTTTACATTTGACTCTAACACTTCCTAACTAGTTTAAATACATTAAATTAGACTTTGTACCAGTGTTTAAAATCTCGGTTCATCAGGTGTGGCTCTAGACCAAGTTATGGACTTTTGGAGTGTTACACTTGCCTTCAACCTTGTAGGAGTCGTGTTGCTTAGGATGTAGTTGTTTCTTCTTGCCTCGGCCATGATCTCCCCAAACTTTAGCATGATTAGTTATTGAATCCATTTCCTTTGTATTTTTATGCATGGCATGATTGAAGTTGGTTAAAGCTTTGTCTTATGTGATAACCTCATCTATGGTCTCTACTTGGTACTGCTCCAACTCCATCTTGGCCAATTTTTTAAATTTTTCCATAAAGTGGAACAAAATTTGTTCATCCGCGAGATTTGCAATTTGAAGCGTAAAAGTGGTGAATTTTTTTGCGTATATCCAAATTCTAGTCGTTTGTTTCAATTCCCTAAACTTGTGCTTGACCTCATTGATTACATTGTTATGAAAAAAGGCTTTCTTTGAATCCTATTGGAATTTTTCTCAAGTGTAGATGGTTCATGTCGCCTTCCCTATCTCAAACTCATTGCGCCTCAACTATAGCATGTCCATCTCTAAAAGATACAACACAGAAATATTGATCTTTCTTTCATCACTCCTCAGCCGACTATAGTTGACATAATTCTCCAAGTGCCATAAGAAAGTTTGTGTGGGTGGTTATCATAGTGGGTCAAGGTCATAACAAAGTTTGTATCATAAGAATAGGTTCGTTAATATTTTTGTACAAAAATGAGTCTCACAGAGTGTTATGAAATGGTTTGGATATGTATATACTTTTCTACAAGAAGCTAAATGTCCTTAGGAAAGTATCTCTCCTTTCTTCCTTAATGTTATATATTGATTACAAATTGTATTTGGTGATCCAAATTTGGATATATCTCCCTTCACACTTCCTCTAAAAATTGTTATTAGTAGAAAAAATACTGTAAGGACAACAACTCCAATTTTGGAGCCAACAACTAAAAAACGCGACAAAAACAGAGGTAGGGGCTGAGAGAAAGAAACACCTACAAGGGGGAACTAAAAAAGGTACTTGACAAAGGAAATACATCCTCCCCCCACGAAGAACAATGGTAAATAAAAGGTTGAGGAAAAGGTCTAAGGGCATAAATGAGTCATAGGTGAGGACCCAAGTTAGGGTTGCAGGTCATCCTTCTATATATTCTAAGGTGGTTCAAAAATTTCTATCTTTCCTGAGAAGGTTGTCATGTGCTAGAGCTACTCATATTGTGCAGAATACACACGCTGATGTTACTCATCGTATATGCACTAAGATTCCTAATATGGATAGAGCCTCGCTCATTGATGTTTTCTTCTATCCATTTCTAGGACCTATAATGACTATAATATTATGTGAGATGCTGACCAAGTTCTTGAAAATAAATCACCAATGTTCTAAAATTTTGAGAGTGTGGAAGCCTTTGAGTTCATCATGGAATGTTGATAATCACTTTTGCCTTAGGTTACATGCACTCAATTTTATAATTTTTTCTTAGAGAAGTATGTATTGTGTACCTTTATAAATATGAAGAAGGATAAATAAGTTATGGCCCTTGAACAAGGAAGGATGTTGTTTTCTACCTATGAGGCTAACTTTCATGCCTTGTTGAGCTATGTTACACAACACGTGAACATTAAAGAGAAAAGGACCACTTGTTTGTCAACAATTTACATTTTATGTTGTAGGTATTATTGGTACTCATGGCCTCAACTAGTAAAAGTTTCCATGAGGTTATTAACTATGTGAATGAGGGTGTTCAACATGTTCAAAAGGCCAAGGAATTAGTTTAAATACCAAAGCATGAAGTAAATGGTAGTGGTTATTATTCAGACGGTTCTGGTGAGTATGTGTATTCAGCTTATCCGATTCAGTCACATATGCCTACTTTTACGTGTGGTTGTTTAGGTGTCCACAGTAGTCTCTGACTCAAAGTGTTTAAAGATCTTTTATGCATGAGCCAGCATGCCCTCACTTGACCACATATGATTTAAGTATGGTGATCATTAACTTTTCAAGAAGGAATTCCCTCAGTGGCAGACAATTTTTCAAGTAAGACAATATACTAGAGTAGTAGTCCCAACAGGTAGAGGTAATAATCGAAGAGTATATCTACATGACGGCCAGTGTGGTAATTAGAGAAGTTGATGAAATTGTAATGTAGATAGAGGAGTGGTGAAGCGTGGTAGAGGGACTATCTGTAATGATAATAGAGCTAGTGTTACGCTTTTCTGAGCAAGACAAAGGTTGAGGCATCAAATACAGTGATAACAAGTATTATTCTTGTATATGACCGAATGACTTCTATTTTATTTGGTCTGATTTCCACCTATTTATATTTATCTATTATACTTACGTTCGTATATTACCTTAACCGTGGTATCCTTGACTCGATGAATGTTGGTACCCTAATTAGAAATTCTCTTGTAGTAACCCATGTGTATCATACTTGTTACGTGATGTTTATGGGTATTTAGATTTGGGTAGATTTACTAATATTTTATATACTAGAGTTTGATATTTTAACACCTCACAAATTTGAAAGTTCAATAATAAAGAAAAAGTTTAATTATGGCACTAGTATTGGTATCTACAAGTCCTATGGACAGACTGTAAGAGGTTTGACGGGACATACAAAAGTAGTATGTAACACCCCAAAATGAATAAGGTGAAAGTACAGATTCATTACTTTATAAGCTCTATAAATGATTGATTATAGTGTTAGAAGTCATTGTATTGAGTTTGTAAGAGTTTGAAAGTGAAAAGTCCAAGATTACAAAGTTAGCCTTCGTACGTGCTTGTGTGCTATAGTGTACCTTTGCATGTTTTACGTGTTAATTGGAGTTCAAATTGATAGGAGAAGTTCCTAACGTCTAGAGAAACGTTTTTAGGGTAAAAATATCCGGGCACAACTCCCCAAGGACCACCCTAAGGGTCCTTGAAGAGGACCCAACCTTGGGCTAGAAGGCTGCCCAAAGCAGCAGCAAATGTACATTGGTGGAACTAGTCCGCGTCGGGCACTTAGTTCAGAAAGGAAAACTTTTGGTCCGCGTCATGTTCCATGACATGGAATTTACTGTCTCAAAATTTATATTCTAAAATCGGTGGGAAAATTCAGCATGCGGACTGTGTTTCCTATGGTATTTCAAAAAAATTAATGAGTTAACTTTATCAAAGGTCCACTAATTTGGAGTATTTTTGGTATTTGGGAATCTGTTAGAAAAGGTTTTAAAGTTTATTTAACTCATTTGCCAAGTTTACACCACAATACCCAATAAGAAATCAAAAATCCAAAATCCTCTTCGCTTCAAAATTCTCTCAAACCTCCATTGGAGGCCAAAACCAAGCTCAAGATTGAAGGTGAATTTTCAAGTGATTTCTTCTCCAAATTTCATTCGATTTTATTCAACTAAATTATGGTGTTTCATAGTTTCATCCTCTTTCTTTCTTTCTTTCTTTCTTTCAAGGAGTCAAGTTCAAATGGTTTCCAAAGATGTTAAAAAACATGAATTCCTATGGTTTGAATTCAAGCCATGGTTTCTTATATAAAATGATTAGAATAAATTATTCATGATAGAATTTATGTTTATTGAATGTTTTTAGATCAATATCTCTATGAACCCAAACATTTCCTGATTTCCTATTTTTGGCTCTAGTGTGGGTAAATTTATCATGACTTGATATAAGTTAATTCTTGTGTAGATTGCATTGGGATATTCAATGATGTATAGATCATGATAGAAATGTATATAGGCTGCCATAATTTGATGATATTAATATTGTATATTATTGGATCATTTGTATGGTTTGAATGTTGGTTTAGCATGGTGTGTATGGATATGGGTTACAACCTTTGTAAAGTGTGTTGGTTGAAAAGTCTAAGGAATGGTGATGTCGATGATGGAAAGATGGTGAGTTGACCTAATTATCCTATATTGTAGAGAATTGATATTGAATTTTATTTATTGGTATGGTCAACTTATGGTGGCGGTGTTTATGTGTTATAATTTCTATGAACATGGCCTTGTCGGCATTATTATGTGAATTGTGAGGTTATCATGTTATAACTTAGATAAGTGATCAAGGTGAAGGATACGCACTATGATATAATGTGTGAGGTTCAAGTCTGATCTTCTGTATGTGGTCGTGTGTGATCACGATAAGATAGGGTGTGGATGTCTTCATTCCTGTGGGCTAGTGTATCTTGCTAGATAGACTTGGTTGTTCCTAAATGATACTTGAATGTTTTTGAATATCTGATATGATGATCATGTGTGTGTATTGATTGGTAGACTATGTATCTCTACTTGATACATGCTAAGTATATGAATACGAACATTTTGACTTAGTACGCTTAAGGAACTTTTGTCTTGTATGCATATGAATAAATGTTGAATAAAAGTCTAGGATCGGTAGACTTAAGATGGTACCCTTATAAGTGTAACTAGCAAACGACCTTGAACATGTAAAGAGGGTCAATAATTTGGAAACATCAATATAGAAAGAAGGTTATGATGTCTTGTAATTTGAAAGCCATAATGGTGTCCTTCTTGCGTGAGTGATGGACTTAGTGATTGGTAGGCTGGAACGGCATGAAACAATCTCTACAAAATTAATTGAGTTATAATTTTTAACCATTGACTAGCAGTTCTAGTGTACCCATCTTTTGAAGAGGTATTATGTGTTGGTAAGACTAGAAGTGTTGCCTTTTCATATGCCTTATTGTGATTGAACTTACTCTATGAAAACTAAGACTAGGACCTAGAGAATATGCTTGTGGTAGTGATTCTACTTAATTTGAGATTAGAGTACAAAGAAACCCTTTGAATTCTTAACATATGTGCCCTACAAGAAGATGGTACCTAGTTCTACACTGGCAAGAGTAGGAACACCATCTCTCGGAGTAGGTAGACTCTGGATTCCATGCCTAGCTAGTATGGTCTTTGTCGGTTAATGCATATTATCATCATGTGGGAGGCATAATAGTATTGCAGAAATTCTAAAACATTTAGGTAGTGAAAGGTACGCTATCTAGACATGGCACGAGTACACTTTGAAGATGCTAGGATGTAGTTTCTCTAGGTCTTTTCCAAGACCATTATGTGAAATCCTCTAAATGCTTAATTATATATTAATTGACTAAATGAGTGATTATGACTTAATTAATGTTATTTGAATAAATGTATCCCTACCTAGGGTAGCTTTGAAGATTACTTAGGTAGGCTTAGTGAGGATGTATGGGCGGTCTCTTCATGTATTAATTAAATGAGTCTTAGAGTAACATTTGGTAGAGAGTCTAAGTAATGAAAAGGTTATAATATTATCTTAGGTAGTCTTAAGGATTTATTTTGGTGTGCTTGAAGAGGGTGTATGACCAGACTCTTCTTGTCTTACTTAAGTAAGTATTAAGATAACATTTGGTAGGTGGGTTATATGCTTATATGGTTTGAAAAGTTGTTAATGCTATATTGTGGATTACAAGGAATGTGTCTTATATGCGATTTTTGATGTGAGAGTTGTTTTTATACTTATGTTATGAGGTTTTCTTCTAACGATCATAAAAGAGAATGTTATTGCTAAATGTCCGTTTTAACATGGTTTTATTGCATGTCATCATACTTAGTGCAGTCAATGTAGTAATTTCATATGTTGTTTTATCTCCAAAGGTGTAGGTATCAATTGAGAGGAGTTTTGGAAACATGAAATATCATTCTCCTAATGAAGTCTTGGTCTGTCCTCACATGATTCGAGGACGTGGATATGTTTAGATTTTATTTTAAAAGATGTTTTAATATACTTTAGTATTTCTATTTCATTGATCTATGTGCTATGACACAAGCTATTAATGTGTCTAAGATGGATACAAAAAGATTTAGCACTTCCTATGATTTTTATAAATGAGATTTGAAAGCTCATGTCAAAGGAAATACTTCTACAACGAGTGAGAGTAGAGAGAGAATATGAAGATAGTATAGAGATATATAGATCTATCGGAGAGCATATATATATATATATATAGTATATATATCTAATATTATATATCTAAGGGTTAGTATAAAATTCCGAGAGGTTCCCCCCCCCCCCCCCAAAATACCGTGTTACCAACTTCTGGGGTGCTCCCGCCGGGTGGTGACACCTTGGTAGCAGAGAGGCATAAGAGAAAGTATAGTCTTAGGAATCTAAATCTTCATATAACAGCACATATAGTCCGGAGTCTTGTTCATCAGGTGGGGTGCGACTACCTATGATGAGGATGAGGCTATAGGATGATAGAGTTTCCCATCTTCATTACTCTTGTGTCGTGCCATAGAGTTGAAAGTTATGAGTGTGTTTTCCTACTCTCTTCTCTTGTGTGTTTAAGATATAAATACGATATGTACCAGTAAGGAGAGTTGATAAGGATGTGATTGAGGGAGTTCCTCCCCGAGGTGAACAAGTTACCCAAGGTGAACAATCTCGACAAGGTATTCAATTTCCTCAAGGTCAGAAAGTCCTTATAGTGGGTGAAGGGGATGAGGTTCCTGTTGTTCCCCCGAACATGACTAATGGGGAAATTAGATAGGCTCTCCATACCCTAGCCCGAGCCATGAAGTCTCAAGTGAATAGAGATATTGGGCGTAGTGTACACTTCTAAAAGATTTGTCTAGGGCCTAACATAGGTGTCAAAAGGTTTAGAAACTGTTTATGTAAGGTCCTATTTAAGGATATAAGTCATTAGAAGCCCAAAACATCTAAATGTAAAGGAACATCACACGACGTTTGAAAACTAGTACAATCGGTACTAACGTGGCCTTAGGCCTATTTGACTACGTGTTTAGGATCGAAAACTAATTGATGAAAATTAGAAAGTGGGTCTAAACATCATATTAGATTTAGTCATGTCGAAACGTATGGGCAAAAGACTTCCCAAGACCCCAACCAGGTCCCTGAAGAGGACCCCTTGTCATTTAGGGTGGAACGACTTTGGGGTGGGGGGGGGGGCCTAAGGCAGTGTGCACAAACGAGTGCAATCAATGAACAATGTTCAAACCGATGGGGCATCGATTGTCTCCGTCGATGGACACTTAGGATATTTCACCAAGATATTGTTTGAAAAATACTTTTAACTCATAGACAGATGTTCAGCACCGAGGTGAACAATACCCATCGATAGACACACGATTCGTCGATCGTGGTCTCGTCTGTGAGGGGATGGTTTGCTGCATGTTTTTAATTAATTCATTTAAATAGTTGTCTTTCTTTTGGAGATACCTTCGGGTTAGGGGAGATTGTAGTTTGTTAATAGAACAACCTATATAAATAATGAACATAATTAGACACTGAAACACTTGTGCTCTTATAATTCCCCTAACTGAAAAGACTCTTCATTTCTCTTGTCTCTGCTCTAATGAAGGGACGCTACTCCTTAGAAAACACAGAGGTTCAAAGGTGGGTGCTAGGGATTAGCAATCCACAAGGTCCAATAAATATTCATAAATATTAAGGTATAGGATTCCTTCACCTTTGGGAGTTCTTTCAACAAAGGGTGTCATCAAATTGGTTTTAAAGTAATGGTCATTTTAGTGTTTCTTTCAAATTCGAAAATGATTTTTGCAATTGTTTCTTTTATGATTTATTTTGTAATATAAAAGTAGAATTAAATTAACATGATTATAACTCCAAGTCTGTAGTATTTTGATGGATTGCTGTCGTTTGGAGACAGAGAGCCATTATTCCCCTTCTACCCTAGGTTGTGATGTCTTATATTGTTTTAATTTGTGTAATGTTTGTGCAATTGACAGGGGTATTGTGCTTGTTGAATTACTAATATATGAGTACTGTATAAATTATTAAATATATTTAATTGTCTAAATGTAGTCAAACATTATGGCAGTTCTTTAGTAATGAATCTAGGTATGAAGTATGTTATGGAATATTGATCGCCGAAGGTCTCTGATCTGTAAGCTATGAACTAGTGATAAATTGGGATGTAGTGATTCAATTGGTATTGTTATCATGTTGTTTATTGTTGTGTGATGATATTAAACCCTTATTGGTTTGAGCTAAGTGTTGATGGTAAAACTTTGAAGATGGATTATGTAGGAGACTTGGTAAGTCTTGTGATCCCTATTCTTTCCTTGAATTGTGGTTACTTGTGATTAAGTGATGATGATGTATTGAAGTATGCCTTATCTTAGTATTGATAGGATTGTTATGATGTTGAATTTAAATGTCTTAACTATGGTTTTGTGAGGTGTTAGCTAAGATGTAATGTTATAAGGATAGTGATAACTACCAGCATGTCTTATCATGAATGACTATGTAAGTGTGCTAACCTCAGATATATGAATTGTAATGGAAGGACAATAGTCATGCAATTCTTATTTGAGCTATGTTAATTATTATAATACAATTTATATACCCTATGACCTACATTAAGTTATGATGATTAATAAAGACATTAAAGATATTTCATAAGGGACTCTAGCTTAGCACCGAGTGAACTAGAGTGAGGAGTGTCCCTTCTCACATTTTGTAGGTAGGGTCACTAATGTACTCTTGAGATTGGAGAATATAATGTATGTATAATAAAAGGGTACCAACTATATCTCCTAGTTCTTGAACTATGTTGCCCCCATAGGAATACTAGCTAGTGGATCCATGTAGTTGGTATGTTCATGTTTTGGTACAACCTTGGAAAGTAGTCCACCTTCCTTCGGTGTAGGGTTCCATTACACCCGATTCCACATTAGATCATGTCATCTATGTCGGATTAGTCAATATGTTTCAAAAAATATAAAATTATCTAATGGAATGAAGTCTAACTAGGATAACCTAAAGGGTTTAGCTTCTAGGTAGGGGTGTGGGACTCTACCTAAACATTGAACTAGTTAACCTTGAGGGAAGTCTTATAAGTATGTTCTTATATATGAATATGCTTATAACTGTACATGTTATGTATATGATGATCTTACACATTGATGATACTACATGATGGTTGGTTTCACTTGTGAACATGATGATATGTAGTCTTAAATGGTATTCTATGTGAAGTTGGATATTAGTCATGGTTCTTGTTTGGTTTACTTGATGGAGTAAGGTTATAATGATTTGCTTAGTCATTGCACTAGTTGACTTAATCAGGGTTCATGGGTAATTTTTAGCTTTGGTTATGTTGTCATGAACTCTTGTTTATGCTTGTTTCTATTATAACTTGATGATAGAGTTGTATTGACTAAGTGTTCAATTATGTGGTATCTATGTTGTCTTGGATAGATTTAGTATTTTTGGTCTTTAGATGTACATGCTTTTTACTTAACGTATTTATTATTGATTGGTATGTCTCCTTGAATAAATTAAATGTCCCTTTTTAGCATGATTTGATAATATATATGCATATGGTCTCATACTTCGTACTAGTGGGGTACTAACCCCATTTTATCCCTTTTCCCCAACATTTTAGGTTTCATAGTTGAAGAGATTTTGAGATGACTTTTAAGATTCTTATGTTCTTTCCTTTTCATTTGAGTACGAATTGTATAGCCTATATGTGGCTCTATTACTTTGATGTATGTGCTAGGCCCAAATTTTTATACTTTTGTTAAATGGTAATGAGATGAGACATCCATTTGAATCTATGTTATATCTTATATATCTATGTGCATTAAAAGTAGAAGATTGTGTAATATTCTTATACGAAGGACCTATGTATACTCGATATGAATATATAATGTGTATGTAGAGGTCTATGTAAACCTCAATGTTGAAGTAATGAAAAGTTTTAAACTTTTTCGCATTTTTTAACCTATGAATGTAATGATGTAAGCTAAGAGTCTAGTATTAGTCCTCAAATAGGATGATGACACCGATTATGTCAAGGGGGTGCTACTCGGATATGAAAAACTTGGTATCAAAGCATGCGATTTAATATCTTTGAGTCAATGTCTCTCTCAACCACGTCTGTGTTGATTCTTACTCATAATTATGAAGCGAACCACACTTATGAATAGGAACCTATGTGATGCTGGGTAAACTCTCACTCTCTTGGAAATCTAATATCGTGCCTCTAGTGTTTGACTATATGTGCTTTTAGCATCTAATCCTCTTATTCTGATATTAGGCAATGAGTACTCGAAAGAACGAGACATGAAGACTTAAAGTAGAGATTTCCAATGCGAGAGTTCCTCCTTGTGGTGATCAAGTCCCTTCTCCTGAAAATGAATTTAGTTATGAGCAAGCCTCGATCAATCCTCCTCCTTTGACGGATGGTGACATAAGGGTTGCCCTTCTCCAATGTCCCAAGCCATTACTACGCAAGCACAAGCTGTCACTATCAAAGCGAAATCCCTGATGGCCCAAACTAATCGGGAGGTTGTACCCCAAGAAAACCAACAAGTTGGCACCATGGCCTCTCATTTGAGAGATTCACTAGAATAAATCCTCCTACTTTCTACGGGTCCAATGTTGAAGAAGACCCCCATGAGTTCATTGATGAAATCTACAAGATCCTTTATGCTATGGGGTTGACTACTAGTGAGTAGGTTAAGTTAGCCACTTATCAACTCAAGCATGTGGGACAAGTTTGGTACGTCCAATGGAGGGACAATAGGCCTTTAAGAGGTGGACCAGTGACTTGGGAGATCTTCAAAAAGGTTTTTCTTAATCGGTTCTTTCCTAGGGAATAGAGGGAAGTCAAAGTGGTGGAGTTCATCAACCTTTGCCAAGGAGGTGTGAGTGTACTTGAATACTATTTGAAATTCACTAAATTTTCAAAGTATGCTCTTTCTTTGGTTTCCAATCCTATGGATGAAATGAGCTCCTTTGTGACGGGTGTGTCAGATGACTTGCAAGAGGAATGCCGCTCGTCTATGCTACATGAGAATATGACCATTTCTCGTCTTATGGTTCATGCTCAACAAGTTGAAAAGTCAATGTGTAAGAGAAAGAGTATAGATGACAAGAGGGCAAGATCTTTTGATGGTGGTTCTTTAAAGGTAGGCTTGATATCAAATAATGGCCTAAGTTCACGAAGAAGTTTCCTAGTAAGGTTCCTACCATGTTCCCTAAGGCTCGTGATGATAGGGTGTCTAACCCTAAGCCTCAAAAGGGAGGGAGCACTAGTTCACCAACTAAGAAGCCAAACGTGGAAGTGTGGCAAGAAGAATTATGGCGATTGCCTTAAAGCAACGTATAATTTTTCTGGTTGGGTAAAAGTGGGAACAAATTTCAAGATTGCCTAACTGTGAAGGGGTAAGACAAGGAGAGTGCACAAGAAAAGGGTTCCAATAATGCTCCAAAGAAGAATCACTTCATGCTCTCCGCTCTAAATGTGAGCAAGAGACTTCTCCCAATGTGGTGACGAGTATGTTTAAAGTCTTCTCTATTGATGTATATGCTTTACTTGATCCCGGTGCTACCTTGTCATTTGTTAATCCCCTAGTAGCTAATAAATTTTACATTATGCCCGATATCTTGAATGAACCTTTTATGGTGTCTACACCGGTGTGTGAGTCGGTTGTTGCAAAAAGGGTGTTTCGGAATTGTCCTATAATGTCGCCTAATAGAGTTACTTATGTTGAACTAGTAGAACTTGATACGCTTGATTTTGGGAATGCTTCCTGTGCCTCTATAGATTGTAGAACGAGGGTGGTGTCCATTTTATATTGGAAGGGGGAAAAACTATTCCTAGAGGTCATATCTTTTCTTATTTGAAAGTTTTTAGGATGATCTATAAAGGGTGCTTATACCATATAGTAATACTCCAAGATTTGAACTCAAAAATTCCCCCATTAAGTCGGTCCCCATAGTGAGAGAAGGATACAAATCCCATATCAATTCCTCCTTCTCTTATGGATCCGGTTAAATTGAAAGAGTTGAAGGCTCAATTAAATGATCTACTAGACAAGGGCTTCATTAGACCTAGTATTTCTCCATGGGGTGCTCCGGTTTTTTTTTGAATAAAAAGGATGGGTCCCTTAGAATGTGCATCAATTATCGCCAACTCAATAAGGTCACTATTCAGAATAAGTATCCTCTCCCTCAGATTGACGACTTGTTTGACCAACTCCAAGGGGAAAGCTAATTTTGTTAGATTGACTTGAGATCGGGGTATCAACTACTTAGGGTGAGAGGTGAGAATATACCAAAAATGGCATTTCGAACTAGATATGGTCACTATGAGTTCTTAGTAATGTCCTTTGATCTCACTAATGCCCTAGCAGAATTTATGGATCTCATGAATAGGGTGTTTCGACGTTACCTAGATTCTTTTGTCATTGACGACATCTTGGTATATTCAAAAACTGAGGGTGACCATATGGACCCTTTTAGGGTCGTGTTACAAGTTCTTAAGAAGAACCAATTATTTGCAAAGTATAGCAAATGTGAGTTTGGGTTGAGGTCGGTGGCATTTCTTAGTCATATAATCTCTAGAGAGGAAGTTTAGGTTGATCCAAGGAAAACCGAGGTGGTGAGAAATTGTACTAGACCATTGACTCCAACCGACATTAGAAGTTTCCTAGGTTTAGAGGGTTATTATCGGACGTGTGTGGATCCTTTTGCATCCATTGCAACTTGATTGACTACTTTTACCCAAAAGAGAGAAATTTCAGTGGTCGGAGGCATGTGAAAGAAGCTTTCAAATATTAAAATATAGGCTTACTTATGCTTCGATGTTGACTTTACCAGAGGGTATAAAGGGCTTCGTTGTGTATTATGATGCATCCCGAATGGGCTTAGGGTTGTGCTCATGCAACATGGGAAAGTAGTAGCCTATGCTTCTATACAACTTAATACGCATGAGAGGAACTATCCAACTCATGATCTGGAGTTAGCGTCCATCGTATTTGTCTTGAAAATATGAAGGCATTACTTGTATGGTGTTCATGTTGATCTGCATACCAACCACAAGAGTCTTCACTATGTGTTTACTCAAAAGGAGTTGAATCTCCGACAAAGAATGTGGTTGGAATTATTGAATGATTAATATATGAGTGTTCTCTATCACCCCAGCAAGGCCAATGTGATTGCGGATGCTCTAAGTCGTATGACAATGGGTATTTTGTCTCATGTAGAGGAAGCCAAGAAAGGCCTAGTGAAATATGTTCATAACTTAGCTAGATTTTTTGTAAGATTAGAAGATTCTCCGAATGGTTGTTTTATGGTCCATCGTAACTCCGAGTCACTTTAGTGGTAGAGGTGAAGTCCAAACAACACCTTGATAAATCATTGATGGAATTGGTTCTTGTCAAGATTAATGAGTCATTATCCATGGGGGGGGGATGGCGCCTTGAGGTATCAAGGAAGGTTGTGTGTTCCCAATGTAGATGGATTGAGGAACCGGATTCTTTAGGAAGCTCACCGGTCCCGTTACTCCATTCATCCGGGTTCAACAAAAATGTACAATGAACTTAGGGAAGTGTTTTGGTGGAAAGGCTTGAAAAAGGACATAGCGGAGTTTTCTGCAAATTGTCCAAATTGCCAACAAGTGAAGGCTGAACATCAAAAGTTGGGTGGTTTACTTCAAGAAATCCAAATTCCTACTTGGAAGTAGGAATACATTAATATGGATTTTTTTGATAGGTTTGCCTCGGACACAAAATAAATATGACTCCATATGGGTGGTTGTGAATAGGTCTAACAAAAAGTCTTGTTTTTTCCCGTCAAGTCTACTTATTCGTCGGAGGATTATGCAAAGATCTTCACAGATAAGACTGTGTGTCACCATTATATTTCGTTATCCATCATATCGTACAAGGGTGTCATTCCAATTAGGGTTCGGTACCAAGGTGAAGTTAAGCACCGCTTTTCATCCCCAAAAAGCTGGTCTAGTAGAGTGTACTATTACAAACATTGAGGATATACTTAGATCTTGTGTCATTGATTTAAATGGAAATTGGTATAAGCATTTGCCTTTAATCGAGTTTGCTTGTAATAATAGTTTCCATTCATGCATATCCATGGCTCCTTATGAAGCTTTATATGGTAGAATGTGTATGTATCCTATTGGGTGGTTTGAAGTTGGTGAGTCTTCAATTCTTGGTCTAGATTTGATTTATAAGGAACTGATTGCAAACAGCATATAGTAGGCAAAAGTCTTATGCCGATCACAAGAAAAAGGGATTTCGAGTTTGAAGAAGGTGATAACGTGTATTTGAAAATTTTGCCTATTAAAGAGGTGGTTAGATTTGGAAAGTAAGGGAAGTTCAGTCCTCGTTATGTGGTTCCCTATGAAAACTCACAAAATGTTGGTAAGGTAGCCTATGAGTCGAAAGTCCTAGTGAATTGTCTTCGGTTCATCCGGTTTTCCATGTTTCTATGCTTAAGAAGTGTATCGGTAATCCCGAGTTTATTCTTCCTATTGTGGATCTTGGTGTGAAGGATAACATCTCTTATGAGGAGGTCCCGGTTGAAATCCTTTTTTGTCAAGTGAATAGGTTGAGGAACAAAGAGGTGGCCTCCGTAAAAGTGTTATGGAGAAACCACCTAGTCGAGGGGGCAACATAGGAGGCGGACAACGACATGAAGTCCCTTTACCCTCATATATTTCCTAATGAAGGTTAGTTGTTCTTACTTATAATAAAAATAATGACTAAATTTGAAGTCGTTACGGTTTTTGGAGAAGTTTTGCAAAAAACGTGCATTTTTGGTTTCATTAGAGTGAAGTTACAGTAAATGGTGCATAATGACTTGAAAATTTGTAATTTCTTCTTGCTCTGAGTTATGTTGTGCATTTTGATATGATGAGTCTTTATGAAATGATATTGATCATGTTGTTAAGTTGAGTTTTAAGCATAATTGACACATATATTGTTGATCTCATGATGTTGTGTGAGAAGGAAAATTCCACATAATGTAATCTTGAGCATTATGGTGTCGTAATTAAGGTTTTGACTAAAAGGATCACTTTTGGAAGTCCAACTTAATGAGGGGTACTTTGGTTATTTTGGGGGTGGACTATATATGGAATTTAGGTCAATTTTCATTGATTCCCACTCCAAAAACACAAATCCAGATTGAAACCCAAATTGCTCTGACTTCACTCTACTTTCTCAATCTCCATTCATCCTCCATTGAAGAACCAGAAGATTGGGGTGGGAAAAAAAGTGTACAAGGTTTTCACTCAATTTTTGGGAATAAAGCTTCAACAAGGTATGGTTCCTTCATTGTTGGGATTCTCTTCGCCAAAATGTCGTCTCAAAATGAATTTCAATTACTCAAATTCTTAGGGTTTTTCTCTGCAAATAAGTTTTCTTCTATAGTCAAAAGTGATGAATGATTAGGTTGAATTATGATTGCCCATGACTAATCTAGTATAGATTATTGTGTAATTGATGTTAATTGTAGGAATTGTGAATAGATCATGTTCTTTTCCAAATTTTCTGAAGTCTTGGCTCTTATATCTAAATTAAAGTGGAATCATAGATGTGTTGATTATTGTAGTCATCTTAATCAGTTAATGCTATGCCTAGGAAATTTTATTTTTCGGATTAAACCTAGTTCTTGAAGAATTCACGATGAACCCTTTTCCCCTTAACCCTAGGTTATGATCTTGAATTGAATTGTACATTATTGTTGCAATTGTTTTGGTTAGTGTGTGAATTACTATACTATGATGTTATTATGCTAATCATATGTGGTATGGTCATATAACACCCATTATTGGGTTGAGTATGAGACTTAATGGTAAGACCTTCAGGCTTGTGATCCCTATTCTTTATTTTAATTGTGGTTTCTTGAGATTGAGTGATGATGTTATATTGAAATATATCTTTTATTAGTATTGAGAGGATTGGTATGATGTTTAATTGAAATATCTTGAATATGGTTAGTGAGGTGTTGGCTAAGGTTTAAATGTTATATGGATGGTGATAACTTAACAATGTGCCTTATCATGATGTGAATATGTAATTGTGCTAAACTCACCTATATGAAATGTAATGAAAAGATTATACTCATGCAATTCTTATTGAGTTATGATGAAAATTATTTACAAGGGATAGACCCTATGACCTACATTAAGCAATGTGGATTAATAAATATATCAAAAATATTTAAAAGGGGACTTAGCTTGGCACCGAGTGAACTTGACAATGAAAGGTGTTGACTTTCCATAGAGAAAGATTTACCCAATAGTTCCAAATGAGGTGTAGACTCCCCTATGAGGAATACTCATCTTATGGATTCCCATGATATGAGGCTCCAATTTCCAAGTGGCATGTACAAAGTTCATACCTATTTCTTAGTTCTTGAACTTTGTTTCCCCCATAGGAAGACTAGCTAGTGGATCCACCTAGAAAGTTATGTTTATGTTTGGTTTTACTTTGGCCGGTAGACCACCTTCCATCGGTTTAAGGTTTTACAACACCAGATTCCACACTTGGCTCTGGTGGTCTATGATGGTTAGCGAAAGTGTTCCCAAAACTTAAAGGAAGTAATGAAGTTCAAACAAAATAAGGTGACTTGTGAGGTTTTACTTTGCCTAGGTAGGGTATGGGGTTCTACCTATGCCTTGCACTACTTTTCCTTGAGGGAATCCATAGAAAGTTGTCTTATATATGTATATGATTATAAATGTAAATGATGATAGCAGGATGATCTTACATGTAAATGAGAATATGTGATGTTAGTTACTCTTACGAACATGTATTTGGTCTCTATTGCTAAAGTATGATACAATGTACACTTAATGATATGTATGTGGAGTTTGGACATTGATTATGGTTCTTGAAAGGTTGAATTGATTAAGTAAGATTATGTGACTTTGCTTAGTTATTGCACAAGTTGTCTAAATGAGGGTCATGAGTAATGGCATTGCCTTGTTATAATGTGAGGAACTTCTATTTATGCTTGTGATATTATGACTCGATGATAGAGTTGTATTTGATTATGGGTTCAAGTATGTTGATATGCATGTGACTTGATAAGAGTTAGGGTCGTTTAGTCTTGTATATTACATGATATTGAATTCATAAATATGCATTAATGACTTGTATTGGTTCTTCAATGAGCATAAGGGTTTCCAAATGTAAAGTAGCATGTTTTAATGAAATGTCCCTTTTTAGAATGATTTGATATATGTGCATATGGTCTCATACTTAGTACATGTGATATGCTAACCCTATTATTTCCCTTTTTCCCCAACATTTTAGGTTCCGATCGTTGAAGGCTTTTGAGACGACTTGAAGAAAATATTAGGAATTCTTATTCATCATGTGGGTGGTCATTCACTTCCGAGGAAAATCCAATTCATAGTACATAGTTGTTTTACTTTAAAGACTCTTATGTTCTTTCCTTTTTATTGTTGTACGAATTGTATATCCTATTTGTGGCTTTATTACATTAATGTATGGACCAGACCCAAATTTTTATTCTTTTGTTAGATGATTATGAGATAAGACGTCTTTTTGAGACAATGTTAAGTATCTTATATATATATATGTGCAACTAAAGTAGAAGACCATGTAATCTTCTTATACAAATAATCTATGTATACTAGATATTAATATATATTATGTATATGTAGAGGTCTATGTAAACCTCAATATAAAAGTAATGAATAGTTTTAATTTTTTTTGCATTTTGACCTATGAATGTAATGAAGTAAGCTAAGAGATTAGTCTTAGTCCTCAAAAAAGAAGTTGACATCGGTTACGTCTATGGGGTGCTCCCTGGATGTGAAAAAATTTGTATCGGAGCATGAGTTTGAATATATTAAGAGTTTCTCAACGACGTCTATATAGATTCTTACTCATTATTGTGAAGAGCGCCACACTTATGAATAGGAAACTATATGGTTCTTAGAAAACTCTCACTTTCATGAAAATTCAATGTCATGCCTCGAAAGTATTTTACTTTATGTGCCTTTATTATATTATTCTTTAATTGTGATTATAGGCAAATAATATTCGAAGGAACATGGAACTTAGACTTGAGGAAGAGATTTCCAATGCGGGAGTTTCTCCCCATGGTGATCAAGTCCCTCCTCTCGGAGATGATGCTACTGTTGACCAAGCCCCTGTCAATCTTCCTCCTTTGACGGATGGTGATATAAAGGCTACCCTTTTCCAAATGGCTCAAGACATTACTATGCAAGCACAAGCCTCCACTACTCATGACCAAGCCATGACGGCCCAACCTAATAGGGATATTGTACCCCAAGCAAAACAACATGTTGGCACCATGTCCTCCCGTTTAAGTGATTTTACTAGAATAATTCCTCCTACATTCTCTAGGTCCAAGGTTGAAGAAGACCCCCAAGAGTTTATTGTTTAAATCTACAAGATTATTTATTATATGGGGTTGACTCCTAGTGCAATGGTCGAGTTAGCCACTTAGAAACTGAAATATGTGGCTAAAACATGGTACGTCCAATGGAGGGACAATAGGCCTCTAAGGGTGGACCGGTCACTTGGGAGGTTTTAAAGAAGGCTTTTCTTGATTGTTTCTTTCTTAGGGATAAGATGGAAGCCAAAGTGGTGGAGTTCATCATCCTTCATCAAGGTGGTATAAGTGTACAATTCACTAAATTGTCAAAATATGTTATTTGTTTGAATTCTGAAACTAGGAATGAAATGTGCAGCTTTGTGTCGGGAGTATCGGGTGAATTGCAAGAGGAATTTCATTTGGATATGCTACATGACAATAAAATTTCATGTCTCATGGTTCATGCTGAACAAGTGGAAGAGGCAACATCTAAGAGAAAGAGTAGAGATGCCACGAGGGTAAGATCTATTTATGCTTGTTCTTCAAACGGTAGGCTTGATATCCAAGACAATCCTAAGTTCAAGATGAGGTTCTGTAATTAGTTACCTCTATGTTCCCTAAGGCATACGATTATAAGGTACCTAAATTTAGGTCCCAAAAGGGAAATGTGGAAACTCACCTAATGAGAAGACTATGTGTCCAAAGTGTTGAAAGGGTCACTTTGGTAAATGGTTAGTTGGAACAGGCAATTTCTTTAGTTGTGCTAAAAGTGGGCACAAAGTTAGAGATTGACCAAATTTAAAGGGGCAAGACAAAGGTGGTAGTCAAACTCAAGCAAGTAGTTATCATGATGTTCAAAAGAAGAATCGCTTTTATTCTCTCCTCTATAGAGGTGAGCAAGAGACTTCTCTCGATGTGGTAACGGGTATGTTGAAAGTCTTTTCTATTGATGTATATGCTTTACTTGATCTCGGTTCTACCTTGTCATTTGTTACTCCTATTTTGACATTTTTCCCAACATCTTGAATGAAACTTTTATGGTGTCTACCTCGGCGAGTGAGTCAATAGTTGCAAAAAGGGTTTTTTGAAATTGTCCTATAATGTTTCCCAATAGAGTTACGCATGTTGAATTAGTAGAATTTTTCATGCTTGATTTTGATATCATATTGGGTATGGATTGGTCGCATGCTTTCTTTGCCTCTACAGATTGTACAAAAAGGGTGGTGAAGTTTAATTTTCCAAATGAACCCGTCTTAGAGTTGAGGGGGGAATTATATTCCTATAGGTCTTATCATTTCTTAATTTTAAATCTTGTAAGATGATTTCTAAAGGGTGTTTATACCATATAGTAAGAGTCAGAGATTTAGACTCTAAAATTCCTCCCATTGAGTCGGTCTCCGTAGTAAGGGAATTTCCAGAGGTCTTTCCTAATGACCTTCCCGTATTTCTCCCAAACAGGAAATTGATTTTGGTATCAATTGCTACCGGATACAAATCCCATTTCAATTTCTCCTTATCGGACGACTCCAGCCTAATTGAAATATTTGAAGGTTGAATCAAAGACTTACAAGAAAAAGGCTTTAGTCGGCCTAGTATTTCTCCATGTGGTGGTCCAGTATTGTTTGTGAAGGAAAAGAATGGGTCCCTTAGAATATGTATTGATTACCATCAACTCAATAAAGTCACAATCAACAACAAGTACCCTCTCCCTCTGATTAATGATTTATTTGATCAACTGATGGGTGTGAATTACTTTTCCAAGATTGACTTGAGATCGGGATATCACAAACTTAGAGTACGAGGTGAAGATATTTCCAAGACGACATTTTGAACAAGATATGGTCACTATGAGTACTGGGTAATGTCTTTTTGTCTCCCTAATTCCTCGGTGGCGTTTATGGACCTAATGAATAGGATGTTTTGAAGTTACCTAGATTTATTTGTCATTGTCTTCATTGACCACATGTCGGTATATTCAAAAAATAAGGGTGAACACTTGAACCATTTGAGGGTGGTGTTGAAACTGCTTAAGAACATCAACTGTTTGCCATGTATTGCAAATGTAAGTTTTGTTTGAGGTTGGTAGCGTTTTTAGGTCATATCATCTCCAGTGAGGGAGTTGAGGTAGATCCATGCAAAATTGAGGCAATGAAAAATTGGTCTAGACCATTGACTCCAACTAACATTAGGAATTTATTGGGTCTAGCAGGTAATTATTGGAGGTTTATGGATGGTTATGCGTCCATTACTTCCCCCTAGACAACCTTGACTCAATAGAATATGAAGTTCGAGTGGTCGGATGCATATGAAAAGAAATTCCAAATGTTAAAGGATAAGCTAACTTCCGCTCCGATATTGACTCTACCATAGGATATAAAGGATGTTGTGGTATAATATGATGCATCCCGAGTTGGGTTGGGGTGTGTGCTTATGCAACGTGGCAAAGTTATAACCTATGCTTCTAGGCAACTCAAGTTTAAGAGAAAAATTATTGGACTCATGACCTTGAGTAAGCGGTCGTGGTATTTGCCTTGAAAATATGGAGGCATTATCTCTATGGGGTTAATATTGATGTGTATGCGGACTATAACAGTATTCAATATTTATTCACTCAAAAGAAGTTGAATATCCGGCAATAGAGATGGTTAGAGTTGTTGAAAGACTATGATATGAGTGTTCTCTTTCACCCCGGCAAGGCTAATGTAGTATTAGATTCTCTAAGTTGGTTGTCCATGGTAAGTGTGTCCTATGTGGAAGAATCCAAGTGAATCATAGTGAAAGATGTTCATAGGTTGACTCGTTTAAGGTTTAAATTCAATGTTCTCCAAATGGTGGTATGGGGGTACATCGTAACTCTGAGTAGTCTTTGGTGGTTGAGGTGAAGTCTAAGAAACACCTTGATCCATTGTGAATGGAATTGAAAGAATCGGTTATTGGTAATATGAATGAGTCATTATCTCAAGGGGGTATGGGGTTCTTAGATATCAAGGTAGATTGTGTGTGCCTAATGTGAATTACTTGAGGAGTAGGAACCTTGAGGAAGCTCATATAGCCTGTTACTCTTTTCATCTGGGTTCTACAAAGATGTACCATGACCTTAGAGTTTGTTGCAATGTGTCCCAACTATAAAAAATTGATGGCTGGGCACCAAAATCCAAGTGGTCTACTTCAATAAATCCAAACTCCTACTTGAAACTGGGAAAATATCAACATGAATTTCTTTGTAGGTTTTCCTTGAACTCGAATGCAATATGACTCTATATGGGTGGTAGTTGATAGATTTACCAAATCCTCTCACTTAATTCCCGTTAAGTCTACTTTTTTGGCGGAAGATTATTCAAGGATCAATCTTGACAAGATAGTGAGTCTTCATGGGGTTCCTTTGTCCGTCATATCGGATAGAGGTGCTCAATTTACATATAGATTTTGGAGAATTTATTCAAAAGGGTTTTGGTACTCAAGTGAAGTTAAGTACCTCTTTTTATCATCAAACAAATTGTCAAGCGTAGGGAACTACTCAAACTCTTGAAGATATACTTAGATCTTGTATCATTAATTTTAAGGGAAATTGGGATGAGCATTTTCTTTGGTGGAGTTTTCCTATAATACTTTTCATTCATTCATCGCTTTGGTTCCTTATGAAAACTTGTATGGTTAGGAGGTGTAGATCTCCTATTGGGGGGTTTGAAATTTTTGAGTCTTCGCTTTCGGTCCTGATTTGATTTATAAGACTTTGGAGAAAGTTTATATCATAAGGAACCGGTTGTGAACATCCTATAGTCAACAAAAGTCTTATGTCGATCATAGGAGAAGAGATTTACAATTAGAAGAAGTTGATAAAGTGTACTTGAAACTTTACATATGAAAAGGTGGTTAGATTTGGCAATAAAGAGAGGTTGAGTCCTTAGTGTGTGGGTCCCTATGAAATCTTTCAAAGGGCTGGAAAGGTTGCCTTTGAGTTGAAGCTCTAGAGTGAACCTATCCTCACTTTATCTAGTTTTCCATGTCTCTATGATTAACAAGTGTATCCGTGATCCCGAGTCTATTCTTCCTATTGAGGGTCTTGGGGTGAAAGAAAACCTCTCTAATGAGGAGGTTCTAGTTGAAATCATTGATAATCAAGTGAAGAGGTTGAGAAACAAAAAGGTGGCCTCCATAAAAGTGTTATGGAGAAACCACCTAGTTGAGGGAGCAACATTGGAGGCAAAAACTGACATGAAGTCCCGTTATCCTCATTTCTTAACTAGTGAAGGTTAGTTTTTCTTTCATATAATGTAAATAAGGACTGAATTCAAAGTTGATATAGCTTTTTAAGAAGTTTTGCATAAATGCGCATTTTGGTGACATTACAGTGAAGTTACAGTGAAATAGGGCATATTGACTAAAAAATGTGCAATTCTTCTTGTTTTGAGTTATGTTTTACATTTTGATATGGTGAGTTTTTATGAAATGATATTGATCATGTTGGGAAGTGAAGTTTTGGCATAATTGACTCATATATGGTATGTTGAGCTCATGTTATTGTGAGAAGGAAATTCCTCACGATGTGATGTTGAGTCTTGCATGTGGTAATTCAAGATTTTAAATTGCTACGTGTAAAAATATTATGATTATTGTTATAACTCAAGTTTTTATGTATTGTTGTTTGTTGGGATGCTAGTCTTGAGTCTATTCCTTCTTTCAAAAAGATTTTAGTGTCATTCAGGGATGAATGTTCCTTGGGGGGGATAATGTAATACTTCGGAAGTCTAAGACATGTTCTAGAGCCTAACATAGGTGTAAAAATGTTTAGACGCTATTTTAAGGTCAATTTTAATTAATAGAAAATATCAAGGAACACCCATGACGTCCTGTGAACTAGTCACATGTACTAGTGTGGTGCTTTGATGGTTTGTAAGAAGATTAGATGGTTTAATCTTAGTGATATCATGAGGAGAACTTAGGTGTACAAGAGAGGTTTAAGGAAGCAAGGCCAAGTGGGGAGTTTCAACCTTCAAGGGCAAGCAAAAGGCAAGTGGCCAACGATGCCCAAGAAGGGAATTACTGCCCACCCTTCACGGGCGTGACCATGAATCGTGGTGTCAACCACGGACAATGTGGGGAGCTCGTGAAGGGTCCTAAGACATGGGGGAGATGTCAAAGTATCCTATCTACTATGCAATACACCACGAGCCACCTCATGACTTGTGGTGGACTTGACAGAAGGCAAGGGTCTTTGTAAAAATTCCTTAGCCAAAGTGGGTGGCTTTGGTGGGGAGTTGGGAAGCTACTTACTAAGAGCACCACCAGACACATTACGGGTCGTGGTGCATCTTCACTAAAGGAGGAAAGGAGCTCCATGGTTTTGCATTGGTGAGAGAAAATGAGGAGGCTCCATTGAAGGATCTACTGCCACTATCTTCATGACCACCACCACGACCTATCAAGCTCTTCACGGTCCGTGAAGATGGGGTTAAGGTGGACGGGGTCTCACAATGAAGTTAAGTTGGACTTAACTTTTGGAAATCCAACGTAATGAGGGGTACTTTGGGTATTTTTGGGGTGGACTATATATTGACTTGAAGTTAATTTTCATTGATTCCAACACAAATTGAAACTAAAATTGGTCTCACTTCTTTCTACTTTTCCTCTCTCCATTCATCTTCTATTGGAGAACAAGAAGCTTGGGCAATAAGACAAAGTCTACAAGGTTTTTACTCAATTTCTAGGAATAAAGCTTCACCAAGGCATGGTTTTTTCACTCTTGGGATTTTTTTATCCAAGAGGTCCTCTCAAAGATGAATTTCATCTACTCAAATTCTTAGGGTTATTCTCTACAAAAAAAAAATAAATTCGAAAGTGATGATTGATTAGGATGAATTATGATTGCCTATGACTAATCTAGTATAAATTATTGTGTAGTTGATGTAACTTGTGGAAATTGTGAATAGATCATGTTCTTTCCCCAATTTCCCCAACTCTTGGCTTTTACTTGTAAATTGAAGAGGAATTACGAATGTGTGGATTATTTTAGTTATCTTATTCAATCTATGGGTTGTCTAGAAACATGTATTGTTGGGATTAGACCTAGTTATTGAAGAATTCATGATGAACCCTTTATCCCTTAACCCTAGGTTATGATCCTAAATTGAATTGTACATTATTGTTGCAATTATTTTGGTTAGTTTGTGAATTACATTCCTATGATGTTATTACTCTAATCATGAGTGGTATGGTTATATTACACCAATTTTTGGGTTGAGTATGAGGGTTGATGGTAAGACCTTAAGGTTGGCTTATGAAGAGACTTGATAAGTCTTGTGATCCCTGTTCTTTGTTTAAGTTGTGGTTACTTGAGATTTAGTGATGATGTTACATTGAAATCTTGTATTAGGATTGATAGAGTTTGTATGATGTTGAATTGAAATGTCTTAAATATGGTTTGTGAGGTTTTGGATAAGGTGTAAATTTTGTAAGGATGGTGATAACTTAACAATTTTCCATATCATGACGTGAATATGTAAATGTACTAACCTAACATATATGAATTATAATGAAAGGACATTTTACTCATGAAATTCTTATTGAGATATGATGATGATGATTATACGACGGATAGACCCTATGACCTACATTAAGCAATGATGATTGATCAATACATTAAAGGCATTTCAAAAGGGACTTAGCTTTGCATTAAGTGACTTGACAATGGGAGGTGTAGTCTTTCCATAAGGAATATTCACCCAATAGTTCAACATGAGGTGTTGAATCCCCTATACGGGATACTCATCTTATGTATTCCCATGACATGAGGCTCCAATTTTCAAGTGGCATGTACAGAGTTCATACCTATCTCTTAGTTCTTGAACTATGTTTCCCACATAGGAAGACAAGCTAGTGCATCCACCTAGAAAGCTAAGTTGATGTTTTGTTTTTCTTTGGCCAGTAGACCACCTTCCATCGGTTTAAGATTTTACAACACCGGATTCCACACTTAGATCTTGTGATGTATGTCGTCTAAGGCAAGTGTTCCCTAAACTAAAAGAAAGTAATGCAGTACAAACAAACTAAGGTGACTTAAAAGGTTTGACTTAGCCTAGGTAGGGGTATGGGACTCAACCTATGCCTTGCACTAGTTTTCCTTGAGGGAAGACTTAGGAGGTTGTTCTTATGTATGTATATGCTTATAAATGTAAATGATGATAGTATGATGATCTTACATGTAAATCACACTATGTGATGTTGGTTACACTTACGAACATATATTTTGTCTATTTTGCTAAAGTATGATATTATGTACTCCTAATGATATGTATGTGGAGTTTGGACATTGGTTATAGTTGTTGCAAGGTTGACTTGATTAAGTAAGGTTATGGGGCTTTGCTTATTTATTGCACAAGTGGACTAAATGAGGATCATGAGTAATGGTCTTGCTTTGTTACAATGTAAGGAACTGTTGTTTATGCTTGTGATATTATGACTTGATGATAGAGTTGTATTTTGTTAAAGGTTTTAGTATGTTGATATGGATGTGACGTGATTAGACTTAGGGTTGTTTAGTCGTGTATAGTAATGGTATTGACTTAATAAATATGCATTAATAATTTGTATTGGTTCTTGAATGGGCATAAAGCTTTCCAAATGGAAAATAGAATGTTTTAATGAATGTCCGTTTATAGCATGATGTTATATTATATGTGCATATGGTCTCATTCTTAGTACATCTTATGTGATAACCCCATTTTCTCCCTTTTTCCGAACATTTTAGTTTCCGGTCGCTGAACGCTTTTGAGACGACTTGAAGGAAGACTTGGAATTCTTAATCATCCAAGTTGGGTAGGTCCTCACTTTCCAAGGGCAATGCTAATATCAATATTATGAAGTTGTTTTAGTTTAATGATTCTTGTAATCTTTCCTTTTTATTGGAGTATAAATTGTATAGCCTATATGTGGATTCATTACATCGATGTATAAGTCAGGCCCAAATTGTTATACTCTTATTAGATGGTTTTGAGATGATACGTCCATTTGAGACTATGTTAAGTATCTGATATATCTATGTGGAATAATAGTAGAAGACAATGTAATCTGCTTATACAAAAAGTTCTATGTATACTCGATATAAATATACATTATGTGTATGTAGAGGTCTATTTAACCTCTATATAGAAGTAATGAAAAGTTGAATGTAATGATGTAAGCTAAGAGGCTAATCTTAGTACTCAAAAAGGACGTCGATGCCGGTTACGTCTCAGGGGTGCGCCCTGAATGTGAAAAACACGGTATCAGAGCATAAGGTTGAATATTTTTAGAGTCGATTTATGTCTCAAGCACTTGTATGTATATTCTTACCTATTATTGTAAAGCGCTCCACACGTATGAATAGGAAAATAATGATGCTTAGAAAACTCTAACTTTCTTGGAAATCCAATGTTGTTCCTCGAGAATCTTGTACTCTATGTGCTCTTATAATATAGTCATTTCATTGTTATTATAGGCAATGAATACTCAAATGAACTCGGCACAAAGACTTGAGGAAGAGATTGCCAATGCGGGAGTTCCTTCTCTTGGTGATTAAGTCGCTCCTCTCGAAGAGGATGCTAATGATGACCAAGCGCCGGTCAGTCCTCGTTCTTTGACGGATGGTGACATAAAGGCTGCCCTTTTCCAAATGGACCAAGACATTACTATGCAAGAACAAGCCTCAACTAATCAAGCCCAAGTCACAACATCACAAGCTAATAGGGAGGTTATACACTAAGCAAATCAACATGTTGGCACCATGGCTTCCCTTTTGATGGATTTTAATAGAATGAATCCTCCTGCTTTCTATGGGTCCAATGTTGAAGAACAAAACCAAGAGTTCATTCATGAAATCAACAAGATTCTTTATTCTATGGGGTTTACTACTAGTGAGAAGGCCGAGTTAGCCACATACCAACTCAAAGATGTGGCCCAAACTTGGTTCTTCTAATAGAGAGACAATAGGCCCCAAAGGGGTAGATCTGTGACATGGGAGGTTTTCAAGAAAGCTTTTCTTGCTAAGTTCTTTCCTAGGGAGAAGATGGAACCCAAAGTGGTGGAGTTCATCAACCTATATCACAGAGATATAAGTGAACCTGAATACGCTTTGAAATTCACTAAATTGTCAAAGTATGCTCCTGCATTGGTTTTCGATCCTTAGAATGAAATGAAAGGCTTTATGACGGCACTGTCGGATGAATTACAAGAGGAATGCCATTTGGCTATGCTATATGACAATATGAATATTTCTCGTCTCATTGTTAATTCTCAACAAGTGGAAGAGGCAAGATCTAAGAGAAAGTGTTTAGATTCCAAGAGGTAAATATCTATTTATGGTCGTTCTTCAAAGGGAGGCTTGCTATCCAAGACAAGCCTAAATTCAATAAGAGGTTCTCTAATCAAGTTCCCTCTCAGTTCCCTAAGGATCGTGATTATAAGGTACCTAAACCTAGGTCCAAAAAGTGAAAGAGTGGAAACTCACCTAATGAGAAACCTACGTGTCCAAAGTGTGGAAAGGGTCACTTTAGTCAATGCTTAGTTGGAATGGGCAATTGCTTTAGTTATGATAAAAGTGGGAATAGAGTAAGATATTACCCAAATTTGAAGGGGCAAGACAAGAGTGGAAGTAGAACTAAAGCAAGTGGTTCTAATGATGTTCCAAATAAGAATCGATTCTTTTATGCTCTGCGCTATAGATATGAGCAAGAAACTTCTCTCGATATTGTGACCGGTATGTTGAAAGTGTTTTCTAGTTAATGTATATGCTTTAGTTGATCCCGGTGCTGCCTTGTCATTTGTTACTCTTCTAGTTGCTAAAAAGTTTTACATTTTTCCTGACATCTTAAATGTACCTTTTATGGTGTCTACCACGTTAGATGAAATATTAGTTGCAAAAAGGGTGTTTAGAAATTCTCCCATAATGTTGCCCAGAGTTACTTATGTTTAATTAGTAGAACTTGGCATGTTTGATTTTGATAGCATTTTGGGAATGTATTGGTTGCATTCTTTCCTTGCCTCTATAGATTGTAGAACAAGGGTGGTGAAGTTTAACTTTCCAAATGAGACCGTCTTAGAGTGAAAGGGAAGAAATTCTCTTCCTACATGTCGTATAATTTCTCATTTGAAATTTTTTAAGGTTATATCTAAAGGGTGTTTATTCCATATAGCAAGATCAAAGATTTAGACTCTGAGGGAATTTCCAGAGGTCTTTCTTAATGACCTTCCTGGTATTCCTCCCGATCTGGAAATTGATTTCGGTATCGCTTTGCTATCAGATAAAAATTCTATTTCAATTTCTCCTTATGGGATGGCTAGTATCCTCTCCCTCAAATTGATGATTTATTTGATCAAATCCAAGGTGTGACTCACTTTTCCAAGATTGACTTGAGATCGGTATATCACCAACTTATAGTAAGAGGTGAAGATATTCCATAGATGGCATTTTAAACAAGATATGGTCACTATGAGCTCTTGGTAATGTCCTTTGGTCTCACTAATGCCCCAAAAGCGTTGATGGACCTAATAAATAGGGTGTTTCAAAGTTACCTAGATTAATTTGTCATTGTCTTCATTGATGACATCTTGCTACATTGGAAAAATAAGGGTGAACATTTGAACCATTCCAGGGTGGTGTTGCAAGTGCCTAAAGAACGTCAATCGTTTGCAAAGTATTGCAAATTTGAGTTATGGTTGAGGTCGGTAGCGTTTCTTGGTCATATCATTTCTAGTGAGGGAGTTGAGGTTGATCCAAGGAAAACTGAGGCGCTTAAAAATTTTCCTAGACCATCGACTCCAATCGACAATAGGAGTTTCTTTGGTCTACCAGGTTATTATCTGAGGTTTGTGGATGGTATTTCATCTACTGCTCCCCCTTGACTCAATAGAATGTGAAGTTTGAGTGGTCGGGGCATGTGAAAAGAGATTCCAAATGTTGAAAGATAGGCTTGCTTCCGCTCTGGTAATGTCTCTACCGAGGGCTAGGTAGGGTTTTGTGGTATAGTGTGATGCATTCCGAGTTGGGTTGGCGTGTGTGCTTATGCAACATGGGAAAGTTATATCCTATGTTTCTAGGCAACTCAAAGTTCATACGAAGAATTATCCAACTAATGACCTTAAGTTAGAGGTTGTGGTATTTGCATTGAAAATATGGAGGCATTATCTCTATGGGATTCATGTTGATGTGTATAGGCACCATAAAGTATTTAGTATGTTTTCACTAAAAAGAGGTAGAATCTCTGGCAACAGAGATTTTTAGAGTTGTTGAAAGATTATGGCATGAGCGTTCTCTATCACACCGGCAAGGTTAATGTGGTATTATATGCTCTAAGTTGTTTGTCCATGAAAGTGTGTCCCATGTGGAAGAATCCAAGAGAAACCTAGTGAAAGTTGTTCGTAGGTTGGCTCGTTTAGGGTTCGAATTGAAAATTATCTAAATGGTGGTATGGTGGTAAATATTAACTCTGAGTCGTCTTTGGTGGTTGAGAAGAAATCTAAGAAACACCTTGATCCATTATTGATAGACTGCAAAGAATCGGTTCTTGGTAAGATGAATGAGTCATTCTACCAAGGTGGGGATGGTGTTCTTAGATATCAAGGTAGATTGTTTGTGCCTAAGGTGGATGACTTGAGGAGTAGGTTTCTTAAGGAAGCTCATGGATCCCGTTACTCTATTCATCTGGGTTCTATAAAGATGTACCATAACCTTAGAGAAATATTTTGGTGGGATTTTATAAAAAGGGATTTTGTGGGGTTTGTCACAACGTATACCGATTGTAAACAAGTGAAGGTTGATCAACTAAAACCAAATGGTCTACTACAAGAAATCCAAACTCCTCATTTGAAGTGGGAAGATATAAACATGGATTATGATGTAGGTTTCCCTATAAGTCGAATGCAATATTAGTCTATATGGGTGTTAATGGATAGATTGACAAAATCCACTTACTTTATTCCTATTAAGTTTACTTATTAAGTGGAAGATTATGCAAGGATCTATATTGACAAGATAGTGAGTCTTCATGGGGTTCATTATTCCATCATATCGGATAGATGTGGTCAATTTACATCTATTTTGGAGATCTTTTCAAATGGGTTTGGGTAGTCAAGTGAAATTAAGCACCTCTTTTCATCATCAAATGGATGGTCAAGCAGAGCGAACTATTCAAACTATTAAAGGTATGCTTAGAGCTTGTATCATTGATTTAATGGGAAATTGGGATGAGCATTTGCCTTAGTGGAGTTCTCCTATCATAATAATTTTCATTAAGCCATATCTATGGCTCCTTATGAATCCTTGTATGGTAGGTGGTGTATATCTCATGTTGGGTGGTTTGAAGTTAGTGAGTCTTTGCTTCTCGGTACCGATTTAATTTCTATGACTTTGGAGAAAATTCATATCATAAAGAACCAGTTGCAAAAATCCTGTATTTGGCAAAAGTGTTATGCCGATCATAGGAGAAGATATTTAGAGTTTGAATAAGCTCATAAAATGTACTTTAAAAACCTTATGAAAGGGGTAGTTAGATTTGGCAAGAAAAAGAAGTTGAGTCCTCTTTATGTGGGTTATTATGAAATCTTGCAAAGGGTTCGCAAGGTTTCCTATGAGTTGAGTTCATCCGGTTTTCCATGTCTCTATGCTTAAGAACTGTATTGGTGATTCCAAGTCTATTCTTCCTATTGAGGGTATTGGTGTGCAAAATAACCTCTCTTATGAGGAGGTTCCGATTGAAATTCTTGATCGTCAAGTTAAAAGGTTAAGGAACAAAGAGGTAGCCATCATAAAAGTGTTATGGAGAAACCACCTACTTGAGGGAGCAACATGGGAGGCTCAATGCGACCTGAAGTCCTATTATCCTCATCTTTTAACTAGATAAGGTTAGTGTTTCTTTCTTTTAATGAAAATAATGACTAAATTTAAAGTTTCTATGATTTTTCGAGAAGTTTTGCAAAATATGTGCATTTTAGTGTCATTAGAGTGAAGTTATAAAGTTTCTTTCTTGATTTGAGTTATTTGTTGCATTTTAATATGGTGAGTCTTTATGAAATAATATTGAGGATGTTATTTAGTGATGTTTTGGCATAATTGACTCATACAGTATGTTGAGCTCATGTTATTGTTAGAAGGAAATTCCTCATGATGTGATGTTGAGTCTTACATGTGGTAATTGATGTTTTTAAATTTCTATGTGTAAAAATATGATTTCTTTTATAACTGAAGTTGTTATGTATTGTTGTTTTGTTAGGCTGCTAGTTTTGAGTATATTCCTTCCTTCCAAGAGATTTTAGTGTTATTCGGGGACGAATGTTCCTAAGGGGGGGATTATATAACACTTCAGAAGTATAAGACGTGTTATAGAGCCTAACATAGATTTCAAAAGGGTTAGACACTATAAGTCATTTAGGAAGTTTAAAAATCAAAATGTCAAGGAAAGCTCGTGACGTCTAGTGAACTAATCACATGGACTAGTATGGTTCTTTGATGGTTCGAAGGAAGTGTAGATGGCTTCATATTAGTGATATTATAACTTAGGTGTCAAAGATAGGTTTAAGGAAGAAAGGCCAAGTGGGGGGTGCCAAACTTTATGTACAAGCCAAACCGAAGAGTCCAACGCTGCCCAAAAAGGGAGGTTACTGCCTCACCCTTCATGGGCGTGAGCACAGCTTGTGGTGTCAACAACTTCCAAAGGTGGGAGCTCGTGAAGGGGCCTTTTCCATTAGGAAATATGTCAAAGTAGCCTAGATACATTCCAAGACACCACAAGCCACTTCATGACTCGTGGTGGACTTGACGGAAGGCAAGGGTCTTCCATGCAAATGCCTTAGCAAAAGTAGGTGACCTTTGTGTTGCGTTGAAAAACTACTGCCTAACATCACCACCTACCACATGACGGGCCGTGGTGCATCTTCACGGAAGGAGGCAAGGTGCTCTGTGGTGTTTTCTTAGTAAGAGAAATAGAGGAGGCTCTATTGAAGGATCTACTGCCTCCATCTTCACGACCACCACCACGACCCATCATGATTTTCACGGTCCGTGAGAGGGTGTGAAGGTGAGAGGGGTCTCACAGTGAAGTTAATTTGGGAATCACTGTTGGAAGTCCAACTTAATGAGGGGTACTTTGGGTATTTTGGGTTTGGATTTTATATTTACTTTAGGTCAATTTTCATCGATTCCCACTCCAAAAACACAAATACAAATTGAAAGCCATATTACTCACACTATTCTCTACTTTCTCTCTCTCCATTCATCCTCCATTGAAGAACAAGAAGCTTGGGGAAGAAGAAAAAGTCTACAAGGTCTTCACTCAATTTTTGGGAATAAATCTTCAACAAGGTTTGGGTTCTTCACTCATTGTGATTCCTTTCCCCAACAGGTCCTTTGAAAGATGAATTTGAATTACTCAAGTTCTTAGAGTTTTTCTATACTAATGGGTTTTCTTCTAAGATGGAAAGTGATGATTGAATATGTTGAATTATATTTGCCTATGACTAGTATAGTATAGATTATTGTGTAATTGATATAAATTGTGGGAATTGTGAATAGATAATGTTCTTTCCCCAATTTCCCCAAGTCTTGTCCCTTACTTGTAATTTGAAGTGGAATTATGAATGTGTTTATTATCGTATATGGTCTGCCTAGGAACTTGTATTGTTGGGATTAGACCTAGCTCTTGAAGAATTCATAATGAACCCTTTTCCCCTTAACCCTAGGTTATGATCTTGAATTGAATTGTACATTATTGTTGCAGTTGTTTTGGTTAGTGTGTGAATTACTACCGTATGATGTTATTATGCTAATCATGAGTGGTATGGGGATATTACACCCATTATTGGGTTGATTATGATGGTTGATGGTAAGACATGAAGTTTGCTGATGAAGGAGACTTGGTAAGTCATTTTATCCCTATTATTTATTTCAATTGTGGTTACTTGAGATGGAGTGGTGATGTTACATTGAAGTATATCTTGTATTAGGATTGATAAGGTTGGTATGATGTTGAATTAAAATATATTTACTATGGTTTTTGAGGTGTTGGCTAAGGTGTACATTTTATAAGGGTGGTGACAACTTAACAATTTGCCTTATCATGATGTGAATGTGTCAATGTGCTAACATCACCTTTATGAATTGTAATGAAAGGACATTACTCATGAAATTCTTCTTGAGATATGATGATGATGATTTACAAGGGACAGACCCTATGAACTACATTAAGCATTGATGATTAATAAAGACATTAAATACATTTCAAAAGGGACTTAGCTTAGCGACGAGTGAACGTGACAATGATAGGTGTGGACTTTCCATGAAGGAAGATTCACCCAATAGTTTTACCTGAGGTGTTGATTCCCCTATGAGGGATACTCATCTTATGGATTTCCATGAGATAAGGGTCTAATTTCCAAGTGGCATATACAGAGTTCATACCTATCTCTTCGTTCTTGAACTATGTTGTCGTCATAGGATGACTAGCTAGTGGATTCACCTACAAAACTATGTTTATGTTCCGTTTTACTTTGTCTTCCATCATTGTAAGGTTTTACAACACCGGATTTCAAACTTAGCTATTGTGGTCTATGTCGGTTAAGGCAAGTGTTCCCTAAACTAAAGGTAAGTAATGAAGTACAAACCAACTAAGGTAATTTAAGAGGTTTGACTTATCCTAGGTAAAGGTATGGAACTCTACCTATTCGTTGCACTAGTTTGCCTTGATGGAATCCTTAGGAGGTTGTTCTTATGTATGTATATGCTTATAAATGTAAAAGATGATAGTATGATGATCATACATGCAAATAACACTATGTGATGTGGTCTTTATTTCAAAAGTATGATATTATGTACTCTTAATGATATGTAAGTGGAGTTTGGACATTTGTTATGATTCTTGATAGGTTGACTTGATTAACTATGGTTATGGGGCTTTGCTTAGTTGTTGCACAAGTGAAATTAATGAGGGTCATCAGTAATTTTCTTGCTTTGTTATAATGTGAGGAACTCTTTTTTATGCTTGTGATATTATGACTTGATGATAGAGTTGTATTTGGTTATGGGTTCAAGTATGTTGATATTCATATAACTTGATTAGACTTAAGGTGGTTTAGTCTTGTATAGTACATGCATTTATTTGGTAAATATGCATTAATAAATTGTATTGGTTATTGAATGTTCATAAAGCTTTCCAGATGTAAAATGGCATGTGTTAATGAAATGTCCCTTTTTAGCATGATTTGATATTATATGTGCATATGGTCTCATACTTAGTACATGTTATGTGCTAACCCCATTTTCTCCCTTTCCCCCCAACATTTTAGGTTCCGGTTGTTGAAGGCTTTTGAGATGACTTGAAGGAAGACTTGGAATTCTCAATTATCAAACTTGGGTAGGTTCTCACTTTTCTAGGGAAATGTCATTATCAAGCTTAAGAAGTTGTTTTAGTTTTAAGATTCTTATGTTTTTTCCTTTTTATTGGAGTACAAATTGTATAGCCTATATGTGGATTTATTTCATTAATTTATGGGCAAGCCCTAAATTTTTATACTCTTGTTAAATCGTTATGAGATGAGACTTATATTTCAGACTATGTTAAGTATCTTATATATCTATATGCAATAAAAGTAGAAGACTATATAGTTTTCTTATATGAATGGTCTATGTACGCTCGATATGACTACATATTATGTGTATATAGAGGTCTATGTAAACCCCAATATAGAAGTAATGAAAAGTTTTAAATTATTCCACATTTTTACCTATGAATATAATGATGTAAGCTTAGAGGCTAGTCTTACTACTCAAAGAGGAGGACGACGTCGTTTACGTGTAGGGGGCGCTCCCCGGATGTGTCATCCACAAGGTGTTCATTTTCCTCAAGGTGACAAAGTACCTATAGTGGGTCAAGGGGATGAGGTTCCGGTGGTTCCCTTGGACATGACTAATTTTGAGATTAGAGAGGCTCTCCCTACGCTAGCCCGAGCCATGAAGACTCAAGTGAATAGAGATGTTGGGCCTAGGGTGAATGATCTTAAGAGTAATATGACCTCTAGATTGAGGGGCTTTGTGAGAATTAATCCCCTTATCTTCCTTGGTTCTAAGTGGGAAAGAAGATTCGCCCAAGAGTTTTTCTAAAAGATAAAAAGCTGGGTAAAGCAATGTGGTTGAGTGTTATGGGGGTGACTTCTATAGAGAAGGCAGAGTTGTATTCATACCAATTGAGGGATGTTGCTAAAATTTGGTACACTCAATGGAAAGATAATAGGCCGGTTGAGTCAGTTCCTATAGATTTGGATGAGTTTAAGAAATATATCTTAGGAAAGTACTTTCCCCATGAATTGAGGGAGGTGAAGGTTGAGGATTTCATTGTAAAACTCCAGAAGTCTAAAGCCTAATATAGAGCCTAACATGAGATTATAAGAATTTTAACGCTATTTTAAATTCAATTATGATGTATATAAGTCATTTAAGAAGTTTTAGAATCAAAACGTCAAAGAACATTCATGATGTCCGGAAACTAGCTCAAGAGGTGCTAGTGTGCCTTAGCCTATTTGACTAAGCTTTAAGAGTCAAAAAAAGATGAAATTTGGTTGTAAGTTGTCTAAGACATATTATAAACAGTTTAAGTAGAAACTTCCTCGTACGACTCACCAAGGACCAACCAAGGACCCTTGAGGAGGACCCTTGCAACTTGGCAAAAAACTAGAGGCATTGTGTACCTACGTGTGTAGGCGACGAGGTGTGCTTGGATAGACGGGGAATCGATGCTATACGTCGATCAACACTTATCCATTTTGTCTAATGGTCTTTTTTTACCGGTATCCGTCACCAACGACGGATGTGTAGGACGGAAGGGCACCAAGTCGTCGATTGAACTACGGCCTGTCATTCGGGGTCTTGTAGGTCAGGCCCCTGTGTTTTAGTTGGTTAAATTAATTTAATTATGTGTTTATTTAATTAGTTAGGTGTTAAGGGAGGCCTAATTAAGTTAGTTAATGACTCACATAAACACCCCAAACCTAATTAGACTAACCCAACTCCCATTATTTCCAAATCTCAATTGTTCTTCCTTTTCTCTTCTTACTATAAGAAAGTGGAGATACAACAACATTTTCTAAATTTCCTATTATGATGTTTAAATGTCACAAATTTGTTTAACAACGTTTATTTTACGCTTGGACCAAATATAATAAATTTTTGTGTCGGGGACTTTTTTGACATTTGGATAATTTTCGGGAAGAACTTGTGACATTTAGGTAACTATTGACATGAATTTGGGACATTTCGGTAAATGTCAAAATGAATTTGCGACATTTACTTCACAAGATATATGTAAATGTTGGTAAGATTATTACAGTATTTATTTTTTGATATTATGTGAATGTCGATATATGACATTTATTTTTGATATTTAGGTGAATGTCAATATGAGATATATCTCATTTATTTGTGACAAATAGGTAAACGTTAGTATGAGGTATATGAAATTTATTTTTGACATATAGATAAATGTCTATATGATATATTATATGATATTTATTTTCGATAATAAGGAAATTGTTTGTATTAGATATCTGACATTTATTTTTGATATTTAAGTAGATTTTGGTATGAAACATATGACATTTATTTTTAATAATTAGGAAAATGTCAATATGAGATATATGACATTTATTTTTATATTTAAGTAAATAATGATATGAGATATATGACATTTATTTTTCTGACATTTATGAAATGTTACTTAAACTTTCTAACATGTAGATTAAATGTTGGTAAAAAAAAAATATTCAAGACACCTATGACATTTATAAAATATCACATTGAAATTTCTGACACTTTAGTTAATATTAATAAATTCCATTATTGAA
Organism: Solanum habrochaites; assembly: GCA_027704765.1. Lineage (NCBI taxonomy): Eukaryota > Viridiplantae > Streptophyta > Magnoliopsida > Solanales > Solanaceae > Solanum > Solanum habrochaites. The sequence continues at coordinate 51,157,358 of JAKWJA010002497.1, read as the reverse complement.
TGTCATAAAATTAGTGACATTATTTTATATATATATTTAATGTCATATTAATATTTCTAATGTCGCCACCAAGTTTCTTTAAACATCCCAGAAAATTCTATCGATAGTATTTCTGTAACGACCTGTTTATTCGTTTTGAGCAGCAGATTTTATTTCTGGAAAAACTGGTTGATAGTCGACGGATCCCACGACCACCGTCAATGGTCACGACGGACCGCGTGGGGGTCCTCGTTCCAAACCTTAGAATCCCAAAATTGGGTACTCTGAAATCACCTCTCTTACTTCGCGACGCAATGGCAGGACAAGACCGTCGCAGTCACGACGGTAACGTCACAGAACTTTTTAAACTCAAAATCAGTCTCTGAGCTTTGTGACAACCTGCAGACTGCCCGTCACACAGTCGTGATTGACCGTCACTAGGTTCCGTATGCTCACTAGGGTCGTAATTCGTTATGTTTAAAAGAGGCATTTTGGACTTTTCAATCACGCTTGTAATTTTAAGTTAATATTAATATTAATAATTCCAATTCTTGGGGTTAAAGGAGACAACCTAATAAAAAGTGGGTTATTTTATAACATATTTTAATACTTAATTAATGCTTATTAGGGGAAAGAAAAAGGGTGTTTTTGAATAGAAAAATAGAAAGAACAGAGGAGATAGAGAGGGAGAAACGAACGAGAGAGGCAGAACGACTGAGAAAGTCAAAGACTTTGAACAGATTAGCTTGCGTGATCACGAATTCTTCGGTGGAGGTAGTTTATGGTTTATGCTATTGTAGTAAACTCTTAATAGCGAATGATATGTATTGTGTAGTAATTGTAAACCCTTCCTTTATGCTTTTATGTATGCTGTATGAATGTGATTACATATTGTGATCATAAGCATTATGAGCTATTGATCCTAAATCCTTGAAAACCCTAATCGACCACCTTTTTTTTTAATGATAATTGATGATGCCTTGGTATAAAGAAGGCTTGATGAACTAAAGTTGATTAGAGTAGTGGAAACGGGTGTCACGAACCGGCCCGTAGAATACGGGGATCGGGTGTCACGAATCGACACGTATAATTAGGGGATCGGGTGTCCCCCGACTGACACGTAGAATTAGGGGATGGGTTTCACGAACCAACACGTCGTATATGGAGCGAGTGTCACGTTACCGACACTAGAGAAATAAGCAAGAATGAATCTTGAAAGACGGTTAATCTACTCAATCTAATGAACCTAATTTCCAAATGGGTGGGCATTGAGGCTTAGTCCTCCTGGGTGACTCTGGCTGTGTTTATTAATGATTTATAGAACTTGTTGTTTGCTACATGTTGAGTATGTATTTGATTCATTATATTATTTATATATACTATTTTTTATTTTGAGTTGCCGATGATACCTACCTCAGTAACTGTATCGTGTTTTGTACTGACCCCTACTTGTAATTGTTTCTTTTCTTTGTTATTTGTGAAGTGCACAAACGTAACTCATCATCTTCAACTCACAAACCTCAACTCTCGCCTTCTTCTCACGTCGGATCTCAGTGTGAGCTAATGGTTCTAGCTTGGACTAGATCCGCTTCTTCATGTCTTGATCCTTGAATTCCGTGCATGGACTAGCTTTTTTACTATTTTATCTTCTTAGATACTCTTAGAATTAGTAATTTGAGGATAGAATGGTCTTGTGGTGATGACTTCCAGGTCTTGAGAATTAAAATAGTATGAGTTTTTATAAGTTATTTAATTCGATTTTCATTAATGAGTTTTAAAGTTTTCCGCATTATATTTGTTTATTTATGGTTTAAACGTTGGAAATTTGGATGGGTTGGTTCGCCACATATAGGATAAGTGTGGGTGCCATTTCGCGCGGTTTTGGGTCGTGACAAACTTGGTATCAGAGGCATTAGGTTCTTGGTATCATCACACAACACAATAAACTAGTCCCTAAGTAGAGTCTTAAGGAACGGTAGGGGGGACGCCGTTTACTTTTGTTTAGAGGCTATAAGACTTAGGAAAAATTCCATTCTGTCTTGGTTCTTTCATGCTATTACTTGGGTCCAATTGGTCTCTAGGTGTACAATTGGTAATCTACCATCTTCACTCTATTTCGGCAGATGGTTAGAACTAATCAACACACCGCGCCAACACCAACACCGGCAAGACAAAGAGGCCGTCGAGCCAGCCACTGAACTGTAGCCGAGAAGAGCAGATGGCAAGCGGCCGGTTAGAGGTCGTAGGAGAACGTCCTCTAGAGGAAGAGGACACGCACCTGTCACCATCTGGTACTAGGGCGGTGACTCTCCACCGACTGAGGAAGTAGTAAGAGAGGGTGAAGGAAGGGGAAAGTGCGCAAGTGCCAATGAGGAATTCCCACCCCACCACCACAGGATGATTAATGGGTTCTTTGCTGTACTTAGCGGTTCTCTGATTAAGTCCCATGCGCCTCCGTGTTTTCCCGCACTCAGCAACCTTAGATTTCCAGAATTACGACAGGCTGCGCTGAGGCTCCCCGATGGATGCCTCATGGAAAATAGGCACGTTTCCTCGTTTGGACTACATGGCCCATAATGACAAGCGATTTCCCATATGAACTTTCAATAAGTTCCTTAAATTGAAACCTCTTCCAGTCTTCAGGGTTCTGAATCTGAGGATGCACTATGATGTTTCTGGTTTGATTTTCATGATTTTTACCTACATAACATGGGGCATAGTGGACCGATTTGCGTTGAGTTTGTAACCTATCCGTTTCAAGAAACGCCAAAATGTGGTGGCGGTCACATTTGAGTGTCAAGGCAACATGAGGCACCACTATGACTTGGGCGTCATTCCTCTAGCTTGTTTATGGAGAAGATATATTCCCATAGGCACAGGAGAAGTAATATTACCCCCCCCGGACTTTGAGGATAGGAAAAGAGATGAGTTCTTGTCCTCAGAGCAAGGTAGGATATCGGTTGTTCTGCATATGATGCCTAGAGTTTTCGCGCCTTATCAGGTATGACACCCAACTATGTTTCAGTCCACAAGAGCGGTTTCGCCGTTTTGGTGAAGGGGTTGAGGTCAGAATTTGCGAATTTCAGGCCTTACAGGTAGCCGGCTACGGCAAAATCCTTTCAAGAAGTGTTAGACTTCCGTGAATAGAGGTGGAAAGGAATGAATCCAGAATGACTTCACCATGGCATCGACATCAAAAAAGGTTCCGAAAGGAGTGAGTTTAATGGTTTCTTACTCCCCAACTCTAGAGGACGGGTTCTGGAGGTTACTCAGTCCACCAATTCATCTTCACTACAGACTGTATTTGGGGGTCCACCTCAGACCGGTCACACTTCTCTGAGAGACCTATGCTTGACTCCAGGGATTGTTTATGGATGTTGTGAGACTGTCATATTAGGAGGAATTGTCCAAAACCGAGTTATATGACCCTCCAATAGCTATAGGTATAAGGTTGGTTCCATGGTAGAGGCTTTATTCTGGAGCAAACGCGGGGGTGGACGAGGTAATTGTTGTCACCCAAAAAACGGCCGGTAACGTGGCAACCTTCAGCACTACAGCACAACATGGTAGGGCGCAACGGGCAGCCAACAGGTGATAGGCCCATTGTTACGCTTTCCTTCCCTGGGCCGGTCCTGAAGCGGAGGCAATCAGTATGTTGTTATCACAGGTAATCTCTTGGTTTTTGTGATTGCATGGCGTTCTTTATTTTTTAAAATCCTGGCTTCCAATTTTCATATGTATCTTCTCCATTTGCTACTGGGTCTTAATTTACAACATTGTGAATTGCTTGACATGCCTATTCATGTTTTCTACTCTTTGGGTGAGTCTGTGATAGTTGAAAACAGAGGTGGACCGGGTGTTGTGGGGGGTGTTCCTTTGTCTGGTCGACACTTTTGTGGTGGAGAAATAACTCATTCTAGTCGACCTTGGTTATCTGTAGAAAATGGGGTGATGGTTTCGGTGTAATGTCCCTGGGTATGACGTGGCTTTCTCCAAATTTTGCAATCTTGGATTGTAATGCCTAAAACTGTGACGGTTAGCCCAAGCCTGGGACGATCAGGCGTTAGTGTGGGAGGACGGTGACTACCTCCAATTCCCGGTTTTTTTGTATCGCCCTCTCTTTCTTTTGCTGTTTGCTTCGTGCCTACCGAGAAGAAAAAATGCTGTTAGTACGGGTTGTTTAGCTTTCTGGCCCAGAGCATAGTAACCTCTAGGATGATACTACCCCAAGTCCTTCAATTGAGTGCGGTTTCGATAGTCCGCGCGTTTTTTAGATGTGTTTCCTTCAGACCTCCTGGTCTGCCACCGATAGAGATTTGACTTCTGCATCGATCTTGAACCGGTACTCGCCCCAATTTCTATACCCCCCTTAATCGAATGGCTCTCCGTTGAGTTAAGGAGTTACAGGCTCAACTTCCAAGATTTGTTGAGCAAAGGCTTCATAGACCAAGTGCATCCCCGTGGGGTGCTGCTCCTGTTTTGTTATGTGAAGAAGAAAGATGGGATCTTCGTATGTTCATAGATTCCGGCACTAAATCAAGTACGGTTAAGAAACAGGTTATCCCTCTTCTCGTATTGAGTATTTGTTCGAATATCATGGTCATTTTACAGGTGCTTGTACCCTCTCAAAAATCGACTTGAGGTCTGTGTTTCATCAATTGAAAATACGGGCCGCAGCTGCGCCAAAGACTACTGCTTGTTCCGAACAAGGGTATGGGCATTCGTGTAAATTTCTTTGGTAAGGGCTTGGGACTAACGAATGCCCCTGCTGCTTCGTGAGCTTGGATGAACGGGATTTTTTTAAAAAAAGCCATATCTGGTTCTTTTTGGCTGATCGTATTGTATTGATGATATACTGATATACGCCAACATCAGAAGGAACAATGAGGAGCAATTTGAGAATTGTGTTGGAAATTTGAGGGAGAAAAAGCTTTATTCCAAATGCCTCCACGTGTGATTTGGCTAATTCAGTGTCCTTCTTTGGGGCACGGGTTTCCTAAGGATGGAGTGTGGTTGATCCTTCTAAGAAATTAGAGAGTTAATAAGTGGGTAAGACCACCCTATACTGTTCAGAAATAAAGAAAGCTTTGTTGGGTTTAGCGTACTACCGTCGATTTTTGTTTTTTTCAAGGGATTTCTCTTCATTGCTTCCCAATTGACGAACTTGACTAAGCAGAATGTTCCATTGGGCGTATGGTCGGGTGGATAATGTGAGGAAAGCTTCAGAAACTCAGCCATTGCTGCTAGTACCGCACCTATCCTTACCCTTGCCAACGGATGGTAAGAACTTCCCTTGTTTTATTGTGATGCATCCTATTCTGTTTGGGTGTTGTGCTAATGCAAGAGAAAAAATGGTAATGGCTTTGCTTCGAGGCATTAAAAGGTGGCATGAACTCATTATCCGACCCACGATTTAGAAGTTGGCTGCAGTGGTGTTTTGCAATTAAATCATGGAGACACCATCTATATGGGGTTAGTTGAAGTCTATAGGGGGGGGCGGTGAGAGGCCGGTGCTGGCTGGTTCGGTAGCCTACAGTAGTCTTTACCTTCCTCGAAAACTGATTTGAGACAGAGGAGATGGATGGAACTACTGAAGGACTACGCTATTAACCATCGTGTATTCACCCATGAAAAGCTAATGTTTGTGGCAGACGCCTTTAAGCAGAAAAGCATGGAGCAAATCGCTTGGTGTAGTTTTGCGTGATAGGCTCTGCGCGCTTGCAAAGCCTCTAGACGTCCCATTGGCTAGAGAGGTTCACAGACCTCTGGCCAATGACTTTATTGAGGTTAGAAGTAAATGAGAAGGGAGGATTTTTGGCCGTGTGGCGGGCGAGATCTTCTTTTTCCTTGACAATAATCAAGGGGAAACAATTTGATATAGAAACTAGCCGAATCGGGATATGGTGTGGGCGAGGAGAGGGCTCACAGCAATATGGATGAGGAAGGTGTTTTGAGAATTAAAGGGAAGGGATGTGTACCGTGTGATCCATTTTGAGTATCCACACTATTCTTACAGAGGCTCATAGTTCCGGATATTCTATACTCCTGGGTGCAAACAGATGTCCTTGTACCTAAAGCAACCTACTTTTGGTGGAGTAGAATGAAAGCAGCGCATTGTTGATTTTGTTGGCCAAATACCAAATTGTCAAAGGGTAAAGTAAGTGAACTATGAATATGGCCCGGAGGAACACTTAGAGAAATTCCCATTCCTGAATGGAAGTGGGAGAGAATTTGCAATGACTTCGTGGTTTGTCTTCCCCAAAGCATTGGGGAAGTTTGACTGGGCTATTTGGGTAAATTTTGATAGGTTAACTAAGTCGCTCACTTCATCTGGTCAATGTGACCTACATCAAAGAAGTTTAGGAGCCCAAACATCTATATTTCTGATCTCAGAAATTGTTTCAGTTGCATGGAGTTCCACTTTCCATCATATCAGAATAGAGGTACGCAGTTTACTTCTAAGTTTTGAGGACATTGCATGCTGAATTAGGTCTAGGGTGGACCTTAGTACTGCATTCAACCCTCAGACAGATTGACCATCGAGCGAACGATTCAGGTTATTGGAGGATATGCTTCGTGCATGTGTCATAATTTGTGGTCATTGGGATACTTCGTACCCTTAGCGGAGTTTTCATACAATAAAGCTATCACTCAAGTCTTGATATGGCTCCTTTTCGCAGCATTGTATGGGAGGAGATGTAGGGTCTCCCATTGGTTGGGTTTGAGGGCATTTGAGGGTTTAGACCTTGGAGGTACTGACTTTCTGATGATTCATTAGAGAGGGTGAAATCTTCTCAGAAAAGATTTTAGCGGCTCAAAGTAGGCAAAGGGAGTAATGCAGATCGAAAGGTTAGGGACTTGGAGTTCATGGATGGTGAGCAAGTTTTTTGCTGAAGGTTTCCATTCACCCATGAAGGGTTGTGAAATAACGTTTGGGTAAAGAGGTAAGCTTTAGTCCGAGGTATATTGGTCCATTTGAAGTTCTGAAGCGAGTAGGGGAGTGCTTAAATGAATTAGAGCCTTGCCTCCAGGGCTGTCAAGATTGTTACCTCCCCCGGTATTTCATCATGTGTCCCCTAGGTTGAACAAGATACCACATGGGGATGGAAACTACATCATTCTTTGATTCAATTCCTGCTTGATGAGAACCTTGTCTTATGAGGATGACATTTGCCACTTTTAGATAGATAATTCGCAAGTTGAGATCAAGGGAATTTGCATCGCATCAAAATCCAACGAAGAATCGACCAGTTGAAGAGGCAACTTGGGAAAGGAGGCGATTGCAAGAAAGATACCCACATCCTTTTTAAGATCAGGTACTTCCCTTTTGCCCTTGTTTTCTTCTTATGATCGTTCAGGATGAACGATGGGTAAAATTGGTATCTATTGTCACGACCTGTTTAGTCGTTTTGAGTCAGAAGATTTTAATTTCTGGAAAAAACTGCTGAGTCGACAGGATCCCACGATAACCGTCATGGGCACGCCGAACCGTCGTGGTGGTCTCGTTCCAAAAACTTAGAATTCCGAAATTGGGTACTAACATTGACTCTCCTGAACTTTTCGCGATGAAATTGCAGACGGACCGTCCCGCAGGAAGGACGGTACGTCACATAACTTTTACTAAAATCAATAGTCTCTGAGCTTTTGGTGACAGAACCTGCAGGACGGCCCGTCACAGTTCCGGACGGACCGTCACAAGGTTCCGTAAGCTACTAGGGTCGGAAATTCTTGGTAAGTTTTTAAAAGGGGCGTTTTGGACTTTTCACGCTTGTAATTATAGTTAATATTAATATTGATAATTCAATTTCTTGGGGGTTTAAAGGAGACAACCTTAAATAAAAAGTGGGTTATTTTATACATCTTTTATACTTACTTATATGCTTATTAGGGTTACAAGAAAAATGGTTTTGAATCGAAAAATAGAAAGACATAGAGAGAGCGGGAGAAAACGACGAGAGCAAAGAAAACGAAGAGGAACATCAAGCTTTGAGATTATCTTGCTTGAATCCGAATTCGTCGGTGGAGGTAGGTTATGGTTTTTGCTATTCGTAGTAACTCTTAATAAGCGAATGATATGTATTGGGGTAGTATTGTAAACCCCTCTAATATGCTGTAATTGTATGCTGTATGATGTGATTACATAAATTGTTATAAATAAGCATGATTAAGCTATTTATGATCCTAAAATTCGTGAAAAAAAAACCCTAATCTGCCGTGTTAATGAGTTGATGATTGCCCTTGGTATAAAAGAAGGCTTGATGAACAAAGTGATTATATATGGAACGGGTGTCCACGAACCGACACGTAAAGTTGGGGAATCGTGTGTCCACGAACCGAACACTAGAATTAGGGGATTCGGGTGTCACGAACCGACATGTAGAAATAGGAGATCGTTGTCACGAAACCGACACGTAGTAATATGGAGCGTAGTGTCCATTAACCGACGACGAGAGAAATAAGCATAATGAATCTTTAAAGACGTTATATAACTCCAAAACTCAATCTAATGACCCTAATTTCCAAATGGTTATGGGCAATTGAGGCTTGTCGTCCCTCATGGGTGAAACTTGGTGGTGGCTTATTAATGATTATAACACTGTTTTAGTGGGTTTTGCTACATGTTTTGAGTATGGTATTGATTCATGATATTTATTTGATATATACTGTTTTTCTATTTTGGAAGTTGGCCGATATACCTCCACTCAGTACTGTGTTTTGGTAACTGACCCCTACTTGTAATTGTTTTCTTTGTTATTTGTGGAGTGCAAGCAAACGTCCACATCTTTCAACCAACCGCACTCTAGCCGTCTTCATCACTTCCGGATCTCAGGGTGGTGAGCTAATGCTTCTAGATTGTACTGGATCCTCTTCTTCATGTCTTGTGCTTGAAATTCCGGCATGGACTAAGCTTTTTACTAACTTATTTTAGCTTCTTAATACTCTTAGCTTAGTAATTTTGAGGATCGATGTTCTTTTGGTGACGACTTCCAAGGTTTTTGGAATAAATAACTATTGAAGTTTTTATAAGTTATTTAAAGAAAAATCGATTTCATTAATGAGTTTTAAGTCTTCCCGTTTATATTTGGTTATTTATGGTTGAAACGTTGGAAATTGGATGGGTTGGTTCGCTCACATAGTAGGATAAGTGTGGGTGCCAGTCGCGGCCCGTTTTGGGTCGTGACAATTTCTTAAGAAATGAATACATAAAAAAAAATTTGTGCATTAAAAATTATGTTATTCATGACAAGCAAGAAATGTTATGTAAAATAAATATTTTTTAATATTATAATCAAAGAACGAAGTACAAATATACTGCGTTTTCTGTAAAAGTAAACAATGCCAAAATAAATTATATTTTCCAACTCAAGTGAAATTGAGACCTAACTAAATGCTATAATCTCAGCATAAAATCAAAGAATTAACTCCTAATTCAAATGAAATTAAAAACTCTAGTAAATTTGCAAAAATCTTTATGAAATCATCAATCCAAAAGTTGAGCATGTTGAAGTCGACATTTGACCTTATTTTCCTCGAAAGTTCTGCACAAGAAATTCCCCTATGATAATTTATAACTATATAATAAAAAAAATTAGATTTCACTTAACTATAACAAATTGGGATAAAAAAATGACGAATTGACTTTTTCTAAAATCAAACATACTGAAGAATAGATGCAAAATCAGTAATTACATACATGATTTTACTCATTTTTTAAGAAAAGAATGATATTATAGTTTTTTTCAAACATACCCACTTCTTTTTATTTGTGGCAACTAAAGTTCCAGTCCTCTTGAACATCTTACCCTGAGAAAATATATTAAATTGATTATTTGATACTTTACAAAATACAAAACTTAAATTTACATAGAATACATGAGTGTGTCAATTTTTCCAGAAGGAAAATTAAAAAAAAGGTATAAGGTGTTAAATAAACTAATGTAGCTCAATCGGTACATATCTGCTCTTTGATGGTGCATATTAAAATTACATGTAAAATCAAAGATAATTTTTGTCAAGATTGATTCAACAAAAATTTATATAACATTGATTCCTGAATGAAATACAAAACATTAACATATTGCTTAAACAAAAACTTAACAATTATTTTCGTAGAATAACTCTGACAAAGCAAGTCACTTTTGTAAATTCACATATTCAAGTAACAAGCAAACTAATCACATATATCTCGTCCAACAATTTCTCGAATTTGCGAAGTAAAGAAGTGGTCCACATCGCAATTTCATAGAAGGAATTATATTGGGCTCAAAAAATAATTTTCCTAGAACAAGATGGCTTAATTCATGTTAATATTGATGGGGGAGAGATTCTAATAGTTCTATTGATTTTGTTGCTCTCAAACATTTCCCCTGCCAGCAAGTATGAATACACGTTCTAGAAACATTTTTGTCATTCTCAATTTAAGGCACCTCATGAAAATGACAAGCATGTAAAAAATGAACTACAGATCAGGAGTACGATACTTGCCTGCAATTATAGGTTTGTTCTTCATACAATAAATTGTTCATATGACTTTCAAACTAAAACATTCACATTCTTCCTAGGCTTGCTGAAGTCAAATATAGATATGCCAGAAGAGAGATTTAGTATACATACACTGACTCCGTAATGATAAACTCAGATTATCCGTGTGAATCCATTCATCATAAGATTCATAGCAATATTCTCTATTGAATGATATCTCACAATTTCACAAGTAGCACACGGATACCTAATGAATCTTGAAGTTAAAAAATCATCACGTGTCCTTGCATGATTTTTAAAACTAGTGAAACCTTCTGCAAATTCTGGAATAATACACGCTCGATAAAGATAGTTTCTATTATACATTCAACTACGATCTAACTCCATCTATACAAATAATAATAACAATTTTCATTCAAACATCTAAGTAATGTTAACTCTAACTACTTTTAGATTATTTCTGCTCACTAGACCATATTATTTGAAATAAAGAGTAAAACTATATAGGCGTTAACTACACTCTATTTGAACTAATTTCACCATCTAAATCCACAAACTAAACCACATTATTTATTTCGAACTTATTTGAACAACTTTAACTCTAACTAGTTTTGACTTAATTCCAACAACAAACCACATTATTTATTTGAACTTATTTAAGCAACTTAACAACTCTTTAACTCTAACTAGTTTGGACTTAATTCCAACAACCAAAGTTCACCAAATAAACCACATTATCTATTTGAACTTATTTAAACAACTTAACAATTTTTTACTCACTAGTTTTGACTTAATTCCAACAACTAAATTCACCAACTAAAACATATTATTTATTTGGCCTTATTTAAAAAACTTAACAAGATTTTTTAAATCTAACTAGTTTTGAGATAATTCCAACAACTAAATCCACCAAGTAAACCACATTATGTATTTGAACTTATTTAAAAAATTTAACAACTTTTTTTAACTATAATTAGTTTTGACTTAACTCCACCGACTAAATCGCATTATTTATTTGTACTTATTTAAAGGAGTAAACAACTTCAATTCTAACCAGTTTCGACTCAATTTCAATAATTAAATCCACTAACTAAACCATATTGGTCTTTTGAACTTATTTAAACAACTTCACAACTTTTTAACTCAAACTAGTTTTAACTTAATTTCAACAAGTAAAGCCACCACTTAGACCACATTATTTATTTGAATTAATTTAAACTACTTAACAACTTTTTACATCTAACTAGTTTTAACTAATACACCAACTAAACCACATTTTTTATTCAAACTTATTTAAACAACTTTAACTCGAAGTAGTTTTGACTTAATTCAAATAACTAAAACCAGCTACTAAACCAAATTATTGATTTTAACTTATTTAAACAATCTTTTAACTGTAACTAGTTTTGACTTAATTTCAACAACTAAAACCCCCAATTAAATACATTATTTATTTGAACATATTTAAACAACTTCACGACATTTTAACTCTTAATAGGTTTGACAAAATTCCAAAACCTAAATCCACCAACTAAACCACATTTATTTATTTGAACTTATTTAAAGAACATTTAAACTCCAACTAGTTTTCATTTAATTCCTAAAACTGAATCCACCAACTAAAAAACATTATTTATTTGAACTTATTTAAACAACTTAACAACTTTTTAACTCTATTTAGTTTTGACTTAATTGCAACAACTAAAACCACCAACTAAATCACTTTATTTATTTGAAATTATTTAAACAACTTAACAACTTTTTAACTCTATTTAGTTTTGACTTAATTGCAACAACTAAAATCACCAACTAAACCACATTATTTATTTGAAATTATTTAAACAACTTATCAACTTTTTAACTCTAACTAGTTTTAACTTAATTGCAACAACTAAATCCACCAAGTAAATAACTCTGTTTATTTGAAATTATTTAAATATGTTTTTAACTCTGCCTAGTTTTGACTTAATTGCAACAACTAAATCCACCAACTAAGCCACATTATATATCTGATTATTTAAACAAATAACAATATTTTTAACTCTAACTAGTTTTTACCCAATTCCAACAACTAAATACACCAACTAAACAACTTTATTTTTTTGAACTTATTTCAATAACTAAACAACATTGGTTATCAAAAAATTAACTAAACAACTTTAACTCTAACTAGTTTTGTTTTATTCCAACAAATAAACCATATTATTTTAAATAATGAGTCAAACTAGGTAGGAGTTAATTAAACATAGTTTAAACTTATTTCAACAGATAAACAACATTAACTCTAACTAGTTTTGAATTAAGTCCTAAATTAAAAGTTAAGTGTCAACAGATAGACACAAATAATATAACTGATAATGTTAAATCAATTATGTCATCAATAGGATCAACTAGTTGGTACTTATGCTTTACAAACACATTATTCCTAAATTAAAGTTTAATATCAATACTAGATGGACACAAATCAATATTTCAAGAAAATGAATTTTGTCAGCAATGGATCAATTAGTTTTGGTACTTATGCTTAACAAAAATATTTATTAATTTAAAGCTAAGTTTCAACACTAATGAACATAAATCAATCTTGCAAAAAAATCAATTTTGTCATCAGTTAGATCAACTAGTGTTGGTACTTATGCTTAACAAACACATTATTTCTAAATTAAAGTTTAATATCAACACAACTACCACCCAACCCAAGTAAATTGCATTCCCCCCTACGGAAACCTAACCCCCCCCTAGTAACCCACACACCAAGCTCATCGGACTAGTCTCAACCAATCAAATTCTTCACGTGCTCCCCACAAAACTATAACACTCATCCACCCGGCAAACAACACCACTAAAGCTACACCCCTACCCTCAATCCCCTAACGCCCATCACCTTTCCACTACTTAACAACCCCATCACTCCCACAATACCGACCTATATCCCCTCCTTACCCCCCCCCCCCGGAGTCGATTAGGCACACTGACAGCGGCGGGTAACAAGACACCCCACCCCCCCCTCATACAGCTTCATTCCCACATACCTATCACCCCCCCACTCCCCTATCGTATCAACCCTCTCCCCCCCTTATCCTAAACTTCACCTCCACCTCTCGCCTTTCTATATGGACACATATAAATCTTTCAAGAAAATCAATTTTGTCGTATAGGATCAACTAGTGTTGGTACTTATGTTTAACAAATATGTTTCTAAATTTAAAGCTAAGTGTCAACCCTAGATGGACACAAATCGATCTTGAAAAAAAAATAGTCATGAATAGAAACAAATAGTGTTAGTACTAATGCTAAACAAACACATTATCACCTAATTTAAAGCTAAGTGTCAATTTTCGATGGACTTCAAATTATTTCACATACACAATAAAGTGAACCAACTCACTGAGATCATTTTCAATAGGAAGGCAACACCAATGAGTGGAGAAAAAGAGGAATTAGCTCACTAATAAAATACCAACTAAACAATTCTTTTAAATTAATACTGAGGAATTGTTCAGAAATCTGTTCTGCATCCACTATCAGTCAAGGACCAGGTCCCATGACACACAAAGAGGATGCAGCATAACAGAAAGTAAATTCACTTTAACAACAGAGGTGTCTAAGTGAAAAACTCCGCTCAAGGAGAAAACCCCGACCTGTCGTCACACAATTTTCACAACCGTTTCACTATCTTCACAAGCAACCGTAAATCAGTTATACAAATGTTAGAAAAAGCTTTTAATCTCATATCAAGCAATAACTCTAGCTTGATGAGCCTAACTAGATGTTATTCGACCCACTAATCTATCAATCTAGACACAACTTAGAATTTTCTAAGCAACAAACGGTTACCCAACTAACTTAGTTCAATAACTAACTTAGAATTCAAAATCAAACCAATTGATTGCCCTTTATAGATTTAGGATCAGTTTACAATGTAAGACCGAAGAATATATCTCAAACAACTACACAATATATGCCTGAGTTTAGGTTGTTTTTGAATGATTCTTCTCCTTGATTTCTTAAGCCTTTGCAAGAGTTCTTGAATGTGCTTTTTCAAGTTGCAAAAACTAAAAAGTAATTGTGTGGAAAGATGACATTGTATAGACAAGTCACTTTCCTTAAACCCCTGCCATTGGTTTGAAAGGTCTGACGTTTCTGACGCAGTTGGAAACTGTGCACCAACTTTTTGTACCTTCTCCAGCTGGCAGTCAACGAACTATTCAAATTAAGAACCGGGTACCTTCACAAGGTCCCTAAGTTTGGTACATCATCAAAACGACAAATAACAAGATTCAATTAGCATACTTAAAATACCAACTGTTAAGAATCTGAAATCATATAAACAATACATTGTTTATTTCAGGAATCGAACTTGAGCCAAATTAGTTCCTAATCACATACAACATAATCAAGTTCACATCATGAACAAACATAATCAAGTCAAAGGTATTTAAGCATGAAATTAAAAAAAATCAGTAGCAAAGCCGTTAACTAACCTAAATCTAATTTAGACACACTACAAATATTATGATTACACACATGAATAAAAAAATTTCAATATTTCATGCTTCACACAACATTCATGCTTAAACAAGGTTCACAACTATTAATGATGTTTGAGTGCTTATTAATAACTTATCATAAAACACAGTCAATTTTATGCTAATTATCACAAGACGGACAATAATTAAACAAAATCAAACCTGGATAGATCTGTCGAGATCCGTCTTGAGAAAAATTCCAAACAACTTCAAGCCTCAACGGTTGCTGCCAATTTAATGGTGGTTGTTGGTTGCTGGTGTTCACTGCTTCGGTGGCTTCCCTGGAGAAGCATGTGACTAGTGATGTTGTTGTTACTTGTTCTTTCGCCACTACTGATGTTTGCTCTAGCCAACTGCTGTTTGCTCTAGCCAGTTGCTGGTCATCTAAGTTTTGCTAAAATGCAGAAAAGGGAGAAAAAGAGAGAGGGAACAAACGGAGAGAGGTGGAGAGAAGAGGATATTAAGCATTTTGATATCTATATATACAAGCATCAAGAGGAAAAAGAATAGAATATTGAAGAACCTTGTTAAAACATACAACTTCTTAAGGGAGAAATCATCTGTAGGGATGCTGAAGTAAGTTTGTGTTAGTTTTATTACCCACTCACATTAAATTATTTTGGTTTAGTATTTAAGTACTAACTAAATTCTAACTATAATTGGATAAGTGGAGAAAAGGAGAAGTGGGGAAGTGTAGAAGTTACTTTAACTACCCTTAAGTCTTCCACTTTACCCATTATCTATTCCAACTATCCATTATCTCTACTACTCCCATGATGGAAAGGTGGGAATGATTTAAAACACACTCTATTTAAAGGGTTCTATCTCTGCCATAAATATACAGTCTTATCCATCAAAGTTATACATAAAATATAAGGCAAGAGAGAGAAACAACTTCTAAGGAGCCAAAAGAAAATACTTCAGCTCAATCAAGTCAAGAATTATAATGGTAGATTCGGGTATGTATTCTTGATTGAAATATCATAGTGTTAAATATATGTGAAAATCATGTAGTTCTACGATCCTGAATAATTGATAGTATTTCTAAATGTTAGATTGTTTATGTTTTCACAATTTATAAAAAATATCCTTTTGCATCTGGTCTCAGGAGCATGGTTTAAGAACTAGTGATTTTTCATAAAATTAATATTTTTCTTATTTGAAAACGGTAATAGATAGTATTATGTGAAATAATTATTCGCTATCATGATGTATTTTATTTTGAGATTATGCCAGATATGATATTAGTTAATCCCCAAAGTGGTTAATACTTGAAGAATTAATTCCCAAAAATAATCATGGACTAAATCTATATTCATTATCCTTATTTGTTTGCTTATAAACTTTAAACTTATGAATATATTAACAGTTTTGGTTGTGTCAAGATAATTTAGGGATCACGCAAAGGTTGATTATTTTATTTTATAACACTTGAACATTAATGAGATAATTTAGAATGTCGTTATTTTATTTATTTATGTATCCAAAGATAAAAATATTATTGATTGAACATTTAAAATTATGAGTACGTAAAATTCCACATCTAAGCATCATTATGGTCTAAAGTTGTATTTTGATTTTTTTTTCGCCCAAAGGCAGGACATCATATACATTTAAGATTTTAAACATTTTGAATTTGACAGTAAGTTAAATTTCATAACTCAAAGTATTAACAAATGAGTATATTATATTTGTAGCATTTTCTCTTTATTCGCACTCTACCTCTGCTACGACCTTTAACGGTCTTAACATCTCAGATTGGTGCGAACAGATAAAATTCCATCTCTGAGTTTTAGATCTTGATGTTGCCTTTTACACTGAGAATCCAATTGATATTACTAAAACTAGCAGTACAGAAGAAAGGTCTCATTATAAGCCCTGGGATCGATCTAACAGATTAGGCATAATGTTTATTAGAATAAATATTACGATCAACATTAAGAATACTCTTCCCAAAACTAAAAATGCAAAAGATTTTCTGAAAGTCTGGATAAGATTCTATCAAAACTGCAATAAGTGAACTCGGCTGGGACACTACTGGGATGGGACTTTCACCACTATGATGTTGATGGTTCATTTACCAACACATGAGCTGTCATCGAAATGACAAATGTAGCAGAGACTTAAGTCTTTGGAATGGAAGTGGAATTAAAATTTCCTCGTACAATTCATTATCAAATCATACCATCTAAGATGCTCTTTCCAAAGAACTAGAACACCATGAAAACAAATGGAACCGTGCATGAATTTTCATGAAGTTATTCAGGAGGAAATAAGGCTCAAGAATCAAGGAACGCCTCTCATTAACCTTGTAAGTCATCAAGGAGTTGGAAAAAGGGAAAGAAAACATGCTAAAGGAAAAGATAGGAACCATAATATTAATGATCCTCTCTCAAGTACATAAGAAGGAAGATAGATGATAAGGGTCGTTTCTGTGGAAAATCGGACATTTACAGAAAGATGCCTTAAAATTTAAGGCATGGTTCTAGAAGAAAGGTAAAGCCTAGGATTACACGTCTCGAATAAAATTTAATTGAAGTTCCTTCTATAAAATTGGTGGATTGACTATGCGTTTTGATGTTCATGTTTCTAATACGATGCCCAGGGGTTCCTTACAAACCACAACATAAAACAGAATGCAAAGAATTTGTATATGGGGAGAAAAAGTGAAGGATCCAGTTAAAGCCTATAGAAACTTACCGTTTGATCCTTGATACTGGAGACCACTTAGATTTACTTGAAACTTGTTATTACCTTCTCTTTCGAGAAATTTTAGTTTCTTTGGACTAAGTTGCGATAAGCCCAGGATTACCTTCAATTTCGGTAATGGATGTTTTAGTTGTTTTAAACTAATTATATCATTGGTACTGGTACTCTTTATGATAACTTATACAAACTAAATCTTAATATTCTATTTGTCGAAACACTCTTAACTCTGCATCATAATATTGGAACCAAACAAAGTTTGGTGAATGAACAATCTGCTTTCTTGTGGCACAAACGTTTAGTTCACATATCCAAAGAAAGATTGGAAAGATTATTTAAGAATGAAATTCTTTAAAATTTGGATTTTACAAAACTTACCATTTCAGTGGATTGTATTAAAGGAAAACAAACAAGACACACAACAAAAGAAGTCACAAGAAGCACACAACTTCTTGAAATTATACACACTGATATATGTGGTCCTTTTGATATTACATCTTTCAGTAAAGAAAAATATTTTATCACTTTTATTGACGATTTTCATGTTATGAGTATGTCTATTTATTGCATGAAAAATGTCAAGCGATAAATGCCTTAGAGGTCGTTATTACTGAGGTTGAAAGTCAACTTGATAGAAAAGTGAAAATAATCAGGTAAAATAGAGGTGGTGAATATTATGGAAGACATGATGATAATGGACAACACCCCCAGGTCCATTTGCTAAATTCCTCAAAAAAACATGGCATATGTGCTCAATACACAATACCTGGAACACCACAACAAAATGGTGTAGTAGAAAGTCGTAATCGTACATTAATGGACATGGTTAGGAGTATGTTTACTAATTCATCTATTCTTCTTTAATTGTGGATGTATGCTTTAAGGACTGTCATTTACTTACTTAATAGGTTCCTAGTAAAGGAGTCTGAAAGACTCCTTTGAACTATGTACAGGTAGGAAACCTAGTTTAAGGCACCTACATGTTTGGGGTTGCCCGGTAGAAGTTAGAGTTTATAATCCACAAGAAAAGAAACTGGATTCAAGAACAATAACTGATTTCTTCATTGGTTATATAGAAAAATCAAAAGGGTATATATTTTACTACCCTAATCAAAGTACAAGAATAGTTGAAATTGGAATTCTAGGTTCATTGAGAATAGTGAAGTTAGTGGTAGTGAAGAACCACGTAAAGTTGAAATTAATGAAGTTAGGGTTAGGGTTTATCTACCTTTTACTTCTTTCAAAGATGTTGTTCCTAAAGTTGTTGCACAACCTAACAATCAACAAGAACAACAAATTGATGCTCCTATAAATCTCAATGAAGCAATAATTAATGAACCTGCAGTACATGTACCAGAAGAAGTAGCATTAAGAAAATCTCAAAGACAAAAGAGACGTGCTATTTGTGATGAATATTTGGTATATTTACAAGTGTGAGAAATTTACTTCTTGGTGAGTGATAATTACCAGTTTCATCTTCACAATAATTGAAGTAATAGATTCTGATAGATGGATAAAATGTTTATGAAGATGAGTTGAAATATATGGCACACATGATTATGGTACCCTTGTTGGAGTTACCAGAAGGGTTGCAAAATAAGTTTGGGTGTAAATGGGCCTTTAACCAAACGTGACTTTTACTAGGCCACATCTACTCACCAGTCCGCACATGTGCAAAGGTTTCACCAAAAGATCATCAGACTATAAAGAAACATTGTCAACCAGTCTCGAGAAAAGCTTCACCAGAAGATATGGCTTTATTAGTCTTATAACTTAGAGCTAACATTCAAATGATGTGAAACAACCTTTCTCAATTGGAAATTTGAGGCAAGAAGTTTATATGAATCAACTTTGAAGGGTCTCTAAAGGAAGGAACACATGGTGTGTAAACTTAAGAGTCATTTTCAGGACTAAGAACTTCTCGACAATGGTATCTTAAGTTTAATGAAACTATTTTCACTTTTGGATTTAAGGAAAACACTGTTGATCGGTGTATATATCTAAAGGTTAGTGGGAATAAGTTTATTATGTTAGTCATGTACGTTGATGACATCTTGCTTGCTACTAATAATCTTGATTTGTTGCATGATACCAAGTGATATTTATCTAACAATTTTGAAATGAAATATATGGGAGAGGCATCCTATGTGATTGAAATAGAAATATTTCGAATTAGATCACAAGGATTATTAGGTTTATTTCAGAAAGCCTATATTAATAAAGTTTTAGAGAGATTTAGAATGACAAAATGTTCATCAAATCCCGTTCCGATTTAGAAAGGAGATAATTTTAGTCTCATCATGTACCAAAATGAATTGAAAAAAGACGCAAATGAATAGATTCTTTATGCAATCAAAAGTTAGGAGTCTAAGGTTATTCCAAACATGTCCTAGGACCAGACTCAGTTTCCTGTTGGAATGTTGGGACGTTATTAAAGTAATCCAGTAATGGATCATTGGGAAAGGGTTCGAAGAAGTGTTTCGATACTTGCAATGAACTACAGTAATTATGTGATCACTTATAGAAGATCTTATACATCCTTGATGTGATTGGATATTTAAGTTTAGCATTATTCTGGTTGTGTGGATCAACACTAAAATCCACATTTGGATATTTGTTCTAGAGTTGGAGGAGTCACTATCCAGGAAGCGTGCGAAGCAGTTTGTTATAGCGACATCCACCTATGGCACTTGAGTTTGTATGCATCTTTTGACGCCCACAGTTTCAGGCGAAGTGGATACGGAACTTTTATTTCAGGACATGCACTAGCTGACACATTCCACGCCATTGAGAATGTTATTGTATAATCGGCGCATATTCCTTTTCTCTAAAAATGAATAAATATTCTAAGTGCCAAACATTGGAATTGAAATACCTTTTAAGTTAAGAAGAAGTCGAGAAACAAACAGTGGAATTGAACTTATTAGGACACCAAAATTAGGATTGTTGATCCTTTAAGAGAAAGGATTACCGGGCCCAGAATTTTGTGAACATGTTGAAAGAAGGGTCCTATTAATAATCATGAATGACTTTATGTAAAGATTATATTATTTTTATCAATTGATCTTTGAGTTCACTCATATAGTAATATTATATTATTACTGTTTGTCTCTTGTATAAAAAAACTTACTTTTGAGAATGATGATGACAAGTTTTTTTTTAGATATAAGAATTTTCTAAGCATACTGGGTGGACCCATTACGTATTGAAAAAGTGTGTTAGGCAATAGACTAAGATTGCGTGCATGAATGGCACTATGCCACATAAAGTGGGGACACCTACAACTCAGTTTTATTTTTATTTCCTTAACACAACAAATAATATGAATTTAGTATAGGTGCACATTGTAATTGAAATATTTATCAAACATTAATAAATGCTGTTAACTGTGGTTGTCCAAGTGGGAGAAATGTTAGTTTAAATTATATGACCCACTCCAATTGATATTATTTTTGGTTTAATTTTTAATTACTAACTAATTCTCATCAATTGATAAGTGAGCAGTGGGGAGAAGTTGGAATTGGAAGAAGTTACTTCACCTACCCATTAAGTTCTTCCACTAACCCATTACCCTCTTCCACTATACATTATCTATCTCCGCTACTAAACCCTTATGTAAAGGTGGGAATGATGTAAAAAAAAACACTTAATTTTAAGGGTCATCTCTCTCGTCCATAATATATATTCTTCTCTACAAATCACACATAAAGTATATGTCAGGGCAATAGATAGAAACAACTTTTAAAAGAACCAAAGAAAAGACTCCGCTTTAAATCGTCAAGACTTATAAGGTAAGATTCGGTATGTATTTTGACTAAAATATAATAGTATTAAATATATGTGAAAATATTATAGTTCTACGATCTTGAATAATTGATAGGATTTCTAAATGTTAGATTTTTTTATATTTTCACAATAATTAAAAAAATCCTTATAGTTTGGTCCTTGATATCCTCACTATAAGCTGTTAAATACATATAATATACAATGATATGATACATTTATATTACTGAACTATTCAATGGTGCTATTTCAATTCCTAATTTGTTTTAGCGAGATATAAATCTCTTAAGAATTAGTCGCGCGTGATTGTGTATGTGGATCAGCTGTAACAACTGCAACTAGCTTTCGCCATTGCACTTTTAGTCTAAATATATCAATTGTTTTACTGCACTTGTAATTCAGAATGGATTTTTCAAGTTGAATATGATTCTCTCCATCTTCTCTCATAGAACTATTTTAGTTCATTAAGATACGAGTACAGTAAGAAACAACGAATTCTCTGTGAATCGATCACATTCCTATTTTGAATCTGATAACACTACAAACATATATATACTAAAAAATCACCTTCTAGTAAGACATATAAAAAGTAACTCAACGAAGAAGAGTTATAACCCAAAAAAAATAACACATCAAATTTTGAAAAAAAAGACTGAACTTTCAAAATTGGAGGCGGAATACTTGGATTCGACCAAGATTGAAAAGAGAGATTGAGTTGACATTACCGCTAGGTAGACCTGTTCTTTCTCTGTTGAACACTGAGAGCTACGAGTTTTTCTCAGAACGCTTCTAGGGAGATTGTTGCTAGGGTTTTGTGATTTGGTAATAATGTTTGAGAAACAAAAGGATTATTTTTGTTTGTCATTTTTTCTTTCAAAATTTTAGTTACAATAAGTTTTCTCTAAGATTTGGTGAAAATATTAAAAGTAAAGTTCTCTTAAATTTGTAAGTTGTCGCACTTTCAATCCCTCAAGATCCCTTAATTTCAATCTGGGACTAATTACTAATTTCTTTATAGACCAGATTTAGTATCTTCACAATAAAAAATACAATGAAGGACCGGAATGAATTCTCATCCTAATACATATACTATCAGAGAAGGAATTCTTAATTTGTCCCAATATATTTGTAACGACCTGTTTAGTCATTTTGAGCAGCAGATTTTATTTCTGGAAAAACTGGCTGAGTCGACGGATCCCACCACGAACGACGTCATAGGCACGACGGACCGTCGAGGGGGTCTTGTTCCAACCACTTAAATAGAAATTTGGGTACTGAGATCGCCTCTCGAACGTCACGCCGGGGTGGCAGAGGCCGTCTCAGGCATGACGGGCCATCACAGACTCTTTTAATGATTGAGTCTCTGAACGTTGTGACGGAAGCAGCGGACGGGACCGTCGCATGCACGACGGTCATCACGCTGCGTGAAACCCTGACTGGGTCGGATTTCTGTTAAATATTTTTAAGGGGCATTGTTGGACTATTTCCTTTCCTTCCCCTGCTTATATTATAAAGTTGGGTTTAATGGTTTAATAATTTAATACTTGGGGGTTAAAAGGGAGAACCTTGAACCATAGTGGGTTTATTTTTATCATCTTTTATACTTAATTATATGACAACATGGTAAAAAAAAGGGTTTTGAATAAGAAAAATAGAAAAGAACAGAGAGAGAGGGAGAAACGAGCGAGGAGAAGAGAGAACAATAGGAAGCGAAGATTTTGAGGATAGCTTGCGTGATCAACCGAATTCTTCTGGTGGAGAGGGTTAGGTTTAATGCTATTCATCGTAAACTCTTATAGCGAATGATTGGTATGGGTAGTATTATAAACGCCTCTATATGAGGCCTTAATTGTTTATCATGATTTGTTTTTATATATAAATTGTGATGAAACTAGCAGGATGAGGACACTTGAATCCTAATCTTAAAACCTCTTGTTAATGATTGATGTCCTTAGTATAAAAGCAGGCTTGATTGACTAAAAGATGAGGTGTAGGATCTGGGTGTCACGTTCGGCACAATGGTAGTACTAAAGTCGGGTGTCAACGTTCCGACACCATGAAGAATATGGATCGGGTGTCAAGTTCCGACACCGAGGATAGTATGATGAGGACGGAGTGTCACGTTCCGCCACCCAGGATAGAATATGGATCGGGTGTCCAGTTCTGAACCCAGGATAGAATATGGATCTGGTGTCACGTTCCGACACCCATGATAAGTATGATGAGATCGGAGTTTCACTTTCCGACAACCAGGATATTATGATGAGGATCTAGTGTCACGTTCGACACCAGGGATAGAAAGAGAATGAACTCTTGAAATAAATGATAATATTTCTGCAAATTAATGACCCGATTTTTCCAAAGCAGTATGGTATTGATGCTTTTGATTCCTCAGGTTGTACTTTGCGTACTTTATTAATGATTGTAAGTCTTGTTGTTGCTACATTTTGAGTATTTGGTAGTTGTTTTTATGATATTAACTGGTATAGTCCTGTTTTCTATTCTGATTTGGCCGATACCCTACTCAGTACGCCGGGTGGGTGTTTTGTATTGCCCCGTCCTTGTTTATTGTTTTCTTTGTTATTTTGGAGTGCAAAAGCAAACTACTATCGTCTTCAACTCAAACCGCAACTCTACAATCTTCATCACGTCGGATCTCAGGGGGGTGAGCTAAATGCTTCTAAGCTTGGACTGGAATCATCTTCTCTGTCTGATGCCTTGAAGTTCCGCATTGACTGCTTTACTTATTTAGCTTCTTAGATACTCTTTTAGAATAGTAATTTGGAGGATAGATGTTCTTTTGTGAGGACTTCCAGATTTTGGGTGATGATAAGTATTGAATTTTTAGAAGTTATTTAATTGATTTCGTAATGGTTTTACAGTCGTTCCGCAATTTAATTATGTTATTTATGTGTTGAAAACTGTTGGTTTTAGATTGGTTGGGTTCGCTCACATAGTAGGATAAGTGTGGGTGCCACTCGCGACCCTTTTGGGTCGTGACAACATATTGGGTCTTAAATAAAGAGTTTCCTCCTGGGGTGTAGGGTTTTGCACGATGTTCCTAGCCGTTGTCCGGAAGCACACCGCATTAGATGTTTCCTACTACTTTTGGTGCAAAAGAATTACGTGGAGGAGAGAGTGAAGGAGTGAATTGAGTTAGGGTTTTGGTCTTGGTATTATTAATTAAGGAATGATGACTTATGAGATATATCATTACACGAGATATTAAGTTTATGAGTTGACAACGGACTGATAGAATTTGTACATTACTCTACAGATATAAGTATAATTATCTCCTTATTCATCTCAACGTATTTTCATACTCTAAATAAACATTATTCATATTTTATTTTTTTTGTAAATTTCATGAATTCTAACTTTTTAATTATCAAAGTATACAAAAAAAAATTAATTTACAAACAATTAATTGTAGTTTCAAACGGAAAATTTACCATAGAAAAATATGATTAATAAGAATATTTTAAACAACCGACCTCCGGATGTCGCTTTTATTAAAAGTAATTAGATTTAATAAAAAATGTCGACCTCATGAGGTCGGTATCACATTAAATTTTAATATAAATAAAAAGTAATCATGTTTATTAAATAATATTGACATCGGGAGGTCGGTATTTTACATTAATTTTTATTTAAACTTATACAAAATCGTCATCCAGAAGACGATTTATTAAAAGTTAATTGAAAATATTAATTTATTAATATTTCTGGAAGTCACCATATATATAGTTTAATGAAAATTAACACAATTTCATAATATTTAATTTTACCAACTATCGAAAGTCAATATTTTTTTTGTTTTTTTAATTTTGCACAAAATTGTTCCCCGGAACACAATTTAAATAAAATTAATAAAATATTTCTCATTTTTTATATTTAATTGAGAATAAATAAATTTTATTATTTATTTATTTAATGCCAATATCAAGAGATCGATTTGTAATCATTTTTCAGGGAAAAATTACAACCTCCTGAGGTCGGAATTTGGTTTTCCTACTTTGTTTTGCATAAAATTCGACTATTTGTAGTCGGTTTTCATGTCAACTTAGTTTCATACTCTAAATATAAATTATTGATCTAACTTTTTATTTTGTAAAAGTGTACAAAAGTGTTACACTCTGTTGATCAATTAATTGGAGGTGTAAAACAAAATTCTAGTATTATTCGAGCAATATTATGATAATAGGAACATTTTGAACAAATCGACCTCCGAATGTCACTTTTGTTAAATTTCAGTAGATGAAATAAAAATACTGACCCCATAAGGTTAATATTTTATATTACTTTATTTTTTAACTTTTATAAAACTGTCATCTAGAGGACAATTTATTTAAAGTTGATTGAAAATATTAATTTATTAATTTTTCTGGAAGTCACTATATAAATATTATAATGAAAAATAAATTACATACTATTTAATTTTTTGGACTTTCAAAAATCGGTATCATTAATTTTTTTTATTTTAATTTTACACAAAATCATCCTCCGGAAGATGATTTAAATAAAATTAAATCCAAATATTTTTCATTTTTTTAATTTATATTTAATTGATAAAAATAAAATAATGTTATTTATTTATTTTATGCTGACATCAAGATGACAATTTTTGTTGTAATTTATTTTTCTGGGAAAAAATTATGTTTTATTTGGTATAAATACATGACTACTTGTAGTCTGTATTTATATCACGTAGTTTCATACTCTAAATATGTGTTATTGATCTAAATTCTTATTTATAAAAGTATATAAAATTGTTACACTTTTTTGAACAATTAACTCTAGGTGTAAAACGGAACTTTGGTATTATGCTAGCAAAATTATGCTTAATTTGTACATTTTAAACAATCGAACTCAGGATGTTGCTTTTATTAAGAGTAATTAGTTGAAATAAAAATGTCGACCTCATGAAGTCGTTATTTTATATTAATTTATTTTTTGACTCATATAAAATTGTCATTCGGAGGACGATTTACTTAATCTTTGAAGAGAAAATTGTATCTGGAGATTAATGATTTTTTATCTTGACCCTTTTCTTAGTCCCAAAATGGTCTTAACACATTTTAAGGTATACAAAAAAAATGTTTGTTGTTTATATTTATTACGCTTGCCGCATATAGACTAATATAACATATGGATCAACTGGAAAATGTAAATGATATGTATGTGATGATCATACATGTATCTTTGATCGATATGAGTATTATATGATATTCTATATTAATTAAATATCAATCTTTTATTTTGAATGTCACATAAATATTAAAAAAATAAGTGGTTTTTTAATTTTCCCTTTCATTATGATTTTTTAAAATAAATTTTATCCATATAATATGTCTTATTTTAAATAATAGAAAGAAAAGACTATCAATTCAAAAAGAAAAAAAAGCATATCAAGTCATTTAAAACAAGAAATCTCTAAATTAGCCCCAAGAAAATATCTAAATAATTAATTTAAAATTTAAATTTCAAATAATATCTAACCTTACTCCTACTAAGAAGAATCTCAATTTTCTAACCCACATCTTTGAAAAAAAATTATTATTCTTAATAACATCATTCACATCTTTTAAATCAAACTCTTCATAAACTAATACAAACATTTGTAGTGCTTGAACTTTGAATGTTCGAATTGACGATAAAAATAACGACAAATTAAATATAAAAATATTATAACAACAAATAAAATAAAATAATCAACGAAAAAAAGAATAAGAAGAGGATTACTTTAATAAGTATTGTTAAAAATACGTAGGTATTTTTTTTAAAAAAAAAATAAAGATCATAAGAAAATGAAAGTAAACCTAAAATCCCTTGTCCACATATCTAACTACTCTAGTCTATCAAAACTAAATTTAATCTTTTACTACAAATGAGACAACAAAGTACACAGAAACACAACCACTTTAAATAAACCTTGACCAATGAGGAGAGTTTGCTTCATTGTAGCAAATTTGTGTAGTTTTATATTACACAAAAGTGAGGTTCAATTGACGAATACATCGATCTTTCGAGATTTTTCAACTTGTCTAGAATAATAAGAAAATGTTGTTTCTTCTTCGACACGGTAATTATAATGAACTCAAGTTACATTTTCTCATAAAAATTAAACTTGAGTCATTTTTAATAATAATGAAGGTAAAAACGAGATATTTTTATCATGAATAATTTTTTTCAAATCATATAATCTGGGGGCAAATTCGGTCAAACTTTGTTCATATATAATGACAAATAATTTTTTGAAGATATTTAGATTTTAAAACTTAGGTGTAAATATCCTTAATTAGAGACTAATAATATCTTTAACCCATGGGAGGACTCAAGATTTTCTTTTAATGGATTCGAAAAATAAAAGTTTAAACCTGTAAAAAAGCCTTTGAAGAACATTGAATTCTTATATGTTTAAAACCATAGTACTTTTAGCATGTTTTATAAAGTAAAAACCATTGACATGCAACCTAATTTTAGGGGGCCTTGTCACTGCACCATCAATTTCTTTTTGTTACTGAAATACAAAAAAATCTACTCTATATATACCAGTTTTTGTTGAGGGGTTCATGAACCCACATAAGTCCGCCCCTTGATTTAACAATACTTTTAATCATATGTCATAAAAATCAATGACATTTTCCAGTATATGACATAATATATTCGATTCTTGTATAAAAATGTCACTGTTTTAGCGACATTTTCTATATATCGATCGAATCAACGATATGTTGCAATAAATTCATAATGTATTCGACATTTGTAAAAGTTTTTCTCTAAATGTCACTACAATAAATGACATTTTACAATAAATTTCACTATTTTAGTGACATTTTTTTCTAAATGTCACTAAAGTCAATGACATTTTCTAGTAAATGTCAAAATATATTCGACATTTGTATTAAATGTCACTATTTAAGAGATATTTTTTTCTAAATCTCACTAAAAATGATATTTTGTAATAAATGTCATTTTATGTTCGACATTTGTAGAAATGTCATCATTTATATGATAACTTCGCTAAATGTCACAAAACAATGATATTTTTGCAATAAATTTCATTATCATAGTGACATTTTGAACCAAATGTCATTATGTTTAAAATATTTGATACCAAATGTCATTATTTTTATTAAATTTGACATCAAAATGTTATTATTTTATGACATTTTGTTCTTAAATATCGTAAAATTCTTTATTTTCCGATATTTGTTGCAAATGTCACTAAATTAATGTCGTCGTATGTATATTTTCTTGTAGTGTCTTTCTCTCTCCCAAAGAAACTCCATAGAATATCAAGCACAGAAGGGTTTTAGGGCTGAAAAGGAGCAACTTTTCTCCTTAAAACTTTATCAATTAGTAACATATGAGATTCGTTTCACCTTTGGGATTTCTTTCTTCAAAGGGTTCCTCTAAATTTATTTCAAAAAGATGAAATTCAAGTGAGTTTTCTTCCAAATACGAAACTGATCTTGTGAATTGCTTTATTTATCATATCTTTTGATTATTATGAGTATATTAACATGTATTATAAGTCAATTATGGTACTTCTTGATGAATAGACCTAGTTGTAGAAAGATCACATTTTCCACTTAACCCTAGGTTATGATTTTGAATTTAATTATCTAGTAATGATGTAATTGTCTTGGTTAATGTGTGAATTACTATTCTATGTTGTCATTATGATAAGTTATGAGTAGATTGCTATATGTTGTAATCAAATTATGCTAGTTCTTGAGTAATTTACCTTGGTTGTGAAGTAAATCATGAATTTGACCTAAGTCTCCAACCCTAGGTTATGAACTAGTAATGAATTGTTATGTTCTGGTACAATTGACTTTATTATTATGTTGGTTAATATTATGTGTTGATATTACACCCATTGTTGTGTTGAATTATATGGTTGATGGTAAGACCTTGATGAAGTCTTTTGAAGGATATTAGGGTAAGTCTTGTGGTCTCAATTCTCTACTTGAATTATGATTACTTGTATTTAGTAATGAAGTTATGATGAAGTATATCTTGTGATTAAGATTGATTAGGGTTGGTATGATAATGAATTGAAAAGTATTGAACTGTGGTTTGTGAGTTGTTGGCTAGGATGTAAATGTTATAAGGATGGTGATAACTTACCAATGTGCCTTATAATGATGTGATTATGTAAATGTGCTAATCTCACATGTATGAATTGTAATGAAAGGAAAATACTCATGTAATTCTTATTGATCTACGATGATTATTATATAAGGAATAGACCCTATGACCTTACTTAAGCTATGATCTTTAATAAAGGCTTAATGACATTTCAAAAAGGAACTCTAGATTAGTACCGAGTGAACTAGAGTGAGGAGTGTCGCTTACCACTTAGTGAAGGTAGGATCACTAATGAATTGATGAGATTGGAGACTATAATGCATGTAGCATAAATAGGGTCCCAACTACATCTCCTAGTTTTTAAACTATGTTTCCCCCAAATGAATTCTAGCTAGTGGATTCACATAGTTGTTATGTTCATGTTTTGGTACTACCTTGGAAAGTAGTCCGCCTTCTTTTAGTGTAGGTTCCATCATACTGTATTCCACATTAGTTATTGTGATCTATGTCGATTAAGTAAAGATGTTCAGAAAAAGGTAAAATGAAGTAATGGAATGAACTCTAACTAGGATGACATAAGGGGTTTACATTAGTCTAGGTAGGCGTATGGGACTTTACCTATATATTACACTAGTTATCCTTGAGGGATGTCTTGGAAGGATGTCCTTATGTATGTATATGCTTATAAATGTATATGATATGTATGTGATGATCATACATGTTAATGACACTATGTCATATTGGTTTTACTTACGAACATGTGCTTGGTATCTATTGCTTAAGTATGATGTTATGTACTCTTAATAATATGCTATGTGAAGTAGGACATTGGTTATGGTTCTTGTTAGGTTTACCTTATTGAGTAAAGTTATGGGCCTTTGCTTAGTCATTGCACTAATCGACTTAATTAGGGTTCATGAGTAATGGTCTTGCTTTAGTTATGATCTTACAACTTGATGATAGAATTGTCTTGATTATGTGCTCATGTATGATAATATGCATGTGACTTGATTAGACTTAAGGTTGTAGGTCTTGTGAGGTACATGATCTTGACTTAATGAATATGTATTGTTGAGTAGTATTGGTTCTTGAATGTGAATAAGGCTTTTGAAAGTAAAATAACATGGTTTAATGAAATGTACTTTTTAGCATGATTTTATGTTGTGTGTGCATGTGATCCTATACTTAGTACAAGTGATGTGCTAACACCACTTCTCACTTATTCCCCAACATTTTAGGTTCCGGTCGTTGAAGGACTTGTGAGGAATTTTGATGGAAAACTTGAAATTCTCATTCTCCTAGTTGGGTAGGTCCTCACCACTTCTAGGACAATGCAACTTTCTACCATTGGATGTTGTTTTGTTTAAGAGACACTTTGTTCATTTCCTTTCATTGATTACTAAAGATTGTATAGCCTATATGTGGCTTTATTGTATTGATGTATGGGCTATGCCCAAATTGTTATACTCTTGTTTAGATGATTATGAGATGAGACATTCGTTTTTAAGCCTATGTTATATCTTATATATGAGTGTGTGTGTGTGTGTGTGTGTGTTTGTGTGTGTGCTCGCAATAAAAATAGAAAAGTATGTAATCTTCTTATATGAAGGGTATATGTATACTCGATATAAATATAATATGTGTTATGTTATAGGTCTATGTAAACCTCATGATAGTAGAAGAAAACTTCTAAATTTTCCGCATTTTTAACCTATGAATGTAATGATGTAAACTGAGAGGCTAGTCTTAGTCCTCTTCGAAAACAAGGTCGCCGGTTACGTCTAGGGGGTGATCAATGGATGTTACATTCATAAACCTTAGTCAAGGTGACATGAGTGTTGAAGAGTATTCTTTGAAGTTTACCTTGTTTTCTAGGTATGCTCCATCCTTGGTGTTTAACCCTAGGGATTAGATGAGTAGGTTTGTGACCGTGTTGCTGACCTTGTAAAAGAAGAGTGTCCTACAGACATGCTCCATAATGACATGAACTTAACTAGACTTAGGTGTATGCGTAATCCATTGAAGAGTCCAAACTTAGTAGGATCTCAAGGAATTTGAAAAGGGGTAGATCTGATGAGCAAAACCAACCTAGTTTTAAGAAAAGGGCTCCAATTGAAGAAGGTTCTAGTGATTCTAAGGTCAAGCTTGAGAATTTTATTGGTTCCCAAGTGGTTAATCCTACTTGTTCTACTTGAGGGAAGAATCACTTTGGGAAATGCCTAGCCGATAGCGGTGGTTGCTTTGGTTGTGGTAAAGTGTAAGGTCTCTAAAATTAACTAAAGTGTCTAGAGACTCACATGTGACTTGAAAGGTTAATAATATGTTAATTAAGTGTTTTACAGTATGTATACTTGATTAGAAGTGATTTGGAGGTCAAACATCCAAAAACATTCGAGAAGTTTGAAAGTTAGCCTTGAGACGTACTAGTGTTTTCTAGTGTTCCTTGGTATGTTTTAAGTGTTGTTTGATGCTCAAATTAATATGAGAGGTCCTTAACATGTTTATGATCGTAATAACATTCAAAACATCCGGGCATGACTCACCAAGGACCACCCAAGGGGTCCTTGAAAAGGATCTAAATACTGCCCTGGCAGTGTCCAAACGACGAGCTAGCAACAACGGACCGTTCGTTGACCTACGCCCCGTCGATGGGGGAAGTTGATCCACACAAAGGTTTGGGATATAAAGTCCCCAATTGTCCCTCTCTAACAAAAACAACATAGGTGCAGGACAGGCCATCATTCCACCAACGGTCCGTCAACTACCCTCATTGGTTTAGGCCCGCAATTCTGTCTGCACGTTGCCATGCTAAGGGTGAATTGGAAAATTCAACCCACGTCCCAAAAAGAGTATGGAAGGTTATTATAATCTTTTTTAGGTATTTTAATTTATTTAAAATATCAAAACCCTTCTTCCATTTCATTCTTCAAATTTCACTCTTCCCTCTCAAAACAAACTCTCTAGAAACCTCCATTGGAGATGAATCTCAAGAACAACTTTGTTGATGGATTTTCATGGATTATTAATCAAATTTTCATGCATTTATTATGTAATGAGTTATGTTAATCCTTCATCCATAGTTGACCTTTCAACTAAGGAGTTCTTTCGAAGGTTTTCAAACAGATATCATGATTAAAATTCCTATCTTTTAATCTAGCCATGAGTTCATTGTCAAAACGTATTCAAAATCATGATTATGATAAATTGATTCTTATCTACTTTTTTAAAGATGAATTATTGTTCCAATTTCATGAAGAACCAATGATCCTTCTCAATTCTCAATTTAGCCTATAATGTGGGTAATTTCATCTTGTTGAGATGTTGATAGATTGTGATTTTTATTGTGTTAATGTACCTATAGGTATTATTTTCTATTCGAATTGATGTTGAAATGTCGTAATTTTATAAATAATGATCAAATCTTGGAGAATTGGTAAGATTGACCTATGTCCACTACTTTATATAGAATTGGTAGTTTAATTGGCCTTGATTGGCATTACATGTGCGGTATGGTCCACTTATGGTGGCGTTGTTTACTTTCTTGTTTAAAGAATTTATGGATGCTTAAAGAATGACTATACGATTAAAGAGCTTGATCTGTGATTCCCAAGCTCAAGGAAAGGAATTCTAAAGTCCAAGGATTTCCTATGTTATGGTTTACAATAAAGTCTTAAATATTGTACTTATGTATTATGTTTTAAGGGTCGTGTCCCTAATGTACTCTAATATTGTTGAATCTACAATCACAAATATACTTAAGGACTAAGTGTGTAACATCATATTTTATATATATATGAAGTAAAGTTTCTAGCATATGATGTGCTATGAAAACTATTAAATTTTCCGCTAAATTTACTATGTCAATACGATGAATGACAACTATGGGATTGTATAAGACCTACGAGAGGTCATGTAGGCCATGTTACTTCTAGCGGGTGCTCCCCGGATGTAACAAACTTGGTATCAGAGCATGAGGTTTAAAAAGTAGTTTTAGGTTCTAAAAGTCTCATATTGCCACATCTAGTAGAGTCGTGTATCATTGGTGGTGAGTCGCGACACATCAAATGGTAAAGGAGGATATAGGACGATAGAGTTTTCCTTCTTCATCATTTTCATATCGTGCTATAGAACATAACTCTATAAGATCTCTCTCTTAAGTTTTCTTGTATGGTGGTCTTTTAGATGTGATTGCTTGGATGAGATTATACTATATGCTTGAGAGAGAGAAAAAGATGAGTTTTGATGTTATTTTGGTTTTATGGTTTCATGAGTATGTGTGAAGGTAAATTTTGGCATATTTTGATGATATGAACCATTTAAGGCTATATATGAGATTTATGTGAAATAGCATATTTTGTTGAGAGAATGTATATCATGAAATAGTTAAAGCATGTTAGAAGTTATCATGGTTAAGATGGGTTTCTTTTGAATAATGTGTTACTATATGGTTTTGCATGATGGTAGCCGAATGATATGACTTGAGCTTAAAATGCTTGAGGAATATTTTA
Source organism: Solanum habrochaites (assembly GCA_027704765.1). NCBI lineage: Eukaryota > Viridiplantae > Streptophyta > Magnoliopsida > Solanales > Solanaceae > Solanum > Solanum habrochaites. The sequence continues at coordinate 51,123,274 of JAKWJA010002497.1, read as the reverse complement.
AATGGTAAAGAATCATGTTGTTCTTTGAATATATGTATGTTGATAGTCCAATGTTGCTTTATATATGTTTTAATGGTTTAAATATTGCCCATATATATGTGTGGTTCTTTCTATTTTCCTAGTATGGATTGGAGTCCTATGGATATACTTTATCCTAGGTGTGAAGGTAGTATGCATATCATGGTAGGGTGATGATGTGGGTTTTAGTAACCTAGAAGTCACCTTACTATAATTACCAAATAAAAAGAATAGTTTTTATAGCTAAGCCTTCTTTATTGTTTCCCCTAATGTTGTATGACCTTGGTGTCTATTGTATTGTATAAGAACCTTATGTGGTTGAATGATATGACCTAACTTGATGATTGAGGATAAATTTCCTAGGTGATGAAGCTTAGAATTCCTTGTTTGACTTACTGTAATTCCTTCTAAAGTGGGAATCCTTTTAAGTGATGAAAATGAAGGTGGTTAAGTTAAGATCCTCTCAAGGTTGGATTAAGTTGCTCTTAATTGGGTTTAACCTAAGTGGGGGATGTTGATGGAGAAGTAAGGTTATAGATATCTTCTACCTTATCCTTTCATTTTGCTTTAACTTGAATCTAATGAAGTCTTGATGAGCTTGTTCATGAATAGAGTCTTGCATAAAGTATGAACTTTATATGTTTGGCATTTATTAATTGACATTACCTTAATGATACTCCCTCCTTCCGGATTTGTTTGTCATATTGCGCCTATCGAAAGGCAATTTGACTAATTTTCAATGGTACATTAGATGACATTAATTCGATATTTTAAACAAAATTAATTAGATATTCTAAAACTATATGAAAAGTATTATAAATTACAATTTTTTCATACTAATATGATGAAAAAATACATCTTAAAATGTTAGTCAAAGTTTTTATAGTTTGACTCTAAAAATAGAAACCATGACAAACAATATCGGACGGAGGGAGTATTTTTTAAGATTCAAAGGTGCATGAAGGGAAATTTTGATAAATATCCATGTTTTCTCATGTATATTGTACATCTTAACATGCTAATTTTGCATTTGACTTCATGAGAAAAGGTACGAAACTTGGTTGTAGTCACTTGGGAGGTGTAATGTTTAACCTCATAATGAAAAATGAGTCGATTTAAAATGAAAAGTGTGGATTCTCTTGAAAACTATTTGACTTGTATGGTTTGGAAAACATGATTGTAGGCTCACTATTGAAAAGTGAAAGCATGTTTAGCTAAGTATTCATATGTGTACCTATGATTTGTATTGTTTTTCCCAAATTATGCTTACTGTGAAGGTGAGACCAATGTTAGAAATTGACATTTTGTGAAATGTCTTCCTAATATTGTGATGTACTTGGTGTGACTTACCATTTAGACTTCACTAGGAAGAAAATATAAGCATGCGTTGGTTCAAAAGTTGAGAAATTCTCATGTTAAAGTAAAGATGATCTTTGTGCATTTGCTTGGGTATGAACTCATGATACATGTAAGTGTGTTGAGGAGAAGGACATTCCTCCATTAACACAACTAAGCATGGTATGGTTGAGTATGACATTAATGACACTAGGTCTAACTAATAAAGATCTTTGATGATCAATTAACTCAAGTCTATGCTTCTTGAGTGTCACTTAAAATCTTCCAAAGTGTGACGTAAAGATAGTTACAAGATGAGATCTTACGAAAATGCACTGTAATGAAAAATTCAATATTAGGAGAAGGATTTTACTCCTAAGAACATGATAAGAGCTTTTGTGTTTGATGCATTAAAGACTGAGTGAATAAAATTTTTGCTTGCTTGTGTGTATTGAGTGCTAAAATGATTTGAAGTTGTGTTCCTTGTAAGTTTGATGCATTAAATTCTATATGAGGATGTTATGAATGTTATGAATTGCTCTAGGATGCATTAAAGTCCTTGTTGTGACTAAAGCGTTCTAAGTGTCATTCGAGGACGAATGTTCCAAAGTGGGGGATATTGTAAGAACCCCAAAATGAGTTACGGTTTCTAGATCCTACCATGTTCGGATTAAAGTTATAAGGTCCCAAAATGGATTATAATATGGTATTGAGGCAGTGTGTGAAGTTTGAGGTGATTTGAAAGTCAAACGTCAAGGGATGACCAAGACATTCAACGATTAGTCACCTATGTGCCTCATGTGTCTATACGTGTTTATAATTGTATTAAATGAGCTTATGAAGTATTAAAATGAGTTATAATGATGTTTAATGGTAGTATATGGAGTTTTGTAATGTTTAAAAGTCAAGCGTCGAATAACGTCCACGACGTTCGATAGATAGCCTTGAGACATGCATGTGTGTGTCTTGATAGGGCCTAGTGTGTTTGGACGTGTTACGCATATTTTCTTTGGGTGAAACTGAAGTGGGAGGTCTAAAACGGGTTAAGGTTTTTATTTACATTGGAAACATCTAGGTACAACTTCTAAAGCGCCCCGCAAAAGGGCCCACAAGAAGGACCCAAGGCTGTCGACACACTTCTTTTGTAGTATCAATTGACTGAACCAAAACGATGCCCAGTTGGTTGACCAACGGCCCGTTGGTGGTGTCTCGTCGATAGACACATTGCTTGGGAAAGGATCAACCAAAGAAAAGGCCAATTTCCAACTGGCTGAAGCAATAGACGGCCCGTCGATGGACCTACTGGCCGTCGATTGTGATCCGTCGATGGTTTCCTGCAAGTATTGCATGCACACTTCCCACTTAAGGGGTGAACAGGAAATTCACCCCAAGTCCTAACCTGGCCCTAATTGATTTATTTACCTATTTTTGGTGTATATAAATATTCTGAAATGTGACCAACCCATTCCAATCCCTTTCACACAAATTACACCTTCCCTCCAAAACCAATTCTCCCTTGAAACCTCCATTGTTGGTGAAGCTCAAGAGAAGCTTAGAGCTTGGAGTTACATGGGTGATTCAGCAAGTTTTAGAGATTTTCAACTAGACAAAGGTATGGTAATCCTTCATCTCCAAGTAACCTTTCACTTGGAAAGCTAATCTCAAGTTTCAAAGAAGGTTTCATGATTAAATCATGACGAATTGAAGTTAAGATATTGGTTTTAACGTGATTTTGAATCTAATTGCATGATGACCCCATGTACCTTCCCAAACTTGATTTATCCATTGCATGGGCATTGTGATCATGGCTTGTTTATGGTAGATTTGTGATCTTCTTACGTTGAATTGCTCATATTTACAGTTATTTAATGAATTGATTATGAATTGATGATGAAGGATCCATAGATATCAATGCATAAGTATTTGAATATGCTTAGCCTATGCTTCTATATGTTCACTGTAATCTTGTCTTTGTTAAGAATGAATGTGGGATTCGATTGTGTAGGGACAATTGTATCTACTATCTCACTTGTATGTTATTGTTGAATTATAGATAAGTTATTCATGTGGATAAAGGTTTGATTAGCCAATGTTCTACTATCTGCGTTGATTCCAAATGTAGCATGTTCACTGTAATATAGAGGTTATGGAAATTGTAGTAGGATTTCATTTAGATTATGATTTTCTTAAATAATGCCTTATATTGATGTTGTTAATTGATTATGTGTATGAATCCTTGAATCAAAGTAAAGGAGTTTTGGCATGAATTGATCCAGGTTCTTCTAGCCTACAAATTGAATGGTGTAATGAACCTTGTGTGATCTTAATTCTAGGGTAGATAAAGCACGACTTATACTTGAGTATTATGTATATAGCTAGTGACCTAGATTTATGATACTTATGAAATATAATTGATAATCAATGCAACTGAATTAGGTTAAAGACCTATGTCCTCCTACTTTAGAGTATATTCGTGATGTATTGTACTTGTTGTAGCTTGGTATTGTAGTGTCTTAAAAAGATTCTTTTATGATAAAAGCACCTTTAGATACTGACTTTTTACTATTAATTGTTGATTAAAAAGGAGTATTGATCAAGGATGATAAAAAGGTGAGATTTGTATGAATGTCTATCTCTTCTACTTTCCTATAGTATTGTAGTTGATAAGCCTTGTATGGCATTGTGTGGTATGGTCCACTTATGGTGGAGTTTTTTACTTTATTTTCGTTATATATGTGTTTACCATGTCCTTGAATGCAAATTAATGAATATATGGATAACTGGTTATGATGATCACCTTATGTGTAACTTGTGCCTAGCCTTCTATTTTAGTTGTGAATCTAGGTTATGTTACTATTGTTATGAGCATGTCAATGGTTGTGTAAGAGCATGAGTAGGTACTTCCATGGGTGAAGTGTCACTAATTGATGACCCCTACCCATGTACCCCTATGTGAATGTGTGAATAGCTAATTTTAGGAGTCTTAAAGTATAATGTAAAGTTAGCTTGTCTCCTATACTAAATTGTGTTGTGTGGTGTACGCTTGAATATGTAATATGGTCAAAGAGGGTGGATGCCTCAATGTGATATCCATTATGAGATCATGTGACCAATGTACACACAAAATCACACTTTATGCATGCTTAAATGTAGTAAAGGTTCATAGTGTCTAAATGAAGGTAGTTCTCATATTAACTAGTGTCAACTACTATGCATGTAATGAATAATTATGTGAAGTATGTTATACGTATAGACTTATGCATTGATATATGGACATGTGTGATATTTATGTGATATGTAAAAGTTTTGCTCACATATATATACACACACGTGAATGCTTATCTAGTAAATAGAAGGGCCTTGAAAGGTGTGCCCAAGATTACTCTAAAACTAGATAAGTGCTTGAATATGCTATAAGCACATGAGGATCAAATATCCTAAGCCTATGTTTTATGAAAAATGTAATAAAAACTTTTCAATAAAGGGTACTTAGCTTGAGCATCCGGGAACTGACCATGAGAGGTGTTACTTCTGGCGGAATATTCACCATAATATTCCTTATAAGAGTGTTACTTCCCTTACAGTACTACTCACTATGGAGCACATGAGTAGGTTACTTCCTTTGAGGAGGTTCACCCATGTTTTCTCATGAGAGGAAGGCCCAATTTTCCATGGAATCAATAAGGCCCCTTGTACCATATCCTCTTAGTTCCATAACTATGTCTTTCGGATAGGATCTAGCAAAGTGGAATTCACTAGGATTGTAGTATAGTTAATGTTAATCGTTCTCCAATCCTTGGATAGGTAGGAACAACCTCCCTTGGTGTAAGAGCTATACAACACCAAATTGCATGTTTAGCACCCAGGTCTTATGTCGGTTAGGTATAGCTTTCCCTACCTTAAATGTATTGACAGTAAATGACAAAAAAAAAAAAAAAAAAAAAAAAACTAGGATCCTAACTAGGATGACTTAAGGGAGGTTACTTAGGATAGGTGTAAGTAATGAACCCATCTATACATTGCACAAGTAGCTCCTTAGGAAGTCCTAGGAAAGTGACTTAATGTATATGATAATATTTATGTCTTTATGCATGACATTGTAGTATATATATCTACTTGTTATGAAGATGTGGATGATATGAATCTGTATGATGTGATCTTATTATTGTATGCACTATGTTGGTATTAATGACTATATGATTAAGGTTTTTCACATAAATGAAGTTGTTTTCATCTAATATGTTGATGTAGGACGGATATTTAAGGTTGTGTCCTCATGATGGTTTACTAATTATCTTGTGCGTTTATGGGGCGTCAATTAATTGCACCAGTAGACTAAGATTTTCCTAATGAATAAGGTCTTATAATTATGAGAGTTGAAATAAGTAAATATATGTGTAACTTAATGTAGTTTACTGTAATGCCTTATGGTGTTGACTTGAATGTGTCTTGTAATGGGATATACTTCTTTGATAATGTGTGTTGACCTATGTAGGTTGTATGTATGTTTTCTTTGTGACCTTAAGGTGATGAATTGCACCAAGTATCACTAGAGGGTTACTTGGAATGTTAATGAATAGAAGAGAAGATAGTTCACTGCTAAGGGAAATGAGCTTAGTGCAAAGTGACCTCAAGTATGACTTAAATTCTATATGTGATTTTGATGCAATGTTTAGCCTTTGAATATGTCTATATGAAGTATGTGAATGATATAAATGCTATTGTACAAAGGTTTTTTGGACATTTATTCAAAATGGCATGAAGTATGATTTCAATAAAATGTCCCTTTTAAATGCATGTTTTTCCATGGTTGCCATACTTATGCATTCTTGTACTACCTTCATCCTTCTCTACTTTTTACACTGTGTAGTTTATGGATGCTTAAAGGATGACTATATGATTGAAGATCATGATATGTGATTCCCAAGCTCAAGTAAAGGAATCCTTAATTCCGAGGATTTCCTATGTTATGGTTTACTGTAAAGTCTTAAATGTTGTACTCATGTATTATGTTTTAAAGTCCGTGTTCCTGATTTACTTTAATGTATGTTGGATGGTCTAAGATGACAAAGAGACTTAAGCTAAGTATGTACTATGATATTATATATAATATATATATTATTATAATATATGTATATATATATATAGTAGTATCTTTAATATAATCTACGTGTTGAGTATGACATTTTAATTGTGAGTTCAATTGATAAGATAATATAATTCCAAATGTTACGCGGTATTCTCTGTATCCTTTATAACAATATGTGGATCGAACAACAACAGGTCTAGCTTTTTAGGATGGAATCCGCCTGAGTTCTTAGGATCTCAGACCGTGAGGTCCCATGAATTTCTTGATGTGATCAGTAAGCATATTTGAGGTGATGCAGTCTGGATGAGCAGTTGAGTTGGACATCATACCATCAAATTTTCCTCATTCTGGTACACTTAGTGGAAGGAGAATAAGAGTACAAATGAAACTCCATATTATTTGGGAGTACTTTACTAAGACCTTTCTGGATAGGATTTTCCCATAGTGTTGAGAGAAGCAAAGTCTCATGAATTCATGAACTTAAGGCAGGGAAACATGACGGTTCAAGAGTATAGGATCAACCTTAACAAACTCTCCTAGAATTCTCCCCACATGGTTGCTGAATCTAGGGATGAGATTAATAAGTTCTTATGTAGTGTCAGATTTGGTGAAAACAGAATGTAGGAATGCTATGTTACTGGGAGATATGAACATCTCTAGGCTTATGACTCATGCTAAACAGGTTGAGGGTGATAATCTTACCAAAAAAGTCAAGGAGAATAAGAAGGCTAGGATTGGTAACTATGACTATTATCAGCAGATATCGAGTGGTGGAAATCGCTCACCGAGTTAGCAGAAATTTTCAACCCTAGCCCCTTCATCAGCTAGTGTTCCATCCTTCAAGGACAGGTATGATCAAAAGGTTAGGGAACCAGGATCTAAGTCTCAGGGAAAAGTTTAAGGAACCAAAACATACCCCACTTGCCCTATGTGTAGTAAAAAACATCCAGGCGAGTGCCTCGCAGGAAAGAAAAGATGTTATAGGTGCGGTCACTATGGTCACAAGTTAAGGGATTGTCCTTCTAGACACGGTCAAGGAGGTTGTAATGGTATAGCTCAGTCTACAACTTCAGCAGCACCAGCAAGTTGCCCAACTCAGCAGGGTAAATCATCTGGTATAGGTGGCAGTCAATGCCAGAAAAGGTTGTATGCTCTTCAGGCTCTCCAAGATCAGGAAATCTTTCATGATGTATTCACTGGAATGTTATGAGTCTTTGGCCTTGATGTTTATGCATTGTTAGATACAGGGGCTACTCTTTCTTTTGTAACTCCTTACATAGCAACACTCAGGTGTTAGTACAAAAACTACTCTTAGACCTGTCTCCAAGGCTCTACTCTAGTTTAATGGACCCTTATAGCTAGACCGGGTTACACAAATGCCTTGTTACAATTCTCTCAAAGTCACCTCCAATAGATCTTTAGGAGTTGTCGAAATGGTATTTTCGTTTTCTATCTAGTGTGGATTGATTACTTCCTAATTATGCCTTAGCGATAGTAGACTAATTGGTTCATTTTCTGTTTCCAATAAGAACCAATCTTAAAATGGAATTGTAGTAGCTTAGAGCCTTGGATGATTTATTTTTTTTACCTTCGGCTAGAAAATGGATCTCTACAAGGGTCTCCCTATAAATATTTGTTGCGTGTTAGGATCTAGATCTGACACCTCAACTCTTAGTTAGTTCTAGTTGCCAGTGAGTTTAAAATGTTTCTGGAGATCCTTACCAGAGTTCGCTACACTGAAGGGAATGACCTTTGAATTGATCTCCTTCCAATACCCAGCCCAATTCTATTGCCTTCTTACACATGGCTACCAGTAGAGATAAGGATTGAATAGCAGTTGAAAGACTTCTATAAGATAAGGGTTCTATTAAACCTAGTATTTCTCCATGGGTTCACCTGTATTGTTGTTCGTAAAGAGAAGATGGTTTTCCAAACTTTTCATTGACTCATAGACCTTGAACAGGTCCAATCAGAGTAAGAGTAATCCCAGGCATTGAAAATGACTTGGTTTGACCATTCAAAGGTGATAGTAACTTCATCAAATAATCCTCAGAGCCGATTATCTCAGCTCAAAGCGAGATATGATATTCTAAAAAGCTTCAAAAGCGTTATTGTCATTAATTAATTTGTACTTATGTCATTTGGACTAACCTATACGTCCTGTAGCTTACATGTATTTGAGGAACACATGTTTCATCGGTACCTTTGGACTTACTCATTATCGTCCTTTTATTCATAATATCCTCATTTACTCTATAAATGAGGAAGAATTGCGAGTCTTTGAAGTTGTTATGTATACTCTCAAGATCCCCAATTATTCGCCTCAGTTTAGCACAATGAGTTTTGGTTGGGGAATCCATTGCTTTTATTGGTGACATTGTATCTAATAAGGGGATTCTAAGATTATTCACATAAGATGGAGAAGTAGTGAAAACCATTTGAGATACCAGTATCTGCTGTCACAGCTAATCAAATTTTTTAGGATCTCAACGGTTTATTATAGAATGTTTGTTGGAAGGCATTTTCATCCATAGCCTGACTCTTGACTAGTTTTTCAAAAGATGGTCAAGTTTCAATTAGCAATGATTGTTGAGAAAAGATTCGAAGAATTGATACTTAGATTGACTAAGCTCCTGTCTTGGACTCTCCAGAGGGTTCAGAGTTAGTATTCTATTCTGATGCAATCAATACTTGTCTAGGTTGGTATTTATGAATGCAAGATAAGGTTATAGCATACCTCTTCTAGACACTTAAGGTGCAATAAGAAGAACTATCCAACTCATGACCTCGAGCTTGCAGCAACAATATTTGCACTCCATACTGGAGACCTACTTGTATGGTGGTTCTTCTAGATGTGTCATTGACCATAGGGCCGCAATATTTTCAACCCGAAGAGTGAGTCTTTCTCTCGAGGAGATGGCTTGATTTCTCCCTTCAGTATTATTATAGAAATGTCATTACCATCCTGGTACTGAAAATGTTAGATATGCTCTTAGTAATTAATAGAATGGGTAGTGTAACATAACCCATGTTTAGGAGAATAAACGAAGAGCTAATGAATGATGTTCACAGGCTTGCGCTTGGGAGTTGCCTTAGATTCCTAGCAAACAGTGGTGTAACAGTTTAGAATGGAAGAATCTTATTTTGTAAGTAGAGGTTCTGAAATAAAGAAGTGATCCAATATTACTATGAACTTAGGGTGGGCCGTATTCTGCAGAGATGTGAGATTTCTCCCAGGGAGGGAGAATGGTACTTCTCTACCGGGTAAGATTGTGTGTTCCTGATGTGGGCGAGTTGAGACAATATATTCATGTTGAAGCCCATAGACTTTAGAGATTCTAGTCATCTGGTGCCACTAAGAGTTACCACAAAACGCGGAGAGAACGAGAAGGGACCTCTGAAGGGAGAGATGGGAAAGCGCCCGGGAGAGAGGTGGAGGCAAAAGTGGGGCAGGGGGGGGGGGGGGACGATCTCACCTTTGGAAATAAAATGATATCTGCGTAATTCTATTGATGGAAATGGCAACTGCAGAAGGATATAGAATATTTTTTGTAAGTGCCCCAATTACCACAAATTAATTTAAGAACATCAGAAAACTAGGCGGGTAATACTAAGAGCTCGACGACAGTCCTACTTGGACGTTGGAAGCTGATAAATATGGATTTCATCACACAGGTTACCTGCAACATCGCGACACATTACTCCATTTGTGGTGCTAGTTGATAGGATGACGCAATCTGCTTCTCGCTTTTTTGTGGCGTTCAGAGACTCAGATTCAGTCTAGGACTATGCCAATGTTTACATTAATGAAATTATGAGGTTGCATGGGTTACTTTGTCTATCATCTCATATGGAGGTCCTCGCTCTACCTCTCATTTCTGGAAGTCATTTCAGAAGGGTCTTGGTATCAAGGTTAACCTTATCACAACATTACATCCGCAGATGGATGGACAGGTAGAGCGTACCATTCATACCCTAGAGGATATGTAGAGAACTTGTGTGATCTATTTCAAGGGTAGTTGGGATTATCACCTTTCTTTTATTGAGTTCGCCTACAATAATATCTACCATTTCAACAAGACTACAGTTAGAAATGGTTTTCATGTCTTATTTAGTCCTTTTCCCAAGTTGAAACCCCAATACCCAATAAGAAATCAAATATCCAAAACTCTCTTCTCTTTTAAATTCTCTCAAACCTCCATTGGAGGTCAAGCTCAAGCTCAAGCTACAAGGTGAATTTTCAAGTGATTTCTTCTCCAAATTGCATGGAATTTTATTCAATTATGGTATGGTGTGTCATCCTTGAATCCTCTCTCATTCAAGGGGTAAATTTCAAATGGTTTTCAAAGATGTTCAAAAACATGAATTCTTATATATTGAACTCTAGCCATGGGTTCTTGCATAAAATGATTTGAATCAACGATTCATGATAAAATTGATGGGAATTGAATGTTTTTATAACATAATCTCTACGAACCCATAAATTTCATGATTTACTATTTTTGTCTTTAATGTGGGTGAATTGATCATGACCTGATATCAGTGAATTCTTGTGTACATTGTATTAGACTATTCAATTATGTATACATAATGATAGAATTATATAAGGCTGCCATAATTTGATTATATTCATATGGTATATTGTTGGATCATTGGTATGGTTTGAATGTTGGTTTAAAATTGTATATATGGCTATGGGTAAGAGCCTTTGAATTGTGAATTGGTTCAAAAGGCTAAGGAATGGTGACGTTGATGATGGAAATATGGTAAGTTGACCTAATACTTCTATATTGTGTAGAATTGACACTGAATTCTGTTGATTGGTATGGTCCACTTATGGTGGTGGTGTTTTATGTGTTATAATTGCTATGAACATGGCTTTGTCAACATTATTATGTGAATTGTGATGTTTTCATGTTATAGCTTATATAGGTGATCAAGTTGAAGTATGATTATGTGTATATGTGAGGTTAAAGTATGACTTTATTAATTGGTTGTGTGTGATCATGATAGGCTAGGGTGATGTCTCTAGTTGTGTTGCTAGTGTATCTTGCTAGGTAAACTTGGTTGTTCCTAAATGATACTTGAATGTTTTGCATATGTGATATGATGATGCATATGTGTGTCCTTTATCATTAACTATGTCTAGTTACTTGATCCAATGCTAATATGAATATGACATTTTGACTTAGTAGATTAATCCACATTGTCTGTACTAGTTTATGATGAATTGTTAATTAAGTCTTAGTCGGTAGACATAAGATTGTACCCTTTTAAGTATGACTAGTTAATGACCTTGAACATTTAAAGACGGTCAATAACTTCGAACCTTCAATATAGAAAGAAGGTTACAATATCCTTTAAATTGAAAGGCATAATGGTAACCTTCTTGTGTGAATGATGGACTTAGGGATAGGTTGGTTGGAATGGCATGAAACCATATCTAAGAAATTCATTGAGCTATACTTTTTATCCATTGAGTGGCATCCTTAGAGGACCAATCTTCGGTAGAGGTATTATGTTTTGGTAAGACTAGAAGTGTTGCCTTTTCATATGGCTTGTTGTAATTAAACTTACTCTATGAGAACTAAGGCTAGCACCAAGAGAATATGTTCATGGTAGTGAATATACTTAAGATAAGACTAGAGTCAAAACACACCCTTGATATTCCATAACCATGTGCCTACATGGGATGTGTCTTAGTTCTACCCTTGGCAAGTTTTACACCCTACAGCGTAGTAGGGTAGAATCTGGATCCGATGCCTAGCTAGTATGGTCTATATCGGTTAATGCCTATTATCATCATGTGGGATGCATTCTATTATTGGAAAACTTTTAAAATGTTCAGGTAGTGGAATAGGCTTTGAAGATTCTAGTTTGTGGTTTCCATAGATATTTTCCAAGGCCATTATGTGAAGTCCTCTAAATGCTTAATTGTATCTTAATTCGACTAATGGATGAGTATGACTAAGTATGTAGGTTGAAATAAAGGATACCGTATCTATAGTGTCTTTGAGGATTCTTCGGTAGGCTTAAGAGGGTTATGGAATGTTCTCTTCAATGTCTACTCATGAGTCGTAAGAGTAACCTTTGGTAAGAGAGTATAAGTAATGACAACATGTGTATAATCTTAATCTAGGTAGTCTTAAGGATTATTTAGGTGTGCTTGAAGAGGGTGTATGGGTGGTCTCTTCTTGTCTTACTTAAGTAAGTCTTAGGATAACCTTTAGTAAGAGGGTTATATGCTAATACGGTTTGCAGTGTTGTTAATTATATACTGTGGATTACTTGGAATGTGTCTTATATGTGACGTTCTATGTGAGAGTGATTATTATACTTATTTTATTAGGTTTTCTTCTAAAGAATATAAAAGAGCATGTTTTTACTAAATGTCTTTTTTAGCATCGTTTTATTGCATGTCACCATACTTAGTGCATGTCCTTTCAGTAACTTCATAACTCCGTTTTTTCACTCTAAGGTGTAGGTTCAACGCAAGGACCCCCTAGTGAGTCTTGGCAAGCTTGGAATATCATTCCTCCTAAGCAAGTCTTGGCATGTTCTCACGTGATTCGAGGACGTGGATTTCACAATGATCTAATATTTAGTTTAACATTATATCATAATTTCCGTTCATAATGGAAATCATTACCTACCACTATTTGTCTCCCACAAATCTTAAGACTAAGATTCCTAAACATGAAAATTCAATAGTTTCCCTTCAATTCCACCGGCCCAGCTACAATAATACAAATTATTATCACATTAGTTTATCATCTATTAATTCACATGTTTGCCTCTTTCTTTTTAATAATCAACCTTATAATAATAAATTAATCGCTCGACCCATCATTAAGCTAATTTCATCACAGGCACCAACCCTAAGTCTTCATTCAATTTGAACACTATAGTATAGTAATAATTTAATTTATTCATATATGAAACAATCAATGCAACAAACACAAATAGAATTGAAGATTCACTTACCATAAGTGAGTTTTTCACTTTGAACGGTATCGATGTCGCTCTTTGTAACTCTCTTCTTCCCATCTGTTCTTTTTTTTTTACTTAAGATTATTGACTTACCCTAATTAATATGCCTGGATAATAAAAAAAAATTAAAGGTAAAAGTCACCCACTACTAATTATAATGTTATTTTCTTTAACTCCCAATTTAATAAATTATTAAAACTATACCTTTAATTTTTTAAGTATAGTTACGAATAGTCTGAAATACTCATTTAAAATTTATCGAAAAGTATTTTATCAAATAAAAATCTTTAGTACTCAAAACAACCAAATGGGTTTTTACACATATCAAGTAATATTTTTATCATGAGAGAAAAATATGTGTTGTACTATTTTCCTTCACCATGGTTTTATCCCAATTGGGTTCTCCTGGTAAGGTTTTTAACGAGACAACATTCAAAGCGTATTGAAAGTTATTTGTACTCTTTTTTCTTCACCAGAATTTTTTTTGTTATCTATAGACATCCGAGGGGGAGTGTTATAAAATATTTTATTATGGATGTCCACTACATTAAGAAGTCACTTTCGCCCATTATCTCCATTTTTCTCCATTATTAAGATAATCATAACCTCAACCTTTATAATCATTATTCTTTTAATATTTCACTTTTATAACCTCCCCAATTATATTCATGTATATGATTAACCTTTTGTATGCCTTTATAGTGTACTATAAGTAGAGACATAAGGGTTTACATTGTATAAACTTGAAACCTTGAAATAATAAGAAAATTTTTTGTCTCTTGTCTCCCAATTTCTATTGCTTTCATCTTCTATATTTTGTGTCTTATTTAGCTTTAGTTTTACAACAAATATATATATTTAATTAAGGGACATTTTAGCCTTCTGAGTTTTGACTTATGGTCAATTCATTTTCAATGTGATCTAATAATACGTGATATATATAATACACACACACACACCAACACCAAACCCCAAATGAAAAACAAAGGCCCTAAATAAACACTCGAAGTACTAGAAATTGAACAAAACTAATCCCTTCACATCTCCACCTGTTTCGCTCCAAAATTGTCATTTCACCTCATCTATTGCTCCAAAATACCTGCACGCCACCTTTGGGTTCAAATTGATCACTTATTACACACTTAAAATTTAAACTATTGAAGGTAATTTTTAAAGCTTTGCTCTCAAACTATGGATAATAATTTAATTTATGTACTATCATTTATAAATCAACAACACTATCCACCCATTACTAATTAAAAAACCCCACCCCCAATTAATAATTAGGTTATCATATTAAACATTGCTCTAAACAACACTGCTAAAACCCATACGAAGCCTACAAATTTGAGTGAATGAATTCAAAATTATTCGAGTCCAAAATTGGAAACCCCAAATGAATTTAGGTTGAACCTCTTTATTTGGGGACACTTTCATAGGGATTCTCTTTATTCTTGAATGAAAAATTTATGATTTAAGGTAAAGATAGTACATCTCAAATCACTTCCTTCATCTTTTGAACATAATTTTATAGATATTTATATTTGTTTTAAATATTAAAATATTAACATAATTTTTTTTAAAAAAAGTTATCTATTAAGTAACATCACATAATTTAGATGAATGAATAATTAAGATAAACATAGTCAGACTTATAAGCTTATCAGTAATTTTTAATTAGATAATTAAGTTATAATAGATTTTGATTGAGGACTTGAATGTATGATAATCTACTTCTTTTGACATTTTCACCTCAAAATTTTAGAAACACTCATTAGCAGTAGCTTTTCTGTTGTTGCATTAGTAAATGAGGACAATTTATTAATTGGGTGCGATTTAGTTAGTAATGGGTGAGTAGTAGGTTGATTTATAAATTATATTATTAATTTAAATTATAACAAATAGTTGAGAGTCATGTATTAAAAAAATATTTAAATAGTTTAAATTTAAAATCAATAAATAAGTGGTCAATTTTGAACCAAAAGGTGGATGCCTAGGGTATTTTAAAGTCAATAGGTGGATGAAAGATAGTTTTGTACCATTTCTGATACTTCAAGGGTATTTTAGGTCATTTTCCGTATATATTTATTTTGAGCTTGTTTTTACATACAATAACACATTTTAAGATTGTTTCATAACTACAGGTGTTAAATGAACGAATTGGATTGAAATTAGAGTTATTAAAATAAATTAAAATAGAAATTGGATTTAGTGTTGACCCACCCAAGCTTACTTTGAGCTCAAATGAGCTAAAATTTACACCGGGTGAAGATCCGTCTAATTTGATCCGCTTAATCTCAATAAATTTAGCATACTATTATTTAACTTTTATAATCACAATTTAAATTCAAGTCAATCTTTTGTAAAAGTTACAAACACATAACTAAATTTTTTAAAATATAAAATAAATAGCAATTCATACATTTAATATAGGAATATACGTTACTTAAATGCAAAAAAAGAAGAAGTTGAAATTAGATATTAAATTGAACTCAATTGATGATTCTCTTAAAATGGGTTAAGACTTGAATGAGTTAAAATTAAAATTTAATTCAAATTATGTTAAATCAAAATGTTAAAATACTGAACCGATTAAGCAAATAATAAATAACATAATGAATTTATCTTTAAATATAAAGTAAATGAATAAAAAAATTTAAGTTTTAAAAAGTGTTTGGGCAAGAAATAGTAGGCTGCTCCGTAATTGGAAGTTGTACCTTCATTGCGACAATGACAAAAAAAAAAAAGTCAACATCAAACTAATCAAATGTTAACCTCTTTACATATTTTATGTCTTGTTGTAACACGGTAACACTTTTTCCTACTTAAAACAAATGGTGATTAGATAATCCAACAACTTGTAGGACAAATGAGTTCACTTTTCCCCTTTGTTTTTTTTAGTTAATAAATATCTCTCTCTTTCTATCCAACTATTTTATGGATCAACCATGTCAACGACAACGATGCCATCTCTTACTTTTTGTGTACCATATTATTATTATTATTATTGGGCTATAATTGAATAACAGGGTAATCATCATAATCTTCTTTCTTCTCCGGGCTTTAGTTTTGGCGTAAGTGAAATTATTCCTCCTCCTCCTCCTCTCACCTCAGGTATGCTAATGCTCTTGTTATTAAGTAAAAACACTTTATTTCAACCAATACTTATTAATTTTTCATTCATGAATTAACAGAACAAACTGATTCAAGTCTAGCCCCTCCCCTGCTAATTAATAATGTAAAATCTTTTGAGGTCCACTCATTGATTTTTGTTTGTCGGTAGCATAACTTGTGTCATAAGCTTGTGTTGACTGACAAGCACAAAATTGCCTACAAAGGAATATTTGTCATCAATTCCAAGTATTCATTCAACTTCTCTTTCCTAAGATTTCAATTCTTTGGGTATTGTTTCAGGCTATCTTAGCTTGTTCACTTCAAGTGTTTAATCCAAACAACCTTTAGTCTGAAGAGTGACTACTTTCCTCGAATGAATCATTAAAGAACACTAGTTAACTTTTGACTTGCTGAAATAGTTATTAGTCTGTAAAACTTACTCCTTTTTCGGTTAATTTCCATTAACTACCACATTCATTGCTTATAAATTTATTACATACGGAAAAGAATGCTCACCCACTGAGGACTGGCTTTAGGCCACAAGGTTTATAAATTTGACTTTTGGTTAGTTAAATCCTTGTTAGTCACTAATAGAATTTCTTAGTTAATCTGGATATACAAGTGGGTTTTGGTAATTTCTAGCTTCATGAGATTGCAAACTTATCTTTGACTTAAATGTTTTTAGGTCTTCAAGATGACGCGGCTCAGATATTTTGTATATGTTTTTGCTGCAGTAATTCATTGCTATATGCTTCTTGTGGCTGCTCAAACAACTGAACCCTCTGAAGGTGGGCTTTCTTCTAATGCTTAAATTGTCCTACTTGCAATTTATTATTGAGTACATTCGTTGTTTGGGTTCCCTAAAGCATTTTTTTTCTTCTAACTGACTTATATTCATTTGAAATTCATACGTGTTCTAATTATTGAAAAGTTGTGATGTGAAATTGTTAACTGATAATGACATTCTGTGCAAGACCTCAATTGTATGGTTACGGTAATGACACTCTAAAGCTTTAATTATCTTTCTTGCACTACTCGGTGCTTGTGTGGTCTAAAGCTTTTCTTCTCACTAACTTGTTTCGTCTAACTAAATTTCGTGTTCACTTCATTTGTAATACATAATGATGAAGACATCTTGCAAGCCAACACGCCCCTCACTTGCAAGCTTGATTCTTTCTCATGGGCCAAGCATGTGAAGGTTCTTTTTGATTTGGGTGGCATCGAGATTGCATGGATCTCTGACTACCATGTGGATTGTGTGACCATCTAATCTAAAGGTTTAAGCTGTTAGAAATGACACACTTTTATTATTTAATTGTATTCTCAACACGACCCCACGTGTGGGCCGGATTCTTTTTCATTTGCCAAACACCTTGCTGATGATCTCATGGTGAAGCAGATTCTGTGACAAGAAATGAAGAAGCTTTGGCACACTTTAGTGCAGCTACTGGATTGATAGAAAATATGGACAAACTTAACATATCCGTTGCAAGTATGAATGATCAGATAAAGGAGCAGCTATTAACAGTAACAGGTTTCTCACAAGAGGTGCTTCCTATTTGATATTTAGGGATGCCCGTATCCTCTAAAAAGTCGAGCAAGGTAGATTTCCTTTTACTCTTTGAGAAGATCCCAGTGAGAATTAAAACTACATATGCTAGGCAACTTTATTTGCAGGGAGGCTACATGTGATCATTGCTGTTCTGTTTTCTGTACATAATTTTTCGGGTTCATTTTTCATCTTACGACAGAGTGTAGTGAAGGAAGTGTAGAGAATATTTTTTGGGAAGCACAGCTGAAAGAGAAAGGTGTCTTTGATTGCCTGGGACAGAACCTGTGTAACTAAAAAGAATAGACGGCTGAATATTAAAGGTTGTGGGCTGTAGAACTTGGCAAGTTGTTGTGGCAAATAGTCATGAAAAAAGATTCACTATAGGTGAAATGGGTGCATGGAAATTATATAAAGTCTGATATTAGTATATGACTCACATGGCCCCTTTGGATGAAGCTTGTATTGGAGGAGTCAAAATCTTTGAAGGATAGAATGAGGGAATGGTATGTTCAGGGGCGATTTGTCTTAACTTCTGGTGCAAGTTATTCCATCACTAGAAGTTATATTGCTCTTCTAGATAATCATCCTTGACTACATGCTGCTTAACTTATTTGGAATTCAGGTTTACTGCCAGAAGACAGGTTTTCTATTTCATTGGTTGTTCATCAAAGGCTGCTCACTGCTCACTAAGGAAAGATAAGCCCACATGAGGTAGAAGTGTGAGAATGACAGTGAGGTCCATGTTTTCTACACGCTAATGTTAAGGCTCTCTGATTTTCTGAAGGCAGAAAGAGATCCATATTAACATGATCCGTCATATTTGGGACTATTGGTACGTCAAAGGGCAGAGGCAATCTGGGAAAAGTATTTCGCAACTGTTGTTGTTCCTTTCAACCAGCCTTTCCTCTGACCTTTAGTCACCGGCATCCATTTTCTCTTTTTTGAGCTTCACAACAAATACTGCTAGTCCAAGCACTTTCTTTTGGACGAAAGAACTCACGATATTGGTATCACATTGTTTCATTTTTTTCCTTGTATGACCAATCATATTAACTTCATACCAATAGTTCAATTCAGACTTGACAACTAGTTTTGGAATTCTACCCTCCTAAAGTTCTTCAAGGGAACACGTAAAGACAACGTGTTTCTGTTTATCTGAAATGAATAATTCAAGCAACAATTTGTATTATTTATAAACGTTCAAAAAATACAACGATTACAAAGTTATGTAATCTAAAGGAATTATAAACTCTAATTCCTTCTACCCAAGACACAAAACTCCCTAGTTTTGTATCTTCTAAAGCTCTTCAAGTTCTTCAACTTGTCAAGCAACTCCTACCCAGACAACTCAGATTGTAAACAAGACTCTTGAATACAACCTCACAATTAATCACTCGACTCTCAACTCGCAGCACTCCCAAGTAATATCAAAACTCTCTCAAAACAATTAATTGTGTTTTGGTCTTCTTCTCTATGTAAGTGTGTGATTTACAACAGCAAAACTAGCGCCCTATTTATAGATCAAATTCCCTCAAAGTCTTGTCCAACTCAAACTTGACTTTGCCGCATCTTCAACTCCTTGTTTAACTCGAAATCCTTCTTCACGTAGAACTCCTAGTTGCAGTCGACTTGGATACATAAATCCTTCCAGCAAGGTTCCTTAATTAAGTAGCCACCGCCTCAGGAAAACTTACGCATAGTTTTCCTTAAATATGTAGGAAGTATTTCTGGAATCCATTTAGAGTTGGACTAGCTGAAACGTGTTGTTACAACCTGTTCTACATAATCTTTCCATATTTCAAACGTGAGATTTTTCACAAAACTACATATATCCTACGGTTCGCGTATTATCCCTGTAATAATCTGGGCCCGATCATGCCGCTATGTAGCTAACACATTGATCTGTGAAATGTTAAGCCATGTATACTTTCTCCTTAAAGTGGTTTATTTTGAAACGTAACAAAGTTTTATTCCTATTTGCAGTTTCAGCTTTAATATCTGTTAAGGGTAGTTTGATTGATAATATGAAGCACCTGAATAATTGGAAACGGGGTGATCCCTGTACTTCACACTGGACAGGAGTTTTTTGCAACATTTCTGATGCTGATGGGTACTTGCATGTCAGGGAACTGTAGGTTATTTTTCTACATTCTGTAGTGTACGTTATCAGCAATTTTTTGTTCACTATGTAGATCCATCAGCTGCACAAAATATTTAGTCTGTTAGTTCACCTCTCTTGTCATTCTAGTTTCTTTATCATTGTCTTAGATTCCTCAAACAAAATATATTTTATTTTTGTTGTGTGACCGCTATACAAGGAAGGCCGTCAATCTGTGGTTTTATTTTTATGGACTAAGTATGAAAGACTGTCAAACCTCTTCCTCTTGACTATTTCTACAGCCGTTTCATGAATATGAATCTCTCTGGAAGTTTATCTCCTGAACTCGGACAATTATCCCATCTTCAAATTTTGTAAGTTGTAACAGATATTATATTTTTAAAGTTAATAATAGTATGATAGGTTTCATTGTTTGCTTATCTATCCTACTTACTCTTCTTATTGGTACAACAAGAAATTTCATGTGGAATAATTTGTCTGGGAGCATACCAAAAGAGATTGGAAGCATCACAACTTTGAAACTTCTGTAAGTTAGACGGAATTTCTGAACTCAATTTTCCAGTGTCATTTTCTTGCACATTTCCCCCTCCACTCACCACCAACAAATGCTGAGATAATATCAAAATAGTGTTTATATTTATTATGCTGTTAACAGTAAAACCTGACCTTGGGCTGATTCAATATGAAATTCATATTATGAATAGCTGATAGTTCATGTGTAACCTCATATTGGAGGCCTTAATTGTTTTTCTGGAACAAGTTAATATATTCCGCTTTGGCGTGGAGATACTTTATTGTTTATTATTGTAGAGGAACAAGATTTATCTGAATTCTGCAGATTTGAGGAATTTTGGCCACTTGGAAAATTCTTCTGATTGAAAATTCATTTAGGAAAAAGTGAAGCTAGTGAAATTATTGATCTCAATTTTGGCTTGATCCTAATGTTCAAGCAGGCTTTTGAATGGAAACCAATTGACAGGATCTTTAGCGGATGAACTCGGTAATCTATCAAATCTCAATAGATTCCAGATAGACCAGAATGAGATATCGGGAGAAATTCCAAAATCATTTGCTAATTTAAATAAGATCAGACATATGTGAGTATTCATTTGATTGCTAACTCCAGATGCAATGAAATTTAAACTTTCATCTTCTTTATTTAATTTAACATATGATATGTCTGCAGCCACTTCAATAACAATTCACTGAGTGGTCAAATTCCTCACGAGCTTTCCAACTTGTCCACTATTCTTCACTTGTAAGTTAACAAGAAAGATTTGTCTTAGCTGTCACTTTTCTAGCTGACACACAATCTCAGAGGCCTCTAGGGCATAACTCTTGAAATTAGTCTTTTTCTGTCAGTTACCTGATTGCTACATTGTCTTGTGACAATATCTTCTTCAACAGGCTTCTGGATAATAACAATATATCTGGCTACCTTCCTACCGAGTTTTCTGCACTCGCAGATCTGGCTATACTGTAAGTTCCTTGTTTATATCATTGCAGATGCTACCCTCACCAAATGTTTTCCATCAAGTGGTTAAACAATCTTGACGAGTTATCTTTTAGTAAACTTTATACCGTGTGCTACTTAATTGCTGAAACAACTTCCACTGTATGTGTTTCTGTCAAGTGGTTTAACAATTTTGGCTAGTTCGTTTATAAATAGAACATAAATTAATGTTTGAATAAAAAAGATTAAAATAGACTAGTCATATATTATGAAGTGCTATTGACATATTATTACTTATTTGTATTTGACTTCCATTGTCTTGTTTATTTTAGCTGTACTCACATTTATCACCCAAATAACACACAGCATATTTTATGACACATCTTGTAGCAGATACAGAGTTCAAGAACACTCCTGATCACCATCTTCAGATTTTTTTATTACTGTAAATCAAAAAATCTATCTATCCCTCGCCATGCCTGATACTAGAAAATCTTTTGTGAAGATATAAATTGCCTTCAGCTTAAACCTTTCATGTAATCTGATAGCTGCTTTAGTTTTTATATATGCAATGTGTCTGAAGTTTCCTTTCCTGTGATCCATAGACACTAGAGTCTCATTCTCTTTGTCTTTATGCAGCCAACTTGACAATAACAATTTCAGTGGATCTGAGATTCCAGCTTCTTATGGAAACCTTTCGTCATTACTGAAACTGTAAATGCTCCTTGGAAATATCCTTTAGTTTATTATTTTCATTTTTCCTTATTTTATATGCCGTTGATGAGAATGCGTGTGTTGTCTGTAAGGGACAATACAGTTAATCACACTTTGAAAGAGCTAGTATAACTTCTATATTCTAGAGTGATGAGGGAAATGAATCCATGTGTATGTGTAGGCTTATGCACCATGACATTTAAAATCTTGTTCGTTCTCTCTCATTCATCATGTGGTTTGATAATAGGGTATTAATCCATAAAATATATTGGATTTGTCAGTCTGACCACTGCTTAGATAAGAATTGAAATTCCATCTTCATACATGTCACACATGATAGTTTTACCTTTCCTTTTCTCATAGAATTCTCATAATTGTGGAGCCTGATACTTGTTTGCGAGATTTCTATAGAAACTTGCTTTCTGCTTATACTTAGCTCTAGCGCCTTTGTAGCTAGTATCCTTTTGTTTGCTTTCCTTTTCCCTTCCGTTTTTAATGTGGCATAAATGTTTATTGGTTTAAGACAAGTTTTGAATATTGTTTATCCGTCAAAAGGAAGCCATTGAGCGATAATCTTCAATACTTATTATCTCTTCATGTAAATCCTCAGCTCTATCTTGTATGGTATATCTTTCTTGCTCAACTAGAAACATCTTTTTAGACCATTTTTATTGCTTCCAAGACTAATGATTTGTCTTGTTAGTAGTAAATGTAGAGAGCTAAGGAGATCAAGTGTCATTATCTTTCTGTATATTTAGGTCTCTGAAATGCATAACATAGTTATTTAATATTTTTGTTTACTTTTGAGAAATGATTTTGGAACATGGGTGTGAAACTGCGAACCAATGCAGGCATTCTTTGATGCAGCCAATTATTGAAAAGTTGGGTACACATGTTTTTTGCTCAAGGAGCTGTTAATTGTGTGACACCTGGCCATTTCTTTCGTGATAATGGTGGT
The DNA here is from genome assembly GCA_027704765.1 of Solanum habrochaites. NCBI lineage: Eukaryota > Viridiplantae > Streptophyta > Magnoliopsida > Solanales > Solanaceae > Solanum > Solanum habrochaites. The sequence continues at coordinate 51,099,932 of JAKWJA010002497.1, read as the reverse complement.
GTCTTGTGAGGAACTTGATTGTTCCAACATATACCTGCAATTCTCACCAGCTTAGGCACTAGGGTAGCTCTAAGCATTAGGCATATAAGGAAGAAGATGCCTAACTCTCTTTTTGTCAGCTAGGATCAAACTCTAGATTTCCATGGTTCTATATTCATCGACCACTAGGCCACACCCTTGGGTTTCTATCCCTTTTCGACTCTCAGCTTGTGCATTTCTTCATCTGTTGTGTTCCCTTTCTCTCTTTTGATAATGTTTGACCCTTTATTTGGCTTGTGATTTCTCTTTACTATTCAGTCTAGCAGGAAAATGGTACGAGGGTTCAAAAGTTCACTTAACATCTGAAGACTAAGATGCTAATATAGATAGTGATCAGTTCAATTTCCACCTTAAATTTTTTTAAATTGCATCGATCCTAGCAGAGCTCTTATTCTATTTTTACTTTTCTTTACATGTTAGATGATGGTGGAGAGAAAGGGTATGAAGGTATAACAGACAAAATGAATTCTTGATACATACTGTGAAAAGACAACTTACCAAAAAAGTTATATATGAGACAGGAATAAGTCGAAGCACAAGTATTTGGACTCCCATATTATGTGTGAATTTTGGAAAGAGAGATTATGGCACATTTTATCATGATAGAACATAAACATGAAGTTAGGTCCTCATCTTCCACACTTATTGAAGATCAAATGTTGCTTCTGATATTGCAGAAGTGTTAGAAATTGCTCTTTGGAAGGATCCATTCCTGATTTCAGCAGAATTGCAAACCTAAGTTATCTGTGAGTGTGACTTTGTTATTGTCTTGTTCTGCTTCTTTTGATAAGCTTTATCTGTATATCTTTTTCTTCAAGATTGTTCAACTAGTAGATCTCTGAAAATGTCTAGCTTCTGCTTGCTATACAGTGATCTCAGCTGGAATCAACTTTCGGGCTCTATACCACAGAATAAGCTTTCCAACAATATGACAACTATGTAAGCTTTTTGATTTGGTCTTTGGTAGTTTCTTCATATATTTATATAAATTGACAGATGTTGGTTTTTGTTTCCACAACATTTGAAAACAGGATTGCCTGGGTTCCTTAGCATATTCTAATGTATATTTCAAATGTATGATGCAGTATTCTATCACATAACCGTCTTAATGGGTCTGTTCCCAAGAACTTTTCTCTCCTTCCTTCCCTGCAGAAACTGTGAGAATCTGGACTTCATGTTGCAATATCTACTATTTCACTGAAGCAAATGTACCATTAACAAATTGGTGGGACAAATTTTTCGCAGGTCTCTTGAGAACAACTTTCTGAATGGTTCCGTTTCCACTGACATTTGGCAAAACAAGATCTTTAATACAACTTCCAGACTAGTGATGTAAGATGTGAAGCAGAAAAATCACAGATCTTATTTCAATAGAAGTATTTACTTCCAGAGTCAAACCGTTGAATGAGGACTTCTTTCTAACTACTCTTTCATTGATTTTGCAAACCTAGTGATCTGCGGAAAATCAGTTTGCAAACTTTCGGGGTTTTTGAAACGCTCCTGTAAATGTCACACCTAAGGTATCTTCGTCGTTCAATTCAAAAGAACAATTTCAATGTTGTTAATATACTCGATGGCCACTAAAATAGACAAACAATGGGTAAAAAACTAGAATAACAGAAGCAATATGCCATACCAAAAAAGGAAAGTAAGACGATTTTCCTCGTATCTGTGACAACAATTACTTGGATTACTTGAAGAAGCACAAATGCATGAAATTACTTCTATTATGTTTTATCCACACACACCGATGCACATGCTCTTAACAAATTCATATATGGTGCTTTATAAAATGATACATAAAATGCAAAGCAGGAGGAGTTGAGAGCACCTTTGTGGTTTTCAGTTTTTTCATTGTTTGCACATTATTAAGTCTCTTAAAGGGGGTATACAGATAGAAAAGGGATCCTGAATTATTGTCACATTTTCATCTAGTGCAGTGGAAACGATGAATGATGAATATGTAGGGCTGGGGTATGGTCTTGTTCAGGTACATCTGAAAAGTACAACACTTTACCAATAATCTAAATGAGAAGCGGGGGGGGGGGGGGGGTGGGGGGGGGGGGGGGGGGGGGGGGGGGGGGGGGGGGGAGGAGATATAAGTATAAGGGAAACTGAGCATAAGAGGGTTTTTGTCTTTTGTTGATTCTCTCATTTATTTGTTGAAAGGAGGCCTGAACAAATGTAGAGGAAGGAGGTTTATATAAAATTTGAGTCCACTACATGCCTTATAATGATATTTTAATGTGTCAAAACGTAATTCTAATCTAAGTTGCTTGGACTTTTCACTTTTGGTGCCGCACCCGTCGATACTATTTGGGTGTGGGTGGGATTCGTGTCCGATTTTGGGTACTTCGACCAAAATTGATGGAAAAAGTCTTGATAGTTTTAATGCTTTTTATAATCAATACAAAAGCTAAGGTGAAATTGAAGAAAATAGAATACCTTCTATATAGAAATTTCTATGTCACTCATTTTCCTTTGGTCTCCTTCCAAGATTCTCTTCAAGTTGTCCACATAATATCTCATAATATGGGTTTTACAACTCTTTTAGATATTTTAATCATATTTTGGCGAATCCCCGCACCCATATGTATCCATTCATGGATCCATATCCGTGAATCTTAAAAATTATATCATATCATGAAGGATCGGACCTTTAGATCCGCACCTGTATTGGACACCCACACCCTAGTCCAAGCAACTTAGATTCTAATAGTTTGTGAAACTGAGGGAGTTTTTCTGCAGTATATCACATTAAGACAAGTGATATAAACTGGTATATTTAAATTCTTGAAGAAGGAAAACATCCCATTTAGGAAAGTGGAGGATCAAAATTGTGCCAAACAAAAAGAGATATTGGTCTAAAATTACTAGTACATCTTTGTTACCGTCTCTGGAGTTCATGCTTTCGCACTCATTTTTGTTGTCCAATTATTCATAAATATCTGATTTTGACAGTTAATTGAGGTCATCTTACAAAAATTGCTTTTGAACTCTTTCTATCTCATGAGGTCAATTCATCTTGAATTCTAAATTGACAATCTGCTCAATGTTTCTCAAATGGAACATGTTAATAAAAATGTTTTAGATTTTTTACTATGTTAAAATTCATTTATTATTTTCATAATCTTCCCCTAACTATAGCAGACATTTACCAGGTTCCAAAGCAATCCCATCTGCAACAGTATAAGTATCAGAAACATTGGCAAATACTGTGGCCCTGACATTGGAGCAGATGACGACGAGCCTAGTAATTCAACAAATCCAACTGGTGTTTGTCCAATTCATGCTTGTCCAACTGACAACTATTATGAATATGTTCCTGCTTCACCTAAACCATGCTTTTGTGCCTCACCTCTTAGAATTGGGTACAGGCTGAAAAGTCCTAGTATTTCTTATTTTGATCCGTACAAGCAACTATTCGAGTCTTATGTGACTAGTTCCCTTCAGTTGGACCTTTACCAATTGTGGATAGATTCATTTTTTTGGGAAAAGGGACCTCGTCTGAGGATGTATTTGAAGCTTTTCCCGGTGGTTGGGAACAATACATTTAATGAAAGTGAGATTCTTCGTATCAGTGAGATTTTTGCCTCTTGGGAATTCCGAGGAAGTCACCTATTTGGACCATATGAGCTCCTGAACTTCACACTCCTCGGACCTTATTCACACTGTAAGTATTCATAGCTTGTATATATTATAATTAAACTTGTAATAATTTAGGCTGTGTTACTACAATTGCATGACAATTGAATCATTCACATGCAACATGTGGATAAGATTGAAATATTTGACTATCATTGCCACTTCTAGTCAACAAGTATAAGGATCGTAGTTCATATAATCAAATAGTTTACATAAGCAACAGAAGACTATGTCCATGATCTTCTAAGGACTATCTATATTGGGTTGAAAAGACAGTGAAGTCTTTGTTTATATTCCAGAGTTTTTTTTAAGGCTTCAGATATTTTACGTTGAGGAACCTTGTAGGATCTCACTTACTTGATTAAGAGTTGAAACTTCAAGGGGTTCAAACTTATATAGTTTGGTTCAGTATCTCTTCAAGAGCTTCAATTCTTGAGGATCTCAGGCCTTACAGTTTTGTTGGGATGAAAGTTGATAAAAAAATGGACCTTAGGCCTCCCAAAAAGCTAGCTCATGAGGAGGAGATTTTCCAAAATCATGTAAGGAGAATAACCTTTGTCACTTCAACACCTCACTGCACTCCGAAGACTTGACATGGGAGCATGGTCAATATAATAAGGGAAGGGGGGAGGGTTCAACATCGGAAACAATGCTCTGAGACCATGTGAGAAATAAAGCAGAAAATATTACTCCCTCTGTCCAGTTTATTGACTTACTTTCCGTTTTAGTCTGTCCCAAAAATAATAACACATTTCTATATCAAGTAATAATTTAGTTTTAAGATGTCAATTTTACCTTAATAAAATGATTGATAGCCACACAAATATCTATCACTTTTTTGTAGCACAAGTTTTAAAAGTCGTTCGTTCTTTCTTAAACTCCTTGTCAAGACAATCTAACTCATATAAAACGGGATGGAGGGAGTATTAAAATTATGTATTCTTTTATTACATTGAGCCTATTGTGATTCTACTTACAAATTCATTTCCAATAGACAATAATACACAATCCATTGAACACTCTCTCCCCACCTTAGATGATGCATACCAGTCATCCGTCCGGAGTTGTTAAAAATGTAATAAGATGAGGATAGTATAACTTGCTGGCAAATATTTGCAAACTCATCACTTGACTTCACAAATTTTGTAACAATATCTCTTGAGGGCATCTTTTCTCTGACAAAGTACCAACAATCTCAATGTACTTAGTCTTCTCATGAAATACCACCGATTTGATGTGATATCAAGGGCTGCTTGGTTATCACAGACAAGATAATGGCTCAATTTTTTTATTTCCTTTGTACAAGCTTTGATTTCTTATATTATCTGCAGTGAATCCGGAAATCAAAGGTAAAAAACAAAGCAAAGGCGTTGTGATAGCTTTCATTGTAGCAGCAGGTGCTTTTGCTGCCTTTGTTTCCTCAATTGTCACTATATTAATCACAAGACGACGTGCTAAGTATCAAAACATCTTGTCAAGAAAACGTTTGTGTAAGTTCTCTTATTAGATTAACTATAATTTTACTTTATAAAGTCTGCTAATTTTAATTCATTCTGCGAAATTGATGAATATGGGTTTTGGTTTGCAGCTTCTAGCCTCGCTATAAAAGTAGATGGCGTTAAAAGTTTCACCTTCAGAGAAATGGCTTCGGCCACTAACAACTTTGATACCTCAACTCAAGTTGGTGAAGGAGGATATGGTTCCGTCTTTAGGGGAATTTTAGCTGACAAAACAATTGTTGCTATCAAGCGAGCAAAAGTAGGATCCCTGCAGGGGCAAAAGGAATTCTTGACTGAAATAGAACTATTATCAAGGTTACATCACCGTAATCTAGTTGTGTTGCTTGGATACTGTGACGAAGAAGGAGAGCAGGTATGATAAGACGTGAAAACCTTTTCAATTACAACTGTTTTTATTAGTTACTAATAATTCACATTCATCACTTTCATGTTTCTTTAGTGTAGCATCATAAACCTTAATGTATTCTTTCTCACTTCAGTTGCTAATGATCAAACTGAATGTGTAGCAGACTAAATGCTTTCTTTAGCTACTGAAGTCTTCTTGTTTCGCACAAAGAGTGATATAGTCAAAGCAATTATGAGTCTTCTGTATACATTTGCAGATGCTGATTTATGAGTTCATGCCCAATGGAACATTGCGAGACTGGCTTTCTGGTAAGAACTGTTTCCTAGTTGTTTCTAACTTTCATATGATAAATCCTCCTCAATTTCTTTCTTTTAGTTTAGTAGTGAAGATCCAATGCCGAGTTGCAATATTTATAGATGATCCTTGCACATGTTGTGACATTAGTACTTCTATGGTGAATTGATAGTACACAACGCTCAATAGTTTTAGTGTGTTTGTGGAAAACCATGTCAGGTGGGTGAGATCAAAAATGCAAATAAAACTTTTGTCGGAAATCTAATAGTCAAAGAAACATAGATTCCATCTTCTTTTTCCTTATCAGAATAAGAAAAGTTGTTAGTTTCTTTATGCGACTGTGATAAACTTAAAATTGACATCGGTCAAGAAACTTTTGTATTGCTATCTAAGTAGGTGATTTCCATCATTTGACAGCCAAATGTAAAAAAGATTTGAAGTTTGGAGCAAGGTTGGGGATCGCACTGGGGGCATCTAAGGGCATCCTTTACCTCCATACTGAAGCTGATCCACCCATATTCCACAGGGATATTAAAGCCAGCAACATTCTTTTAGACTCTAAACTCACTGCCAAAGTTGCTGATTTTGGATTGTCTCGGCTTGCACCTGTCCAGGATGATGAAGGTCTTCTGCCTAATCATGTGTCAACAATGGTGAAGGGGACACCTGTAAGTCTGTCTATGTTCTAGATTTAAAGGAAATAATTGTGCAATGATCTTACTGATTTTCTTATGTATATGCACAGGGCTACCTTGATCCCGAGTATTTCTTGACCCGTAAAATGACAGATAAAAGTGATGTCTACAGCCTTGGGGTTGTATTTCTGGAGATCTTAACTGGCATGCATCCTATCTCACATGGAAAAAACATTGTCCGTGAGGTATTTCTGTAGGCTGACCACCTATTGGAATACAAAAACAGTGAATATTTGTCTAGCAATAAAAGCATAGATGTGTATGTATATAACCTTTTAATTGTCCATGACAGGTAAAAATTGCTCATAAATCGGGAGTAATGTTCTACATTATGGACAAGAGCATGGGATCTTACCCCTCCGAATGTGCAGAGAGGTTGATGGAGTTGGCCCTAAAGTGTTGCCAGGACAAACCAGAAGACAGACCCTCAATGCTGGAGGTGGTTAGGACGCTAGAAACGACACTCCAAATGATTCCATATACTGATACCGATCCTTTGGATGATAAAGCCAGTTTCAGTGAAACTACATCATCAGCTTCCTTTTCTAATACTAGAAGCGGAGATCTATTTATGTCATCATCCAATGTATCAGGTGGTGATCTTATCAGTGGTGTTACCCTTAATATTACACCTCGTTAATATTAGCTTATCTTCAACTGCATAAACATTGGCTTGTACACTATGACTAGTAGAAAGTCTATACGACTTGTCTTTTATGTTGTGTACTTGTATACAATAATACCATCTTACTGCTTCTAGATTTATGTATGTAGTGTGACATACAACCCTTGTATATGTATAGTAGTATATTATACATGAAGTGCCTTATCACTGCCTGTGGCGGAGCTAGAAATTTTGCCAAGGGTGTTCAACCTTTAAAGAGTCGATAAAATTCTTTTAGCGGAGTGGGTACACAACATTTTTTACCAATGAGTAGATCACAAAAATTTATGTGTTTTTTTGTTTAAAAAGAGATTTTTTAGTAGGTTGACAAAAATTTGTGTGTTTTTTGTTTAAAAAAAGATTCGTATTTTTTAAAAAAAGCTAGTTCGGATGAAACACCAAACCTCCATGAGATAAATGACTACACTAACCACTTGACTATGTGTTCACCTGATCATCCTTAATAGGCTTAAGCTCTGCCCCTAACCTCCATGAGATAAATGACTACACCAATCACTTGACTATGTGTTCACCTGATCAACGCTTTAATAGGTAGGCTTAAGCTCTCCCGGATGAAAATTGAGACAGTCGAAAAAGTATAGAAGTAAGTTGTAATAGTTTTTGGAAAAAGAAGAAGAACAACAAAGCTAAAAGGAAACGACAACTGAATCTATTCCTTTTTTAATTAAAAAGTAAAAGATCAAACATGACTTTTTATTTTCTTTAACTTTAAAAATGGTAATCTGTACTTTTCTCAAGAGTAACACGAAATAAAATTAGAAAAAGAGCGAAATGTTTAAGCATAGTATCGAACCCATGAAAAAAATTAAAAAATAACACCACAATGGGGCTTGAACCAAGGACGCAGTGATATGATGCAGAGTCCTTAAACAACTAGTCTATCAAACTTTATTGTGTTAAAGTGTTTTCAACTGTAATATCGATATATCTAATATATATATATATAAGTAATATAAAAACCTATCGATATTTATGTATATATTCAGAAAAAATTTTTGACGAAAGTTTTGTCGTACCAACCTTGCCATGTCATAGCTCCGCTCCTGATCACCGCCATAGAAATGCTTCATCTTGTTTGTTATCATCCTAGCACAATTTGCTTTTTTACTTTCAACTTATTGTTTTTACTTTTTATTTATTTATTTTGCTTTATGGCTTTCTTATTTTCTAGCAAAATACTTGGTCAAAGTTAGTTGTCTATTTCTAAGAACATATTTGGTCAAAGCTAGTTAACTAACTTTTTTTGTTTAATTTCAATTTATTGCTTTCTTATTTTCAAGCAAAATATGTAGTCAAACATAGTTGCTTAGCTTTCTAAAGTTAGTGGCCCTTTATGGCAGTTAGTGACGCATTTGCTTGTTAAATTTTTTATCCACTTTGTAAGTGGTTACTAGATAGGATTTTTTTTTGCTGAAGTCATTTGTAACTCTTTAAAGTTGTCTGCATATTTCACGTAGACACCTTAATTATGACTATTACATATTGAACATCTAAATAGTTTAAAAAATATACTTATTAAACACAAAATGTTGATGTGAGAAAAAAGTGTTTTTCACTTCCGCTAAGCGCGTGAAAAAATCTTAAATATTTTTTTTTTTTCAAAAAAAATTTATTACTTTGATCCACTTGGCATTTAAATAGTTAATTTTTTTTAAAAGTAATATCAATTGTTAAAAAAAAAAGAGCCCCCACCCCACCCCTTTCAAGTCGTCTTCTTCACCAAAGAGAAGAAGACCTGCACACTGTTTGTTTTTCTATTCTATCTTTTTAAATATTTATTAAAAACAATAAAAATTGAATTAACTATGTGAATTTGTAGGGAAAAAAGAAGAGAGAACATCAAACGGAAAAAAATTAGCCGATCGACGTCGATATGGCTCACCTTCGAATAATTATTACCATTCAAATTAAAATGTAAACCCATTTAATTTTCAAAAAATAATATCACATTGGTTCAATAAAAATAATTTAAGTCCTCTCGATAAATCTTTGATATAAATTTCAAGACGATTGAAAGACTCTCTTTCTTTATCATTCTTGTACCAGTCTTTGAATATCTTTTTTACTCACTTATTAGGAACAAAAAATAATTATAAAAGCAATTAACAAAGATATTAAATTTTATCATTTGAGAAAGACAATCGTGTTAAAAAGAAGATGAAGAAGAATAGGGACTGAGTAGGGTTGGGCTTCTCATTTTTTTTTTATAAAAAAGATGAAAATATTTGAAATAATTTTCATTTTTTTAACATAAATTTCTTTTTTTCTATAATTGTTGGACCCAACGCCACATGTTATCTTTTAATTTGTCGTTTTCCACATCATAACAAGTGCATTACACAAACTTTATTTTTTTTTACTTCTTATTGAAAAATGTCTAATAGAAACAAATATGAATAGATAAAAGTGTTCAATAGGTACTAGACTTAGTTGAGGTGTCTAAGTAAATTATGCAAACAACTTTAAGGGGCCGCTAATGACTCAAGTCATTTTTTTGTATAAATTATAATGTTCTGTCACGACCCAATAGCCACCCTTAGTCGTAACACGAATTCGACCTCTCTGAGATCTTATACAAGCCCTTAGTATTTCATGAACATTAAAGCATATAAAAATAGCGAAAAATTTGAAACTTTTCTTTAACAATCGTATACTTTATAAAATGAGACTATCTATGAATGTATGTCTCAACCATCTATAACCTTTAAACTTTAATCTCTTTTAATACAACTTAGGTACACGACCCTTACACAATCTAAAAACATAGAGTAAAGATATTAGTGAACATAATGTAGTTCATCATGCAACTATGAGACTCTCAGTCTTCATTCCCCGGAAGCTCCATCCTCAAGTCTCATTCCCAGCGCTTAGAACATACTCCACGTATAGCACATCACCATTCAAACCCTATACATTGTAAAAAATGTAGAAAAAAGGGGTTAGCACGAAAACATAGTAAGTATGGAGCCATGCATGAAAACATTTAAAACATGCTTTAAAAGGGACATTTCATTTGAAATCATTTCATATGCTATTTTGAACATCATCTTGGGAATAGTTAGAGAAATACAACCATAAAGGCAACTCATGTGCATTTTATTATAATATAAGAGATATCATTACAATAACAAGCATAGTCTCCAACATCAAGATAACACACATTTACATATACCATATAGTATAAGACATAATACACAAGCATAGTCACATATCAAGGTCATGACATCATAACAAAACAACATAAGTAACCCTAAGATCCTATTGTGCAATGTAGATAGGGTCCATAGTCCTATCTATATTAAATATCACTTATAGGCCACCAAGCTCATACATATGACACTTTAGTCTCATGCATCACTAATACATATAATAAAGAAGCATTCATAATCACATATCTCATGTTAAGGAAGTGTAGATCATAACACACACCCAATAGGACACACAATTAAAATACACCATAGCTACTTTAGAGGTCTCCATGTGCCATGTATGAGTGGCATCCCATATTACCCCTCATACTAAGTAGATCTCCAAGAGTAGTCATTAGTTATAGTTTTATAATGAAAGAGGAAAACTTCCTTAAGTAAACTCATTTTATCCTCAGAAAATACAAAGGTCATCCGCCTCCAGTCAAGATTGCATCATGGAAGAAATATCTAGCAAGATTTCAATCAAATCATCTTCATAACATAATCACATTATTCATACTTACTTTTAAACGTATAAGATTCGCTTCAATGACTATCTTATAAACTCTAATGGGTATTCGCCTCTTACCTTACTTACATTTAGATCATGTGTGTCACGCCCCGCAAGTACACCATAGAAGTTAGGGCAACCTTTGGGTTGGACACAATGTACTTGACCTCTCGGAGGTCTTGTACAAGCCCTTAGACATCATTCATTGCATACATGTATGAAAAGTAGTGAGAAATTAAAACTTTTCACACAATAACATCTTAAAATATCTTTCATATTGAAGCAATAGAAAAAACTAAATCTCATTAAATGCCATCCTTAGACTCAAGAATACTAGGGACACGACCCATACAATCGAAATATAGAAATCTAATATCTACTACAATACATTGAATAAAAGAAGTCTAAAGATGATAATATCCTCGAATAGAGTGAGGACATACCTAAACTTTGTTTGAACGGTCACTAGATTCCAAGCTTGCTTCAAGACACATCTCAATTGCTAGCCACGCCTTTAGAGATAGACAAAAAGTATGGAATTAGTACAATGCATGTACCAAGTATGGCATAATGCATAAAATCCTGAGAACGAACATTTATGAGAAACATACTCTTTTTGATTAAAAGTTCATAAAATAAGTATAAGAATCACATTAAACATGAAAAATCACATTTATTACACATTACAAGTCAAACCTAATTTACACCAATTAATAGTGAACTTACAGTAACATTACACTGAACCTTACTGTAACTTGACCTATAACTCACATATCACAAGATAGCATCAAGAATACATTGAAACACATAAACATGAGATACTCCTACCAAAAATGATTCTAAGGCTCACTTGAGTGAGTTATGAAGTGACCTCGCATACAATCCCTTCATACACACCTAAGAGATCTGTTAGACTACCTAAGACAAGGTTATTCCCATTTCATTAATTACTTTTCCTATATAGATTTATCTTAGGAATTCCCTAGGTAAGACATGAAGAGACCGTTCCTATGCCCCCTACACACCTTAACTAGGTAATGTGTATGGGGTTAGGAGGTGGACGCATAAGCTGGAGTGGGTGGGAGGGAGTGGGACAATGGGAGGTATGGGGGGAGGTTTTGTGGGAATGTTGTTAGATAGAGGTTGGATAGATGTGGCTTAGTTAGTGCAGTGGGGGAGGTATCCTTCCGCTCTCCTCTCTCCGCTCCCTATCCTCCCTTCCCTCGCCCTCTCTCCGCTTTCTGTCTTCCCTTCCCTCTTCCCATAAGAGACATACAATACTTAAGGACATCCAAATAATGGTCTTGGAGAAGACCTAGGGACTCACCCACTAACATCTACAAAGCTTAATCATGCAATGTTTACATATCGTCCCATACCACTACCTAAACTTCATAGAACTTCTCCAACACTAGTAGGTATACCATATGATAATAATAGGCAATAACCGACATTAACCATACTAGCTATGCATGGAATCTGGATTCATGAATCCCAACTCCGATGGAGGGTTGTTATACTTGCCAATGGTAGAAAGGACACATCCCATATTGGCACATGGTTAAGGAATATTGAGGGTTTAATTGTTCTCTAAAGTTATCTTAATTAGATCAACTTCCCAATCGTACTCACTCGGTGCTAGCCTTTGTTCGCATAGAGTATTTTCAATAAAGGAGCATATGAAGAGGTTCCGTATCTAGTTCATAACCCAATCTGATTACACCTACCAAAGAGGCTCCACTAAGGCTACCTACAATGGCTAAGTGGATAGCTCAATGACTTGTCTAAGGATGTTTGAACCATTCATACAAGAAGGATACCATGACGTCTTTCAAGTTCAATAACATAACCTCCCAACTAGGTTGAAGGTTCCACATAATTGACCTTCTCACTATGTTCAAGGTCACATGTCAATCACACATACACGACTAAGGAGATTTAGCATGATAAGTCAAGAATCCATGTTCACATTCTATAGGTATCAAGTAAGGGACACAAGTATACCAAAAAAAGACACACCAATACTTCACTTTATTACATATAACATATCACTTAAGAAGCACATAGGGACAACCATGTCAACTATAGTCACCTTACTCACTACTATTGAATCAACCATATAAACCATCACAAGTCTCATATAACTCAATAAGAAACATCGTACTCCAATACAAGGTAATTCACATAACAACTTCAATGTATACCTATCATCAACTAGAAGAGTTCATGATTTGACTACACTTATAAACATAAGTCAGCAAGACTTCACAATAATCACATCGTCAATTAGTACATGATAATGACATAGTTCATAAAGTAATGCCGACGAGGCCACATTATTCACAAGTATGGAATATAAGCACCGCCACCATAAGTGGACCATACCAAACATCATCATAATCTAAGATCTATACTACACAATATAGAGAGATTTAGGTCTACAGACCACCAATCCAATCTCACAAATCCAATCCATAGCCAATACAATATACAAAGGCTCTTAACAATAGTCATAATCACCAATTCAATCCAATAATTACAATAGGCAATGAATTAAAGATAACATAACACCGTGGTCCATGGCTTTGATGATTTTTTGAGGTTGTGTACCCACGACCCCACCTACAATTGGTGGATCAACCAATGGTCTGTGGTTGTCTCTCATAGATGGCAGCGTCAATTTCCCAATTGCATCTATGCATCATTGCCAATCGAGGGTGTTATAATTATAAAACAATATAATGCGAAGTATATGTTGTAAGTACTTTGAATATATTGAGTATGTAGAATATGGATATAAATCTAACAACCTGAATATGATAAAAAAAATTTATATTTATAACCGAATTACACAAGCTGATGTAGTGATCAAATAAGAACATGCACTGGTAATACGAAAATGAAGTAACTGACAACAAGTTCATGCAATAATTTAAATTGAACTGTGGTGATCCTTTATCTTTAAATAACCTTCCATCTAAAGAGTTCCTTCAAGCTTTTCAAAGAGAATTTATGATCAAACTATCTATCTTCCAATCTAGCCATGAGTTCTTTATCAAATTGATTTCAAAAGCCTGGTTATGATAAAAAAAAAGAATTATGTACTGATTTTAAAGTGAATTTCAATCTTATTTAACGATGAAACTAGCCTATGTTATGGACTTGATGATCTTTAGTATATGTTAAATGAATATAGTATGTTGAATTAGCTATTGCACTGTTTTATATTCAAATGTATGGTGGATTATTGATGAGTGATCCATGTGGATCAAGGTTTGAAGATTTGGTAAGATTGACCTATGTTCTTCTATCCTCTATAGATTAGTAATGCGATGTACATAATAATATCTTAATTCTAGGATAGATCAAGCATGGTTTGTTTATTTTAAGAAACATTTAGCTACTGTCCTATAATTGCCTTTTTGATGAAAGACGAGTATTGATCAATGATGATCAAAGGTTGATGAATTGGTAAGATCGCCTACTTTCTTGACTTTTCCATGTAATTGCTAGTTGGATTGTCCTTGTATGGCTTTTGCTGATATGGTCCACTTATAATGATGGTGTTTACTTCTTGTTAATCTATACATGCGTTGATCATGACCTTGCAGGAACATTTATGTAGTATGAGTTTGTGGTTATGATGAACACACTATATGAATCTCATGCCTAGTTTCCCTTCTAGTTTATGATCTAGGTTATGTTTCTAAGGTTATAAACATGTGAATGAATATGTTAGGGTTTTGTTTAGGTGCTTCCATTGATTAGTTATATTGGTTAATGTCCCCTTACCTATGTACCTCTATGTGAATGTGTGATTAACTAATGTTCGGAGTCTTTGATGTAAAGTGAAGTTATCTTGTCTCCTATGCTAAAGTGTGATGTGTGGTCTATGCTTTGATGTGCCTTGTGCTCCTAAGAGGGTGGCTTCCTCAATGTGATGTTTATGGACATTATGTAATCATGTTGACCAATGTACACACACTCACACCTCATGCATGTTTAAAAGTAGTATAGGTTCATGGTGTCTAATGAAAGGGTATTCTCATATGCACTTGTGGCTACTACTATGCATATAGAATATATGTTCATGTAGTATTTTATGTATCCCTTAAATAGGATGACTTGATCGTTTATTATATGGCAGGGTATGGAACCCCTTTTGTCCTATTTTTGCATTGCACAGTGTACCTCTTTTCCGTTGATAGGAAGTTTTCCTAAGTTTGTATCTAATACATGACAAGGAATGCATGAGTATTTTTATGAATATAAAATTGTATGCTTCTGATGTCCACGAGTATGTGAATATAGGAGCATGACTATGCATGGTATCTAATGTATTTATATGACAGGATGGCTCATATTTTAAACACTTACCTTATGCATGAATTAAGTACAAGGAGGACATGTGTTGTCAAAGGTTGTTTATGTAAAAGTGATTTTGCTCACATATAATGTACACATGACATCTACACAGTCCCATCATGCATTATGAATGATCCGAGTCAATTGAGAACCTCTGAACAGTGTTCTCAAGGGTATCCTAAACTAGATATGTGCTTGAATGTGTTATGTCCATGTGAAATGTTTTCTCACATGATAGAGGTTGATGAAATGACTTTCTCATCTATAACCTATGAACTAAGTATATGATGGGTTAACTCTCCTAAAGCCTATGTTTAATAAAGTAATAATAATAAAGGCTTTTTAATAAAGGGAACTTAGCTTAGCACCAAGTGAACTTGAAGTAGAGGGTTGTAAATTCCCAATGTGGTAAGATAGGTTCACCATAATTCTCACGAGATGCATAACTACAATGCCTCAATATGCAAAGGGTTTTTAATAAAGGGAACATAGCTTAGCACTGAGTGAACATGAAGTTGAGGGGTGTCACTTCCCAATGTGGGAAGGTAGGTTCACCATAATTCTCACGAGTTGGATAACTACAATGCCTCAATAGGCATAAAGAGGGTTTACGTATATGCCTCCAAGTTCCCTAAAATATATTTTCCCCATAGGATTTTGCAAGTTATATCACCTAATATGTTAGCTTGATGTTAATGATCTACTTTGGCATCGTAGAGCACCTTTCTTGGTGTAAGTTCCTCTACACCCATAGTCATAATCACAATATTCAAATATGTAATATAAGAATTCTTAACTTACTTCAATGAATAAGAATAAAATCCAAAACACATACCACACTTGATTAATCACACAAGTCACCACATCAATTACAGAGTCTAAAAATATTCCCAAATCTAACAAAGAGTCTCAAATAATCAGAGTCTAACCAATAGTCTAGAAACTATCAGAGCTCCTTTCTAACCCACTTCGCCCCAAACTTTCTACCCTATAGGTCTTTTCTATATTCTGAAGCTCTCTATTATAAAAATAAAAACCTAATACTACGTGATTACCCTATTTTCCTCTCATCCGTCTCGGGATGCTCCTTTAATAAAAAAATGCGGCCCGTACTCCCCCCGTATTCTCGTCTCATTTCCGCGGTTCGTCACTTCCCTCCCTCGGTCTTACGGATTCGGCGTGTCGTCGTCGAGGTCGACGCGGACAGTCAAAGTCCGTCGTCCCATACTTGTGCAATTTTTTTCTGTGGATCTCTTCATTACCCTCGACGGCAGGTATGATGGATCGTCACAACACGCCACAACGTCCGTCGAGGTCTCCGTTCCCCCAAAAACACTTGACTCTTGATTTGGTTGGGACGACTTCTCTAATCTTCATGACGAAACCAAGCAGGACGGACGTCATGGCTATGACGTTCCGTCACGCACTAACTAACCCACACTTGGTCATAATTCCCTATCTTCCTTCAACAGCTACTACGATTCCACCTACGAATAGTCCAAGCGCTGTAGGTATATTTTTCTGTATTTCTTGCCCATCAAAAACCTCCGCATTTATCTTTTAGACAGATTTCCCTGCATATACATGAAACTTACATAACATTATTACAAAGGTTGTTGGACACATTAAACTTAAGGAAAGTATTAAAAAATATCGAAACCAGGTATATAGTCCTGTCCAAGGACAAAGAGAAGAAGTGCTATGAGATTACAAAGCAGTGGGATTTTGAGTTTATTGGAGAAGAGTAACCCCAGAGATGTCGCCACAAGAAACTCAACCAACTCCTACTGAATATGAATTGGAGCTGTTACTACACACCGGAAGGTGTTAAGGAGATCATCCAACCATCATGTGCCACTAGATAGGTATTCACCTTCATTACACTATATAATTTCTGACTGTGATGGGGAACTAGAGACTTTTGATTAGGCCCTGCACGTGGTTTGATGAGGCCCTGCACGTGGAGGATTCCATCTTCTTGTTGTGGCAATCCATGTATGATAGATGAGGTCACTTGAGAATAATGACACATGGTGTTGACTGAGTTTCCTACACGGAAGAGACTTTGCTGAACCAATGGGTTTTTAGCGAATCAAGACTGAACGATGGAAAAAGAATGTCAAGGCTCGTTTAGTGGCTAAAGAAGGATATGTCACAAAGGAAGTATTGATTATTGCCTAAAATATGTTTGTCCGTTTGAATTAACCTGTATTCGAATTCTGTTGAGTATTGTTGCATTCGGAAGGAATTTTGCATCTAGACAAATGGGATGTAAAATCAGTGTTTTTCCATGGAGTCTAACAAATAGATCTATAAGCAACAACCGGAATGATTTGTGTTCCAGGCAAGGAGCACATGGGTGTGCATAAGCTCACTTAGAGGCTGTATGGACTAAAAGCAAGCACCAAGGCATGGTACAAGAAGTTTGACTCTTCATACCAAGAGTGCATTTCCTTTAAAGTTTAAACAGGATCTGTTGTTAGCTGTTCAATAAATACCTGATCTCATACGTCTTTTTACTCTGTAGTGTATTATATTTTTGATTGTAGGATCTAGTCTGAGGGATATTAACAATCTGAATACAAGGTTGTCTGCAGCGTTTGAATAAAATTGGGTCCGCGAAGCAATTTTGGGAGATGATTTCTCGGGATAGATTTGCTGGCCGTTACAATCTAGCTCAGATTTGTACATTGAGAAAGGGCTGACATATTCAGGGTTAATGATGCTAACCCCAGGACTACTCCATTGGAAAAAATCACTTTAAATTGTCCAATTGAGTGTGCAACCACCCAGACTGCCCGAGTTAAGCGTTGATCATCTGGGCACTTGTTCCATATGCTTCAGATTTTAGGAGTTTGATGTAGCTATGGGCTTCACTAGACTGATATAAGCACAGTGCACGTTTGGAGTTGTTAGCCGGTACATGGAGAACCCTCAGGAAAAGAATTGAGGAAGCTTGAAATGGCTCTGCGAAATCTGAGAGGTACATCACTTTCACTTGGTTTTGGAAAAGGCAAGTGCTCTCATTTTTGTGGATGTTTGATATTTGTGGAATGTTGACTCGAGCAAGAAGTACATCCGGGTACATTTCACATAGGTTGGAATATTAGTGATTGGATGTCCAGGTCTTCAGAAGTGTGTTTCCTCTTCTCATCTACTGAAGCTGAGATTTGGAAATAAAATGAATCTCGGGAAAGAGATGACTATGGCTGTCGATTATCTGGAGAATTGGAAGAAGCAAGCAGAGAAATATTCTTCTCCGACAGCTCAGATTGCCATAATACAGTTGGTGAAAATCCAGTCTATCATTCGAGATAGCACATCAGAAGGCGATAAAACATTTCACTTGCAAGGGCCGTGGAGGAATGTTTATATGTGCTTCGGAAGATAGAGGGTGCAAAAATCCGCAGACATGTTGACGAAATGTGGTTGATGTAGGAAATGGGGTTTATGCAAAACCATGTTTCCGGTTGGTCCTTCTGTATAGTTGTTGCTACAGATTTTTCGTTGGGTAAGTACAGATATTGATGATGAATGATTTTGTTTAGAATGTATTTTTTGGATGACTGAATTAATCTCCAAGTATGAATTGTTATGAGTGGAGCCTGATTCATATATCGCACGGTTTTAACCCCATCCGAAGGATGGTTCCTGCAGCCGCCGATCTAATTTAAGCTTTACTATTTATTCTCCATTTATTCTCTGTAACCAATACTCTGATTTATTTAATATATATATCCCACCGCCGTGGAAGTTTACTCCGGTGTGTTTACCTTAAATATGGTTTCTGCTCTTCCTCCTCTCTCTACAATCCTATCTCTTTCTCTCTAAAGTTCTGTGTGTTTTTCTTTAGATCAAGGGGGTGTTGTGTGGATTTATCCCAACAAAGAGTCCTTCATTAATGTACTTGGGGATTTCTTCAAAACATTTTTTTTATCAAATACCTTTTCTTCTCCTTAGTTGTAGTTTTCAATCGCACTGAATTCTAGTTTGTGCAACCGAAATTAACTAAACTACTTGTCAAGCAAGATTTGTTGCAAAAGTATATTTTATGGCTATGAAAATGAGTGCAAATTAATTATCAAAATAATCTTCTCTTTTGAAGTAATGTTATGTCATTCTCCTTCTTGTATCAATTTTTATTGATCTATATAATTTACCAAAAAACAATATTGTAATTGCATAAATGAAAAACTCGAACAATTTTCCTTGTTATAAGTAGAAGAATATAAAAATAACAAAATTCGTAGTTTGAAAGTTTACGAAACCTCCTCTATTTATAGACACCAAAGGTTAGTACGAAAGATGTTTATCGTGTCTTTTCAGATAAGTCATAACCCTTAAGAAGAATCACAAATTTTTGGATATGTATATATATATATATATATATATATAAGTCAAACCCCATATTTTCATTCAAATATAGCATATATACAATTTTGCTTGGAAAAAGAAGAAAAGAAAGAGTGAATTAAGAGAATAAAGCAACTCTGAGATGCAAGGTAAAAAATGAAACTTTAAAAGACGAACAAAAGTCTAATTTGGGATAAAGAGGAAAAACACCCTTTTGGAAACAAGAATGTTATTCGAAATCTGAAAATAAAGAACAAGGAAAAATAACAATATTTAATGTGGGTCGGATGAGAATGATCCTATGTCTATTATAGAACAAATGTTTTTATCTTAACAATGAAACAGGAGAGATCCAAAATTCATCTATGAGAATCGCTCTACTAATTATCTACTATGTCAAATGTATTTTGCTATGAGTTTAGCACGGTATAACAATGAACAATGGCCATCCTTTTGTAGTTACTAAACATGGGCTCGAAGCACAAAAGAAAAAAGTAAAAAATTGTCTTCCACAAATTTTAGCTTGCTCTCCAAGTTTAGGTCCTAGCCAAGTAAATTGGCACATGGAATTTTCTTTCATTGGGTTTTACCTAACAAGGACTAAACAAACTCTTTTTATTCTCCACCTTGGTTTGAGTTTCAAACATGGATTTGAACACCTCTAGTAAATACCTCTAAGCTGGATGGGAAATCACATTGTAAAAAATAAGAAGAATCAAACGTTTAATTTGTTGAACACACTAGCTCCACCTATTCGTTGCTCTCCCGAAGTTGCATAAGTAGATGCATACTCCCACAAAGTCCTTGCAATGTGCAGACTTGGAAAGAGGGGCTCTCTTAGTCAGCATGTCTGCGACGTTATCATTTGTGAAAACCTTCTCAAGCTTTATAGATCTCTCTTCAATGACATCCCGAGAAAAATGAAAGCTAATATCAATGTTTTTGGCGCACTCATAGAATCTTTGATTTTTAATCAAATAAAAAGCTCTTTGACCATCAAATCTTAGAGTTGATTCCAACTCAACAAAACATAATTTTGCCACCAAACCTTTCAACCAGATAACTTGTCTTACTACCCATGTTGCTGCCATATATTCTACCTCTGTTAGAGACAAAGCGACATCGAATGTAAAGTCGATTTTCAACTAACAACACTGTCAACGGGAGTAAATATATATTCATTTGTCGACCTCCGTCTATCAAGATTCCCAGCATAGTCAGAATCTACATAACTGAGAACAGAAATACCTTTACTTTTTGAACGGTTAGGCTAGTATTAAAAGCTCTTTTGACATACCTCAATATCCACTTGACAACTTCCAATGTCTTTAACCAAGCTTTATCAGGTACCTGCTTACCACACATACATATTGAGCAATATCTGGATGTCAGCACACCATAAAATTCATAATTCTACCAAGTGCACTAGCATAAGGAACTTTTGACATATGTTCCACTATATCCATAAACTAAGGCACTTGTAACTTTGAAACTTGAAATGACAAGCTAATGGTGTGGCTTGCTCACATTCTTATTGAATCTTAGAAGATGTACATTGAAGTTTTTAAGAGATTCAATATGAGAAAGCATGTAATTACATGATTAGCTTCTCATTTAAAGCTTTCAAAGTTACAAATCCCTCAGTTAGTGGATTGGGGATAGAAAATGTCAAAAGTCCCTTATGCTAGCGTAGTTGGTAGTATTATCTATGCTATGGTATGCACACGTCCAAATATTTCTTAATTTGTAAGTGTTGTAAGAAGGTACTTAGAAATTACAAGAAAAAGACACTGGGAAATGTCAAGTGAATATTGATATATCTTAAAGGATCTTATGATGTTTTCCTAACCTTTCAGCAAAGTGAAGATATTTCAGTTCTTGGTTATGTAAATTCTGACTATGTGGGAGATCATGATAGAAAGTTGTCAACAATTGAATACATCATTTACTCTTGTAGGCAGTTCCATCAGTTGGAAATGGACTTTGCAGTCAATTGTCACTTTGTCTACAATATGGGCAGAATATATGGAAGCAATGAAGGCCGTGAAAGAAGCTATCTGGTTGAAGGGTTTGGTGGTAGAATCGAGTTTGGTTCAGCTGCAATCAACTCAAAGATGTGATATGTTAAGTTCTTGCATTTAAATTAATTGAACCCTAGATTTCGATGGGTGCACCAAAACACCTTAAGGTAGTTCCATGTGTTTCATTTATATGTCCATTTGTTGTCTTTTTACATTGTACTATTTATTTTACTCCCTTAAGTTTATAATATTCTCAAAGCTATATTTTTGTAATCTTGATTGATTTTTAAAACATCAATATATAGATAGGGTTCAATTTCTATTAAAACAGGGTTTAAGTCTATCCACACATCTGATTCAAGGTTTTTACACTGGATTACGTAGTATTAAGCCGTTCTGATGATGGTGTATTATTTCAGCATGTGCTGATCTTCGCATTAATCTGAGAGAGACTTTCACTTCTTAGGGTTTATGAGAAGAGGGGTACTACCATTATCTTATCTCGTATTGCGTTATCATCTACTTTTCTCAATACTTTCTCGATGTCAATTGATACAACAAATGTGACCTCATCATCTACTTCTTCTCTCATAGACCTCAACCCAATTTAGTTTCCCCTTCCCCTTATTTCGGTGGATACGCTCTTTTGTGGGAAAGGGGAACAAACAGTGTTGAATTCTCTTTTTTTCTGCCAAAAAATAACATTTGGATCATTGCTCTTTTTGCTCGAGTGAGCAGATAATTTTGCTCAGAAAGTCTATTTAAGAAGGCAAGAAGCTTGTCCCCTTTTTATCTTTGAATATATCGCGTAATATACGCATATGGGCAAGTGATTTAAAATGGAAAATTGCACATGTCAACGTTGATTATGTCTATGAATCCCATGTAGAGAATAGCATAAGAAATCAACTTTTCTGCATTGCAAAGTTTCTACAAGACTGTAATAATCTGCATTTTCTACAAACTCCATTCTAGTTTACGAAGGAAGAGAACATGTAGGGCTGATATAGGATAATACCACATTTTGAGAATTCATATGAAGTTAGTATCTATTAAACAAGCAAATAGTAAGGGTTAATGATTGAAAGTGCACCAGGGTGACAGATTATAGAAGCATTTTGAATCTAAATCGAAATAATAGTAGACTGTTGTGATCCTTTTCTCCCTTACAATACATTAGGACATTTGTAAGTCCTTTTCGTCTATAGTATGACTTTAGGAACTCTCATATAGCTCATTTATCTCATTTTTATTTAAAGAAGAAATCCTATTTCTCAAATAAGAATAATGTATCTTCATTATCAATTTTAAATGCTCATCTTAAACTTCTTGGGATACCAAGTCGGGAGAATTTCTTGTCTTTTTCCTTTTTAAACTGCAATGCTCCAAATACGTAAAGACACGTCATTAATTTTGTGTAAAATTTCTTGTATCACTCAAATCTTGGATGTAAAAAATAAAACTAGATGATTTTTCAAAAGAATGTTTCTACATATTTTCAAACGACTACTCCCTTCCTAGTATGATGCATGTTCATTAGAAATATTTCTATAACAACTTCCTCCATCTCATTTAAGGATGTGCTCTTGATTTCGAGTTAAAATCATTTTTGTGGGAACGGAAAGACAAGGTAAATGTTGAATATGCAGAAGGATAAAACTATCTCTTTTTAATATTGTTTTTAAATTAAAGTCTACAAATTTTCATGTTAATTAAGTGTGTATAATAAATAAGAGTAAGAGTCCCATGTTCTATAAATTCATAGATTTAAGAACCTAATGACACTTAAAAGGATCACGAATTGTATAATCTAAGAATTTTACGAGAGTGATAAGTTTAAGCAATTTGATGAAGTCAAGTAATTTAGAGAATGTAAGTCTCTTAAGTCTTCAAAAAAGAGGGTGTTGATTGTTACTAAAATCCTCATTGAGAATAGAGAAATATTAAATATAATTCTATATTAGATAGAATTTACCAGCAAATTTTAATTTTGATATTTATAGAAAGAAAACCAAGTAATCAATTTGCATTAGCTGCCATTCAA
Organism: Solanum habrochaites; assembly: GCA_027704765.1. NCBI lineage: Eukaryota > Viridiplantae > Streptophyta > Magnoliopsida > Solanales > Solanaceae > Solanum > Solanum habrochaites. The sequence continues at coordinate 51,076,226 of JAKWJA010002497.1, read as the reverse complement.
AAAATAGAAATGCATTGAATGAGGGGAATATGACAAAATGATGGACCTCACACAGTGCACTAGGTCAATATAAATACTCTTTTTTGATTGTCAATCTACATATCATGTGGTCTATAGTTAATAGGTTAACAACAACTGTCCACAATTCTCAATGATTGAAATGTTAAACTGAAAAATGTGAAAAGTTTAGGGAGTTTAGATATATTAACTCAAAAGAAAATCTCACTTAGATTTTTTTATTGTTTAATGAAAAAACAAGTAGGATAGCAAAAAAGGAAAAAATGTTAAAGATTCTTTACCAGAATCAATTTATAGGTGTTAAATTATTATTTTTTGGGTCATTTATCAAAAAACAGGTAGGAAATAGGAAAATATATTAAAGATTATCGCCCTGAATATATTTACAGGTGGATGACATTTCAATTTCAATTTGACAAAGATTTCGTATATGTAAGACTCTTACTCGTCATCAAAGCACAATAACATCCCACAATTTTTACAGAATACTTTTTGCACACAGTGAAGGGAATAAACAATCTAAAGGTATGTCCTAAATCTCTCTCAGTCTAATCTTCTTCCTACATTCTCCTATGTTGTTTTTTTTCCTGATTAGATCTTTAACTTATGGTGCGTCGACTTGATTACAAACTTTTTGTGGGTGGTTAACAAATTTAAATGTACTTCTTTTTGGGAATCTTTCCTAGCATATTTGATTTTTGCCTCAAATAATCTGAATTTCAAGGTTTTTCAAATACTTCAACTACAGTAACTTGGTGTGGTATGAATAAAATTTTGTGTTTTCTTGTTATTATTGGGGTTTACCTATTTTCCAAGGGTGGTTTTGATTTTTGAATTTCATTTTGTTTATAAAATGTTAATTTTGTCGACATAAAATAATAGTTGTTGTGAAACCTCAATGTACATATAACTAACCCATTTAAGTGTATCAGTAAAGTAGTATTGAAATTTGAATCGCGTAGAGCTACAGTGGTTAAAAAAGGACCAAATCAATTCTCTTTAATTTGTGTACTTGTCTTGCTCTTAAAAGACATACACACGCCTTCAACTTTCACAACCCTTGTCTGCTCAGCTCGACATTCAAGTTCTCTTCAGGGATTTCTTCTTTCTGGGCAAATAATGTTTACTGTCCTAAGTTTTTGTATGATTTTTCTTTCAGTAATAATTATTTTAGGGAAATATGATACTTCTATCAGCTATGCCAGCAAGAACATATTTTTTGCCGTTAATTGCAACCAACTGTTCCGGGTTATATATTCCTAGTTTTTGAAATTTTAGGCTTCTTGGTACTCATCAAACGTATTTGTACACTCTTCTGGGTTTCATCGTATTGCATGGCTTGAAGTTTTATCCTCATGGTCTAATACAAAAAGCATATCACCATCATCAATTTGACAGAAGAAATTTTAATATTCTTCATTGATCTAGGGAAGTTATAACCTTTCTTGTTTCTGCAGGAGTTTAGGAGATTGAAGCTTTATGGAATTTCAGGGGGAAAAAGATTGAAGTTGTTGCTATGGAAAACTGAGATTCCCTTAAGAATGGGGAGGACCTTTATATTAAATATCTTGTGACAGATAATCTGTCTTTGCACCGCTTTAACCGTTGATATATGCAATTCCTCAAGTTTGTCGTGCTTGGCGAATGTCTTGTTGTGATCCACTTCTCTGGAATATTATGGACTTGTCCTTGTTCCAATCAAATTTCATCAGAATCCTATTGAAGCCGTACGTATATGTCGACAGTCCGTGTGAAGAAAAATTGACCCGAGTCCTAAATATTTGCTTCAACCTCAGGCGTGTTAACATACAAACATTGATCTTCCATTCCAATTTGTAAGTTAACGACAATCAGTTAACGTATGTTGCCGAGAGATATTTCCCTAATAAACTTTCGTCTTTCTATAATATTGTACTTATAACATACATCAAGAAACCATACAACAAAAACCTTTCAGAGATATTAGATCCCAATGAGTTTCCACTATTCTTAGAGAAGCAAAAATTACTATGAGAAAGGAATAATATAGCTAATTAGATCCCCTCTTTTTCAGGTGTCCACAACTTAAACACCTTGTTATGCCTTATTGGAACAAAATTAAAAGGTGAATTATATGCAGATCTATTCATATATGGAAAGATCTTGAATGACTAACGATACCAAGAAAAAATAATCCTGCACGTGTCATCGAGGAAATTGGAAAGTGTTTCACCAAAATTTGCATGCTCAAAGTTGTGATGCCCTGGCTTCATTTCTTCCAAAATTTGAAGTATTGAGTGTGAGGTGCATGATGTTAACTAAGACTACTTTGGCTCTAATCTTGGAGGAGTTACAAATTTTGAAAGTGCTCCACTTGTCTCATTGTGTAATTACTGAAGACCATCCACTCTAGCCAATGAGAATTCTGACCGAGCTTGATGAATCATTTCTTGAAAGAGCGTCTAGGTTATACAAGTTCCTAACCTGCATGAATGACTCATTCTTCATGTGTCAGAACTCTCTAAATGATCAAGGGTTTATGAGATGATATAAGTATGAAGAAGACCTCTGGAAAGTGGGTGACGTGAAATCTCTTGAAGTTTGACAACTTTAAGAAGATACTGCCTCATGAGCTAAAGGCATGGAGTAAACGTGTAAACTTGTGTAGGTTTCATATTCTTTATATTTTTATGAACTTGTGCTTTTTGTTTCTGTGTTTTCGAAGTACACATTGGATTCTTCATTCAGTTTCATATGTATTTCCAAGCATACTAAGCTTATACAATGTTTTGCTAAGCTTTTGGGATGCTAAGAATGTTTATTTTCTCATTGAAAAGGTGAGATATTTTATTGAACTTTGGAAAAAAAATAAGTGCTTTCGAAATTAGCAAAAGTTATTTCCAATATAAGTGTTTTTAAATCAGCAAAAGTTGTTTCCAAAACGGAGAAAAATATATTTTTTTCCAAAGTACTTATTTGGAAATAATTTTGAGAATTTATACATATAATTGCTAAGAAATAGTTTTTTTTTAAAAAAAATTGATCTTTAAGTTTCCTAAAAAGGCTTATACAATTGATTTATCGAACACTGTTTTTTACTTAAAAGTATTTTTATTTTTTTGAAAGAAAAAAAGCAACACTTGAAAAAAAATGTTTATCTTATTGAGTTTATGTTTTAGTAACTAAACTACAAATGTTATATTCTTTCGTGAAAGTCCTAAACCTTCTAAAATTAGGTGATGCCAACTACAAACAATTGAGAAACTTTAATTCAATAAGAAGGTAAACATAAACATGAGTGGAAGTCAACATTTTTATTTTACTTTGAGTGTGATCAATCAGTGCATTAGTAAATATATCTCATTTTAATATTTTTGCAAAAAAAAATTAGTTTAAACACACCATGATGATTTATCTTTTTTAAAAAATACTTATGGTAAATTTTTTATGATAGAAAAAGTGAAATCATGAAATAAAATCATCCAAAATGGCTAATTTGTATTTCATAAATGATTATAAAATCGTAAATAAACTTCACTTAACAGTAATTTGATTACATGTAAAGAATATCACAAATAATTTGTCATCATATTTAGTTACTTTCTATTGAAGCTTTGAATTTTAATTTTTCGATTTTTGTTTGGTGGAAGTTCTATACTTTATCTGAAAGTGGGAGACTTTTTGAAGATAATTAAAGAGAGAGTTCTGATTGTAGAATATTTAATTTTCTGTGAAGCGAATTAGTCATGCTGGAGATTTTATCACAACTACCTTATTTGATAGCTTTTTTGACAAGTCCTAACTATCACCGAATAGATTGAATCTCTATCTTATATGTACTGAGATAATTCCAATCTAAAACAAAGAAATACTAAGAATACAGCTATGAAAAGAAGGAAACAACAAAATTCTCATGACTTCCTTTCTTTACGTGAACGGATGGTACTACCAACCCTAGGTACTGGATGCAAAACGATTAATTCCAAGGCATTGTAAAGACATAGAATGAAAAGGCCAATATAGTTAACGGTGAAGTTGTTAACTATATTAACCGACTGCTGCTGGCGCATATCATGTCAAGGAAGAGAAAATGTTGGAAATACGATCATCAGTGTCTGAATATCCTCCCACGTGGCTTGATCAACAGGAAGATTCTCCCACTAAATCAACAACTACACAAATGCTTTATTACCTTGTTTCACCACACGTCTATCAAGGACCATAGAATGGTCAGGGCAATAAGTACTAGACAAGTCAAGGACGGGAGGGTGCTCATAGTAGGTGGGACCTTGTAGCAAGGTTTGAGCTGTGAAACATGAAAAGTGGGATGCAGTAGTAGTTGGGAGGGAAGAGAAAGTGCATAGGTGCGGACACATGAATTGTCTTGGATCAAATTATACAAATTTTGAATTAAATTCATGTTCATTTTGGCTAAATAATTAATGTAGGCTTTACAAATTAATAAGTCCATCTTATTAAATTTAAATCCAAGGTCCATTTGACATTGATGCCCAAACACATGCCACGTGTCACAGTGACTACGCATACAAGACCAACAAGGTAATGCCACGTATTCAAATGAGGTGGTAGTCTCATTCAAATGCAAGAACCAATCACAATGCGCCAAGTGTCAAAATGACATCTTTTGGAGAATCACAATCAACCTTGTCCACTCCCTACAACTATAAATAGGGTATAGACATCATTTAAAGGCATCAATAAAACTCTTAAACAAGAATTCAACAAGTTGGAGAAAGCTGCAACATCAACATCAATAGCTCTTTGCATGAGTGATCAACAGAGTTCTTCCCGGAGATAAAATTACAACAACGAAGCGCTTTTTAATGTCCGAGAAATTTACAACATCTCAAGGAGGTCTACATCATTCAACAATTCGGATAATCGCTACTGAAGGCCCTCAAATTGCGGAGAAATTTAGGAGAGAGAACCAAGAGAACAACGGAATTGTACTCACAATGATTCGTTAATAAAAATCACATTTTTCTTTTATTTATTTTGCTTGCAGTTGATTTTCGAGCCTACTATAATTTGTTGCAAATAAATTTGGCATACCAGTGGGACTGATTCCTCTCTTCATCTCTTTCTCTTGCAAATCAAAAACTACAAAGGCTACTATTGCTATGTCCTTTAGAAAGAGTTGTGATTTTTCTGACAAGGACTCTACTGATGTCTTGTTTGCTGTTCTCAATCATGTTGTCCTAATTACTCGGCTTAAGTTCAAGAACAGTGGGCTAGATAGATATGAATACTTCTCTTCTTTGGAGGTAATGAAAGGCAACAACTATCATATGATGGTTGTAAGAATCTTCTCAAATTGGCTCCAACTTTGGTGATTCCGAAGATTCAATGGATTCTCCAACTTCAATGAATGTCAATTCTTTGATGGATGAATCAACTGACACTGACCAGAAGTGTGTGATGATGGAGAAAACCATTGAGGCCTTGAATAAATCCGTTGATGAAAAAAATCTTCATATTGCTCAACTTATGAACAAGTTGGAGGCTTTTACACATGGAGAGTCAAGTCACGTTCCCACTTGTTAATATAGTTTTGATCAACGAAACAAGGACGTTGAAGAATCTCTAGTGAAGTCAAAAATTCAAAATCAGAAACAATACGTTCAATTGCTTCATTATCTGTCCAATAGATGAAAGACATGATAACGAACACTATCAGGGCTCAATATGGTGGAACACCACAAAATTCCTTGTATTACTCCAAGCCATATATTAGTCAGAATGATTGTCTATGAATGCCAACAAACTCTCAGCCGCCAAAGCTACAAAAACATTATGGCAAGGGGAACCAAGGAACATATCGCCTACTTTGTTGAAACTTGTAGCAATAATGGAACACATGGTGACCTTTTGGCAAAAAAGTTTTTTCGTTCGCTGAAAGGAAATTCATTCGACTGTTATATCGACCTAGAACATGAGTCCATTGATAGTTGGGAGCAACTAGAGAAGGAATTTCTCAATCATTTCAACAGTACTCGCCGAACCGTAAGCATGATAGAGTTGACCGGCACTAAGAGAAGAAAGGATGAGCCAGTGGTGGATTACATCAATCAATGCAGATCATTATGTTTGTACAACAACGATCGTCTTTCTGAAATATCTGCTGAGGATATTCAATCAATATAGCGTTGGGGGACTTCTTACATACTACCTCGAGGAATCAACCGCTAACTTTTGAGGACTTTGCACATGATCACTGACATAGGTTGAACATTTCACAAGTCATGGGAAGTTCATCTCCTCCTTTTTTGCCTGATCTGACAAAGGAAAGGAAGGAGTTAAAGAAAAGGTTATGACTTAAAAGATCCATACTAAGAATCTACTGGAGGTGAAAACAAAACTTCTAACTTCTTAAAGGGTCACCATCAAGAGTAACCTAAAAGCAGAGGCCAGCCCCCAAGTCAATATCCAAGAGAGGAGAGGACTCCAACCTTTAAGGAAATTAGAGGTCAAGGTCACCTATGTCAGAATGCAGATGTATCTATGAGTCTTGATAATTATGCCTGGCTAAGAAAGTTATGATCTTCCTGAATCAAGATGCCCGAAGAGATCACTAATGTTGGTGATCTTAATATTGCGAAGTTCCATCCCGTCCTGGCCACCTACAGTAACTGCTCTATCTTGAAGGACGAAAACTTCTTGGGATATGTTGTACATGAAGGAAAAATAATAATTGACCAAGATGAAATAGCCGAAGCAAATCATGTTAGAGTAGCACCAAATCAAAAGAAGTGCGCAAGATCGTCATCTATGCCAAGTACCACCTTCTTGCGATTCGGAAGTTTAGCACCTATCGACGTTGATTTTACAAGAAAAACTCGTGAAGGTTCAGTAGAGATAATCAACCACAAAGAAAATGATTCGAATCAACTACAAACTAAGACAAGAGCAATAAAGAGTGATGTGAATCAACTACAACCATCAAAAAGCGTCTAGCCTTGTACTAATCGAAAGATCAATGGTTCTTCACCGCAGAAGGTTTGAAGGCCCATTACATTGGATGAATTGTTGTTAGGGTCTAAGATACATAATAGGCCTTGATTTGTTGTAGAGTCTATTCAAGAACAACATCTTAATTTCATACTAATCTAAGGTGGTTCGACAATCAATATCATCAAAAAAGTCATTCTAAAAAAACATGGGATCTCTTTGATGAATTACCTAAAAATAACCTAACGACCCAAGGTTTCAATTAGGGAGAACAACGATCAATTGAGAAGATTCGTCTAGAATTTTCCATTGGCGACGCGAAATCAAACACTTTGATTCTTGTCATCGATGCAAAAACCTCGTACAACTTATTGCTCGGACGTCCTTGGGTTCATCAAACTATAGTGGTGTCATTTACTTTGCATTAGTGCATGAAGTATATAAAAATATGGTGAAATTGTCAAAAAGATTTAGACATCAATCCTTTCACTGAGACGGAGTCATATTTTGCAGATGCAAAATTCTATTTAGATTCTTGAAAATTAATTATGGAGGAACATGTAGAAGTTGACCCAATTGATCTCGAAGATATTAAAGTTCAATGGGCCGCTATCAAGATGTCTAAGAAGTGAACGGAAGAGGTTTCCATTAAGTTTTAAACACCTAAAGGAGACTTGCAAACTACTATGGACGAGGAACATCCAATTTTTTGATATATTCCATGTGAACGTTGAAAAAAAAAGGCAACCACTGCTAGAGGAATGCACTTAACAAGTCCAGTCACCGAGGAAGGAACTTAGTCACATAACATTCCAAGATTAAAAGGAGAAAATGACTATCCCACTTGCACAAGTCCCGTGTACCGCTTTCGATCCCTCTAAAAGAAATATCCAAGTTGGTATGATAAAAGGAAACTTTGATCAAAAGGTGTTCACATTATTTGAAAAATCAGGCTATGATTTCTCAAATCCGGCGAAGTTAGGAGAACTCAAGGATGAAGTCATTGTTTAAATGATACACGGGCTTACAAAGTCTCAAATCCATCTGAGAAAGCAAGGATATTATGTCGGCACTCCTAAGTTTGAGTTAGGATTCAGCTTGTTGGATTCTCTTCGAATTTCGCCTAAGTAGGTGAATGAAATAAATTCATCCCACTGCACCTCTACAGAAAATACAAAGGAATCTAAAGAGGTTAAAACACACGACGGACTTTGGTGTTTGAACGCATAGGAAAACTAACACCTCATGTCTATGCATTTTAAAGATTGGGCCGCAAGGATAAAAGAGGATTCTCTAAATAAGCGGAGGAATATGAAACCACCTCAATACGTCTATATTTGATCACTTGGGAACCAAAATAAAGTCATTACCAAAAGGAGGTTGCTGGAGCATAAAAATCAATATTCTTGTGATGTAATTGACAACAAGGAGATTCATAGTGTTTTCCCATCACGTTTGAAGAGAATGTTTGTATTGTCAATCACCACTGATTGTTCTTTGAAGGTGAAAAGAAGTGCACTTGTTGTCACCAAAAAATTTCATGAATAAACCAAGAAGGAGGAAGATAAAGCCATCACAGTCTTCATGGGAAGTAAGGTGGAAGATTAAAACTTGCCACAATCATCCTATCACATAAAAGTTGAGGAAGGTCCAGACGTTGATGATACAAATGATGATGTCCAAGAGGATCCCCCTAAACTGAAGGATGGCGTACAATCAACCTTAGACTACATCAAGGAACTAAATCAAGGCACTCTGGAAGATCCATGTGCAATCTTCATTAGTGCACTTTTTACACCATAAGAAGAGACGAAATACTTCAAGTTACTTATTGAGTTCAAGGATGTTTTTTCTTGGTCGTATAAAGAAATGTCAGGCCTTAGTCTTAAGATATCTATTCATAATTTGAGGATAAAAAAAGGAACACGTCCTATAGAGCAGTTACAACGAGTGTTTCGTTCGGAGTTGGTCAAACAAATTGAAGTGGAGGTCAACATTCTCATCGAATCTTGATTTATTCGAGAAGTGAAGTAGCCATTGTGGATCTCAAATATTCTACCTGTTAAGAAGAAGAATGGTCAAATACGTGTCTTCGTTGATTTTTGAGATTTGAACAAAACATGTCCAAAAGATTATTTCCCTCTGCCGAATATTGAGCGCATGGTTGATGCTAAAACTGGGCATGAAGCTATGTCATTTATGGATGGATACTCCAGATATAATTAAATAATAATGTCTCCAAAAGATGAAGAATATAGTGTGTTTCGAACTCCAAAAGAAATTTATTGTTACAAAGTGATGACCTTTGGTCTAAAGAATGTTTGTGCCACCTATCAACGTGCAACGCAAAACATATTTTGTGATATGATTCATAAGAGGGTGGAATTTTACAAGTATGGATTAGTGTTAAAGACGAAACATAGGGAACACCATCTTGAAGACCTTCAAATTATTTTTTGAAGGTTAAGAAAGTTTAAGATGAACCCACTCAAATGCGACTTTGGGATCACCTCAGGAAAGTTTCTTGGCTTCATTGGGCTTCACCATGGAATTGAAGTTGATCCTGCAAAGATTGATGCTATTCAAAAAATGCCTGACCCAAAGAACTTGAGAGACATCCTTAGTCTGCAAGGAAATTTGGCATTCGTCCAGAGGTTTATTTCTAACCTGTCCGAACAAATGTCAACCCCTCAAACATTTGATGAAGAAAGATGTTTCTTTACAGTAGGACCAATCATGTCTAAATACCTTTGAAAGCATCAAAAGATACTTGATGAATGCATTTGTATTAGGGGCACCAACTCCTGGAAAGCCATTGATACTATACATTGTGTCGCAAGAGAGATCACTTGGGGCACTTCTTGCTCAAGAGAATGAAGATAATAAGGAACAAGCATTGTACTATCAAAATAAGACCTTGATAGGAGTTGAGTTTAATTATACGCCCATAAGAAGATGTGCTTAGCTTTGCTTTATGCAATAAAAAAATGAGGCATTGTTTCGGAGCGTACATTATCAAGATAATTTCTCAAGATACTCCCGTGAAGTTCGTAATGACTCAACCAGTTCTCTTGGGACGTCTAGCAAGATGGACTATATTTTTTATTTAATATGAGCTCATATAGACACCTCAAAGAGTTGTGAAGGGTCAAGCACTTTCTTATTTCCTTTCTGATCACCCTCTTCTGGGAAAATGGGAAATTTCATATGAGTTTCCTTATGAAGATGAATTTTTTATTGAAGACTTGTATGCATGGACAATGTTATTTGATGGATCTGCATGCTGAGATGGAGCAGGGGAAGGGGTGGTTTTGATATTTCAAGAACGACTAATCTTACCATTCTCATTTGTTCTAGGTGAAATGTGTTTGAACAATGTTGCGAAATACCAAGCTTTGGTTATGGGCCTTGAAATGGAATCAGATATGAAGATTCCTCAATTGGATGTCTATGGTGAGTCTCTATTGGTCATCAATCAACTCTCAAGGTATTAAGAGGAAAAGAAGGAAGATCTTTTGTTATATCACTAATATGCTACTTTCTTACATGAAAGGTTTGAATAAGTATTCTTTAACCATTTCCCAAGAGAATAAAATTGCATGGCATATGCTTCGCTAACTTGGATACAACAATGGCACTTGGAGAAAATGAGATAACAAAGGTATATGTATGTCATCAATGAGTTATTTCTGATTGTCTTGATCTTCAAGTCAATGAAAGCCATCATACATCTATTCGAGTGGTTGAAAAAGAAGATTGAAGAAAACCACTAACTGAGTATCTTCAACATGGAAGACTGCCTGAGGATTCATGAGTAAGAGCAGACATTCAGAGAAGGGCACGAAAATTCATCTTTCACGATGGAATGTTATTTCGTCGTTCTTATGAGGGACTATTCTTGCGGTGCCTTGACAAAGAAGAAGCTCAACAAATAATGGAGGAGGCACATTCTGGAACATGTGGAGCACACCAATCTGGGCCTAAACTTCATTTTCGCATCAAGAGGATGGGTTACTATTGGACAACAATGGTGTTGTACTGCTTAGAGCATGCAAAAAAGTGTCAAGCGTGTCAATTCCGTGCTAATTACATCCATCGATCTCCAGAGGCTATGCATCCGGCTGTAGCGTTATGGCCATTCAATGCATAGGGACTTTATGTTGTTGGACCTCTTCCAAAGTCATCAAAAGGACAATTGTATATCTTGTCTGCCACTAGCTATTTCTCTAGATGGACTGAAGTTGTACCATTAAAAGAGGTAAAGAAAGAAAATATCGTTGATTTTATCAAATCAAACATAATTTTTAGATATGGCATACCAAGATGTATAGTTATTGATAATGGAACACCGTTTAATAATAAATTCATGAGTAGTTTGTGCAAGAAGTTTAGTTTTAAGCAACATAAATCTTTAATGTATAATGCATCTGCCAATGGTCTTGCTGAAGTTTTTAATAAAACACTCCGTAACATGTTGAAGAAAGTAGTTGAAAGAATGAAATGGACTAGCATGAGAGAGTTCGTAAAGCTACGCAAGTGACTCCATTTTTATTGGTGTATGCCGTAAAAGCAGTCCTTCCATAGAAGAAACAAATTCCATCATTGCGAATAGTAGTCCAAGAGGGACTTAAAACTGAAATCAATGCTCAACTTCATCTAGAAAAGTTGGACGCATTGGATGAAAAGAGATTGGAATCACATCAAAGGTTGGAGCATTATCAAGCTCGACTTGCAAGAGCATAGAATACGAAAGTGCGACCTCGATTATTTCAAGTGGAGGACTTGGTCTTAGAAGTCCGGAGACCCATAATCCTCAACAAATGCATTAGTGACAAGTTTACATTAAAATGAGATGGACGCAATGTTGTGAAGGAGTCATATTCAAGTGGAGCTTATAAAAATTATCGACCAAGATGGTGTCCAATCAACGCCAAGTTCCTTAAGAAATACTTCCCATGAAGGTTGGCTACGGTCCCTACGGTATGAGAATAAACTGTATTTTACTCCTGGCCCGCAAGATTATAAACTGTGTACGTCACAAAAACAAAAAAAATAAACTCATCATCTTGAACTACAATATGACTTGATCATCTTCACCGAGGTACATAGGCGCTTGGAGTAATCACTCTAAGTTCAATCAAATGATTAAAAAAGGTTTGGTGGCCTTGCGTGATCAGCACACTAGCTCTTAAAAAATCATGTAGCTAGCACCTTAGTTCAAACGCGAGCAAATGAGCAAAAGAGAAGATTCTTGAAGCCCTCTACGCAACAAAAGAAGAAGCTCGTAATTAGAAACTCCTACATTGTGTCATGGATCTTCAACTATGATAGTTTAAAGTTCCATATCAAACATGCTAGATTTTAAAGTCAACTTCAGGTATTAATCTAATAAATTCAAAAGGAATTTTGATTTGAATTATTTACATGCGGCAGGCTGATGAATTCATTGGCATTGGATTAAGGGACTTGCGATTCTACTTGTATTTTTTGCTTACGGTAGAGATAATTTTGTGTATCTCACTGATGCTCCAGTAAGTTACTCAAACTTAGGGGCATATTTACCTACAACATCAAATCAGAATACCCTTCGAATCAAAGCTCTATGTTGAATTGGCATATCCGCAAAAATCATGATTTGAACACTCCAAGTTCAAGAGACAATCCTTCGTTGTTGTCAAGAGCGCACAAAGTTAAGGAAATGACATTTGGGGCATATACTAAACTTAAAAAATTTATTGTCATCAATTTGGAATGAATTTTGTTGTAAATTCTATAAATAGCATTTTTGCTTGATGCGCTCATCACAATAAAATAAGAAGCTCATAGTTTCACCTATCTTACAACGAATTTACACACCAAAGATGTGCTCCTCACAATGAAATAAGAATTACATAGATTCAGAATTCAAACTAAGTTTGAAAATATATACGTGCTAATTGGAAATTTATTTGCTATGATTTTTACATTTTGTGTGCATTTATGAGTTATGCTTCCAAAGGAATGATAATCGCATCATTTAAAGACTCTTACACCGCGATATTGATTTTCTACCGAAGTTTCTCAAATCGGAAGATTTTAGCGAAGTAGAATTTGAGTTGATTTTGTAAAGATATTAGTGTTAATATGGAAATCTTTTGGCTATGATTTGTACATATGTTGTACATCTATGAGATATGAGTCCAACAGAGTAAGAATCTCATAATTTCAAGACTCCTATGCAGGCTTATTAATTTTCTCCCAAAGTGTCTCAAAGTGAAGAGTTTAGCAAAGCAGAATTTGAGCTGACTTTGGAAGGATATCTGCGCTAATATGGAAATCCTTTGGCTATAATTTTTACATATGTCGTACATCTATGAGTTATGTTTCCAAATGAACAAAAATCGCATCATTTTAAGGCTCCTACATCGAGTTATTGATTTTCTCCAAAATCGCCCAAAGCTGAAGAAAGCTGAAGATTCAAGCATGCATATTTTAAGCCAACTTCGAACACATTTTTTTACTATTCCATAAATTGCATGGATTTTTATTTTTATAAAAATTAAAGATATAGAAGTTATCTTTCCAACAAAAAAATAAGTTCATTATTCCGATGCTTTTACTCCACGTTATGAATTTTCTTCCACATGTGCGCAAAGCTGAAGAAAGCTAAAGATTCAAGCACGCATATTTTGAGCCAACTTTGAACACAAATCTGTACTAATACGTAAATTGCATGGATTTGATTTTTATACAGATTGAATATATAGATGGTATGTTTCCAACTATAAAAGAATCTCATTGTTCCAATGTTCCTACTCCACGTTATGAATTTTCTTCCACATGTGCACAAATTGAAGAAAGCTGAAGATTCAAGCACACAGATTTTGAGCCAACTTTGAACATTAGTCTGTACTAATCCGTAAATCCGATGGATGTGATTTTTAGATAGTTTGAAGATCTCAATGTTATCTTTCCAACAAAAAATAAGTTCATTATTTCGGCGATCCCACTCTACGTTATGAATTTTCTTCCTTGTGTGCGCAAAGCTGAAAAGTTAACGTTTTGTCGCTATCCTTTTATAAAAGATAGCTTATAGAGTGTTTTTTTCAATGAGGTAGGGGGCTCGTAAAAAGATACAATCAAAATTCAAAGTTCAAGACGAGGAGTTTCTTATAGAAATATAAGTCACTATTTTATTGATTTGAAAAAAAAACCACTACACCGTAATGAGTGAATCAGAAAATTCTAAGAAAATAAAAGAAATCTAACTACGGAAAAAGTTTGAAACTTATGATTTCTTGGCGAATTTTCTTGATCGCCTCTTCTAGCTTGGCTAATCTCTCAACTTCATTGTTAGACATCACATTATTTGCCTTAATGGTGTAAATCTCGCCCTCCATAATGGTTATATTCTCTTGACTATTGGACAACTTCTCTTGATATTTGTTAATAAGCATGGTGACCTTTTTCTTGGAAGTCAAGGCCTTAAAGTCTTTCTCAACATCTGCTAGAGTTTCTTGAACTTTCTCAATGGATCTATCAAACTTTTCATGTGCCAGCTATGCACCAATGGCGTTGCGCATCAGAGAGGGCCTTTTCATTTGATTCTTTACTTATCTTTCATGATCTTAAAGTATTATACTCTGTGTACGACTTGTAGAAACTCTCTAGATGATCCTCCAAAGAAGAGGCACCAAGGGTGGTTCATCAACAAAGGTGAAACTACACATGAAGATGCACCTAGGGTGGTTCATCATCAAAGTTAAAACTACAAAATAAGAGATGTCAAGTGTGGTTCGTTGTCGAAGTCGCAGCTACAAGAAAAAAGATACTTCATATGTGGTTTTTCATCAAAGTCACAACTTTAAAAGAAGATGAGACACGCCGCAATTTTAGAAGAAGATGTACTAAGTGTTCTTAATCACTAGAGCCACAATTGCAAAACAAAAGGCACTAAAGGTGGTTCGTCATCAAAGTTGAAGCTACGAATGAAGATTTATCAAGTGTGGTTCGACATCAAAGCTGCAACTTCACAAAAAAAAGATGTTTCATGTTTGGCTCGTCATCAAAGCCACAACTCTAAAAGAAGACTATCCACATATGATTCATCATCAAAGCCACAATTATAAAAGAAGATGTACGAATAGTGGTTCGTCGCTAAAGACGCAATTGTAAATGAAGAGACACAAATTGTGGTCATCTTCATAGTCGAAACTACAAATGAAGATGCATGAAGTTGTTCCTTGTCAATTATGGATTAATCCTCATTTTTTTATGATATTATATTGAGGTTTTTTTTTTATCAAACGTAAACCTAGTGAAAAAAATGATGCGTCTTACGGTGCTAATTGCACGAAGCTTCAAATTGGAATGATGGAAATTATGGCATATACTCTCCCGCTCGTTATGATGAATGATGTGTCTCACGGTGCCAATTGTACGAAGCTTCAAATCGGCATAGTGAAAATTATGACATATACTCTCGCGCTTTTCATGATGAATTACGTGTCGCACGGTGCAAATTTCACGAAGCTTCAAATCGGCATGGTGAATTTATAACATATGCTCTAGCGGTTGTCATGATGAAGGATGTGTCTCACGATGCAAATTGCACGAAACTTCAAATCAACATGAAAAAAATTATAGTATATGCTCTAGCGCTCGTCATGATGAAAGATGTCTCTCACGGTGCCAATTGCACGAAACTTCAAATCGACATTATGATTAGAATAAAACAAAATCTCAATCGAAAAGGAAATCAGTATGCGGCTCTTCGGCGAAGATGCAGAGAAGTGAACTCATGAATGTTGTCCAAAATCAATTGGATCGCTATCTTTAAAAAATGTCAATTTTGATGAATTCTTAAGAACATTGACTTTGATTATTGGATAGATTGTAGACTTAAGAGTCTATCTTCTATCTAATTAAGTCACTCATTCGAGCTCTCCAATACAAATATGCAAACATGTTGGTGAGCGTCCATAATCTACAAAACAATACTGACAAAATCAAAGACCAACTTCAAAAATTAATTCTCGTCAATCCATGAACAGTTTTATCTTGATTTTTTTATATGTTGTATACTTTTATGTCCAGTTTCTATCGAAATAAGTCGCTCGTCATTCAAAATCTTGTACACCAAGATAGAAATGATTTCGTGGGAATGCATAGAGCTATAAAAAGAAAAAGACAGATATGATAGTAAACTTCAAAAATCAGTTACAGCAAATTCTGAAGGGTTTTGGTTTTAAATTTTGGTATGACGTAGCCCTCTGAGTCTACGTTATGGAACATCAAGCGGATCATGATTTAAATGTTCCTACAAAAAGTTATGGCGTGCTATGCTGAAAAAAAAAAGTGAAAAAATTGAGTTTTGTATGCCTCAAATCGACAATTAATCATGTAAGATCATGTCTATTTATAGAAATCAATAGTACGTAAATTGTGTTTCTATAAATTATGAAAAATTATAATGATGGAAATTTTATTTCCTACAAAATATGAATATTATTGTAAATTTTCAAAGCATTTAAATTGTGGAAATATTTTATGGGAATTAAATTACGCAAATTCCATAAAAACTAAATTATGAAAAGTTTTCATAAGAATCAATTATGAAAATTTTACACAAAAGTCAAGTTATGGAAATCCTATAGAAACCAAATCATGACAAGTTTTCATAAGAATCAAATTATGTAAATTTTCCAAAAGAAGTCGATTTATGGAAATCTCATAGAAACTAAATTATGGTAAAGTTTTCTCGAAAACTATGAAAAAATATGTCTGAATGACTCGTGTCACGAGAATTTGAATTCCTTGCGTTCTATTCAAGTGAAAGCTTAAAATTTGCGTCGAAACCACAAGGTCTCTATTACCAAATCAAGCTTGTGGACGCAATCCTTGCTCATTGAATTGACGGTCATTTCGTAGTTGATGACTCAAATAAAATTACCACAGTATGAAGAAATGTCATACGATAAATCTTCAAGAGCTTGAAACACTTCAAGTAAAAAATGAGTTGATAAACAACCGAAAGTCAAACGACCTCTTACAAATTAGAGAATATTTTCTTGAAGACCGCAACATTTGTTATCAAAATTCGGCAAGCCTACACACAGAGAAGTCTAAAATAAATTCATAAATACTTCAACCTTCGTCATAAAAATTCAATAAGTCTGCACGTTTATAAGTCTCAAAAAAGGAAAACACTTTAAGTCAAAAATGAGTTGATAAACAACCGAAAGTCAAATGACCTCTTACAAATTAGAGAATATTGTGATGAAAACCGCAACTTTTTTCATCAAAATTCGGCAAGCCTACACACAGAGAAGTCTCAAAAAAATGAATATGCATTCATCAAGACGTCAAACTTCGTCATCAAAATTCGACAAGTCTACACGTTGACAAGTCTCAAAAATGTAAAACACATTCATGGATACTTCAAGTATTGTCTCCAAACATCGGCAAGCCTCCACATTGACAAGTCTCGAAGTAAGGGGCATTTATAGACATATGAATTGTATTGGATCAAATTCACACAAAATTTGAATTAAATCTATGTTCATTTGGGCTAAATAATTAATGTGGGCTTTACAAATAAATATGTTCATCTTATTAAAATCAAATCCCAAGTCCATTTCACTTTGAAACCCAAACACATGCCACGTGTCATAGTGACTCAACTTCAATGACCAACTAGGTGACACCACGTGTCCAAATGAGGTGGTAGTCTCATTCAAATGCAAGAATGAATCGGAATGTGCCAAGTGTCAAAATGACATCCTTTGTGCAATCACAAGCAACCTTCTCCACTCCCTACAACTATAAATAGGGGATAGACATGACATTCAAAGGCATAAAAAACTCTTCAACAAGAATTTAGCAAATTCGAGAAAGTTGCAACATCAACATCAATAGCTCTTCGAAGGAAGAACAATGGAGTTCTTCCCGGAGATCGACTTACAATGACGAATCGCTTTCCAATGTCCGAGAGATCAAAAACATCTCAAGAAGGTCAACATCATCCAACAATTCGGCAAATACGCTACTGGAGACCCTTGAATCGCGGAGAAACTTAGGAGAGAATCAATAGAACAACGGAATTGTACTCACAATGATTCATTAATAAAAATCACATTTTTCTTTTACTTATTTTGTTGGGAACAATAGGCTACAGTGCCTACCACATAAAGGACTTGATAAGGATCATAATACCTGTAAGAGAGTTTGGGAAAATGTTTGTTTGGACAGTGTGATCTGCCTATAAGGTTGGACCTTTAGGAAGACCCAATCTCCAGGTTGAAATTTTTTGACTATCTCTTGGCTAGCCTTTTGACTCAACCTCGTCTGTTGCACCAAACTGAGGTGACTTTGAGCTTCAGCAGCTGAAGCTCTACTGGTAACAAGTTCCTTATCACCTCAATGACCTCATAACCACCTTATAAGTAAAGCAAATGCAAGGGGGGAAGTTGTCCATCCAGTGCCTCAAAATGAGTGGTCTGTGTGGAACTGTGGAAAGTAGTGTGTACCACCACTCAGCAAATACCATATAATGAGCCCAATCCTTTAAAGAAACTGCACAATTGCACCTGAGATAAGTCTCTAAACATCTGTTCACAATCTCAGTTTGTCCTTCGGTATGAGGGTGGTATGCTGTGGAAGTCTTCAATGTCACACCTAGCATAGCAAATAACTCTTGCCACACCTTTCTAGTAAAAGTGGGAGCCATGTCGCTAGCAATGTCTCCAGGATGTTTTGCATTTTAAATACGTGCACCATTAATAGATTAGCAATATCCAACGCAGTGTAAGGATAAGAAAGGGAAAAAAGTGTGCATATTTAGTGACTCGGTCAACCAAAACCCATATTACCTCTTTGCCTTTAGACTTAGGCAACCCCTTAATGAAATACATGCTCACACTAGTCCACGATAAAGAAGGACAACCTAGAGATTGAAGCAATCCTTGATATGCAGTCTTGTCATATTTACTCTTCTGTCATATTTCGCAACCTGTGATATAGTCTTCTACATCTCTTCTTAGTCCCTTCCAATAGAAAAGAAAAGTAATTCTCCTATAGATATGGTCAATTGCAGAATGGCCTCCATCAACTGAAGCATGCGACATCGTAATGATTTCAGCTCTTAGGGAGGTATTACTTCCTATAACCGATCGACCATTCCATCTCAATGCTGGTTCAGTACAAGAGAACCCCCTTAAGTCCTCTGTCATGAACTCAACTTGTGATCAACGTATAATTCCGGATCAGAACACCTTAATGTTGGTGCATCTTTCAAACAAAGAAATGATTAGTTGATCATCTGTCCATTGGAAACCTTCCTTCTCTAATTAGATCAGTCCAATGATTTACTGATCTGACCATAACATTGGATTAAACAATTTTGTAATAACCTGTAGAAAAAGGAACCCCTTGATTTGCTTGAGGGTTGTAGGTTGGCCATTCATGTACTGCTAGGATCTGCTTGGATCAGTGGCTACTCCGGCAGACCGATATGTAGTTCCCTAAGTACTCTATATTGTTTATAGCAAAACGACATTTGGATAGTCTTAGCATACAAAGTTGTGTTGTTGAATAGCGCAAAAGTGATCTTAGCGAGCTACTGATCCTCCACATTTATAAAAATAAGGATATCATCAAAGAACACCAGATAAATCTCCTGGTACTTTTGGAAAACACGTGATTCCCCATTAAACCCTGAAAACTAGGAGGGGCGGCTGTCAATCAAACAGCATTCATCAGGAACTTATAGTGAGCCGAATGTGTCCTAAAAAGCAATTTTGTTGATGATCACGGGTGTGGCCATTCTAATATGATGGTACGAAGACCTGAAGAATCAACAGTGGAAAACCATTGTGCACACCCAAGTTCATCCAGGAAATCTTCAAATAATAAGAATAAGGTATTTTTCTTCGATAGTAATCTGGTCAGAGCCTGTACCCTGTATCTAACAGACTGTTCAATTTCCATCTTCTTCCCTATAAGACAAACTCCTGATGCATAACGGACTAACTATGTTATATGAGTCCTTGGTCTTCAGTCGTTTCAGGCAGTTCTCGATAACATCCTTTGAACTGGTGAGTATCTGTAGGATATTGCATCAACAAATTTGGATCCTTCCTTCAGGAATATGTGTTCAAGGATCCCCTAGAAGGTCGGTAATTCCCTTTGGTTCTCCAAAACACAGAAGTAAGATTCGTGTAGAAACTATTGCTACTTCTCTTGGCCACCTCAACTCAAGTGTGATTTTTCAATCTTGTGAAAAATTTTCTTCTTTAGGAGTAACTTTGATCATAAACAATGAATCTCCCCTGTTTAATATTGGTAAGAGATTCTGTATCAACTCCTTTCATCTTGGGTATGTTACCCTGTAAGCACAATGTTCAAACTTCATAGTAATCTGTTTAAAATTTATAATGATCTCTCCCAAGTCAGTTAACCACTGAACCCCCAACACCACATCACAAGTACCAAGTCATAAAATTGACGAGATATGCTGATTCTCCATGGGTTTATACCATCTCTTAAACTGTAAAGGCATTATCTATATAGGCTTGGAAGGCTCTTCTGTGATGAAACAGAAGCAGAAAAATGAGAAGAAAAAAAGAGAGTTTGTGACAGAAACTATATCCTTGAATTTATAAGCGAAACAATGATAGGGCTACTCTCTATTGGCATGCAGTTGTGTAGTTTAGCTGATACACCAAAGGAGTGCTGCCCTGATACCATCTCTTATTAATATCCTAACAAAAAGAAAGAAGAGTAGGTGGATTATAATAAGGGGAACAGTGGTAGGACTACTGAACTCTATTGGTATGCAATTTTATATTTAAGCTGATATGCCAAAGGAGAGTTGCTCTGGTACTGTCTCTGCTTAGTGTAATTCTGATGCACAAGTTGTTAAACCACTTGTTATGTACTGTATCCGCCAGTGGTAAGTCCTACATGTTGGAAATTGTTGTTTGTGGAGACAAAGAGAAAGGAATTGGAAACTATTGATGGGAACAAGTATCCAATATGCTGAAGTAGTGGGGACCGTTATGCGTGAAATGGAAGTAAGGATAGAAATGTATAAGAATACAAAAAAAACACTTAGATGTAGGAGTTTTTAAACAAAAATTATGTAATTAGTTAAGTTTGTTTCATTTTGATTGAGGCACCTCTCCAACTTACATAGACGGAGGAGGGTCTTCTGGTAGTTTGAAAGTGGCTTATGTTAATAGACATATTCACATTGTTTGACAAAAAAAAAAACTACAATTCTTGGAAATGGCCACAGATCCAACTGGAAAGGTCATTTTGCATTTTGTTAATGCATAGACGAATGGCCCTTCATGCATTTGATCCGAATTCATTTATCCGAAAATACTAACAACTTCTATTTCTTGTGTCAGGGGGTCTTACGACCACCTCTAGATATACAGCATAATTAAACATTACCTTCTTTATTATTTACATGTAATTTTTTGCCAAGATGATTCGTGTAAACACACACATCCCCTCTAGATGTCCCTAAAATAGATAGACAACTAATGGCTGAGTATATCATGACAAATTGAGGATTGGGATGCTCAAGTGGTATTGTCGCTGACTCAAAAGACAGAGCAGGAACCTGGATTGGACTATATCCACGTTAAAAGTTTTCTTCACTTATGAGATTCTCAATGAATAAACAATGGTTATTTCAAATGCGGTCTACTGTCCCACCAACTAAAATAAGACATGTATTTCATAAGCAATAAAAGAGAAAATCAATTCTAATGATTATAAAAGAGTGATTTGCCTTTTCATCTACTATGGGCATACAACTCCCATTTTCTATTGGTTTGTATTTTATTTTTTATTTTTTAAATTATCATATTTATAAAATTTATACAGATATTTTTACACTTAAATTTTCTTGATATAATATATACTTGAAAGATAATATCATTATTCATTATTTCATGGACTTTAAAGATAAAATTAAAGGGCTATCAATTACCCTCATAAAAAGTAGAAAATAATAAGTTGTAATATCTAATCATATTTTGTTATAGTCACCCCTACCCCTATCATTCTTCTTACACACTCAACCCTATCCCCCCATTAATTGGCCATTATTTATTTAATTTCAAAAGTTAGTAAGGTATTTTTTAATTAAGAAATTACTTAAGGGCATTTTCATGATAATTCAACTTTGTACTTGAAACCTTCCTATATGATATGTGATATGTAATATATGATATATGATGATGATATATAATATATGATTATATATATATATATATACACACACATATTCGATTTACCGAATGTGTGTTGAATGTCGTTGCCTCGTCTTGTGATGCTTAAAACAGTGGTCCTATTTGTATAGGTAAAGTGTGGTCATATGTATATTTTCTGCAAAATCTGCCCATAGATTAATAGTTGTACGCTCCATGTAAGATTATCAATTAGACAAATATTGAGAATGCACTGGAGAAATAATATGGACACGAGGTGGAAAACAAAGAATGACAACTTACAGTTCATTTGTAACAACAATTTCACATATTTTGCTCTCACCTTTTTACAATGATGAGATTTTGTGTAGGTTTACACAAAGCAAGTCTGAAGAGAGGTCATGAAAATTAGTGATATGTATTATGTAGTTGACGAAAATTACTAGTAAGTCATGTGAAGAGTTATCGAATATGGCACCATTTGGCATTTTTTCTGCCTGTTCCAAAGATAAAAAAAACCATCAGCAGAATTGTTTATTAAAACAACATGAGGACTCTCCTTTATGATTGTGTTGTATGTAATATATAGTTCAATATGTATATTTGGGCTTGACCCAATCAAACAGCCCTTTAGCAATGTAGTAAGTTTTGTTTGTTTTCAAAAAGTCCTTCCATGTGTCGATATGCTTGTTAAATAGTGTTGCTTGAAACTTTGTGCCCTAGTATTGCTGTATAGTGGCACGGGATGTCATTAGAGAAGTAATAAGTCCATAGATAGAAATGATAACATATAAGTTAAGCAAAAGTTTCACCTTTTCGTGCACTAATATTACCATTTGGAGAGTCCCTTCATGGGGTGAATTCTTGTATGAAACATATTCGAATTACTAATATTCTCATCACTCAATCTACAGTGTTTTGGTACCTTGTAAATAGGGAAACTCTGATTTGATAGTTTCCATTTTTGATGAATCTGAATGGTTATAGGTGCATAGCGTAAAGTGAATATCAATGTTAATTCCGTGCCACAGTAATAGTAAAATACAGAGGAATAAATAAGTAGGTTGTAGCAATGTTATGTACAGCAAGTAGTTCAAAAAATAGCATTATAGGAAACCGAAACAGATAGTGGAAACTTACAACGTTAGATGGGGAGTGAGATATTTCAAGTAGCTCATTATAGTAATATGTTTGAAGATGGATGATCAATAATTGTCTTTGAAGGCAGTGAAAGAAGGATAATTAAGATGTAATGATTGAGTGAAACAGAAAGAACGCCCCTGTATAGAAGACAAAATGTGACATACGTTTGAGCGTTTTTCAGAAGTTGAATTAATGATGGGAGCTGATTCTTTGCATCTGGTCGATATATATAGGATAATCTCTAGAGGTTGTGTTGGTTGGTGTTTTTTTTTAACGTTGGGCAGATGCAGGGGAAACATGGCGTCTATCAAGCGAAAGTGATGATTGTTCGCAGAAAAAGGTGTTTGTTGTGGAAGGGTTTATTTTTTAAGTGATGGGTATTTGCGTAATCTATTTATATTTTAAGTGAGGGATATTTTAATAATTTAACATTTCTTTTTGGAGTTCTGCTTTTAAAGTAGTATAGATATAGATAGATAGATATACAATTTGATTATATATGTGCTTTAACTTGATGTGGTC
The DNA here is from genome assembly GCA_027704765.1 of Solanum habrochaites. NCBI lineage: Eukaryota > Viridiplantae > Streptophyta > Magnoliopsida > Solanales > Solanaceae > Solanum > Solanum habrochaites. Next base: position 51,052,395 of record JAKWJA010002497.1, on the reverse strand, counting down.
TTTGTCTATTATTAATAATGAGGTTGGATACCTAAAAAGAAGTAACACTACAACAAAATAGCCATTTAGTGGCATTATATTATTTAACTATTGCCAGAAAATATTTACCACAATTGAGTTAATGTAATTGCATCTCGAGTCATTAAAGGTTTTACTACAATTATGCAAAGTATTGACTATAAATATTCATATTTAATATTGTCATTAAATTAATATAGTGATATGATTGAGAATATTACATTCTTTATTTGTAGTTTTGTAAAAACTAATTCTTGTCACATCATGAATTATTATAAGCATTGAAAGCTTAATGTAAAGTTGAATTACTACTTTGTCCCTATACTAATAACAAGTAAAAAAACTTACCCAAAGATAAAATTAAATATTAATTAAATAGTAATATTAAATTACATTAATAGGGAGCAAATGAGAAGTTCAGAGTCTATTCAATCCTATGTGTGAAACCAAACCAAAGAGGATGAACCACTAATAAACGTTTCAATTATATAGAAGTTGAAACGTATTTTGTAATATGAGAAGTTGAAAGGGATCCAAATAAGTAATTGAGGAATGTAAAAGAGTTTTTATCAACAAATCTTCAAGACTACACTATATATAATTACTCAATATAAGTCATTCAACACAAGCTTCCATTGTTAAGTGGGTACAAAAATGTTTCAATTTGAAGGTACAATTCTTATTAAGTCTAGATTCTTTCGTTCTGTTTTGTAACTCATTTGAATGATAACTTTTAATTTTTTTAATAGGTAAAAAACATTAAATAGCTTGAAAGGGTTAGAATCACACATATCAAAAATTGATGTGGTTGTACAACATCTGGTTATACTGACATGATGATCAACTCTCTTTGGAAACTCCTCATGCAAGCTTCCACAGAAAAGAAACCAGTGTTTATTTCAAACTTTTTTGTAAAAATATTATAATAAATTGAATTGCAGCGGTTTGTAGCCAAAATAATATCACATTTCCTTCAACAAATGTAGCGACTCAGTCTTCTCTTAAAGTGAGGATAGTAGTTGGAAGCCCTTGTAAATGTAAGTCTGGGCTATATCTGAAAGTTTTAAGGGAAGTAGTTACATTGTAACGACACACATTAAGGAGACAAGATTGACTTTAATAACGTCGCATTTTCCCTTTTAATTCTCTAACTTGAGGGTCTTCTTAGAAATTTTTACTTGTTGATGACTGTCTGTATATTTAATAATGACTTATAAATGGGTAAGCTTTGGAGACTATCTTTTTAAAATGTGCAGAGCAGTAGATCGAAAATACTGAGAGAACCCGAAAAAAACATCATAATTACTCATAATAGTTATTATAACGTTTTTATTTATTTTTTTTATTGATTTTTATTTTTGGGATTACACGGTGCAACGCACGTGCCCCGGAGGGGACTAGTCTATAATAAGCAAAACCCATATTTTTACATTCAAAATAGCATAGATCAATTTTTCTTGAAAAAAAAAAAACAAAGATGGAATTTTTTAAGGAAAATAAAAACGCTAGTCAAGGTAAAAGATGAAACTTTAAAAGACAAGTAAAAGTCTAATATGGGCTAAAGAAGGAAAAATACCCTTTTGGAAACAAGAATGTTAGCGGAAATGTGAAAATAAAGAACAAGGAAGAATAACAATATTTAACGTGGTTCGGATGAGAATGATCATATGTCTACGAGAGAACAAATGTTTGTATATCAACAATGAAACGGAAGAGATTCAAAATGCATCTATGAGGATTGCTCTACTAATTATCTACTCTTCTAATGTATTTTGCTATGAGTTTAGCATGGTTTAACAATGAATAATGGCCATCCTTTTGTAGTTGCAAAACTTGGGCTCGAAGAACAAACGAAAAGAAATACAAATTTTGTCCTCCACAAATTTTAGTTTGTTCTCCAAGTTTAGGTCCTAGCCAAGTAAATTGGCACATGGAATTTTCTTTCATTGGGTTTGACGCAACAAGGACTAAAGAAAATCTTTTTAATCTCCATCTTGGTTTGTGTTTCAAGAATGGATATGAACACCTCTAGCCAAACCACTAAGCTTGATGGGAAATCACATTGTAAAAAATAAGAAGAATCAAACGTTTAATTTGTTGAACACACTAGCTCCACCTAGTCGTTGTTCTCCTGGAGTTTCACTAGTAAATGCATACTCCCACTAAGTCCTTGCAATGTGCAGACTTGGCAAGAGGGGCTCTCTTAGTCAGCATGTTTGCAACGTTATCATTTGTGAAAACCTTCTCAAGCTTTATAGATCTTTCTTCAATGACATCCCAAAAAAAAATGAAAGCTAATATCAATGTGTTTGGTGTACTCAGAGAATCTTTGATTTTTAATCAAATAAATCGATCTTTGACTATCACATCTTAGAGTTGATTCCAGCTCAACCAAACTCAATTTTTCCACTAAACCTTTCAACCAGATAACTTGTTTTACTACCCATGTTGCTGCCATATATTCAACCCCTCTTGTAGGCAAAGCGAGAATCGAATGTAAAGTTGATTTTCAACTTACAATACTGTCAATGAGAGTAAATATATATTCATTTGTGGACCTCCTTCTATCAAGATCCCCTGTTTAGTCAGAATCTACATAACTAAGAATTGAAATACTTAACTTTTTAAATGGTTAGGCTAGTATCATAAGCTCTTTTGACATACCTCAATATCCTCTTGACAATTTCCAATGTCTTCAACCCAGCTTTATCATGAACCTACTTACCACACATACATATTGAGCAATATTTGGATGTCTACACACCATAACATGCATAATTCTACCAAGTGCACTAGCATAAGGAAATTTTTACATGTGCTCCACCACATCCATGAACTAAAGCACTTGTAACTTTGAAGCTTGAAATGAAAAGCTAATGGTATGGCTTTCTCATATGCCTATTGAATCTTACAAGAGGTACATTGAAGCTTTTGAGAGATTCAATATGAGCAAGCATGTAAGTACATGATTAGTTTCTCATTCAAAGCTTTCAAAGTTAAAAATGCCTCAATCTGTAGATGGGGGAGAACATCTCAAAAGTCCCTTATGCTAGTGCAGTTGGTAGCATTATGTATGCTATGGTATGCACACGTCCAGATATTTCTTAATTCATAAGTGTGATAAGCATGTACTTGCAAATACAGGAAAAAGACACTAGGAACTGTCAAGTGGATATTGAGATATCTCAAAGGAGCTTCTGATGTTCGCCTAATCTTTCAGCAAATTGAAGATATTTCAGTTCTCGGTTATGTAGATTCTGACTATGCATGGGATCTTGATAGAGGATGTCCACAATTGGATACATCTATTACTCTTGTAGGCAGTGCCATCAGTTGGAAATCGACTTTGCAGTTAATTGTCGCTTTGTCTACAATAGAGGTAGAATATATAGAAGCAACAGAGGCAGTGAAAGAAGCTATCTGGTTGAAAGGTTTGGTGGAAGAATTGAGTTTGGTTCAGCTCGAATCAACTCTAAGATGTGATATTCAAAGCTCTATTCATTTGATTAAAACCCATAGATCTCATGGGTGCACCAAACACATTAATGTTAGATTCCATTTCATTTTAAATGTCATTCTTATGTTTGTTTTACATTGTGCTATTTATTTTACTCCCTTAAGTTTATAATATTCTCGAATCTAGATTTTGTATCTTTATTGATTTTCAAAAATCAATATATAGATAGGGTTCAATTTCTTATTATAACAGGGGTTTAGTCTATCTTACATCTGATTCAAATTTTTTACAATAGATTGCTGTAGTATTTAAGGTGATGATGATGGTGTATTATTTCGGGCATCGTGACTGATCTTACCATTTTATTTGAGATGAAGACTCACTTCTTCAGGTTTCAGAAGAAGAGTGGTACTATCTTCTCTTATCTTCATATTGCCTGTATTATTCTAGTCCTTAATACTTCTCTATGTCTATTGATACACCAAATGTGACCTCGATCATCTACTTCTCCTCATAGACCTCAAACTCATTTAGTTTCGCCTTCTTTCGGTGGAACTCACTTTGTAGCAAGGGGAAACAACATGTTAATATCTTTTTTCTGCCAAAAATATATTGAGGTCATATGATCTTTCGAGTAAGCATATAAGGTTTGCTTAAAGAGTCTAATTTAAGGCAAAGAAGCTTGTCCTTTTGTATCTTGCATATATTGCGTGATATACACTTATGGCAGTGCTGTCAACAAAAATTCACATGTCTACGTATGACTATGGCTCTGATAACAGTAGAGTATAGCATAAGAAATCAATTTTTCTGCAGTGAAACATTTCTACAAGACTATAAAAGTGTTGCATTTCTACAAAACTACAAGTCTAAGTTAAGAAGGAAGAGAAGAATGGAGGTCATATATTAGGATAAGAAACATGTGAGAAGCATATGAAGTTTAGTCTCTATTTAAAAAATCAACATAGTAAGGGTTATGACTAAAAGTGAACCATGTGAAAGATATAGAAGCATTTTGAGTCTAAATAGAAATAATAGTGGACTGTTGTTAGCCTTTTCTCCTTTACAATACATTAAGACAATGGTAAGTCCTTTTTGTTTAGAGTATGACTTTATGAACTAGCATATAGCTCATTTATCTTTGTTTTTAAAAATAAAGAAATCCTATTTCTCAAATAAGAAATATGTATTTTCATTATCAATTTGAAATGCTCATTAGAACTCTTGGATACAATCCGCAAGATTTCTTGTATTTTCCTTTCATAAATGCAAATGCTACAAATACTTAAAGACACATCAATAATTTTGTGTAAATTTCATTTGTATCACTTAAATCATGATGTAACTTAAGTTAAATTATTTTCAAAATAATGCTACATATTTCAAACGGCTAAATCTCTTCCTATTAAGAATGCATGTTCATTAACATTATTTCTATCACAGCTTCCTCCAATCTCATTTTAAGAATGTAGCTAATTGATTTCGATTTAAATCATTTTAAATCATTTTACTGGGAACTGAAAGACAAGGTAAATGTCTTGAATATGCAAAGATAATATATCAATTCTTAAAATATATCTTTTTCAAATAACAAGTACTATATAATCTTTCAATGTTAATTTAGTATGTATAATAAATAACAGTAAGAGTCGCATGTTCTCTAAATTCATAGACTTGCGAACCTAATGACTAAAACATTATTAAATGTTTACTTGATCACTTTACTGATCAGACACTTAAAAGGATTACAAATTATATAATCTGAGAAATTTACGCGAGTGATAAGTTTAAGCAATTTGATGAGGTGAAGTAATTTAGAGAATGTACGTCTGTTAAGTCTTAAAAAAAAAAAGAGGGTGTTGATTGTCACTAAAACCCTCAATGAGAATAGAGAAATATTAAATATAATTCTATATTAGATAGAATTTATCAACCAATTTTACTTTTAATATTTACAGACACGAAAATAGTATCAATTGATTTTTTTGAATGCCATTCAAGTAATAGATAGAAAGACTCTGAATGAGGGGAATCTGACAAAATGATGGGACTTCACGCAGTGTACTAGGTCAACCATAATACTCTTTTTTATTGTCAATACCATTATCATGTTGTCTAGGTTAATTAGGGTTAATAACAACATGTCCACACTGATCATGATTTCTAACACAAAACTTAGTTTCCTCCGGCTTAGTGCATTCTTAAGCCCCATCCATCATTAGGGACTGTCACCTAAGAACCGTACAAACTGTATGCTTTGCCACTCGGAGAAGCACGCACCTAGCCAGGATTCCGTATTTTCCCCCCCGACTCCCGCACCCCGAAGCAGAAATGTAAAACCCATATCGAGAGTAATCATGGGTCAAATCGATAGGGATCAGAATCAGTGAGAGGATGAGAGCGCAGTATAAAATAGAAGGGAGATACACGCATGATGTTGGGGGAAGGGAAAAGGTGAAGGGAACAATTTGAGAAGAGTGTGGGGAGGAGAACCCTATTCCCCGATTAATACCGTCTAACTCCACCAAACCTCCCTTGTCTGACTGTCACCCATCCCCCGGCACAAACCATGTGACGCATGCTCCCTCCCACTCTCATACTTCCGACACGAAAGCCGACAATCACCTCACAACCCCAACCAGACCCAACCTCCCCCAACCCATCTAACCATTCGCTATCCACTAACCCTCTCTACCGGCCCTCCCCCGAACTCATATGACTAAGCTTCACTAGCCCTACCCCACCTCCACAAGTAATTCCTCTCCCACCCACCACATCTCGGCTACAACAGAATAATCGTTTCAGCCTGCGCGAACACCCATAACCAAAAACCCCGAAACACTCTCATTACCCGATACGAACCCCCACTCCCCTCCGCCACGAGGCCCTCTACAATCCTTGACCTTCCTTTCCCTTATAAACGGGGACGCAACCGATTCATTGCTTACTATATCAAATGAAACACAAGTTCCCAATTACCTGAAAGCTTCTAAGCTACCACCGGACACGCCAACCCAATGCCACCACACCCCCCTGCGCACCCCCTTCCAACCCATTTAGTGTACTACCAAGTCAGCACTTAACTTGAATCAAGCCACATACAACTCCCTACAACATTTTGCCAAGCTCCCACCCCACAATCCCTAAGGTAGAGTAGGATCCGAAGTACACGACTATCCCCGCGACCTCACAGCGGCGTTTTACCACTACTAACACAATTCCCCAGCCCGCTCCATCTATATCACCACATCCACACCATTTCCGTCTCAACTCCACCACCCGCACCTTCTTCCACTGCAAAGCCTCGTTCCCCTGCATATTATATCTCCCCGGACTCACCCACCACAAAACGCGTCACCAGCAACACATACCTACACCTCACCAACTGATAATGCCAATTAAATCTACCACCACGGTACGCCCAACCGTCACTGATTCGCCTCATCTCTGCGAATCACAATCCAACGTAAACCATAGTCTTACTCCTACCCGCCCATATCTCGCCTACCATCTCTGACTAACCTACTACCCATTAACAACTACATTAATAACGGCCCATGCAGCATATCCGAAATAAGCTTTACCCCCAATATATCACTGCGCACCATTCCGCAATCTCACCATGCGCGACACTGCAACCCCACCCCCATCACCTACTCCCGCACACCATCTTTCCAACCCGTACCCCACCGCTTCCATAAAACAGAACACCCAACACATACCCATTCCCCGCCAAAACACCACACCCCCGACCCCACCAAAGCTTCGCAAGCTAGCCATATTTACATCCAAGCCCGCCCGCTTTTTCTTCCACCCATCCGGCGTTCCGCCACGCCTACCCGTTTTTAAGAATTGCATATCCACAACCCCCATCCACGCCCATCACATTCACAAACCAGAGCCTCTCCAATATACTTATTTCCCCCTTCCTCCAACAGCATGACATCCCCCGACAAATATCGACACATACCTCACAACCGTATATGATCACACCCCTTACATTACTACCAGACAGATACCATCCGACACCGCAGAGACTGACCTCTTCTGCCCGCTTAGGCCATCAAAATCAGCGCATCACCGCTTTAAGAAACACCCGCCCATCTTCTCTCCCACTAAACTTTTTGCTCAAGTCTCACAATCTAACCACCCCAACACACCCTAACACCAGTGTTCGCGGTATCACTACGACCTACCAAATAACACCCTCGGCCTGTGATATCCAGCACACTCTACCCTAACCAGACACATACAGACTAAGTTTCTGTCATCCGGACCGTCCGCCCAACCCACCCATGCCGCCCATTGTATCCCACCTCCCGCCCTCTTAACTTCCAACCGCGGTCCTCCAGATAACATCTTAACCACACCTCCGGTTCAACGACTACCCCCCCAACCGTTCCTCCCCCGCCCTCCTACACTACCGCCTCTACCTTGTTATACAACCACCTGCCAGATCCTTAACACAGAAACTATTTAATGACTTCCCCAGATCCACCAAAAACACTCTCAGAACTACTCCCTAAGCCCAAACCCTGCGCTCAACACACTAGATCCCCATCTCTTACACCCCTGCTGTCCACGTCTTACTCCCCGATATCAACGATCTAACGCAAAGCCTCCACTCTCCATCCTCCACCCTAACCGACAAACCCCCAGACTACTTCCTCTATTCTACCTCATCTATGAACTCCCTTACCTCTTACCTCTGCAAGCAAACTCAAAACCCTCAATCTTCCTCTTCTTCACCACCAGCCTCCGCTTCCTTTTCCACAACCGCTTCCCGCTCCCGGCCCCCCTCCTCATCAATTCCCTCTCCCCCTCTTAACTTCACCCACCTCCTCTCTTTAGAACAGTCTCTCGTACCTCACACCAACCATTATGCAAATCCAACAACATGCATTACACTTATCTCCAATCAAACTTCCCACTCACAGACCTCTTTACATCTCCACCCTCCCCCCCTCAACTACACCCTTTCTTTGTTCGAGGATCGTAACTGTAACTTTACGCCCCACTCCTGCCTCTCTCATATCCTGCCCTACCAAAACCACCTCTCAAACACTATCCTCCCCACCCCTGCTATTTATACGCCCACACCCACTACTCTCGACATCCCACTTCACAGTATTTATACTTTACACCCCAAGCCCACCCATCTCCTCGACCGCTTCCCCACGTCTCTACCCGCACTCCCACCCCCACACATCCCATGCACCCCCCTCACAAGGGTCCCAAACAAACACCGCGTAACGTCCCAACCGTCACACCATCTTTGGTCATCTATCCAAAACCGTCTCCTATTCACGAAGCTACCACTTCCTACCAGACAATAACTCAACCACACCCTCCTTCATCTCTCCACAACGTCCACGGCCCACTACTCCACGTGTCCAACAACCAACCCACTCTCATCTCCTACTATTCTGTGACCCTCTAACATCCCCTACATCTATCCCTATCCCCCATTTCCTGATCCTCTACAGATTCTACCTCCACTGTCCCTCATACGATACGCCTTACGCCCGCTCCGGCAAAATCGCCCACGTTCCATCAGCTTTCCTCTGACACGAATCAAAATTTACTAGCATCGCGCCCGCACGTCCAGACCGCTTTTTGATGGGATTAGGTCTCTACGACCCCAACGACGCTGGCTAGCACGGAACACATGTTTCTCAACCACTATGGAACTTAGATGCAAAAAGCAACAGGGGGGGGTGAGTGAAACGAAAATGGATAAGCGATGCCGAACTTAGGCTACAATAACTTCTAGGATAGTGAAGAAAGACGTTTTCATATGAGATATCACTGGAAAAGGAATGGGTGAAAGCGGGTGTCAGGTGATAGGAGGTGAGAGGGGGTAATGATAAGGTAGACTAAGGTGTCCGTAAGTATCAAGTAAGAGGGGAGAAGTGTAGAGGGAGGGGGGGCGCCATAATATTAACCACCGGCAGGAAAGCATGTATTCTAGGCATATATCTACTTTATTTCCCAAGCTTGAACGCCATAACATGATGTTAATGACTATAAATATATCCCACTTAAAGCAAAGTAGTTATATGCTATAGTTAATATGATATTAGATATATACATCTATTAATTAAAACTAGACCTTTCACATTGATGGGGTAGTGAACTTTTCCCAAAGGTTGTGATCTTTAATAGAGTTGTGAACTTTCTTTATGGCGTATGACATTTCCGAAAATTTATGATTTATCTTTCTTTAGGGTTAGACTATATGAAAAGACACGATAAACATATTTTCATACTAACCTTTGTTGTCTATAAATAGAGGGGGTTTCTCACACTTTTAAACTACAAATTTCGTTATTTTTCTATTCTTCTAGTTATAACAAGGTAAATTGTTCGAGTTGTTCGATTATGCAATTACAATATTGTTTTATGGGTAAATTATATAGATCAATAAAAATTGATGCAAGAAGGAGAATGAAATAACATTATTTTAAATGAGAAGATCATCGTGATAATTAATTTGCACTCATTTTCATATCCATACAATATATTTTGCAACAAATCTTACTTGACAAGAAGTTCAGTGAATTTCGGCGGCACAAACTAGAACTTCTTGTTGAGAATCTGAAAAGTCTCAAACTAATGGGGAAAAGGTATTTGATAAAAAACATGTTTAAATAATCCAAAGTACATTTAATAAGGACTCTTTCGCTTTCAATTTATTTTTGTACTTTTAATTAAGATAATATTTAATGGATAAAATAGATATATCAATAAAAATTGATGAGAAAAGGAGAATGAAATAACTCAACTTCAAACGAAAAGAGTATTGTATAATTAATATGCATTCATTTTCATATCTATTAAATATACTTTTGCAGCAACTGTTACTTTACAAGAAGTTTAATGATTTTCGGTTGCTTAAACAACAACTTCGTGTTCAAAATCTGAAAAATCTCAAACTAATGGAGAGAAGGTATTTGATTAAAAATTTGTATGAAGAATCCAAATTACATTCAATAGTTACTCTTTCGTGTTTAATTTATTTGTTGCACTTTTTTTTTATTCAGTTAATGTATAGTGTTCTTTTTTTTTTTTTTTGTGGGGGGGGGGGGGGAGGGGTTGGTGGTGGTGGTGAGAATGCATCTTTAAGATCACAAAGATAAAAGACATTTTATATATTCTACATACGATCCTTAAATTAAGTCTTCTTAATTCTGTAAAAAAAAATCATATCAAATTAAAATTCGACCAATCTATATCCATTTTTTGTCATCTATATTTATTACCTTAAAAGAATAAACAAATAACATAAACATTAAATTATTATAATACCCCCAACTTAAAACATCAAATGTAGTATATCTTCTATATTATATAATATTTATTTAAGTGTATTATATTACTTAAGTGTATTATATTATTTTATATTATAGACATAAAACTTTTCACATTGAAGAGTTGTAACATTTTCAAAGAGTCAACACTTTTCTGATGAGTTGTGACCTTTTTAAAGGGTTGTGACTTTTCTATAGGGTTGCGCTTTTTTGAAAGTGTTGTGACTTTTTCGAAGGGTTGTAACTCCAATGAGTTGTGACTTCTTCAAAGGGTTTCGCATTTTCCTAAGAGTTATGACTTTTTCAATCAGTTTTGACCTTTCTAAAGTATTGTGACTTTTCTATAGTGTTGTGACTTCTATTTTATAAGGCACCACAAGTTGTTTTTCGTGCACTACCTTCTGTTGACTGTAAAAAGACGGATTTCATCAAATTTTTAAACTACACTTTAAAAATATATAATTTTTCTTTTTTTTTTTCTTCTTCTTCTTCTTACAACACTAACTTTAGTATATCTTCTATATTTCTATATTTCTGTAATAACAAACAATATATACATACTAATAATTCACGTTTTTAACTATAAATGGAGGGATTTTCTCATATTTATTAAATTCAGTTTTTTATGTTTTCTATTCTTCTCTTTTTACATTGTTAGGTATTATTTACCATCGTTGACAATCTCAAAGTTCTGTAAAATAAAAATATTCCATAATATGAATGTTATTTAAATTAACTTATACGCCCAACAAAAACAGAAAAATGTAATATATCTTCGATGTGTTAGGGCAATATTAGTGTATTATATTTATTATATCGAAAGATAAAAATCTAAAAAACAATAATAACAAAGTACTGTACTATGGGGAAGGGAGTCAATGTTTATCTAAGAGGAGAAACTAAGAGATTTCAAGTGTGACTAATTTTTTATTTAGCAATATTCATATTATTTTTTAAGAATAGTGTGATACATCATTTGATTTCACGTGCACGTGCGTCAAAACTAGTTTGTCAAAAAACAGGTAGGATAGGAAAATAGAAAAATATATTTAAGATTGTGGACCTCAATATATTTACAGGTCGATGACATTTCAATTTTTATTTGACCAAGATTTCGTATATATAAGACTCTTACTCCTCATCAAGCACAATAACATCCCACAATTTTCACCCAATAATTTTTGCGCACACTGAAGTGAACAAACAATCTAAAGGTATTTCCTAAATCTCTCACTGTCTTAGCTTTTTCCTACATTCTTTATGTTTGTTTTTTGATTAATTCTTTACTCATGTCGCATCTTGATTACAAAAGTTATTGTGGGTGTTAAAATTTTTTAATGTACACATCATGTGGAATTCCTTTCTAGCTATTTGATTTTTTCTCAAATACATCTGAATTAAAGATTTTTCTAAATATTTCAATTACTAGTAATTAAATGTGGTATGATAAAATGTGTGTTTTCTTGTTATTAATGTTTAACTCTTTGACAATGTTGGTTTTGATTTATTGAATTTTCATTTTGTTTATATAACAATTTAATTTGCGCATAATTTAATAGCTATATGAATTCTCAATGTACATATCACTCCATTTAAGTTATCGTAAAGTAGTATTGAAAATTGAATTGCGTTAGAGCAGAAATGGTTACCAGACGGACCATACAGTTCATCTTTATTGTATTGTCTTGCTCTCAAACATACAACAAGCCTATAGCTTTTCAACCCTTTTGCTCCGTACATTCAAAGTTCCTCCTCAGGGAATTTTTCTGCAAATCAATGTTACTTCCTAAGTTTTTGTATGATTTTGCTTTGTTCAGTATTAATTATTTTATGGAAATGTGATACTTCTATCAGCTATCCAGCAAGAACATATATTATGTCGTTTACTACAACCAACTATTCCAAGTTACATATTTCTAATTTCTGAAATTTTAGGCATCACGGAACTCATGAGACGTATTTGTACACTCTTCTAGGTTTCATCTATTGCATGGCTGGACATTTTATTCTTATGGTCTGATACAAAAAGACAATAACCATCATCAATTTGATGGCAGAAATTTAATTATTCTTAATGGATCTAGAGAAGTAATAACCTTTCTTGTTTCTACAAGAGTTTAGGAGATTGAAGATTTGTGGAGTTTCAGGGAAAAAAAGATTGAAGTTGTTGCTATGGAAAATGGAGATTCTCCTATAAGGAGGTGGGAGGACCTTGATATTAATAATATCTTGCTGACATATAATCTTGTCCTTTCACCTTTTCCAGTTGATATATGCAATTCGTCAAGTTTGTCGTGTATGGCGATTGGCTTGTTGTGATCCACTTCTCTGGAAAATGCTGGACTTGTCTGTATTCCAATCGCATTTCATCAGACTCCCATTAAGCCGTACGTATATGTCGACAGTCCATCTGGAGAAAATTGAACCGAGTCCTTAATATATGCTTGAACCTCAGTCGTGCAAACATACAAACATTGATCTTCCATCCCAATTTGTATGTTAATGACAATCAGCTAATGTATGTTGCCGAGAGATATTCCCCCAATAAATTTTCATATTTCTATGATATTGTAATTATAACTTAAATCAAGAAACCATACAACAAGAGACTTTTAGAGAGATCAGATCCCAAGGAGTTTCCGTTATTCTTAGAGAATCAAAAATTACTATGACAAAGGAATAAGATAGTCAATTATATCTCCTTTTTTTCAGGTGCCCACAACTTAAACACCTTGTTATTCTTTCTTGGAACAAAATAAAAAGCGAACAATGTGCAGAGCTATTTATATATGGGAAGATCTTGAATCGCTAACAATACTAAGAATAAATAATCCTGCACGTGTCATCGAGGAAATTGGAAGGAGTGTCCAAAAATTTTCCATACTCAAAGTTGTGGGGCCCTGTGATATGCTCTTTGCATCTGCGCTGGCTTAATTTCTTCCGAACATGGAAGTATTGAGTGTGAGCTGCATGGTGTTATCTAAACCTACTTTGTATCTAATCTTGGAGGAGTTAAAATTTTTGAAAGTGCTCAACATATCTCATTGCTTAATTACTGAAGACCCTCCACTCGAGCCGATGAGAATTCTGACCGAACTTGATGAATAAAATCTTGAAAAAGCATCTAGGTTAGATCAATTCCTAACCTCATGAGTGACTCATTTATCATGTGTCAGCACACTCTAAATGATCAAGGGTTTACGAGGTGGTATAAGTATAGAAGAAGACCTCTGGAAAGTGGATGACGTGAAATCTCTTGTAGTTTGAAAACTTTAAGAATATATTGCATCCTGTGCTAAAGGCGTGGAGTAAACGTGTAAACTTGTTATGGTTTCATGTTCTTTGTGTTTCTGAACTTGTGCTTTTCGTTTCTATGTTTTCATAGTACATAGTGGATTCTTCATCCAATTTCATATGTATTCCAAGTATAGTAAGATTATACCATGTTTTGCTAAGCTTTTGGGATGCTAAGCATGTTTTCTCATTGAAAAGGTGAGATATTTGGTTTAACTTTGGAATAAAATAAGTGTTTTTGAAATGAGCAAAAGTTGTTTCCAAAATGGAGAAAAGTAGATTTTCTTCCAAAGTACTTATTTGGAAATAATTTTGAGAATCTATACTTATACTTGCTAAGAAATAGTTTTTTTGAAAATTGGTTGATCTTTAAGTTACCTTAAAAAGGCTTATACAATTAATTTATCGAACATTGTTTTTTACTTACAAGTATTTTAATTTTTTTGAAAGAAAAAAAGAAACACTTGAAAAAACATTTATCTTATTAAGTTGATTTTTAGAAACTCAACTAAAAATGTTATTATGCTTTAATGAAAGTCCTAAACTCCTTATAGACTTAAGGTGATGCAAACTACAAACAATTGAGAAACTTTAATTCGTAATAAGGTAAAAATTGAACATGAGTTGAAGTGCACTATTTTATTTTATTTTTACTTGGAGTTGTGTATCAATTAGTATCATTAGTAAATATATCATCATATTTATATTTTGTGAAAATTTCATTACTCCTTCAATATTTTTGCAAAAATTATGTTAATAAAAAATGATGAATTTCTTTTTTCTTTTACAAATAAGACTTATGGGTCAATTTTTATGTCGAAGAATGTGAAATCATGAAATAAAATCATCAAAAATATGGCTAATTTGATATTTCATGAAATGATTCTAAAATCATGAAATAAACTTGCACTTTAATAGTAATTTGATTTCATGTAAATAAAATCACAATGTAATTTTCATCATATTTTTATTACTGTCTATGTGAAGCTTTGAATTTTAATTTTTACATTTTTGTTGTGGAAAGTTCTAAGATTTATGTGAAAGTCGGGAAACTTTTGGTAGATAAATAAAAAAAAGAGAGTTAGTGATTGTAGAATATTTAATTCTCTGCTAATTAGTCATGCGTGGATATTTTATCACAGCTACCTCAATTTACAGTTTTTGACGTGTCCTAACTATCACCTAATAGATTTAATCTCTCTGTGATATGTACTGAGATAATTCCAATCGGAAGACAAAGAAGACAACTAAGAATATAAGCTATGAAAAGAAGAAGAAGACGACATAATTCTCATTGACTGCCTTACCTACGTGAACGGATGGTTATAACAACCCTAGGTACTGATGCAAAAACTAAAAATACAAGGACTAATATGAAAAGACGATAAAAAAGATAAATGGTCAATATATTTAACGGTGAAGTTGTTAACTATATTAACCAACTTGCTGGCCCATATCATATCATGGAAGAGAAAATGATGGCAATCCGATCATCAATGTATGAATATCCTCCCACGTGGCTTGATCAACAAGAAGATTCTACCATTGAATCAACAACTATACAACTGCTTTATTACCTTGTTGCACCATACGTCTATCAAGGACCATACAATGGTCAAGGCAATAAGGACTAGAGAAGTCAAGGACAAGAGGGTGGCTCACAGTAGTTGGTACCTTTTAGCAAGGTTTGAGCAGTGAAACATGAAAAGTGGGATCCAGTAGAAGTTGGGAGGGAAAAGAAAGTGACTAGGTGTAAACATGAATTGTATTGGATCAAATTATACAAAATTTAAATTAAATCCATGTTCATTTTGGCTAAATAATTAATGTAGGATTTACAAATAAATTAAGTCCATATTATAAAATTCAAATCTAAGGTTCATTTCACCTTGAAGTCCAAACACATGTCACTTGTCACAGTCCCTGACCAACAAGGTGACGCCACGTATTCAAATGAGGTGGTAGTCTCATTCAAATGCAAGAACGAGTCACAATGCACCAAGTGTCAAAATGACATCCGTTGGGGAATCACAAGAAACCCTTTCCCACTCCCTACAACAATAAATAGGGTATAGACATGAAATTTAAAGGCATCAATAAAACTCTTCAACAAGCATTCAACAAATTGGAGAAAGCTGCAAAATGAACATTAGTAGCTCTTCAAAGGAGTGATCAATAGAGTTCTTTCCGGAGATCAACTTACTGAGATGAAGTGCTTTGCGATGTCCAAAAAATCGACAACATCTCAAGGAGGTCTACATCATCGAACAATTTGGGAAATACTCTACTGAAGGCCCTCGAATCGTGGAAACTTAGGAGAGAGAACAAAGAAAACAACGGAATTGTACTTACAATGATTCATTAATGGTAGTTGATTTTACCGCGTACGATAATTTGTTGCGAACAAATTTGGCAAGCCCAGTGGGACTGATTCTTCTCTTCATCTCTTTCTCTTGCAAATCAGAAACTAAAAAGGCTACTGCTACAATGGCCTTCAGAAAGAGTTGTGATTTTTCTGACAAGGACTCTACTGATATCGTATCGCTGGTCTCAGTCATGTTGGTCTGAGAAGTCGGCGTAAGTTCAATAACAGTGAGCTAGATGGATCTGAATACTTCACTTTTTTGGAGGCTATTAAAGGCAACAACTCTCATATGATGGTCGTAAGTGCAACACCTAGGCGCAATTGCGTCTGTATTCTTCAGAGAATCTTCTCAAATTGGCTCCAACTTTGGTGATTCCGAAAATTTAATGGATTCTCAAAATTCAATGAATATCAATGCTTTGATGGCTGACTCAACTAACATGGACGAGAAGTGTGCGCTGATAAAGTAAACCATTGAGGCGTTGAAGAAATCGGTTGATGACAAAAATTATCATATTGCTCAACTTATGAACAAGTTGTACGCCTTTACACATGGAGACTCAAGTCATGTTCCCACTTTTCCATATGGTTTTCATCAACGAAACAAGGACGTTGAAAAATCTCTAGCGAAGTCAAAAATTCAAAATGAGAAACAATCTTTTTCAGTTGCTGCATTATTTGTCCAACAGTTGAAAGACATGATAACGAACACTATTAGGGCTCAATATGGCGGAACACCACAAAGTTCATTGTATTACTCCAAGCCATATATTAGACAAATTTATTGTCTATCAATGCCTATAAACTATCAACCACCAAAGCTACGACAATTTGATGGCAAGGGGAACTCAAGAAAACATATTGCCCACTTTGTTGAAAGTTGTAGCAATGCTGGAACACATAGTGACCTTTTGGTAAAAGAGTTTGTTGGTTGCCTGAAAGTGAATTCATTCGACTGGTATATAGACCTATAACTCGAGTCCATTGATAGTTGGGAGCAACTCGAGAAGGAATTTATGAATCGTTTCAACAATACTCGCTGAACCATAAGCATGATAGAGTTGACCGGCACTAAGAAAAGAAAGGATGAGGTAGTTGTGGATTACATCAATCGATGGAGATCATTGAGTTTGGACAACAAAGATTGTCTTTCTGAAATATCTACTGAGGAAATTTGCATTCAAGGTATGCATTGGGGACTTGTATATATACTACTAGGAATCAAACCACAAAATTATGAGGAACTTGCTACATGAGCACATGGCATGGAGTTGAGCCTCACAAGTCATGGAAAGTCATATCCTTTTGATGATCTGACAAAGGAAAAGAAGGAGTTGAAGAAAGGTATGACCTCAAAGATCAAGACTTAAGGAATCTATGGCGGTGAAAACAATTTTTGTAAAGGTCACCACCAATAGTAAACTAAAAGAGGAGGAAGCCCTAAGTCAATATCCAAGAGAGGAGAGGAGACGTCCAACGTTTAAGGAATTAGAGGCAAAGGTCTACCCATTTCCAAATGTAGATGTATCTATGATTCTTGAGGAATTACTAGCTAATAAATTTATTGATCTTCCTGAATCAAAGAGGCCCGAAGAGATCAATAAGGTTGGTGATCCTAGATATTGCAAGTTCCATTGCGTCCTTGGACACCCGACAAGTAAATGCTTTATCTTGATTCAAAAAATCATGATGTTGGTAAGTGAAGGAAAAATCATCATTGACCAAGGTTAAACAGCAAGGCAAATCATGCTAGAGTAACACCAAATCAAAAGAAGTGCTCACGATCGTCTTTATGCCAAATACCACCTTCTTGCGATTCAGAGGTTTAGCGCCTATCCAAGTTGATTTTCCAAGAAAAACTCTTGAAGGCTCATTAGAGATATACAACCACAAAGAGAATGAAGTTGATAGTTGGACTTTGGTTTCTTATAAGAAGTGGAAACATCAAGCAGTACTTAGGATACGACTTCCTAAGACAAGGTCAACAAGGCGTGATGGAATCAACTACAATCATCAAAAACCTTCTAGCCTTGTACTAACCGAAAGATTAATGTTTCTTTATCGCAGAAGGTTCGAAGGCCTATTATATTGGATGAATTGTTGTTAGGGTCTAAGCTACATAACTAACCTTGTTTGTTATAGGGTTTATTCAAGAAAAAATCCTCATACTAATCTAAGGTGGTTTGACAGTCAATATCATGCAGAAAGTCATTCTGAAAAAAAAATGGGATGTCTATTGATGAATTGCCCAAAAGTAACCTAATGATACAAGGTTTCAGTCAGGGAGAACAACGTCCATATGGAAGATTCGTTTAGAATTGTCCATTGGAGACGTCAAATCAAGCACTTTGATTCATGTCATAGATGCCAAAACATCATATGACTTATTGCTCGGACGTCCTTTGGTTCATGAAAATGGAGTGGTGCCATCTACTTTGAATCAATGCATGAAGTATATGAAAGATGGTGAAGTTGTCAAAAAGATTCAAACATCAATCCTTTCACTGAGACGAGTCATATTTTGCAGATGCAAAATTCTATTTAGATTTTGGAAAAAGAAAATATGGAGGAACATGTAGAAATCGACTCAATTGATCTCGAAGATAGTAAAGTTCAATGGGCCACTATCAAAATGTCTAAGAAGACACAAGAAGAGTTTTCCATTAAACTTTCAACAGCTAAAGGAGACTTGTAAACTAATATGAATGACGAACAACCAATTTTTTGATGTATTCCACACGAACGTTGAAAAATGGGCAAGCACTGCAAGATGAATGCACTTAACAAGTCCAGCCACCGAGGAAGGAACTTAGTCACATAACATTCCAAGATTAAAAGGAGAAAATGACTATCCAGTTGCACAATTCCCGTGTATCGCTTTGGAGACCTCCAAAATAAATATCCAAGTTGGTAAGATAAAAGTAAACTTTGATTAAAAAAAAAAGGTCTTCACATTGTTTGAATAATCAGACTAAGATTTCTCAAATCCAGCAAAGTTAGGAGAACTCAAGGATGAAGTCACTGGTGAAATTATACACGGGCTTACAAAGTCTCAAATGCAGTTGAGAAATCAAGGATATCATGTCTCCACTCCTAAGTTTGGGTTAGGATTCAGCTTGTTGGATCCTCTTCGAATTTCATCTAAGAAGGGGAAAGAAATAACTTCATCCCACTACACCTCTATAGAAAATAAAAGGAATCTAAGAATGGTAAAACACCACGATATACTTAGGTGTTTGAACGCATTGGAATACTGACACCTCGTGTTTCTGCATTTCAAAGATTGGGCTGCAAGGATAAAAGAGGATCGTCTAAATAAGTGGACGAATATGAAAACACCTCCAATACTTCTATATTTCATCGCTTGGGAACCAAATTTTTTGGAGCATGAAAATCAAGATTCTTGTGATGTGATTCATAGTGTTTTCCCATCACGTATGAAGAGAAAGGTTTTATTGTCAATCACCACTGATGGTTAATTTAAGGTGAAAAGAAGCACAATTGTTGTCACCAACCAATTTCATGAATAAATCAAGAAGGAGGAAGATAAAGCCATCACAGTCTTCTTGGGAAGTGAGGTGGAAGATTCAAACTTGCCACAATCATCCTATCACATAAAAGTGGAAGAAGGTCCATATGTTGATGATACAAATGATGATGTCCAATAGGATCTCCCTCAACTGGTGGATGGCATATAATCAACCGTAGACGACCTCAAGGAAATAAATCTAGTCACTCTGGAAGATCCACATCCAATCTTCATTAGTGCAGTTCTTACACCAGAAGAAGAGAGAAAATACTTCAAGTTATTGGTTGAGTTCAAGGATGTTTTTTCTTGGTTGTACAAATAAAATGTCAGACCTTAGTCCTAGGATAGCTATTCATCATTTGGGGATCAAAAAGGGAACACATCCTATAAAGCAGTCACAACAAGTGTTTCATCTGGAGTTGGTCACACAAATTGAAGCGGAGATGAACAAGATCATTGAATCTGGATTTATTCGAGAATTCAAGTGTGGATCTCGAATCGTGTACCTATTAAGAAGAAGAATGGTCAAATACGTGTCTGCGTTGATTTTCGAGATTTCAACAAGGCATGTCCAAAAGTTTATTTCACTCTGCCAAATATTGAGCTCATGGTTGATGCTGCAACTGGGCATGAAGCTAATTAATTTATGGATGGATCCTCTGGATATAATAAAATAGTAATGTCTCCAAAAGATGAAGAATACACTACCTTTCGAACTCCAAATGGAATTTATTGTTACAAAGTGATGTCCTTCGGTCTAAAGAATGTTTGTGCCAGTCATATCTGGGGAGTACCCCTAGAAGTAAGTTGGTACTTGAACTCTTCAAGGTCTTATACAAACCCATAGTTATTATTCATCGCATTGACTTACTAAATTTAGCGGCAAATTTAAAACTTTCATAGCACATCATATGCTGGAACTTTACCGCATATATATAAAACATAAGTCATAATACATACTTAGACCTTAAGTCTCTTTGTCATGTTAGACTCAATCAACATTAGAGTACATTAGGGACACGACCCTTAAGACATAATACATAACTATATAATATTTAATTAACTTTGTAGTAACTAAACATTAGGACATCCTTGGACTTAAGGATTCCTTTCCTTGAGCTTGGGAATCACATATCAAGTTCCTCAATAATATATACATGCTTTAAGCATCCATAACCTACACTTTGTGTCAAAAGTAGATAAGAATGGTATTAGTACAAGAATGCACTATGTATGACAACCATGCAAAAACATGCATTTGAAATGGACATTTTCTTGAAATCATACTTCATGCCATTTTGAGAAAATATTCATAAAACCTTTATCCAATAGCATTTTTATCATTCACATACTTCATATAAACATATCCAATGTCCAAACATCTCATAAGATCACGTATAGAATTTAAAACATTTTCAAGTCACAATTTAGTGAGCTACTTCCTACTTTACAGTGAACATTCCTTTCTTTTATTCATTAGCCTCCCAAGTAACCCTCTAGTGATACTTGGTTCAAAGAATCGCCTTAAGGACACAAGGAAACCATACATACAATCTACACAAGGCAACACATACCATAATAGAAGTATAGTACAACATAGACTTATTTAAGCCAACACCATAAGTCTATTACAGTAAGCTGCATTCAACTTGCACGTGTACCAACTTCACTTTACATCAATGCATAATAAGACCTTACTCATAATCCTACTCTAATCCTACTAGTGAAATGTATTTGTGAAGTCTCATAACCTCACACACACTTAGTAAACCTATCATAAGACCACAAGCCTTACCTTCCAATTCATACATCAACAAGTAAGTGAAGACAACTTCATTCATGTAAATACAAGTCCTTCATCATATAGTAAATAAGATCAACATCATGCATATAGACTCATACCATGCACATCTTCATAAAAAGTAGACTAATACTACAAAGTCATGCAGAAAAAACATATACACAGTGACATGCATTAGAATACCTTCCTAAGACTTCCTAAGGGGATACTTGTGCAATGTCTAGATGGGTTCATTACTTCGACCTATCCTAAGTAACCTCCCTTAAGTCATCCTAGTTAGGGTCCTAGTCATTTACTTCCATTTTTTATTTTACTTTAAGGAAACTATAGCCTTAACCGACATAGACCATGTGATGCTAAACATGGATTCCGGTGTCATGAAACCGCACACCGAAAGAAGGTGATCTACTGGTCAAAGTAGAACCAAATATGACATAGCTTTCTAGGTGGATCCACTAGCTAGTGTCCTATGATGTCAACATAGTTATGGAACTTGGAGGTACATGTGAAAACCCTCTTCATACATAATTGTGGCATTATAGTTATTCACTTATGGAAACCCTTTTTATACCTATTGAGTCATTGTGGTTATCCACCTCATGAGATTTATGGTAAACCTTCCTTCCCACATTAGGAAGGAACACACACTCATACTCAAGTTTACTCGTTGTTAAGCTAAGTTTCCTTTATTGAAAAAGTCTTTATTATCATTTTTGTTTTATAAAACATAGGTTTAGGAGAGTCATCCCCTCATATGCGTAACACATGGACATACATCATTCATTCATGCATAAATGTACAAGTGTAAATATAAGAATCATGCTTTCATGTAAACACAATTAGATACTAGGTATAATCATACTTCATCATACCACATACTTCACATTATACCATATAAGACATGTTCATAACAAACCTTTATGGACTCAATCTTAGGATGCATAATAGTAGACATTAGTGAATATGAGATTTACGCTTCATTTAGACACCATGACCTATACTACTTGTAAGTGAGGGTGTGTGTACCTTGGTCAATATGATCACATAATGTCTATCAACAACATATTGAGGAAGTCACCCGCTTAAGACCACAATACTCTTCCACGCATATACCATACAACACACAATAGCATAGGAGGCAAGACAATCTTCAGATTACACTTTAAAACTCTTAACAATTGCTATTAACTCATTCACATTGGGGTACATGGGTAGGGGTCATCAATCCTTAACACTTCATTAATGGAATCACCTACACATGATCCTAAAATAACCACTTACATGCACATAACAATAGTAACATAACCTATATTCATAAATAAAGTAGAAGACTAGGCACAAGTTACATAAGGTGATCATTATAACCACTCATCCATATATTCATTAATTCGACTTCAAGGACATGGTCAACACATATATAATGACAATAAAGTAAACACCGCCACCATAAGTTGACCATACCACAAAATGTTATACAAGGCTTCATCAAATGAATAATGTAGAAAAGTAGAGAAGAAGAGTCATTCTTAACTCTTCACACTATCCTTTGATCAACATTGATCAATAAATCCTTTCCATCGTCAATATGTATGTTTGGAAGTAGATAAATATACAATTAATCATGAAGAAACCATGTACAGAGTTTCTACAAAATCATGCAACCATCCACTATATCACATATATGGTAGAAAGTAGAGAGTTATAGATCATCAAGTAACTTCCATAGGTTAGTTAATCAATAATCTTCTATCATTAATATTACTTTAAGGTAGTAGCTAAAGAAATCATAGCATAAATGAGATCCTACAACAATTTCCAATAAGCCCGAGATCACTGTGAACATGCTTCATATTAGGAATTCGTGGAAGAGGAACTTGCTTTGGTTAATCCTATTCGAACTATCATACCTTGATACATATCACATAATTCATCATCAATACACATTCTATACAGTAGACCTAAGCATATTAACATACTCAAAATGCACTTTTATACAATTAAGGACCAATGTTACAATGATCACAATTTACTACTGAATTGCTTAGGAGAAACTAGATCAATTCATGCCTATTCTTCTTTACTTTGATCATACGAGATTCCCCTCGATAATTCGTTCATGATATTTACCTGAAACTGTAGCTATAATCATCATCACTTATTTGAATTCAACATTAAATCATAAAAAAGGCAATGTTACATTGAATTATGGAAATCAAAACTAAGTATGTTTAACTCTTCATGCATTGATACACATGGATCCTTCATCATCAATTCATCATTCTTCACGTAATAACCTTAGATTAGACATTAAACTTAAGAGAACCATTGACCATTAACAACCATTATCACAAAGCCCATGCATGATACATCGATTTAGGGAAGGACATGGTTTCATCATGAAATTGATCTAAATTCACATCAAACCAATAAATAACATCATTCATCATGATTTAACCATTTAATTTTTTTTTAGAAAGACCATGGCCTTATATGCAGAACGAAGAGATTTGATCATAAAACCTTCTTTGAAAACTTGAGATTAACTCTTCAAGTAAAAGGTTACTTGGAGATGAAGGATTACCATACCTTTGTATAGTTGAAAACCTCTAAATTTGGTGAAGAATCCAGGATAATCCAATATACAAGCTTTTCTTGAGCTTCAACAACAATTGAGGTTTCTAGAGAAAATTGGTTTTGGAGGGAAGGTTCAATTTCGTGAGAAGGGATTGGAAATGAGTTGTTCACGTGTTTTATCCCTTAAATACACCCAAAAAGGTAAAGTTTTAAATTAGAGTCTGTTTAGTACAAGTTGTATTTCACATTCCCCCTTTTAAGTAAAACAGTCTCATGGCAGTGATTGCAGGCCGCAAACGACGAATCACCGTCGACTGGTCGTTGGTCAATCAACTGGACGTCGTTTGGTTCAGTCAATTAGACCTTGGTCTGTTTTGGGGTTAAGACTTGCCAAGATAAGTTTAAATCGATGAGACTTCACCTACGGTCCATTGGTCAACCAATAGTCCGTCGTTTGGTTGAGTCGATTGACACTGCCAAGGCTGTGTCTCGATCAGTCTTGGGTCCTTCTTGTGGGCCCTATTTACGGGGCCCTTTAGAATTCATACCCGAACGTTTCCAATGTAAATACAACCCTTTACAAGTTGCGTACCTCCCAAAATAATTTCACCCAAAATAAATACTCGCAACACGTCCAAACATGCAAGGCCCCATTAAGACACATACATGCATGTCTTAAGTCTATCTTTCAAACGTCTTGGACGTTCTTGGACGTTTAACCTCCAAACTTCATGAAACTTCATATAATACCATTAAACATATTTATAACACATTTTAAGACTTCATAAGCTCATTTCAAACAATTATAAACACGTATAGAAATATGAGGCACATAGGTGACTAGTTGTCGAACGTCTTGGTAGTCCCTTGGCGTTTAACTTCCAAATCACCTAAAACATTACAAACTACCTCTAAATTATATTATAAGTAATTTATAACATTAATAAAAAATCATTTTAGGCTATAGACACCTTAACTCATTATGGGGTCTTACAGTGTCACCTATCAACGTCCACTGCAATACATATTTTGAGAGATCCTTCATAAAAGGGTTGAATTTTATATGGATGACTTAGTGGTAAAGACGAAGAAAAGGGAAAACCATCTTGAAGACCTTTGAATCATTTTTCAAAGGTTAAGAAAGTTTGACTTGAAGATGAACCCACTCAAATGCTCCTTTGGGGTCACCTCAGGAAAGTTTCTTGGCTTCATTATGACTCACCATGGAATTGAAGTTGATCCCACAAAGATTGATATTATTGAATAAATTCTCTGAGCCAAATAACTTGAGAGACATCCGCAGTCTCCAAGGAAATTTGGCATTCTTCCGGAGGTTTATTTCTAACCTGGCTGGACGATGTCAACACTTCAACTATTTGATGAAGAAATATGCTCCTTTACACTAGGACAAATCATGTATAAATACCTTTGAAAGCATCAAAAGATACTTGAGAAATGCACCGGTATTAAGGGCACCAACTCCTGGAAAGCCATTGATACTATACATTGAGTGGCAAGAGGGATCACTTAGGGCACATCTTGCTCAAGAGAATGAAGATAAGAAGGAACAAGCCTTGTACTATCCAAGTCGGAACTTCATAAGACCTAAGTTGAATTATACGCCCATTATAAAGATGTGCTTAACGTTGCTCTATGCAATAAAAAATTGAGGCATTGTTTTGAAGCGTACACTATCAAGCTAATTTCTCAAGCTGCTCCCGTGAAGTTCGTAATGACTCAACCATTTCTCTTGGGACGTCTAGTAAGATGGTCTATTTTGTTTAATCAATATGAGATCATATACACACCTCAAAAAGTTGTGAAGGGCCAAGCACTTTCTAATTTCATTGTTGATCACCCTCTTCTGGGGAAATGGGAAACTTCAGATGAGTTTCCTGATGAAGATGCATTTTTTGCTTAAGAGTTGTGTGTATGGACAATGTTCTTTGATGGATTTGCACGCCGAGATGGAGTAGGGGTAGGAGTGGTGTTGATATCTCTAGAATGACTAATCTTACGATTCTCATTTGTTCTAGGTGAAATATGTTCGAACAATGCTGCAGAATACCAAACTTTGATTGTGGGCCTTGAAATGGCATCAAATATAAGAAAACCTCTATTGGATGTCTACGCTGAGTCTCAATTTGTCATAAATCAACACTCATGGATTTACGAGGAAAAGAAAGAAGGTATATTGTTATATCACCAATATGCTACTTTCTTACTTGAAAGGTTTGATCAAGTATTCTTTAACGACTTCCCAAGAGAATAAAATCGCATGGCATATGATTCAGCTAACTTGGATACGACAATGGCACTTGGAGAAAATGATATTGAACATGGAAGATTGCATGAGGATCCACGAGTAAGAGAATACATTAAGAGAAGGACAGGAAAATTCATCTTTCACGATGGAATGTTATTTCGTCGTTCTTATGAGGGACTATTCTTGCGGTGTCTTGACAAAGAATAATCTCAATAAATAATGGATGAGCCACAAGGAAAAAGTGGAGCACAACAATCAGGGCCTAAACTTCATTTTCGCATCAAGAGGATGGGCTAATATTGGTCAACAATGGTGATCGAATGCTTTGAGCATGCAAAAAAGTGTCAAGCGTGTCAATTCCATGCTAATTACATTCATCGATATCCAAAGACTTTGCATCTGACTGTAGCGTCATGTCCATTCAATGCATAGGGACTTGATGTTGCTGGACCTCTTCCAAAGTCGTCAAAAGAACAATTGTATATCTTCTCTACCACTAACTATTTCTCTAGATGGACTGAGGTTGTACCATTAAAAGAGGCAAAGAAATAAAATGTTGTTGTTTTTATCAAATCAAACATAATTTTTAGATATGGCATACCAAGATGTATAGTCAGTGATAACGGAACAATGATCAACAATAAATTCATGAGTAGTTTGTGCGAGAAGTTCAGTTTTAAGCAACATAAATCTTCAATGTACAATGAGACTACCAATGGTCTTGCTGAAGCTTTTAATAAGACACAAGGTAACATATTGAAGAAAGTAGTTGTGAAGAATAAAAGGAACTAGCATGAGCGATTTGGTGAAGCTTTGTGGGCATATCATATGACCTTTTTCAATGGCTACGCAAGCGACTGCATTTTCATTGGTGTATGGAGTAGAAGCAGTCCATCCATAGAAGAAACAAAATCCATCATTACGAATAGCAGTCCAAGAGGGACTTACAACTGAAAGAAACGCTCAACTTCGTTTAGAAAAGTTGGTGGCATTGGATGAAAAGAGATTGGAAGCACAACAATGGTTGGAGTGTTATCAAGTTTGACTTCCAAGAGAATTCACTATGAAAGTGATACCTCGATCATTTCAAGTGGGAGACTTGGTCTTAGAAGTCCGAAGATCCATAATCCTCAACAAACGCATTGGTGACAAGTCTACATCAAAATGAAATGGACCGTATGTTGTGAAGGAGGCATATTCAAGTGGCGCTTATTAAATTAACGACCAAGATGGTGTAAGAGGTTGTCCAATAAACTCCAAACTCCTTAAACAATACTTCCCATGAAGGTTGGATACTATCCCTGAAAAATGAACATAAACTGCATGTTACTCCTAGCCCGCAAGATTATAAATTGTGTACGGTCAAAAAACTAAAAAAAACTCAATAAATAAAACTCATCATCTTGAACTACAATATGACTTGATTCTATTCCGACTACATAGACGCCTTGGAGTATTCCAAAAAACTTCCACCCCTACTGTTCAGTAAAATGCCTTAAAAAAAGGTTTGGTGCCTGCCGTGATCGCAACTAGCTCTCCAAAATCCTGTAGCTAGCACCTGAGTTCAAACGCGGAGCAAATTAGCAAAATAGAATATTCTTCTTGAAGCCCTCTACGCAACAAAAGAAGAAGCCTCGTAAACACAAACTCCTATATGGAGTCAATGGATCTTCAACTTGATATTCAAAGTTCCAATATCAAACCTGCTAGATTTTGAAGTCACTTTGTGGTAGTAATCTAATAACTTCAAAAGGAATTTTGATTTAATTAATTTACATGCTGCAGGCTGATTAATTCATTGGAATTGATGAAGGGACTTGCGATTTCTACTTGATTTCTTGCTTACGGTGGAGCATAAATTTTTTAACTCACTGATACTCCGTAGTTACTAAATTAGGGAACTTTACCTCAAACATCAAAAAATCGAATCTCTTTCGGATCAAAGCTCTATGTTGAAATGGTATATCTGCAAAAATCATGATTTGAACACTCCAAGTTCAAGATACAATCCTTTGTTGTTGTCGAGAGCACACAAAGTTAAGGAAATGCAATTTGGGGCATATAGTCAACTTGAAAAATTTATTGTCATCAATTTGGAATGAATTTTGTTGTAAATTCTGTAAATAGAATTTAGCTTGATACGCTCATCACAATAAAATGAAAATCTCATAGTTTCACCTCTCTTACAACGAATTTTCATACCAAATATGTGCTCCTCACAATGAAATAAGAATCACATAGTTTCAAAATTCAAGCTAAGTTTGAAAATATATATGTGCTATTCTGGAAACTTTTTGGCCGTAATTTTTACATATAATGTGCATCTACGAGTTATGCTTCCAACGGAATGAGAACCGCATCATTTCGAAAATCTTACGCCGCGATATTAATTTTCTCCTGAAGTTATTCAACGCTAATGATTTTAGCGAAGTAGAATTTGGGTTGATTTTGAAAAAATATCTGTGCTAATCTGGAAATCATTTTGCTATGATTTTTACATATGTTGTACATCTATGGGATATGAGTTAAATAGAATAAGAATCGCATCATCTCAAGACTCCGACACCGTGTTATTGATTTTCTCCCAAAGTTGCTCAAAGTGAAGAGTTTAGCGAAGCAGAATTTGAGCTGACTTTGAAAGGATATATACGATAATACGGAAATCCTTTGGCTGTGATTTCTACATATGTCGTAAATCTATAGTTATTCTTCCAAAGGAACAATAATAACATTATTTTGAGGCTCCTACATCGAGTTATTGATTTTCTCCCGAAATCGCAGAAAGCTGAAGAAAGTTGAAGATGCAAGCACGCATATTTTGAGACAACTTCAAGCAAAAATTTGTACTATTCCGTAAATTAAATGGATTTTATTTTACACAAATCAAATATATAGAAGTTATCTTTCCTACAAAAAATAAGAATCTCATTATTCCAATGCTTCTACTCCACATTATGAATTTTCTTCCACATGTGCACAAAGCTGAAGAAAGCTAAAGATTCAACCACTTATGTTTTGAGACAACTTTGAACCCAAATATGTACTAATACGTAAATTGCATTGTAATGACCCTTCTCGTCATTTTTAGTGTTTTATCTTCTGTGCATCGTTTAGAGCATTCCTATAGTCATTTCAAGTCATTTATGACTTACTGGGACTGAACAATCGGTTCACCTGTCATATCTTCGTTTGGTTATTGTGTGAGCTTTGGGTTTTTTTTTGGAGCTTATGACCTTGAACGATCATTTTCGATCAAAAGTTCAAGAAGATGACCTCAGAATCATTCTGACGATTTTCATCAGTTCCCGAAAGGGTCATTTTGGCAGTAAGCATTGTTGACATGACTCCGAGATTTCAGTGTGGTTTGGTGTGATTAGGCGTTTTTAAACTTTATATTTTAGAGAGGCTAAGTTTTGACTTTAGTCAACAGTCCTGAGTAAACGCGCTCGGAAGATAATCTGTCACGCGGCTAGCTCCGGAATGTCGAGTTTAGGTCTAGTTTTGAAATGAAACCTCTTTTTTAGATTTGAGGTTTTTTGATAAGTTTCCCGACCCCTTTTGTGGTTTTTGACTTAAAATGGCCGATGGAATTGGGACACCACATTTTATCGAGATGACCTCTGATTGAAATTTTCGACTGCGGCCATTGAGTCCAGAATGTCAACTTGCTAGGGTAAGCATATCTGTTTTATTTTTATTAGGATTTCGAACGGATTACGAGCCACCCGTCGCGACTTTTAAAGAAATTGACAAAGCTGAAATCTGGTGCAAGCCACTTTAATGACAGAAATTGGGGTTTACACGACCAGATTTTTGGGTTTATTAGCGACCAGCTTCGTCCTTATAAAAACCCAATTTTCAGCCTTTGTGTTTTATTTTAAAATTTTGATATTTTGAGCTGTAGAACTCCAAATTG
The DNA here is from genome assembly GCA_027704765.1 of Solanum habrochaites. Taxonomy (NCBI): domain Eukaryota; kingdom Viridiplantae; phylum Streptophyta; class Magnoliopsida; order Solanales; family Solanaceae; genus Solanum; species Solanum habrochaites. The sequence continues at coordinate 51,021,865 of JAKWJA010002497.1, read as the reverse complement.
GGCGATTTAAAAGGCTAAGTTGTGAGATTTTTCGAGGGCAACACAATGGTGAGCTTGTAATATGATTTGGAGACCTTATTTGAGGTACATTGTGTGTTTTAACTTCTGTCATAGCTCATTTTCGAGCTGAACTTTGGGAAACTTGTGAAGGTGATCTTGCCATTTTACGTCCGAATCTATTTTATTCAAGCCTATTATTGGTGGGGGTTTTCGTGAGGAATATCGTGGTGTGATGGTTTTTGTTTGTTGGACCCTTCATTTTGTAAATTTCCTTGTAAGCACTGCTGCCCATTATTCTGATTTTTAGCGTACATTTGGGTTTCACCGGGGATCCCACTTTTTCATTTGACCGGTGAAATCGACCGACCCGTCTCCGTTCTTGCTATTTTAGTGTTTAAAAAACGACTGTAATCAGGTTTGACTCTATTTTTGATAGTGTATCAATGTTTTCGAGGCCTTTTATAAAGTAAAAAAATCCGTGGAAGTAATTTTTTGGAGCGCGTGTGATCTGCGTTCAGGTAGGCCTACGATTTCTCTTCTTAGATTTCCTCCAACATGTGAAATGCATTCTGATTAGTTGGGATTTGGGTTGGGTAGTTATTGATCATGCCATAGGTTTAAAAAATCATATTTGCAGCCTTTTTTCTGAATCATTATCGGGTACACTGTGAGTATGTAGTATTGGTTATTAATTGACCTTTCTTGCTATATTGATTAACTTGTATGTTTGAATACGGGTTTATCAGAAGTATGTTGGGGCCTTAAGTTTAGGTTTGACAGGGTTTTTTCTTTAGAAATGCATGTTCAGGGTCGTAGGGACTTATCTTAAGCCCCGACTTCGGTCGGCCGGCTTAAATCCTTGTAAGACTGATGTAGCAGACTGAGTCTGATAGTTTAGTAATCCTAGCTAGATGATGATCTCGCTCCAGTAATAGTTTTACTCTTATTTCTTTATGTTATTTAACGACGGCTACTCGAGTATGTCAGTGACAATAAAATTCCGCTCATTGATCCAAGTTGAGTTTTTCACTTTGGCTTTAAGAATTAATTATTAGCTATGTTTGGATGGTGGTTTCCACGGGTATAATAGAATTATGGATAGATAAGACTCTTTCAGCAGCTATAATCGACACTCTTTGTCGGGTATCCAGATTTTAAGGTCCGGCCTCGACCATCCACAGAGTTATGTAGAGCATCAGTTAGAGGTCCGGTCTCAAGTAAATGTAGAGCATCCGGTTAGAGGTCCGGCCTCATTACTTATATTTTGCATTGGCTACTATTGTGTAAGTCTGTGAGCGTCCAGCGTCCGGTTCAAGAGGCCCGACCTTTCCTACCGTCAGATTCTACTTTTTGGTTTTGGTGTTCTTATGCCTTGAGTTCTATCTCTTTAATTGTAAGTTTTTTTTGTGTACTCTTCGGGCTCTGGGGGTCCGTTCGGTTTTTTATTTAAACTTTGCGAGCACGAGTGTACCTTCTATGAGGCTTATGGTGGGTCCAGTTAGGTGTAGTTATCTTTTATAATACTAATTTTTTAGATCTTTAATACACTCGTTGCATTATTGTGTTACATAGCCTTCCGTTCTTGACCTCTTAGTTTTTTGTATTCCGTTCCGTCCCCTTTCAATATTGCTTTAATTTTCTAGTTCAGTCGGCCTATGATGCTTACTAGGGTACTTGTTATTTTGGTACTCATGCTACGCTCTGCTCTATTTGCCATGATGCCAGGTTCGAGCCAGTAGTCAGCGTGACTGGAGTTTTGTACATTTTCTGGTCCTCTGGAGATAGGGGTGAGCACACGGCCTTTATAACTATTTTAGTCTCCACCTGTTTATATAATACTTGTCTTTTTACTTTTGAGATCGTCTAAGTTTCTGTGGTCCACGTTGGTACTTGTACTCGTTTTGTGGTAGCTCTGTATTAAACAAAAAAAACTGACTTCCAAGCTCCGGAGGGATCTTAATTGTCTTTATATTTTGGTTTGCTTATGCTTTAAGTAACTTTGATTAGTCTTGTTAGTTCTCTTTCTACCCTACACCTTGACGTGTTGTTCTGGTTAACATTTGCTTACCTACTGGTGGGGGTTATAGTAGGTGCCTTCAATGGCTCGAGAACTTTGATCGTGACAGTGGTTATCAGAGCCCTAGGTTCCAACGGTCTTCCTTTTAGAAGGCAACTTCTAGTAGAGTCCCTTCTGATTGGTGTGGAGACGTCCTAAACTTATCTTTAGGAGGCTACTGATCTTTTTAGGAGAGAATCCATTTTGTTTTTCAAATTTGGTGCCGCGTGTGTCTTGTTTTGTTTCTCTTAAATTTCGCATTTGTTTCACTCATTAAGGATGGCTCGAATGCAAGTAGTGCGTTCGGAGATGATTTCAACCCAGAGCCGCAGCTTGGTTTAAATGGTGACCTCAGAGGTCGAGTGGGCCCGCAGCACCATCCCGGGATAGGGAGGGAAGGAGCCGTCGATGCAATGCATTTACCGCCACCAAACGCCGTGGGGCCGGTGCTATCCCATCCACCACCCGTACCATTTTTAGCCCTCCTATTCATGTCCCTCTTGACTCAGATATTAGCAGCTATTGGTGATATGCGACAATCACCAGCAACCAACAGTACAGCCCATCGCTGCAAATTCAGCCCGCCACCAGTTCATGTGGCGCCCCACAAGACTTATAGGTGAGAAGAGATTCCACTGTGGTGTTCAGAAGATGCTGGGGTATTTTATAGAGGTGGCACCGCATCTATTCTCATGTGGCGCTTGGAGAGGACGCTCACGAGTTCCATCTCACATTGCACGGAGCAGTTAAGTCATTAGTACCTTTTAGAGTTCGAGAGAGCTGACTTTACCGCTCATCAGTTCGTGGTGCCCAGCCAGTCATTGGTGGCCGCACTTATCGAGGTCCTAGCCATTTGGATCTCCTCCTATATCTTGTATTAGTTCTCAGAGGCTTTCGTTTCTGTCCCGGTTCAATGCCACGAAATGTCAGAAATAGGCTTCGTGATCAGTTCTCTATATTGTAGCACGGATCTATGACTGTTTCATCAGAGACGAGGGCGAGTTCATTAGGTGTCTCCGCCATGCTAACTATGATCTTGGCCCACAGAAGGGAGAGAGATTTTGTTGTTTTGTAACGTGGGTTGGCGATACGTTTGCAGGTTCACAACAGAGCAGATGGTTTTCAGCAGCTGGTCGCTCTTTTCTTGATGTGGTCAATCATGCCCGATCCATGGACATACATCATTAGGCCAAGGGAATGAAGCGTAAGAGGGCACGCTACGAGAGAAGATATTCGAGTCGCGACTAGGGGGAGGGACTCATATATGCCCTCAGAGGTTCCAGTAGGGTCACAGCAGCCTGTTCAGCGGCATGTACCAACTGTTTCTGATGGAGGCCAATATCCAGCAAGTGTCCTAGTACAGGCCGGAATTCGAAGGATCATTCCTTTCCTTCCTCTTCAGCCACGGTCGGGGTTACTATAGGACGTTCAACTTCGGGTTGTTATGATTGTGGTGCTCTGTACATTGGTCTAAAGAATGCCCACGGCGAGGTCGGGGGCGATTGTACCAGCTCCACCTACATCTAGACCAGTTTTCATCATCCGTGTTTCTTCGGCTAGATGAGGGGGTTAGGTTAGGAACCGTCGGAGAGTCGACAGGGTACTAACTGGGTTTGAGGCTCGGGGAGGCAGGTTAGGTTGTAATCGGGTGCAGGCACAAGGTAGATGGTTCTCCAGTGCCATGAATGCAGCCCCGGCAAGTGCAGCGGCGATGTCCATCCTTAGGATACACTCTTCTTATGCCATCAGCCTGCACAGTATTAATTTGATCCAGGGTTCCACATTCTCGTACGTAGCTATTTTATTTTTGCTCCCCGACTGTTAGAGGTCCGATCTTTTCGAGCCGTTTCATGTTTCGACCCCGTAGTGAGTTTTTTCTTATTAGTGTCTCAAGTAATTGCGATCTTGCTAAGTGACTATCCAGGGTTGATGAAATACTAGCGTTGGTCCTTTTATGCTCAGATATGATTGATTTTGAATGTGATTTTGGGCATGTACTGGTTAATCCCCATATCATGTGGTCTTGGATTGCTATGCCAAACTGTTACCTTATCAATGCCTGATGTTTTCCTCCCAAAAAAAAGAACCTGATTGTGGTAGGCTTCTTATAGTCAACACCGACGGGGATAATAATATCTTTATAAGGCTAGGCGGTTGTTGCGTCTGAATGTTTGCTTATGGCCCACAATCAGAGATGTGAGTATGGGAGGTCCCTTCAGTTGACTCAAGTTTCTGTGGTTAGAGAGTATGCAGATGTGTTCCCTACAGATCTCCCTGCCCCCCCTTAACCCCCAGCGCGTGACATTTATTTTTCTATAGATTTGGAGCCTGGCACTCGTCCTATTTTTATTTTACTTTATCGGATGGCTCATGTAGAGCTCAGATAGCTTAGTGTTCAGTTAAAGGACCTCTTAGGAAAAGGGTTCATTCGTCCGAGTGTGTCCCCTTGGGGTGCTCCTGTTCTGTTTGTGAAAAAGAAGGATGGGACTTTGAGGACGTGCATTGACTACATGAAGCTGAACAAGGTGACTGTGAAGAACCGTTACCTTATGCCTCATATAGATTATTTGTTTTTTATCAGCTTCAGGGTGCCACCGTATTTTCTAAGATTGATTTGAGGTCAGGGTACCATCAACTGAGGAATTTAGAACAGCAACATCCCTAAGACCCGCATTTAGACTCGTTATACCATTATACGTTCCTTTGGACAGGGTCTTTTTTGGGTGACTAATGCCCCACCCGCCTTTATGGACTTTGGAATGACACGTATGTTCAAGCCAATACCATGATTCTTTTGTTATCATTTTCATTGATTAACATATTGGGGGGGGGGGGGGGGGGGGGGGGGGTAATAACATACTCAACAACTCGCTGGGGGGTTGGGGAGCCCGGAGAGTGAGCATTAGCCAGCCTTGAGATAGTGCTCTGACTTTGAGAGATCAGCATTTTTTTAAGCTTTTATGCCAGTTTTTCTCAAAGTGCGAGTTTTTGGCTTGCGTCTGTAGCATTCATGGGGCACGTGGTTCCAAGAAGGGTATTAGCGTGATCCGACAATAGATTGAAGCTATTCGTTGATTGGGGGACGACCCACTTCTGTTACTGAGATTCGTACATTGTCGGGTTACGAGTTTTACTACCAGAATTTTGTTGAGGGATTTTCCTACTCTGAACTAACTCCTTTGACTCGGTTGACTTGCAAGGATATTCCCTTTGTGTGGTCGGAGTAGTGTGAGAAGCTTTCGAGCCAAGGAGTTTTCTTACTAGCCGCTCCTATATTGACTCTTTCCGATGAGGGGCGAAGGGTTTCACTGAGTTAATTCTGATGCGTCTGGTGTTGGTATGGGGTTGTGTATTTGGATGCATAAGCAAGACCGAGTTATTGCGTATGTGTCGATGCCAGCGTAAGGTCCATTAGCGCACTACCCACTACCCCCAATGAACTTGGAGTTGGCAGCGGTAGTTTTGCGCGCTTAAGATTTGGAGGCACTACGTGTAATGGAGTTCGATTGAGATCTATCCTGAACACAAGAGTCTTCAGAACATCATGAGCATAGGGACCTTAATTTAAGGCAGCGCCGTTGGATTGAGCTCCTAAGGATTATGATCTCTCGATTTCTCTATACATCCGGGAAAGGGGACTTCATAGCAAAATGCTTGGAAGTGAGCCGGAAGCGGTGCTTATGGGTAAGTCTATCCTTCTTATCTGGCGGGTGAAAGACCCTTGGCTTTGGACTTCAGTTTTGCCAAATATCATGGTTCGATTAAATTCTCAGATTCTAGACGCGTCTTTGGGCTTAGATGGGGATTCTATCTTCTTTGTATGATAGGATCCGTGGTTGTCAGTTTGAGGATAGGCTTGGGGTCCTTAGAGATCGAGTTGTTAGCCGGGTAATAAGTGATCAGGCTAACTTAGATCCTGAGGAGTATGAAATTCGCCGTCGATTTGTTCCCAAGAGTTTGGAGATTGGATACTGTTGATACTTTCTAAGGCTCATGAGTCTAGAATATTCAATCAACCGGTTCCGCGAAGATGTTTATCGTGATTTGAGACAACATTCCTACTACTGGTGGAGTGCATGATACGAGATATTGGGGGGCTGACTTTGTTTTCTCGTTGCTTGTGCTGCCACAGGTAAAGGCCCTGAGCATTTGAGGCTGGTGGTGATTTCATGGATTACCCATCCGGAGGAGCAGTGGAACCGCATTACTATGGATTTGTGGCTAGTCTAACGAGGACTTCTAAGGAGTTGATAGTATTTGGGGCATCCGTTGATGATTGGGACCAATTCAGCACATTTTCTTCCCGTTCAGTCTTCATTTAGTGCGGAGAGGTTGGCTCGTATCTACTTCGGGAGGTAGTTTCACTTCATCGGGGTGCCAGTTTTCTACCATAATTAGATGCGGTTCTCAGTTCACGTCTAGCTTTTGGATTACATTTCGGGATGAGTTTGGGCACCCACCAGGTTGACCTGACACAGCTTTGCTACCACCCGCAGACTAATGGCCAGTAGAGCTCACTATTCAGGTTCTGACGGCATGCTAACGGGCTTGTATTTGGAGATTGGTGGTCAATGGACTAGTTCTTGCTTTGGCGGAATTTGCATATAACCCAACTACCATTCTAGCATCGATGCCCCCGTTTGAGCCTTGTATGGTAGGCGTTAATCTCTGTCTAGTGGGCTGGTTTGAGTCGAACGAGCTAGGCCCGAGGTACACATTTGATTCATGGAGGCTTTGGAGCAGGTGAGAGTGATTCGTATAGACTCAGGAACACTCAGAGTTACCACCAGAGTTTAATGCAAATCGAAGTCGTCCGACGTTTTGAGATTCTTTGTTGGTGATTCGGGGTAATTTCTCCGTGTATCGCCCATGAAGGGTGTGATGAGATTTATAGGCAGGGTAAGCTTAGCCCAGGTACATTGGGCCCTGAGATACTACTTCGGACAGTTGGGGAGTTGCTTATGAGTTGGGGGTGAGGGAAAGGATGGAGCAGAGAAGAACAGAAAAGAATAGGTAGATGAAGTAGATTTAAAAGAGAGAATAAGGATCAGGGAGGGCGAGAGGTAAAAGTGGTTGTAGTTAGGGTTCGTCCCTCGCCATCCCGCTCACTTTTTTCAAAGCCATCCATCCAGTTTTTCCATGTCTCGATGCGACGCAGATTATTCCTAATGATTCGCATGTTCTCTAGTATGATGCAATTGAGTTTGGATGTTCATTTTACATTTTGTAGAAGAACCAGTTTTGCCATCCTAGCCAAGAGATGTGAGTAAATTGCGCTCGAGAGCCATCCTTATTGTTAAGGTCCGTTGGAGGCATCGTTCTCGAGGGAGGCTACCTGGGGAGACCAATCAGGATATTCGACAGCAGTTCCCGGCTTGTTGATCCTTCCATTCAGGTTCTTCCCTGACCCTTACTTTGGCGTACGAGAGTTCTTTTTAGTAGGGATATTGTAATGGCCCTTCTTTTCATTTTAGTGTTTTATATATTTTTGTGCATCGTTTAGAGCGTTTCCTAGATCGATTTCCAAATCATTGTATGACTTGGTGGACTGACAGTTGGTCACCTGGTCATTCTTTAGTTATTGTGTGAGCTTTAAGTATTTTTGGAACTTATTAACTTGAATGGATCATTTTTTTTTGGGCAAACTTCAAGAAGATTACTTCAGAATTTTCTGCCAATTTGAGACGATTCCATCAGTTCCGAAGGTCATTTTAGGCTAGTAGCCTGTCGACATGCTCCCAACGTTTTCAAGTGTGAGTTGGTGTGATTAGGCGTTTTAAACGTTATTAAGTCTAAAAGTTTTTTGACTTTAGTCAACAGTTTCTGCGAAAACAACGCTCGGATAGGATTCCGTCAGCGCGGCTCAGCTCCTTAATGTCCCGCGTTGGTCTAGTTTTAAAACTTCTTTTAGATTTTGAGGTTTTGATAGTTTCCGAGCCCTTTGTAGTTTTTGACATAAAATGGCCAATGGGAATAAGGACCCACATTTATGGAGATGCCTACGGATGGAAATTTTGACTGCCTAATTGAGTCCGAATTCGACTTTGTAGGGTAGATATCTTTTATATTTTTATCAGTGCCGAATGGATTCCCTCTCGGCACCCTTCGAGACTTACAGAATAGACAAAGCTGAAATCTATGTGCACAGCCCTTTATCGACCAGAAATTGGGGTTTTAACGAGCAGATTTTTGGGTTTATTAAGCGACCAACTTCGTCTTGTATAAACCCAATTTTCAGTCTTTGTGTTTTACTTTAAAATTTCCGATATTTTGAGCTATAGAAATCCAATTGGGCGATTCAAAAGGTAAGTTTGAGGATTTTTCTAGGGAAAACGCATTGGGTGAAACTTGTAATCTTGATTTGGGCACCTCTATTTGAGGTAAATTTTGTGTTTTACTGTTTGTCATAGCTCATTTTCGACTCACTTGTGGGAAACTTTTAGAAGGTGAAATTTTCCTTGACTTTTTGAGGTCGAATGGAGTGATTCAAGAGCTCATATTGTGGGGTTTTTTCGTGAGGATTGTCGTGGTGTGATTGGTTTTGGATGTTGGACTTTCATTTATTGGTAAATTTTTTTGTAATTAGCGCTTCTGGCATTGTTGCTGATTTTTTAGCGTGAATTCGATTTTTTTGTTTCATGTTTCTTGTTGTGGGATTGTCTTGAGTCCTGAACTTGTGTTTCCATTCTGGTACCAATAAGTTTCGAGAGTTTTTTTAGAGGACTTTTATTTGGGGGTTAATTCTGGATTCTCAACGCGATCCCACTTTTCCATTTTAACACAGGCGAAATTGACCCGTCTTTTGTTTTTCTTGTGATTTTTTTTAAATTACCGTAATAAACGTTTAAATCTATTTTTGATAGTGTTCAACGTTTTGAGGCCTTTTCAAAAATAAAAGATCCGGGAAATGAACTTTTGGAGCGTGCGTGATCTGCCTTAGTCAGGCTACGGTTTCTCTTCTAGATTGCACTCGAACATGTGAATGCATGTTGATTTGTTGGATTTGGTTGGGTAGTTTATTGGATCATCATAGGTGTTAAAAATCATATTTTTGGCCTTTTTCTTTCCTTTCTGGTATTAGCGGGTACCTATGAGCATGTATATTGTTATTAATTACCTTCTTTGCTATAAGGTGTTACTTGTATGTTTTGAATACTGGTTATCTGAGTATGTTGGGCTTTAGTTTAGGTTTTAACTATGTTTTGCCTTAGAAATGCATGATTTAATGGTCGGTAAAAATTAGTTTAGGCCCCGACGTCCGCTCGACGGCTTAAACCTTTACACTGATGTAGCGACTAGTTCGATAGTTTAGTATCTCGCTAGACGATGATCTACTCAAGCGATAGTTTTACTCTTATTTCTTGCAATTTTAACGGCTTTCTCGAGTTACGTCCACTAACAAAATTCTGGCTTGTGCTTCAGTTGAGTTTTCGATCGACTTTAAGAACTATACCTTGATTAGTTTTAACTCTGGAATGGTGTGTCCATGGGTATACATGATAACGGTCAAACTTACTTCCCAATCAGAGTAAGCGGTCGGTCAGTAAATAACCAAACTATGAGGTTGGGGATCGTTCCCAACGAGGAAAATAGTTTAGAAAAGACTTAACTTCATCTATTATTCCTATTATTCAGTCAATAACTTCCTTGGAAAAGCAAAATGATCAAAAGGGGGTTTTCCATTTCTAATAAATGAAAATAACTAGAGAAATTGAAAGAAACACTTAACAACTTCAAATGTTTTTTTTAAGTTTAATTAATCATCAATTAATGAAAGTAACGAGGTGGTTTACGTGTTCCCACAAGGTGTTCATATTTGGTATGTCTAACTAAAACAATTCTTTCCTCTAGTATCTTGCATAAAAGTGATAGTTTATTTTTTATTTTAATAAATACTGTCCCGGCATCTAGAAAATTTCACTCCGCCCTTGGTCCAGGCTACGTGTGTGCTATATAAATCTTTATCTTTACCTCAATATTAATCATTGTATTCGATATTTGACTACGTTATTACCTTGCACCCCAATCAATATTAGCCTATTACGATGAGACACTACATCTTGTTGCTACTTTCTTTCCTATTATCTACCGACCTTTCCTCCTTGGTCTGGCAAAGTAAATAAGGCGAGTTCTCACGTGGCCATCCCGTTAAAAAGACTTTCTTGAAGCGAAAGAATTATCAATACAAACACCATGCAACACACTATTCTAGAATTGTATTTAGTTTAGGTTTTAAATTACCTCATTATTCGCCTATGGTTCCCACCAAAACCCCTAGTTTATGGCAGTTTTTAGTTACCCATAGTCATAATTACAATATTCCAAATATGTTATATAAAATTCATGCACTTACTTCGATGAGAAAAGAGGAAAATCTGAAAGTTTACTTGATTATCAGCAAAAGTCAACCAACATCAATGATAAAAGTCTCAAGTTAATCAATATCTCCAAAGAGTCTACAAAATAATCTAGGTCTAACAAATAATCCAGTCTTACCTAATCATCAGGAGTCTACCTGATATCAAGAGTCTAATCTAACCTAATAAAATCCAGAGTCCTAACCTCAAATGAGTTTTTTCAACTATTTTATAAAATAAACCTAATTAAGAAGGCCTCCTATTTGCTGGAACGTCACAACCGCGGTAGGTCGAGAGGGGTGCTGTGGATCTTGCGACTGGACGTCCGTGTCACACAGGCCCTTCGTGACTCCGTCGTCCCATACTTGAATTTTCTTACTGCTCTCGTTCATTACCCTCGACGGCAGGTATAACGGATCGTTACGAGCACAACGATCGTCTATGGTCTTTTCGTTTCCAAACACTTGACTCTTGTTTGGGGGAATATAGGTACACTTGGGCTACGTTCTCTGATCTTCATGACGAACCTGCAGACGACCTATGGTCTACGACGGTCCGTCCTCTTTTCAGTACCACCACACTTGGTCAGGACTTCCCCACTTCTCAAACATTTGAACTACGTTGCCACCTGAACGGACCGTCACGAGCATGACGGACCGTCACAAGCTCCATAGTGATCTCTTCCTGCATTTTCACTCAACCTCCCAACCTTCATTTTTGGCCAGATTTCCTGTAAATAAGGAGAACGTATAGCAAAATTAGCACAAATTGCTTTTGGACACATCCAAACTTAAGATAAGTATTAATATACCGTGAAAACCACGGTAATATCAACACCTTCAACTTAAATTCCGTTGTTTGTCCTCAACGATGCCCTAATGCCCTCAATAAAAATCTTGTAACAATATTATCCATGTTTTAGCCTTTTTCAATCATTTAGCTATCAATCCCATTAATATTATCATATTTTATGCATGCTTCACTCTTAGGCTGAATTATGGTGGAGTCAGACCATGACATACAAACTCACCATAGGCACCATGCACTAACACCTATCCTCTTCAATTTCTCACCGAGGTGCTAATCTTTTTTCCCGTATTGCAACTAGTGTCCTCACTTTAAAACAAAATCCTCATTTTCAACAATGATTTTAGTTTGAGTATAAGATTTACTTTTCCAACAACACCACTCTCAGAACAAATTCTCACTCATTCATACATATTGCCATAAGATTGCCTTCTTTCCACTGCTTTAAGTTGTCTATTATACACCCTTCGGATCACGATAACTTTCTTAGCTTGTAACAAGGCTCAATTGTTAGGTCGGGATATTGAGGTATACTTTAGTGCTTTTTCACTCTGACCATATCGGCTAAACATACTTTTTCTCATCATTTTATATTACCATATTCTCATATTCTTTCAACCTCTATTTCCCTTCTTTCTCTTGTCTTCATTTTTGTGTAAGTGACTCTCTTTCTTTTCTTGCTTGTAATTTCTTGTATATTTTTCTTTTTCTTTACTTTGCTTTCAACTATTTCTTGAGTCACTTTACTTTTTTTTCTTTTTTTTTCTCTCTTTGTCTTTCCACCCCACTTTCTAAGCATTCCTCTAAATAATCCACCCTTACTCATGGCTGTGCCATGAGTCCAAGTTACACAATACCAAAGTGGGTCAGAGCTATAAAAAAGGTTTTTTTTACTGGTCATTCGCCACCCTCCACTTATGCTTTTCGCATAAGCTGAGGTCAACATGTCCCAAGGAGGGACCAGGGCCAAACACATTTTCTCAGAAAAGTAGTAGGTGAAAAAAAAGGTCTAGTTTCAGCTCAAATCATTGGATCAAAGAAGGAAAAAATATCATTTGTTTTGCTTGTTAATTTAGGCTAAACATGGGCTATATTGATAAGGGCCCTATGTCTTTTCCTAATTGTCTATTACAACTTACTTTTTTAGCAGGACTATACCAGCAAGTTTAGCTCAGTAACAATACAAATAGTGGACTAGTCAATCTCAATCGTCCTCACATACTCACTTGACGTCTCAATACTCTACCAGATTATCAGACTCAAATTTTAGATTAGGGTCCTGCCGTGGTGTACCTCTATGTCCAAATTTACTTAGAGCACACATTTACCAATTCTATGCCTAGTCAATTCATCATTTTCCATTTTAATCCAGGATATCACATTTTATCCTCATGCTACAGAATTAAACTATGTACAAAAGATATAGACCTGCCGTCTCAACGAAAAATAATCAGTCTTTTAGGAAAAGACAAGTCCATGAAAAACCCCAAAAGAGGATAGTGAATTGGTCCTACTCATACTTCACCCCTATCACTCCCTTCCATTTACCTACCAACCTACCTTTACCCACCCCCAACAAAAAGAAATGCAATTGTCCCAATGATAAAAACAATTTAAATACAAGGGTTGGTAAGGTGAAGCACAACCTGGGAAGCAATGCGCTACAATCAGCAAGCTAGTGGGTTCCGGTTTCCTTTCCTCGAACACCACACCTCTGTAACCTTGACCCACCTCAGTGGTGTCCTCAGCATCAACAACACTATCACGGTCAGTGCGTCCCCCACTCCAAAGTTATGGCGCTAGCGCCCCACAGCTTACTCTCCTGCTCTTTTCGACGCGCGCCTCCTCCTCAGAAAGTGGAGGCTCTCCTCGCTGCCGCCGTCCATCTCACATTGGGCTCCTTATTCCTCTCGTGCGTCCATCCTTCTCTTCTCTCGACCCCTATTCTCTTGGCATGTTCTCCGATTGGGAGGTGGTGGAATCTCTGATGGGCAATAGGCCCGCCATCACTATGTCTTCACAGGCTCAACAGAAGGGGCCTCAGACTAAGGCACCCTAGCCTCAAGATCATAACAATATCGCTCGAAGACTGTCGACATGTCAGCTTTGAAGGTCGACACATCCACCGAAGGGGCTGGACGGGCTAACACCCGCAACTCAAAATCGTCCAAGCGCTGATGACCTCAGCGATCTGCCGCTCTGTGCGCTGGACCATCTCCGCTCCGAGCCGCTCTTCTGTCTCAGCATAGACTTCTGCATCGGCTGATGTGATGCAGAAGTGTGTCCATCTTTCCTCTAATTTCTTCCTTGACCCTAGCAAGCGGGACCAGGGCGGGAGAAAGGTGCTGAGCGAGAGAGTCGGGGCAGTGCTACTACCCGGGATAGACTCGACCGGGGTAAGTGTCAGTTGAAAGCCCTGTGTAGCCGTGCGGGCCTGTGCTAAACCGTCTCAGCCAGGATTGTCACCAAGAGGAGGCAACTCTGGAAACGGCGCCTCCAGCAACAGTCGCCAAATTTTGATACGCTCAAATTAACTTAAAAAATAGAAGTACAGCGGTCGTGTCAAGTATTAACCAATACTAGTTAAGTTTGGATCGTTTCCCCGGGAAAATAGTTTAGACTAACTTTCATATCTATTATTGTATTGTTCAGTCATTACGTCCTTGGAAAGTAAAAATGATAAAAAGGGGGGTTTGATTTTCTAAATAAATGAAAATAACCTAGCAATATTGATAGAAACCCTTAACATAAAAACACTTAACAGCTTCAAAATGTTGAAGTTTAATCATTAATGAAAGTAGTTATGGTTTTACTTGTTCCCCACAGGTATCCTAACTTGGTAAAGTCTAAATATAACAATTCTTTCCTAGTATCTTGCAATGCCAAGTGGGATAAGTTATTTATTTCGAATCCTTGTCCTGCATCTAGGAAAATTTCACTCGCCCTTGCCGGCTACGTGTGTTGCTTTTACTACCCCTTACTTACTTCATATTAAGCATTGTAATTTGATATTTGACTAAGTTATTACCTCGTACCAATCAATAACTATCTTATTAGATATTAATCACACTATATATCGTGATAATTCTTTTCCTATATCCTACCTCTTGGTCCGGAAAGTAGCATTAAGGCGAGTTCAACGTGTCTATCCGTTTACCAGACTTCCTTAAGCGAAAGAATTATCAATACAATTGCAAGAACACTATTCTAGAATTGGTTATTTTAGTTAGGTTTTTTACCTCATTAATTCTCTATTCTCAAAAACCCAAGTTATGGATTTTAGTTTACCCATAGTCCGTAATTACAATATTCAAAATATGTTGATGATAAGAAATTCATGCCTTATTTTCGAATAGAAAAGATTAAAATCCAAAAGTTCACTTTATTAATCAGCAAAAGTTACCAACAATCAATGATAAAAGTCTCAAGATAATCAATAATCTATTTAAGAGTCTACAAAATAATCCAGAGTCTAACCTAATAATCAAGAGTATAACCTCAAAAACGAGGTTTTTCAAACTATTTATAAAAAATAACAACCTAATTAAACAAGGACTCTATTTGCTGTTAATATGTCAAAACACGGCTGGGTCGACGGACCTCGCGACGGGACGTCATGGTCACGACGGGCCATCGTGGACTCCGTCGTCCCGTACTTAAATTTCTTTTGCTTCTCTCTTCATTACCCTCGATGCCAGGTATGAAGTTACGAGCAAAACGGTCCGTCTAGGGTCTCCGTTCCAAAACACTTGAACTCTTGGAATTTGGTACTAGGGCTACTTCTCTAATATTCATGACGAACCTGCAGGATGGACCGTCATGTCTACGACTGTCCGTCACGCTTTCCGTAACACCACACTTGGTCAGACTTCCCCATCTTCCTTCAGCAGGTGCACTACGCTGCCACCTACGGACCATCACGAGCATGACGAACCGTCACATGCTCCGTAGGTGATCTCCTCTGCATTTCTTCGCTCAAAAACCTCCGCATTCATCTTTGGCCATATTTCCTGCAAAATAAGGAGAAACATATATAAAAATTATCACAAAAAGGCTTTTGGACACACTAAACTTAGGAAAAAGTATTACTAATACCGTGAAACCATGGTATATTAATATACTTAACTAAATTCGTTTTTTGTCCTCAAGCGACCTCACTATGACTCAATACAAAATCTTGTACAATAGTATCCATGTTTTATAATATCCTTTGCAATCATTGAGCTATCAATCCCGATAACTCATCATATTTATGGCATGTTATCACTATTAGTCTTGAATTATATGGGAGTCAGACCAGGACAACAAGACTCACCAATGCACGAACAACCTATCCTCCGATTTCTCCCGAGATGCTAATATTCCGGTAATTCAACCTAGTGTCCTCACGTTAAAGAAAAATCTCATTTTTCCACACAATGATTAAGTTTGAATTATAAGTATTACTTGTTCACCTCACTCTCAAAGCACATTCACACTCATTCATTCATATTGCCATAAGCTTGCCCTATTTTCACTTCTTTATCACTTCTTAAGTGCGCTATCAACCCTAGGATCACGATAGGACTTTTCTTACTTTAACCTAGGCTCAGGGTCAGGTAGGGGTATAGTTAGGATACTTTAGTGACTTTTTGTCCTCCTTGACAATATCGGCTAAACATACCCTTTTCTATCATTTTGTTTTAAGAAGTGACTCTCTTCTTTTCTTGCTTGTATTTCTTGTATATTTTTTTCTTTTTTTTTTTTCTTCCCCTTTCTTTCAACTAATTCTTGAGTCATTTAAATTACTTTTTTTTCTTTCTCTCCTCTCTTTGTTTTCTTTCATCAACCCCACTTTCTAGAGCATTTCCTCATATAGCACCTTCAACTTCATGGCTTTGCATGAGTCTAATTACACAATACCCAAAGTTGGGTCAGAGCTATAAAAAAGGGTTGTTTTACTGCATTAGGCCACCCCTCAACTTAATCTTTTCGCATAAGCTAGGTGCACATGTCCCAGGAGGACCACGGCACAGATTTTTCTCAGAAAGATCAGTTCGGGTGAAAAAGAAAGGTCTAGTTTAAAGCTCAAATTATTGGATCAAAGAAGGATAATTTCCTTTGGTTTTTCATTTATTTAGCTAAACAATGGTCTATATTAAATAAGGGCCTATGATCCTTTCCTAATTGTCTATGCAACTTACTTTTAGCAGGACTAACCAGGCAGTTTCTAGCTCCAGTACAACTAGTGGACTATTAAAATCTTCCTCACACTCACTTGACATCTCATTACCTACCAGATTATCATGACCCCTAGTGCGAATTTTAACTTAGGGTCATGCCAGTAGTCACCTTTATGTACTCTTAGACCACACATTTATCAATTACATGCCTAGTCATGCATCATTTTTCCCATTATTATTCAGGATAATCATTTTTAGCCAGCATGCTCCAGAATTAACTATGTACACAATATTAGAAATGCCGGTTCAAACAAAAAAATAATCAGTCTTTTGGGGAAAAGACACCGCAAAAACCTCCAAAAGAGGATAGTGAATTGGGCTTACCAGACTTCACCTTAGCACTCACTTTCATTTACACCCCACCCCCCCAAAAAGAAATTCAATGTCACAATGCATCAAAAAAAATTAAATACAAGGTTTGGTAGGTGAAGAAACCGGTCGCAAAGCGCCGATGAACACAAAGCTGTGAGTTCCGGTTTCCCGGAACCCACAACCTCTACCTCTGTAATATGGACACCCTCAGTGGTTTTCCTCATGCATCAACACACTATCACAGTGCCTCCGCAATCTCCACAGTTGTGGATCTTGACGCCCAGTAGCTCACTCTCTTCTCTCCTTCTGACGCGCCTCCTCCTCAGAATTGAGGCTCTCCTCGCTGCCTCCCGCTCACAGCTCCTTCTTCCGTGCTCGCGCGTCATCCTTCCTATCTCACCCCTATTCCGTCTTGGCAATTATCGAGGGGAGGTGGTGTAATCCTGATGTTGTCGAAGAGGGCCGCCATCACTGTGTCTTCATTCAGCAGGCGCTGCAGAAGGTGCCCTCAGACTTAAGGCCACCCTAGCCTCTAAGATATTATCGGATATCTGCGTGAAGACTGTCCGCCTCAGCCTGAAGGATCGAAACATTCCACCGCAGGGGCCTTGTAACTGGCTACAACCCGCAACTGAAAAGTGTCCAAGCAACTGATGAACCCTCAGCGATCTGCCCGCTCTGTGTGCTTGCCATTCCTCTTGCTCCAAGCGCTCTCTGTATCAGCAAGAATTCTCAATCCAGGTGGATGTGATGCTAAAGTGTGTCCATCTGTGCCTCTAAAAATTTTCTGGACCCTAGAAGCGAGACCAGATCAGAGAAACGGGGTTGAGCGTGATGACTCGGGGCAAAGTGCACTACCCTGATAGACCTCGACCGGGGTAGTGTCAGTGGAAGCCGCTTGCGTAGCCGTGCGGGCCTGTGCTACCGGCTCATCCCAGATCGTCAACCAAGAGAGGAAACTCTGGACCGGGGCCCCCGCAAACAACAAAGCGGGGCCAAAATTGATACTCTCAACACTTACTTTCAAAAATAAGAAGGAAATCTTCGTGTCAAGGTCAATATTCCCAACAGTGAATTTGGGATCGTTCCCCCGAGGAAAATAGTTTAGGACTTACCTTCAATCTATACTACTATTAATCAGTCATACTTCTGGGAAAGAAAAAATGATAAAAATGGGGTTTTTTCTGTTTCTAAATAAATGAAAATAATCGCGAAGTTGAAGAAACACTTAACAGCTTTCAAATGTTTGGAGTTTAAATCATATCAAAGTAATGAAAGTAACTAGGGTTTACTTGTTCCGCACAGGTCATCACTTGGTATGTCCTAACTATACAACTCTTTCCTAGAAATCTTTGCATGCAAAGTGATACGTTCTTTATTTCTAAATCCTTAAGGTGATCCCGGCACTAGAAAATTTCACTCCGCACTTGGTCCGGGCTACGTGGTGTTTTCTATTACTAACCTTATCTTACCTCATAGTAGAATCGTAGTCGAAATTTGACAAGTTATTACCTCGTACCAATCAATACTAAGCCTATTAGAATTTATACCCTACATCTATGTTGATAATTCTTTTTCCTATTATATACCTCCTTGGTCCCTGGCAATGGGTAAGCCTTAGGCGATTCTCAAACGTTGTCCATCCGTTAAAAAGACTTCCTAGCGAAAGAATTATCAACACATCACACACAATTCTAGAATTGTTATTTTAGTTTAGCTTTTACCTCATTATCGCCGATGGTTCCACAAACCCTAGTTATGGATTTTAGTCACCCTATTCATAATTACATCTTCAAGATATGTGATATAAGAATTCATGCACTTACTTCGATGAGAAAGAGTAAAATCCGAAAGTTCACTTGATTAATCCAAGCAAACTCACCACAATCAATGATAAAAGTCTCAAGAACTTCAATAATCTCTCAAAGAGTGTAACACAATAAATCCCATAGTCTAACCTCACTGTGCCAGCGGGCTTCTTGAGCGATCAACGTGCCATATAGGAACACCGGCAGTGACCTCATAGAGAAAAAATCATGCACGGGAGGGTAAGTAGTTATGACGCTTTAAAAGCCTTCTCCGTGCATGAACTCCTGTAGAAGGCCACGAAAATCCACCTCAACCCGGCTTATCGTCGCCGCCATCAGTACTACTGCTCGATCCCATGGTGACGTAGTATCACGCCTGTGGGGGAAAGGCAGTGGCGGACAATCAACCACAAGAACTTCCAACCCCCCACCCCGCCCCACCCCAACACCCCCCCCCCCATTTCGGAATTCAGGTTTGGGCCTTCTTGAGGGCCCCCTTTGAGCGGGCACCCAGTCTGGCACCCTCTCGATCACTGACAAGTGCAGGGTTATCCACCTCTTGGTGGTCGCATCTCAGCGATGGCTCACAAAGAAAATGGCCATCTTTTAATAATCTGCCATCGTAGTCCAAATTCGGAGTGAGAGGGTCCGATTACAACCATCAACATCCTCGCCGTATAAGAACCGGCAGATGGAAGGCAGGGAGATATCAAACCTGCACGCCCCGTACTCGGACCTGGTGCTCCCGTGGTTCCCTGTTTTGGCAGGGCCATCCCTCCCTATTAATCTGTAATCGGAGAGGTTCGCTACTAGGATGCGTAGAACTCTCGGACCAGCTCTTCACCATAACGTCCCAACGGACATGTTGTCCACTCCATTCAATGTCAGGTGAAGAGATTATGGATCTCAGGCATCATCAGGAGACTTTCCGTAAGGACCCCCCGCTCCAATGTAAGTGTCCGAGTCATAACTCCTTTGTCATTCAGGAACTTTGCATCGGAATACACTTTAAATTGCCCGTCCACACACCACCAGCTGGGCTGGTTAGTACCCACGGTGATAGCACGAGATGGTGAACCAAGTGTGGATTTCGAGCTGTCAGCCTCATCAGACGAGGTCGACGCTGCAGCGGTGGCGGGTGCAGGAACCTCCCCATCATCCGAGGCTTCCCTTCGATACCTACGAAACTTCTAGGAGCTAGATCTCCTCTCATAGTGGCCACCCAGGTGGTGCCCCGGTCGTGTTACGCCCCCTCAGACTAGGGGGCAGTGACTACGCTGGCGGCCACCTTTTGGGTGTGGCTCTTGCACGCACGGATGGGGTGGAAGTTCCTGGGGGCACAAATCTCGGGGATCACGCTCATCAATCAGAGCCAATGAACCAGATGGGCGACAACTTTGATCACCCGCGTGCGAGACTCGATCTTGTTTTTGGTGCCATAATAATAGTACTGTAAGGATCAATATACGTTACTAAGAACGAGCAAAAAGACAGCAAAGCCACAAATAAAAAAAATGAGACATTTCTATAGTCATAGTGAAACCAACGGACCAAGTTGAACGGCCGTCGTGAGTACGACGACCGTCATGGGGTCCGTCGTGTCTTACTTGGACTATGTTTATAAGAGAAAACCCTAAAAGAGAAGTCTCTTCTCCTGACAATTATGACGGTATATGCAGGATTGTACCGTCATAGGTTTACGCGGTCCTCCCGTAGGTGTCCATCCAGAGGACACTTGAAAAAATATGAGAACCCTTAGGAGAAGGGGTCTCGACCATCATCACGGTCATGTAGGATAGGACGGACCATCGTGGGTCTGACAATCCGTCGTGTTGTCCGTTTGAGAACACTTAGAAAATAAAGAGAGACCCTTAGGAGATAGGTCTCCTGGACAACAGAACGGTTGTGCAATGACGGACCATTGTAGGGATGACTGTCCGTCGCATGTGTCCTTTGGTGGACACTTGGAGAAACTTGGACAGTGGGTTGTAGGCTGTTGGAAGGAACCATGACGGTCCCGTCGCTGTACGACGGTCCGTCATCGGGTCTAGTTCTGCAACTAAGTGACATAACTGGGGGATGCCCCATTCATCCCCTATGCCCAAAATCGATTTGGTAGTGGTTTTTAACCTACATTTGTCTAAACTCCAAATACCTATTAAACTACAGCTACACAACCTATTTCTAGGGTTGTACAAACCACAACAATTTTGGAGGATTTTCAACCTAGGTCATACAAAATTTAATAAAGAATGAACAAGAACTAGGCTAATACTAATTGATAAACAAGTAGACACCCACAGCAGAATCTCTCCGACTAGTAGATGATGTTTTTTGAGGAATTTGGAGAAGTTGGGGAAAATAAGAGCTTTGAAAGTTGAAAAGGGAGGGAAATGGGAGAAACCGTGAAAGAATAGGGTGAAATTAAGGAGTGGGGTTTTTAAATGATGAATTTTTTAAAACCCCCAGCCAGGTCGGGTACGCTTCTTTAAAGACGCGACGATTCCACGACGACGGTCCGTCTCAGTTGTGACGGCTCATCGTTGGTTCCGTCGCATGTGCCCTATTTTAAAACGTACCTGCCACGATGGATTCATGCGACGGTCCGTCACAGGGGCAGCGGTCCGTCACTGTATCCGTCAGTGAATGCTGCAGAGTAATTTTTCGCAGAATTTCCTGGTGATGTGCCTGCAAATTTAAAATCCATTAGTAGAAAATGCTACCATTAGTAGAAAGAAAAACTATAAGTATTGGGTTTCCTCCCATAAAGCACATGATTTAATGTCACGGCACGACTCAGGACACTAGATTACTCAGCCTTCATCAAGATGGTATGCCTCTATCACTTCATTCACCGATTAAGTACGCCCAAAATAGAGTTTTATTCATTCTCTATTCACCTTAAACCGCACTCCCTCCTTGGTTTTTAACTCAAATGCTCCATGAGGGAATACTTGGGTAATTAAGTAAGGGCCAGTCTGTTTGGGACTTGAGCTTGCCCGGAAGACAGGCAAACCCAGAACTGTTAAAATACCAAAATCCCAACCAAAACTCTTGTTTTGCACTTTTTTGTTCATTCTCCTTCTTCATATTTTTTTTTCCTGTTGCTTGGGGGGTGTGGGGGGGGATATCGATAACCGATGGAGCTCACCACTCTGCCTCATGTCTACAAAGTTTGAAGGTCGCTCTTTCATTGTCAAACCGAATTTCAATCTACCCCTTTTCCTATATCAAAACTAGGCTCTCCGTGTACAAGGAATGGCCTCCCAAGCAATAATAGGCACTTCAATACTTCACACTCAAGATCAACAAAATCTGCCGGAAATAGGAAGACTTTCCACTTTTCCTAGCACATCATTGGAGTACCCTATCGGCCTTTTCCACTGTTTTTCCGATCAGCCATCCAATAGCTGCATCCAGTGGGTTTTGGGTCACCCAACACCCAACTTCTTCTTGTAAGTTGAAATGGGCAATGAGATTTATGCTTGCCCCCCCCGATCACATAATCTTTCGGAAAATGTAATACAGCCCCGACTGTCAACACTGAATAGTGAACGCACCCGTATCTTCTTTCTTTTGTACGATTAGATCTTGTAGCATATCACTACAATGATGCAGTATAACATCCTCCTCCGAGTGATCGATCTTTTGTTTGTAACCAAATCTTTTCAATAAACTTGGCATAGACTGGGCATTTGGTTCCTGAGCTCTACCAAGGGACATTGATAGAAAGCTGCTCTTCAACATTGCCCGGCCGCCCTATAACAACGCCGTCTTTACCATCCCGGTGTTTTTCTTTCACTATATCTGAGGGAAGGGTGGTGGTGGTCTAGTCAGGGAACTACCTCTGGGGCAATTATCAGCTTTTTCCCAGTGCCTCGTCTGCGTCCATCACCACTAAACCCTTTCCCGACCCTTGCATCATCCCTTTCTCTTCCACCTTTTTCTCATTAGACGACATAGTGGGTCACTGGTTTGCCTTACCATCCCCGAAGAAGTGATTTCCATACTGCGCCTCATTTTTTCGTATTTTGACAGTGTTTGCTAGGAGAAGTGCCCGTTGCCGTGTATTCACTGTCGCAGATAATTGGGCCATACAACTCGATCTCTTAATTGATATTGCCTGTGTAATGCGACTTTTTGCCCTACCTCTTAAATCACACCATTACCTCTTTGATGAGCTCACACTAGCATCGAACCTCCTCATCATTTTGTGCAACATATCCTCAACTCGCGCCATACAACTATCTCCACCACCCTATAGTCACTTCACGATTTTGAGGAGTGACTAGGGCCCATTCCTATCTTTCTGTAAGCAGTAGTTTATACCCCTTTTTGAAGTTTTATCGCGGTTGTAGTTTCCAAGCTCGACATAATGACCCTCATGTGTTATAGTATACCATAGATTCCGACCTTGGTTCCCTTGACCTTAGCGCCATATCCTGATTTGAGCCTTGGGCTCTCTGTCGAAAACCCCCCGTCTGCCCAGTTACACTACACTGCATAGGAGGTCTTTCGCATAATATCCTTCACATCATTTTTGGCGATGGTTTCGACAAATAGCTGACTGCATTTATCCTTTTCTGCCCCCTAGTGACATTTTTTGGTCCAACCCAAGCTCCAGTTCTCATCTGAGCCATTTCTTCACAATCTCATCTGTGGCTGGGTGTGAGACTGCACTACGAAGGTATTCTTTCTTTCTCCCGGTATCGGATTTCCGAGTACTCTTACTCCAAGCTTTTTTGTTTCGGGAGATCTTCTCTAATTTTTTCGGCATCTCAGCATAAAGGACACTCCACAAAAGATCCACCTGCTATAATGTCCCAACAACCGCTTTACTATTAGATCTTATGTCCCCGATAGCATATTTCCTTCAGTGACTCATCTTCCCTACGGTGATTGGGACACTTCTCAAGACCGAGGTGAATCTATCCCACGAACTACTAACTAACACTCTCCTAGTAGTGCCACAAGTGTTCCCCACCTCTGTCTTTGTGGTTTAGTTTCGTGTAGACCGGGTAATAGTGTTACTAAAAAAACATCCCTAATTGGTTCCAAGTGAAAATTTTGTTATCATGGGAGCTCAAGTGAACCTATAGAAGCCTCTCCCATCAGTGAGAGAGGAACACTCTAAACTATTACAGCCAATTCCATCCCATGCCTCCCTACACACAGCTTTACAACCTGACCTTATACCTAGCTATATGGTCAATGTGGATCCTGAGTAGGTAGCCTGAAAAAAAACCTTGGCAATGACATTTGCCATCAGTCGACTAGTTACCCACAAAGGTGTGTCCTGGTGGTAGAGGAGGCAAGAACAAGTGGCCCATCGGCTTAATGCCCTATTTTCTCATAGCCCTCTGTAGAATGCTTGGGGTCGTGGGAGGCGGGATTTTGTCCCCTCTGCTGGTGTTCACTCAGCATCGGGTAACAGCTGACCATGAACATCACCGAGTCTGGGATGTTCTGGTTTGGATCATCATCATTAATCCCCAAGTTTCTATTCATGTTGCGTAGTGTACGCTCTAATTCGTGATCGTAGGAAAACGAGATTCTCTCCTCTCCTTGTATTTGGGCATATAAGGAGGTTGGTTCTTTCTGCACAATCACAAAAATAAAAACAAAAAGTTAAAATCAAAGAAATATCATACAACTAAACATAGTAAAAATTTAAAGTTAATCTAAAAGCTACTTTCCTTCCCCAGCAACGGCGCCAAATTTGATACTCTCAAACTTCCTTCTCAAATAGAATTAAGCGGTTGTGCTTAAGTTAAATCACCCAACTAGTGAGGTTGGGATCGTTCCCACGAGTAAAATAGTTTAGACTCCTTTATCTATTATTACTATTGTTCAGTCAATTACTTTTACTTTACTTCCTCGTACCCACCCGAGCCCACCTTTCGTGGGGTTTTAGTCGTAGGTGCTGCGGATCCAATCCCTCTCAAGACCGATAAGTGCGCGGGTCTGGTGCCAGTTGGCGCATGCAAACTGTCGGAGACCGTCCCCCCCCCACCACTTCTACCCACATTTTTTTTTTCTATTTTCTAATAAATGAAAAAACTAGCGAAATTGAAAGAAAACTTAACAGCTTCAAATTTGGAGTTTAATATCATTTAATGAAAGTAACGAGGTGTTTTACCTGTTCCCCACGGTTCCTAACTTGTAGTCAACTATAACATTCTTTCCTAGTATCTTGCATGCCAGTGATAAATTATTTATTTGCTAAATCACTTGGTCCGCCATCCAAGAAATTTCCACTCACTCCGACCTTGTCCCAGCTACATTGTTGTTTACAACTAACCCTTATCTTTACCTCATTAAGGCATCGTATTCGATATTTGACTAAGTTAGTCCCCTCGTAACCAATCAATACTACTGGAGCCTATTAGATAGTATACACTCAATCTATGTTGATAATTCTTTTTTTTCCTATTATCTACCCCTCCTTCCTAACCTCTAAACGTTGGCCATCCTGTTAAAACACTTCTAAGCGAAGATTATCATACATACAAGACACTATTCTAGAATTGTTAGTTTAGTTGGTTTTACCCGGTCATTATTCGCCCTATTGGTTGTCCCATACCCCTAGTTAGGGAGTTTTAGCTACCCATAATCATCATTACATATTCAAATATTGATATAAGAATTCATGCACTTACTTCGATGAGAAAGAGAAAAATCTGAAAGTTCACTTGATTAATCAACAAAAGTCACCAACAATCAATGATAAAAGTCTCAACATAATCAATAATCTTTCAAAGAGTCTACAAAATAATCCAGAGTCTAACCAAATAATCCAGAGTCTAACCTAATAATCCAAATTCTAACATAATAATCCAGAGTCTAACCTAATAATACAGAGTATAACCACAAAAATGAGGTTTTTCGAACTATTTATAAAAAATAAAAACCTAATTAAACAAGGACTCTATTTGCTGGAAATTTGGGTCAAAACGCGACTGGGTCGACGGACCTCGCGACGGGACGTCGTAGCACGATGGGTCGTCCCCGTGGACTTCGCGTCCCATAACTTGAATTTCTCTCTGCTCTCTTTCATTATCACCCCTCGTGGCAGGTAAATGACGGATCGTTACGAGCACAACAGTCCGTCAGGGTAATCCTTTCAAAACACTTGAACTCTTGGAATATGGGTACTTGGCTACTTCCTCTGATCTTTCATCGACGAACCTGCAAGGACGGAACGCGTCATGGCTCGATGGTTCCGTAACGTTTCCGTCCCCACACTTGGTAATACTCTACTTCCCCATCTTCCTTCAGCAACTGCCCTAAACGCTGCCACCCCCTATTACCGTCACAAAGCTCCTAGGTGATATCTTCTTCATCCTCTTCATTTCTTCCTCAAAAACCTCCGCATTCAATCTTGGGCCATTTCCTGCAAATAAGGAGAAACTTATATAAAAATTAGCACCCAAAAGGCCTTTTTTGTACACACTACCACTTTAAGGAAAAGTATTAATAATACCGTGAAACCACGGTATAAATCAATACTGATTATGGATAGATAAAGACTCTTTCAATCAACTATACTCGACATTTTGTCGGGTATCCAAATTTAAGGTCGCAGCCTCGACCATCCACATCCTTATGTTGCGCATCCGTTTAGAGTCCGGTCTCAAGTATGTAGAGCATCCGGTTAGAGGTCGGCTCAGTTTACTTATATTTCAATTGGCTACTTTTTGTAATTCTGGTGAGCGTCCGTTTCAAACCTGACCTACGTAGCCGTCATTTTTTGGTTCGTGTTCTTTGGCCTCGAGTTCTATTCTCCTTAAGTTTATGTTATTTTATGTATTCGTCGGGCTTATAGGGGTTCGTTCGGTTTTTTATTTAAACGTTTCGCACGAGTGTACCTTCTGGGCTTAATGGTGGGTCCAGTTTGGTGTAGTTAGCTTATTTATATTAATTTAGTTATATCTTTATCACTCATGTGCATTATTATGTTACTTAGCCTCCATTCTTTGACGCTCTTAGTTTGGTGATTCGTCTTTTCATATTGCTTTACTTTTCTAGTTTAGGGTCGCTATGATGCCTATTGGGTACCTGTTATTTGGTAACTCATGCTACCTCCTGCATCTATTTCTGTGAGGCCGGTCCGAGCAACCAGTACTCAGCGTTGATCGAGTTGCCATTTTGTCCCTGGGACAGGGTGAGTCAACACAGTGTTTTTTATACATTTCAGTCTCCATCTGTTTATATAAAGCTTGTCTTTTACTTTTCAGAAAGTCTAAGTTTTTGTGCTCCCCGTTGGGACTTGTACTCATTTTGTTGGTAGCTCTGTATTATGATTCCATGCTCTGGGAGGGATCGATTATATTTTATTTTTGTTTGCTTATGTTGTTATAGTAATTTTGGCTTAGTCCTTGTGTAGTTTTTCTACCCTCACAGCACCCATTACGTGTGTTTCTTGGGTTCGGTTTGGCTTACCTACTGGTGGGTTTATAGTAGGTGCCTTCATGCCGAAAAACTTTGGTCTGACATGCATGGATTTTTTTTATTGATGAATATATAGAAGGTATATTTCCAACAAAAAAAGAAGCTCATTGTTCCGATGCTCCTACTCAACGTTATGAATGTTTTTCCACATGTGCGCAAATTTGAAGAAAGTTGAAGATTCAAGCACGCAGATTTTCAGCCAACTTTGAACATGAGTCTGTTCTAATTCGTAAATCCCATGGATGGATTTTCTATAGGAAATGGGAAGGAGAGATGGGGGGGGTGGGGGGGAAAAAGAAAATGGGCGAGGGCGAATGAGTAGGGGGGGAGGATTGGTGAGTAGAGGTGAGGAGAAAAGGTAGAAGGGATGAACAAAGGATTAAACGTTAAGAAGGATGAGACTTAGTAAAAAGGGCAGAAGAGGAAGCCATGATTGTGGAAGTATAGGACAGGGTAACGTCACTAATGGAGGAACTCTGGAAGGAGGGAGAAGGGGGTTAAGGCGATAGGAGACGAGGGGGAAGATTTAAAAGATAAAAAGAACCTGGGGAGCGGGTAAATGGGTGAACGGGGGTGAAGAACAGAGGGCGATGGAAGATCAGGGGGAAGGGAATAGAGTGTAGCAAGGTGAGCATGCGTGTTTGGGGTTGGTGGGTAAATCTAGAGGGGAAGGGATCTGCGAGAAGAAGACTGACCCATTTCTTAAAGGGAGGACGTATCATAGGGGTCAAGAGGAGGTGGGGGGAGCGAAGTTAGGGTAGAGAGAGGGACGAGGGTTGTGTGTGAAAATGGTAGGGATGAAGGGATTGAAATCTCGAAGTTATCTTTCCAACAAAAACGAAGCTCATTATTTCGGCGCTCACTCTACGTTATGAATTTTCTTCTTTGTGTGCGCAAAGCTGAAAAGTTAATGTTTTGTCACTATCCTTATATAAACGATAGCTTATGTATTTTTTTGTCAATGAAGAATGGTGCTCCTAAAGATACAACAAAATCAAAGTTTCAGACGAGCAGTTTCCCTATTGAAATAAGTCACATTTTATTGCAACGAAACAACGATCACTACAACCTAATGAGTGAGAAAATTCCTAACTAAAAGAAAAAAAAAAAGAAACAAATAAAAGAAAGCTTCTAACAGATAAGTTGAAAATATGATTTCTTGGAGACTTTTCTCGATCGCCTCTTCTAGTTTGGATAATCTCTGAACTTCATCATTAGACATCACATTATTTGCCTCAATGGTTTAAATCTTGCCCTCTGTAATGGTGACATTCTCTTGAATTTTGGATAACTTCTCTTAATATTGGTTAATAAGCGGGGTGACCTTCTTTTTCTTGGAAGTCAAGGCTTTAAGTCTTTATCCACATCTGCTAGAGTTGCTTAAAGTTCTCCATGGATCCATCAAACTTTTCATGTGCCAGGTTTGCACTATCGGGACGGCGTTGTGCATCAGAGAGGGCCTTTTCATATGATTATTTAGTCACCTTTGATGATCTTAAAGTATCATACTCTGCGTACGACTTGAATAAATTCTTTAAACAATCCTCCAAAGAAGAGGCACCAAGGATGGTTCGTCATCAAAGGCGAAACTACAAAAGAAGAGACACCAAGTGTGGTTCGTCATCAAAGTTAAAACTACAAAAGAAGAGATGTCCAGTGTGGTTTGTCGTCGAAGTCGCAACTGCAAAAAAAAAAGATACTTCAATTTTATTTTTTTTCAAAGTCACGACCCTAAAAGAAGATGAGACACGCCGCAATTGTAGAAGAAGATGTACTAAGTAAGGTTAATCACTGAAGCCACAATTGCAAAAGAAAAGGCACTAAAGGTGGTTCGTCATCAAAGTTGAAGCTATGAAATAAGAGATATCAAGTGTGGTTCGACGTCAAAACCCCAACTTCAAAAAAAAAGGATGTTTCATGTTTGGCTCCTCATCAAAGCTACAACTCTAAAAGAAGATTATTCACTTATGATTCATCATCAAAGCCGCAATTGTAAAAGATGATGTACGCAAAGTGGTTCGTCATTAAATCTTTAATTGTAAATGAAGATGCAAAAAGTGTGGTTCGTCATCAAAGTTGAAACTAAAAATGAAGATGCATGAAGTGGTTCCTCGTCAATTATGCATTACCCCTCATTTTTTATGGTATTATATTGAGGTTGGTTTTTTATCTAACGTAAACTTGGTGAAAAAAAATGATGTGTCTTACGGTTCCTATTACACGAAGCTTCAAATTGGCATGATTAAAATTATGGCATATGCTCTCCCGCTCGTCATGATAAATGATGTGTCACACGGTGCCAATTGCACGAAGCTTCAAATGGGTATGGTGAAAATTATGACATATACTCTCGCGCTTGTCATGATGAATGATGTGTTTCACGGTGGAAATTGTACGAAGCTTCAAATCAGTATGGTGAAAATTATGACATATGATCTAGCGCTTGTCATGATGAAGGATGTGTCTCACTGTGCCAATTGCACGAAACTTCAAATCGGCATGATAAAAATTATAGTATATGCTCTAGCGCTCGTCATGATGAAAGATGTGTCTCATAGTGCCAATTGCATGATTAAAACCGACATGATTATTAGAAAAAAACAAAATCTCAATCAATAAGGAAATAAGTATGCGAATCTTTGGTGAATATGCAGAGAAGTGAACTTATGAATGTTGTCCAAAGTCAATATTATCTTTAAAAAATGTCAATTTTGATGAATTCATAAGAACATTGACTTTGATTATTGGATAGATTGTAGACTTAAGAGTCTATTTTCTATCTAATCAAGTAACTCTCTATTTGATCTCTCCAATACCAAGATGCAAACGTTTTGGTGAGACTCCACAATCTGCAAAACAATACTGACAGAATCGAAGACCCACTTCAAAAATAAATTCTCATCAATCCATAAAGAGTTTTACCTCGTTTTTTTGATATGTTGTAGACTAATATGTCCAGTTTCTATAGAAATAAGTTGCTCCTCATTCGGAATCTCGTACACCAACATAGATATGTTTTGATGGGACTGCATAGAGCTATAAAAAAAGACAGATCTGATAGAAAAGTTCAAAAATCAATTAGCGCCAATTCTAAAGGGTTTTGGTTTTGAATTTTTGTATGGTATAGCCCTCTCAGTCTAGCTTCCTGAACATCAAACGGATCATGATTTCAATGTTCCTACAACAAGTTAAACTTTCTAGCGCATGTGTGTTGTGCTGGGAAAAAAAGTGACGAAAATTGAGTTCTGTATGCTTCAAATTGACAATTAATCATGTAAGAGCATGTGTATTTTAGAAATCAAAAGTAATTTTTTTTTTACAAGTATGGAAAATTATAATGATGGAAAGTTTATTTCCTACAAATTATGAAAATTAGGATAAATTTTCATAGAAATTAAATTATGGAAATATTCCATGGGAATTAAATTATGAAAATTCCATAAAAATCAAATTGTGAAAAGTTTTCATAAGAATCAATTATGAAAATTTTTCAAAGAAGTCGAGTTATGGAAATTCCATAGAAACCACATTATGACAAGTTTTCATAAGAATCAACTTATGAAATTTTTTCCAAAGAAGTCGAGTTATGAAAATATCATAGAAACAAATTATGGTAAAGTTTTCTCGGAAACTGTATGAAAAAATATGTCCGAATGAGAATAGACTCGCGTCATAGGAATTTAATTTTTTTGCGTTTTATTCAAGTGAAAGCCTAAAATTTGCATTGAAACCACAAGGTCTCTATCACCAAGTCAAGCTTGTGGACGTAATCCTTGCTCATTGAATTGGTGGACATTTCGTAGTTGATGACCCAAATATAATTATCACACTATGAAGAAATGTCATGCGATAAGTCTTCAAGAGCTTGAAACACTTCAAGTCGAAAATGAGTTGATAAACAACTGAAAGTCAAATGACCTCTTAAAAATAGTAAATATTTTCATGAAGACCGCAACTTTTGTCATCAAAATTCGGCAAGCCTACACACAAAGAAGTCTCAAAAAAATTAATATGCATTCATACAGACTTAAACCCTCGTTATAAAAATTCTTCAAGTCTACACGTTGACATGTCTCAAAAAAGGAAAACACATTCATGACTACTTCAAGTCTTGTCGCCAAACTTCGGCAAGCCTCCACGTTGACAAGTCTCAAAGTAAGGGGCATTTGTAGACATGTGAATTGTACTTGATCAAATCATATAAAATTTGCATTAGATCCATGTTTATTTGGGGTAAATAAATAATGTGGGCTTTACAAATAAATAAGTTCATCTTATTAAATTCAAATCCAAGGTCCATTTCACCTTGAAGCCCAAACACATGCCACGTATCATTGTGACTAGGCATCCAAGACCAACAATGTGACACCACGTGTCCAAATGAGGTGGCAGTCCCATTCAAATGCAAGAACGAATCAGAATGCGCCGAGTGTCAAAATGACATCCTTTGGCCAATCACAGACAACCTTCTCCACTCCCTACAACTATAAATATGGAATAGACATGACTTTCAAAGGCATCAGGAAAAACTCTTCAGCAACCATTAAGCAAATTGGAGAAAGTTGCAACATCAACATCAATAGTTCTTCGAAGGAGTGATCAATGGAGTTCTTCCCGGAGATCGACTTACAATGACGAAGCACTTTCGGAGATTGAAAACATCTCAAGGAGGTCTACATTATCAAATAATTCGGGAAATATGCTACTGAAGGCCCTTGAATTGCAGAGAAACTTAGGAGAGAACCAAAAAACAACGAAATTGTACTCACAATGATTCATTAATAAAAATCAAAATTTTTTTGTTTATTTTGCTTGTAGTTGATTTTTAGCGCCTACGAAAATTTGTTGTGAACAATAGGCTACAGTGCCTACCACATAACATAATTGATAAGGACCATAATACATGTATGTGAGTTTGGAAAATGTTTGTTGGACAGTGTAATCTCTGCCCATAAGGTTGGACCTTTTTGAAGACCCGATCTCCAGGTTGAAATTTTCTATCTAATCTCTCTTGTTAGCCTGATCAACCATTCGTTGTTGCACCCTACTGAGGTGAAATTTGAGCATCAACAGCTTGAACTCTCTGGTATCCAAGCTTCTATCCACCTCAATGACCTCAGAACCACCTTATAAGTAAGGCAAATGCAAGGGTGGAAGTTGTCCATACAATGCCTCATAAGGAGTGGTCTTTGTGGAACTGTGGAAAGTAGTGTATACCACCACTCAACAAGTACCAAATAATGAGCCCAATCCTTTAGAGAATCTGCAAAATTTCACCTGAGACAAGTCTCTTAACATCTGTTCGCAATCTTAGTTTGTCCTTTGGTCTGAGGGTGGCATTCTGTGGAAGTCTTCAGTGTCACACCTTGCATAGCAAATAACTCTTGCCACACCTTTCAAGTAAAAATGGGATCCATGTCGCTAACAATGTCTCCAGGAATACTGTGCATTTTAAATATGTGCTCCATGAATAGATTAGCAATAGTTAACGCAGTCTAAGGATGAGAAAGGGAAAAAAGTGTGCATATTTAGTGAGTCAGTCTACAAAACCCATATGACCTCTTTTCCTTTAGACTTAGGAAAGCCCTTAATGAAATTCATGCTCACACTAGCCAAAGCTAAAAAAGGAATAGCTAGAGGTTGAAGCAATCCTTGATATGCAGTCTTGTCATATTTACTCTTCTGTCATATCTCGCAACCTTTGATATAGTCTTCTATATCTCTTCTTAGTCCCTTCCTATAGAATAGAGAAGTAATTCTCCTATAAATATGGTCAATTCCAGAATGGCCTCCATGAGTTGAAGCATGCCACAGCGTAATGATTTCAGCTCTTAGGGAGGTATCACTTCCTATAACCGATCGACCATTCCATCTCAACTGCTGGTTCATAAAAGAGAACCCCTGAATGTCCTCTTTCATGATACACAGCTTGTGGATCAACTTTCTCAATTCCGGATCAAAATCCCAACTGCTCATGATGGTTTAATCAAGTCAGACCTAACAACACCTAATGTAAGTGAAGCTAACTCCAGGAATGCTAGACAAAGAATCAACAACTTTGTTCTCCTTACCCTTCTTATATTCAATAGTAAAATCAAATGCAGCAGCTTAGTAATCCATTTCAGTTGGGAACTACTATGAAATTTTTATTTTAATAGGAACTTTAAGGCCCTTTGATATGTTCTAACAATGAAGTGCCTACCGATGAGATATTGGCCCCACCTAGACACATCCATTACCAATGCAAGCAGCTCTTTTTCATAAAGAGACATAGCTTGGTGGTGTAGAGAAAGTCCGTTGCTCAAGTAGGCAACATGTTTTCCTTGATACATAATTATAACTCCTATACTAACATCACAAGCATCAGTTTCCATAGTGAAACTCAAGTTGAAGTTCGGAAATGCCAACATAGGAGCAGATGTTGGTGTATCTTTCAAATTCTGAAATGCTTTAGTTGCTCCTTCCGTCCATTTAAAACCATCCTTCTATAATAGATCAGTCAATGATTTACTGATTTGACCATAACCTTGGATAAACCTTTTGTAATAACCTCTAAGACCAAGGAACCCCCTGATTTGCTTGAGGGTTGTAGGTTGGCCATTGTTGTACTGCTAGGATTTTCTTTTGATCCGTGGCTACTTCGCCAGCCGATATGTAGTGCCCTAAATACTCTATACTGTTTGTAGCAAACTGGCATTTGGATTGTCTAGCATACAAGTTGTGCTGTTGTAATAGCTGCAAAGTGATCCTTAAGTGAGCTACATGATCCTCCAAATATTTACTAAAAATAAGGATATCATCACAGAACACCAAGATAAATCTCCCTAGGTACTTTTGAAACACTTGATTCATTAAAACCTAAAAACTAGGAGGGGCGCTAGTCAATCCAAACAGCATCATCAGGAACTTATAGTGACCTGAATGTGTCCTAAAAGCAATTTTGTGGATATCAGGAGCGGCAATTCTAATCTGATGGTACCGAGACCTCAGATCAACCTTGGAAAACCATTGTGCACACCCAAGTTCATCCAGATGCTCTTCAATAATAGGAATAAGGTATTTTTCTTCGACAGTAATCTGGTTCAGAGCCCTGTAATCTACACAAAGTCTCCAATTTCCGTCTATCTTCCCCACTAAGACAACTGGTGATGCAAAGGGACTGTAACTATGTCATATGAGTCCTTGGTCCTTCAGCTCTTTCAACATTTTCACAATAACATCCTTTTGAACTGGTGAGTATGTGTAAGGTCTTGCATTCACCTGATTTGATCCTTCCTTCAAGGGAATATGGTGTTCAAAGGATCCCCTAGAAGGTGGTAATCTCTTCAATTTCCCAAACACAGAAGTAAACGCGTGTACAACCTGTTGTACTTATCCTGTCACCTCAACTAAAGGTGTGATTTTTGAATCTTGTGAAAACTTCTCTTCTTTATGAGTAACTTTGATCATAAACAATTGAATCTCCACCTGCTTAATATTGGTAAGAGATTCCGATTCAACTCCTTTCATCTTGGGTATATTACCCTGTAAGCAGAATGTTCAAACTTCATAGTCATCTGTCTAAAATTAAAAATGATGTCCCCCATGTCAGTTAACCACTGAACCCCCAACACCACATCACATGTACCAAGTAATAAAAATGACAGGATCAGTTGATTCTCCATGATTTATACCATCTGTTAAACTGCAAAGGAATTATCCATATAGGCTTGGAAGGCTCTTCTGTGATGAAACGAAGCAGAAAAATGAGAAGGAAAAAAAGAGAGTTTGTGAAGGAAACTATATCCTTGAATTTATAAGCAGAACACTGATAGGCTACTCTCTATTGGCACGCAGTTGTGTAGCAGGGGTGCTTCCCTGTTACCGTATCTTCTTAATATCCTATCAAAAAAAAAAAAGAGTTGGTGAATGATAATAAGGGGAATAGTGGTAGGGCTACTGATCTTTATTGGTATGCAATTATTTATTTAAGCTGACATGTCAAAGGAGAGCTGCCCTGTTACTGTCTCTGCTTAGTGTTTTTCTGATGCAAAATTGTTAAACCACTGCTTATGTACCGTATACGTCAGTGATAAGTCCTACATGTTGGAAATTTTTGTTTGTGGAGACAACAAGCATAATCGATTTCTCACAAATTGAATTTTATTATATCAAAGTAAGGACTCACTTCGATTTTACAATCTTGATCAACTTGTTTCTTGCTTTAGCAACACTCATCACTTGAGCACAAACTTGTTCGCTCTTTCTTTCTTACTTACTTGGTTTGTTTCTTGATTAGTTGCATACAATTCAAATGGACCATCTCTATTTATAGGAGGTGACGGAACAATCTAGCTAAGCATATTTTTCTATTCTATTCTAGAATATTCCTTCAACTCCTTAATTTTAGAACTATCCTATCTAAAACATTTCTAGATTATTCTCGCTAGAATACTCATTCTAGAAATCTTCCTTAAATTTTCTACAACTCCGGAATATTCTAGATTTTCTTGACTTGTCTTAAGTACATAATTAAGTTGGTGATAAATTTTTAACACTACATATGTATTCTTTTTCTCTAAAAGCTGAAATTATATTTCTTGTAGGGTGGGACGGCTTACTGTAATGAGTAGATTACGAGAATACATATAGTCCTACATTTATATTATTATGCATAAATATTCTTTTCCTCCATGACAGAACTAAGTAAAAGACTTCTCTATATATAGTAACAATCAACTTTAAAATGTTCATTTTATTTTTAATGAAATGATTATATCCACACAAACATGTATGATTTATCTTATACCACAAATTTCAAAAGTCTTTTTTTTATACTCCATATTAAGTCAAACTATATCACATAAATTGATAATATTGAGTATTATTATATCTCAAGTAAAGGTTCCAGGATATGTAATACTAATCCTTTAAAAAATAGTCTGAGGGGCTAAGTCTAACCTCTTAATTATACTACATATTTCACAGAACATTGCCATTCATGACAAAATAAATGAATTTATCGTATATCTAAGAGAAAAGATATAAAGAAAATCTTTGGATTTAGCAACAAAACTCACTTAACATTTAAATCATACGAACGTTTAAATATTCTCTTAACAACTTTCAAGTGAATTAACTACCCCTAAGGGGTGATGTGACAATGAGAGTGAATTCACTCTCCTAAAAGCGAGTGAAAAGTTAAAAATGAAAAAACTAAATTATAAAATTGTACATATGACATTATTTTATTGGCTAGTATATGAATGATATTTTAAATATTTTTTTATAAATTAAGTTTTTTAAAATGTGTGAAATTTCTAATTTAGAGGTAAAAAATTAATCGCAGACCCCATTTTTCAAAAAAAATATTTATTTATTTTCTCTCTTTATTTTGTTGTTTCCCAAATACTTTTTTCTCCATTGAAGCATTATTATACCTTTCTTCACTCATATTAGTCATTTCTTTCTTCATCTTTATCACCCACCTCTAAACCCTACTTCCATTCCATCAGCTATTAGTAATCCAAAAAATCCTACATTAACATTATATTTTTACTTCGATTTCAAAATAAACTTTGTTGTTTGAGTGATCCATTTTGTCCAAAAAAAAAGGCTTCTTTCAAAAGATTCATTCTCCCAATAGATTCATCCTCCCAATGACATATTTGTGGGAGTGGGGTGGGTGGGAGAGAGTTCTTAGATAAAAAATAATATGTTATTTTTGTTTCAAAAATGGTGAATTGTAAGAAAAAAAACAGCCATTAAAGGTTGAAAATGGACGGATACTTTTTTCAACAAGGATTGACAATGGTAAAAATGAACAAAGAAGAAAGGAAGAGGAGTAGAAGAGGAGGAATTTATGTAGTGGGGCCCACTTGTTAAAAATATTTTAATTAATAAAAATGATTTCTACATTTTAATCTTTGAATTTAGAAAATATATTTTTTAGTTAAGAAATTAATTTGCATCGAAGAGAAGTGATTTAAAAAAGTGGGGCCCACTTGCTAAAACTATTTAAAATTAATAAAAATGGCTCAACATTTCAATTTTTATTTACGAAAATACAATTTTATAATAAATTAATTGATTATGTAATGAATTTTAAAAAGTTTTTAAGGAAAAAAGTGGATAAATAAATATATTTAATGATGTGACACTTACATGGCTGTGATGGAACAGGTATAAGTGAAATTATACTCCCAGAGTGATATTCAATTCACTCGAATTTTATTAACAAGGGTGTTTAAACGACCGTAAAGTTTAAATGCTAAAGTAAATTTTGTTGTCAAGTTTAGAAGAAAACGAGCAGCTTGTTTGACTCCAAAGGTACCTCAAACTAATGTAACAGTAACACCATTGAAGGATTGGGTAAATCAACACTGATAAGGAGCACAACAACACCTGGAGGTATCAGATCTGAGATGGGGGGTTTGAAACCAGCAAAACCACTGGAACTCATTGAAGCCAGCAATAATGGAAAGAAATTACAGCACCTGCGACTGTAACTAGGAAATCGCCAAGCATTGGAAGAAAATCCTGGGCAGATGAGGTGGAGGAGATGATGGAGGAACCATCCATGAAGAATTCAATATGGATAATTTGACACAGGAAAGATGGTCAATGCCGGATTTAAGCTGGAGTATGTTGCCCCAACAAATGTAAATCTGCTTACGTCGAAATGGAGCTAAATGATATATGTTCTAAGATAGAGTACTGTAAACATTCAGTTGTTCGGTATGTGTTGGGACCACACCATCCATTTGAAGTGATTAAGGAATTTATCCAAAGAATTTTGGGTAAACATGGAATAAATAAGATCGTTATGTTGAAGAATGGGGTGGTAATGGTGAGATTTGATACTGAGGTAGGGCAGAATGATGTTATTCAAGCTGAAATCTACCACTTTGATAGCAAACTTTTCATAGTAAAGGCTTGGCATGCTGATATGGATTTTTCTCGGGAAGAACTGCACATAATGCCCATCTGGATCAAGCTCCCGGGACTCTATTTCAAATATTAGAGTCCTAAAGGACTTAGTAAGCTTGATAGTAGAATTGGGAAACCTCTAATGGTGGATCAAAATTCTGACAGGAAAGTTGGTTTGAATTTTGCTAGACTTATGGTGGAGGTTGATATAAATGTTATATTACCAGACACAATTAATTTCAGGAATGAAAACGGAAACCTAATAGAACAAAAAGTGACATATAAATGGAAGCCTACTCTGTGTGTGTATTGTAAAAAATATGGACATTCAAATGAGATTATCACAAAGAAGAATTTGCCAAAAGCACAGAACAAGAAAAAGGATCAACCACAAAAGGAGGAGGTCTATCAAGCACCAGAACAAAGGATGGAAGGGCACAGTAAGGGAGAAGGAACATCACAAAATGATAGAAGTCTGCAAAAAACAAAAGCTACATAAGTCCAAGGAAGGAAGGGTTCATAGAAGGAAGCTGACAAAGAAGGTTGGATCACACCAAGAAGGGTGGCTCACAATTATCAAAAAAGAAGTCCTGCTAGCCGTTCATGCAGAATTGGGGAAGTAACAAATGAGGAGAGCAACCTCATCCCAAGCATTGGGAATGGTTAGACTTCTTAACTGGAATGTTAGGAATTTGAATGAGACCAATAAACAAAAGGAGGTTAAACTCCTTTGTAATAAATAAAAAGTAGGCTTGATAGGTCTGCTGGAAACAAAAATTAAAAAAAACAGTATGGATAAAATTGTAGAATTGATATAATTGATTTAATTATTTAAATTCAGATAAATATGAATTTAATTAAAGCTCGCTCCATAAAGCCCGTATGATATTTCGCTTAAATCTGATTGGCCGAAGGGAGTCCTGTTCAAATTGAACTGATCTATTCTAAAACTATAAATAGGGGTTTTATAATTTAGAAAAAGAGAACCAAGAATTTTAAACAAGAAGCCAAAGAAAACTCATTGATCAAAAGCCATAAATTTCTCTACAAGTTCAAGAATTCTAGAATTCAAGCGTTCAAGTCTCCAAATTATTTAAGTCAGCAAATTGAAGTCTTTGAATTCTTTTCTGCAAGTTTAAGTCTTCAGATTCTTTAAGTCTGCAAGTTATAGTCTTCAGATCCTCAAGTCTACAAGTTGAAGTCTTCAAATTCTTTAAGTCCGCTTGTTTATATTTTGAATCTACGAGCTGAAGTCCTCAAATTCTTCAAAAGTATTGGGCTTTAATCCTTGCAAAATATAGTGAATACCCCAATTCATCGCTTGGATGCACATTTCAATGCTAGAAATTTCACTAAGGCGATCTTTGCAGTTGAGGCTAAGACTTCTCCAGCGATTGATAAAGTCAACAACTAACTCATCTTCACCTTAATGAGCCTTTGTAAGTTCCATCATACTAACGATACGTCTTGTGCAATAGAAGTCATTAAGGAACTCTTGCTCTAATCGCTCCTAACTATCAATAGAATTAGGTTCAAAATTTGTGTACCAATCAAATGCATTTTCTCTGAGAGATCGAACGAACTCTGTAACAAGATAATCACCATACGTCCCAGCTCCATGTCAAGTCTCGATAATTGCTCTGATATGTTGTTTGGAATTTCCTTTGCAATCAATTGTTGAAACTTGGGATTGATAACCCTCAGACATTTTCCAGTGTATCAATCCTTTGTGTAATAATGCCTTTGCTATTGGGAGAAAAGTTGGATGAAGACGCATATTTGTCTTTGATATTGGCCTCTATGATAATGTTCTTTAACTGATCATGGATTAACCTATCATCTAAGATATGATCTCTTTGAGTCCTTGTGTGTGTGTGGGGGGGGGGGTGTGTTCGCAAAATTAACCTCAAAATTAATGAAGAACTTCTGAAAAGTTGCAGTAAGAATATTTTATGTTGTCCTAAGAAATGAAAATAAGACAATGTATTCTCTAATTTAGTCTCTTCTTTAACTATATGAACTCTCTCCCTCAAGTGATGACATATCAAATACACAAGTGTAGAGAAAGCTAGTGTTTACAATTAACATGTGTTCTATAGTTTTAAATTATAAGCAAACTAAATACTTGAAACATATAATATGACACTATACAAAAAATGAATATTTTCACTGCCTTTTCCTTTACTGCATCCGAAACTTCAATATAGTTCCTTTAGCTTTCCCCCACGGTAAGCCAAATTCATAAATGTGTATTTCACACTATTAAGCACTTTTAATGTCAATGATCCGGGATTATATCATCACGGGCAGAATTAAGTATACTAAGTGGAATAAAATTGCTAAAGCTTTACACATTTGAAAAGTAAATAAAATAAGTTGGAAGCAAATATAGATATTTAATGAGCCTAAAGAAACAAGCAAAAATGAAATGCACTCACAAAGAAGATTAGTTTTTCACCAAACTTGAAATGTAAATTTAGAGAGAATATGCTTAACAGGAAAAATGTGTGCTGCTAAACAATTCAAGAACATTCACCAAAGGAGATAGCATATCACAACAATTAAAAGGAGTATTAAACTTCCATTCAAAGCAGGAGTACAAGTCACTTTCCATAAGAAAAGTATGAAAATAAAATTGATGTGTTAGAATAAAGGCACAATCACACTTTAACTATTCTTATGATATTAGTTTCCTCACCACCTGTGAAACATAGAAACACAATCATCATCCTGCCTTTGCTATGCTAGTTCTCAAATCTTTTAACAATTGCAACTTTTATTCTGTACCAGAATTTTCTTCACTATAACATGAGACGAATAATAATTACAAAGAAATAAACTAAATTTTTGCAGAAAGAATATTTCAAAAAGACTTCTTTTCTAAACGACTTCTTGACATAAGTTCAATTTCAGTCACGGATTTGCTTATTTACTTTTTTCTACTTGAAGGGATTTTAGTAGTTAGATAGTAGGTTTACATTTAATTTGTGAGTATATTTGATTCATCTGTAGAAGTGAACAAACACAATGAACCTTCATTTTATGATCCAAGTCTTCATTGACTTGTCTCCTAAAAATGATTAGTGATCAATCAATCATTACTACTTAAATTCAAAATCAATTAGAGAGAACTGTATGTTAGGTTGTGGAGCCTGATTCATATTTGATGTACTGTCATATATTAATGTTTATGTGGTTTAACCTCCGCGGTGAGGTTGCCAGGGGATTATGGGGAACGGGAGCCCCCCATCCGAAAGGGGGGTTCGGTGCAGCGCCCCGACCCAAATTTTAGGCTGTACTATTTATTCTCCATTTATTTTGTGTAACAAAAAATACTCTGAATTATTAATATATACACCCACCGCCGTGGATGTTTATTCACGGGGTGTTACCATGAAATATTGGTTTTCTCTCTTTCTCTCTCTAGATTTCTCATCTCTTTCTCTTGAAAGTTCTTGTGTTCATCATTCATCAAGTGTGTGTGTGTGTGGATTCGATCCTAACACTATATGTATTATGTATATTCACTATTCCTTACATCTCTCTCTTGACTTTGACGTATATACATGAAAATTCATTAATACAGTGGGAGAAAGAAATTGAACCAAAAACTCCATTTGTCTCCTTTAAGATTTATGTTCCGAAATATTCTTGCAACATAATGAGAAGAAAGTATATATTTAAGCTTCAACCACCCTCAAGTGTAGAGTCATTTGTCAAACTAACAACCTTCAAATCAACATCTTCTGAGTAATTATCATAAACCTCCATCAATAAATTTTCAAGAAACTCTAAACAAAGATCACTTTGGAACTCCAGGGGAATGACCATTTTAGAGAGGGTGGGGTCTAAAAGATCTCCAACATGTTTCAAGTCATATGGCAATGACATAAGTGGCTGAACAAATAAGAAATTAAATTAATTAGAATAACATCGATTAGTAGGAAGTTGTTAAGTGGGGCGCATTCAACAGGAAAAACAAAAGTAGATTAAGGGTTGAAAGTATTGTTCTTTCTTTCACAAGACCTGTGTTTTACTTATGTAGATTTTTTTAAAGACTTACACTTCTTAGAGTTTACAGCAAAGTTGCAGGTAAACTTTCGAAAGTTGAAAAATACATAATTAGGGCAAGTAACAATGAGATATGTAAGACAATGGAATAACTTCAGTGAAATATAGAAGAATCCCAAATTTGACTTATGAAGGACAGATGAAAGAGTATCTTACTTAAAAGTCAAAAAGAGAGAAGTTTCTATTTTTGTTTCACTTCTTGAACAGGATACT
The DNA here is from genome assembly GCA_027704765.1 of Solanum habrochaites. Classification (NCBI taxonomy): domain Eukaryota; kingdom Viridiplantae; phylum Streptophyta; class Magnoliopsida; order Solanales; family Solanaceae; genus Solanum; species Solanum habrochaites. Next base: position 50,979,660 of record JAKWJA010002497.1, on the reverse strand, counting down.
AACGTGCAAGCTATTTGTGGGGTGTTAATCAATTAAATTAAAAAAGGAGTATCCCATCATGACTCCCAACAAATAGAAACAATTGAAAAACCAATATTCATAGTTGAAAACCTTTAATATAAGATCAACTTGGACATTGTTTGTGATCTCAAATGACTGATTGACAACACAATCATCAGGCTACTAATGTCACAATGATTAAAATAAATTCATAAATAAGAAAATATAGTGCTAAAACTTTGGAATGTAAAGAAAGAGTAAACAAAAGTTTCAGGCTGATCATTGTACACTATGATTAATTAGCAAATAAATTTTTAATAGAAAACTTGTTTGAGAGAAATGTTCAACTATATTGTCCACATCTAATCAAAAATCAAGTAGACAACAAAGATTGCTAGAAAATTTTGAGATTTTCATTCAACAATATCCATCTTGGAAAAAGATCGAGACATAAACCTCGAAGAAAGGAGAGAATTATAGAAGTCTTATACTCCTACTATGTGTAATAAAGTTGTTTTCCTTTTGTTTTTCGCCTGGTCAGTTTTTCTTTTGCTTTATTATTCCTCCTTTCCACTCTAATGTAATTAGAACTTATCTAGTTGAATTTCGTCCGATGCTAATTAAGAAAATCATTGAATGTGATTTTTCATATTCTCTTATTATATGATCGTGAATTCATGTAGTACATATGTACACCACCATCATAGCAAAGTCAATTTTATTAGCTGACATAAACAAGGAAAACATATAAGATTAACAACTATCAGTTTCGCCTTCTTATACACTAAAGAGGTAGTTGGATCTGAATATATACAGAACAATGGATCTAAAAAGATTTAGAAAGTAAATCATTGGTGCTAACCTCAGTTACCCTTCTTTCAATTGCTGCCTCAAGACATAGAATCACTCTTTTTTATTCTGCATCTGGTTTTACCGAGGAACCATCTATATGTCTCATGTTGTACTTCTTCAATGACAAGGTAGTATGTAATATTAGTTCATAAACTTTCAGAAAATTAAACCATGAAAGAGATATCGAAACGAATAGAAATTGTAGTACCTGGTGGACTACTGGTTCTTCAACATCAACATTGTCATAGAAAAACACATGTTGCATACCGGCCATTTAAAATTGTATGAAAGAGAAGCTTTGGTCTATCCTTGCACCGTATTGTCACAACGGAGTAGTACTTATCTTACTAATTAAGGACACTCACAATAGGCCACTCTTCATTCAATTCTTCACCAGCAACACCTTCATAATTTTGGTATCCAAACATTAGCTGGTGAAATACTGCTCTCGGTATGAAATAGCCCATCATACACTATTGTCTTAGAATTCCTTAACTTATATCTACATCTAAGAACACTGTGCAATAATTGTTTTATCATAGACAGCCTTTCCGGATAATTAGTTGTACCTCTCATTTCCTCACCAATAACTTGCATTAGTGTTTTTGTTGGGCGTCATGAGTCTACACCTTAGAATTAACCACATTGCATTTGAGATTCGTAAGGATAGTGCTCAAATGAGACAATAGCCCCAGTCTAACACTCGGGCTATTGACTCGGGCACGATCATTAGATGTTTTAGAGATTTTCCTGGTATAATCTAAGATAGAGAAAGCCTATTCCAAATAAGATAACTTGGACACATCATCAAACACCTTGAGTGTACTCATGACTATTTAATTTTGTGCATCATCTATCTTGATAGGCACAAGGTTTCAGTGATTCGAGAACCATGTTGATTTTTACCTTCATCACTTGTGCACTCTGTGCTTTCTTTAGGTTGACATAACTACAAACACACCACTGTTTTAACGTGTAAATATTACCAGACCTTCTTAGTGCCTCATTAAGAATGCCCAAAAACTATACCTTATCTCGTGCACTTTTGTAATCACTTCCTACATATGCAAAATTAATTCTAGGGAACAGAAGATCATGAGAAGTGTGCATTTTTCATATACTTTTTTATTTATTTACAACTTGCTAGATTCTCGTTCACTCTATTTTTTCACATAAAATTAAACTGTAGAAACTTCACATTAAAGAAACTAACAAGTATTAGTTTTAGCAGGAGCCTAATAAAATAGAATAACATGTATTTTGTAGTAAAAATAAATATATGTGAATTCTTTCAAGGCAAAGGGCGGCCTGATTTGACTCACTTGTTTTAGTTCTCATATGAAAATAGATTTTTTAAAAAAGCTCAGAAAGGTGTATTGGTATTATAAATTTCACATCACTGATATCAGAGTGGCGCACGACATTTGTCGAGATCTCATCACAACCTCAAATATTAAACACGAAAAATCTATGTGTGGAAGTGAAAGAGAAGCAGTAGCGGAGATCTAATGCAAATGGATTTCAGAATTCACACGGCAAGGGAAATAGAAAATCACTTATCAAGATCATAACAACACTACATAGAGGCGTCGTAGCCTCTCATAATTCTCAACAATACTACTAAAAGATGAAATATCAAATTCGAATATAATCAACTAATATCATGTAAAGCTAAAGTTGTTTCAGGCAATGTAACAGAAAGTGAATATAAACTTACTTGTATATATGGGTTGAGGGCTTGAGGCAACAACAAAACTTGAACAACCAACGTATTATCTTTCTACTTCATTCCATTAAGTTCTTATTGATAGTTTTCACTACTGAGTGACTATGTCACTCGGACTCTACAAATATGTGTACGGGTACGCATTAGATTCTGCAAAAGTAGAGTATTTTTTGAAGAATTCAAAACAGGTGTGGCAAGTAGAGGTTATTATAGCTCTTAGAAACTTACCAGACTGTACCATTCATCTGAGAACCCAAACAAATTTGTCTTTTTCATTACTAAAAATTTCAAAAGGAGGAATATAATTTTTGCTATCGGAAAACATAAACACATTGAAGACAGTGAGAAAAGAAACAAATCAAGTCACATTATATTTCAATCAATAGTAATTCAAAAGTCAGGGGAAAGAACCAAATCTTAACAGTAGGTAATAAAGCAGACTCACCTTTTGTAGTTTTTTATGGTATGAATGGTTCGAAATTCAGACTTGCGCTTGAAGATTCAAATACAACAACTTTTGCTTTCATTTCCTGCACGAGTAACAACTTTCTTTAATTCTTCTAGCAAATCTTGGCTATCCCTCACGAGCATCATGGGACTCTTTACACTGCTCTTCTCAACTCTAGAATAAACATGTTCTCACATTGCATCATTTAATTCCTTGAATCTTAACCATCCTATAATATCTTTTCCATATCTCCACATTATTGTCTTTATCATATAGGTCCAACAAATATTTGGAGTTTTCTGTCTAAATGTGTATAATGTATTTTGCATATTTAATTATAGCATATAGTTTTATTGTCAGTGAATGCTCCAAAAAAAACATGTATAGGTCCCTTTAATTTTTTTAATCCAGTTCCCCCAATCCCCCCAAAACACCATAATCAGTAACATCTCAAGATTCACATTAAGGAAAAAGAAAATCTCATAAAAAATTAGAGGTATCTGACATGAAGAAAAGCGGGTAAAAACACTAAAATCTAATAGTATGTAAAAGAACTAATCACTCGTGAGAAGCCCCTGCTAGAGACGAAAATAGTGAGCGGAATACCATGGGCAAAAAACAATTTCCAAACATGTCTAAGTAAATAAAGCCTAATTAGGAACTTGAAATTATAAAATTTTACAATAAACTACTCAAAAAATAGAAAGTGCATATTAAAAGAAGTAGAACAAATTGTGACTATAAAAAATGTAAACTTTCCAAGAAAAAAAAGAGAAGTGAGAAGAATAGGAAGGGGAACACCAATTTTCAAGCATCTATGAAAAAAATCAAACCAAATTAGGAACAAGCAACAACAAAATCCTACAAAATCCAGAAAATCTAATTGAAAGAGTTGGTTTGGTTCTTGTGGAATCAAACTAAATGGAAGATGAATTAACAAATATTTGGTAGGAAGATAATTAGTACAAATAAAAGTCAAAGATAGTATCTTGGTAGGTGAAATTTAGGCAAACCACAAAATGGTTTCATATTCTTAACCTTGACATTTTTGACACATACTGATGTCATGGATGACATCAATAGGATCAATTTATTCCTATAAACAGGTAGCTCTTAATTCATTTTCAAATCATCCTCTCACTTGCCTTAACACCTTCTAAGGCATTTGCGTTCTCTCTCTTGTAGTATTTCACTTGTCTTCTTTGTAGAGTGAAACAAATATTGGTGCAGTTGTTCTTTGGTGGACATATGATCATTTTGATTCGAACCACGTTAAATATTGTTGTTCTTCCTTGTTCTTTAACTTGACTTTTTCGCTAACAATTGGTATCAAAGCCAAGGTTTTGTCTTAGTATGCGCTGTGGTTGCAGCATAGTCTGAACTTCCACATCAGAAAAGGATTACTTTGGTTTTCTCTAGTTCCAAATACAATGTATTAGAAAAGGAAGAACAAGTAAAAATAAAAATGAGTTCCATGAAGTTTGAAATTGATAGATTTAGTGGGCGCAACAACTTCAATATTTGGAGAATACAGATGATGACGTTACTGCGGAGGGAAGGTTCAATCCATGCTATTGACAGAAAATATCCTGACAAGATATAAGATTCCGACAAGAAGAAGATTGAAGGAGTTGCATTGAGTGTAATTCAAATGTCCCTTGCACCTAACGTACTGTGTGAAGTAAGTACAAGAATCAAAGAGATGGACAAAGAGTTATGGGAATAGTTGGAAGGGCTTTATAAGGACCAGTCAGTGACAAAACAAATGTTTTTACAACGACATCTTCATACATTTAAGATGGATTCAGGTACTTTGTTGCAATACCATCTAGATGCGTTCAATAAACTAGTCATGGACTTACAAACTACTGGAATAAAAAAGGACGAGGAGACACTTGCATGTTCTTTGCTATTTTCATTGACTTCAAAATATCTTGATATTGAGAATTCAATGATGAATAGCACACAACCTATCAAACTTGAGCAAGTGCGACAAGAACTTAACTGTTGTGATGTGCGAATGCATATTGAAGAAGACAAAAGTGACGAAGCTAGTGTACGCTGTATTAGAGGTCGTACTAGCCAACAGTGAAGGAGAAAATCAAAGTATGTATAAAAGTCGCGTGTTAACAAAAAGAATGCGGAGTGTTGGAGCTGTCAAAAGAAGGGGCACTTTCAACGAGATTGTCCTATGTTGAATTCCAAAGAAAAGGCGAGTGAATCCATTGTTGAGCAAGTACATGATAATGATGATGATTATGTACTAACAACATCATGAAATAGTGGAGTCTATGACTACAAATGGGTCTTAGACTCTGGTTGTACTTTGCATATGACATCTCGAAAAGATTGGTTCAACAACTATGAAACAAGCAGAAGAACTGTATTAATGGGCAGTAATGCAACTTGTAAAATAGTTGGCAAATGTTCAGTTCGTGTTTGTTGCCATGATGGAATAGTGAAGACTATTACAGAAGTCCATCATGTTCTTGATCTGAAGAAGAATCTGATCTCCCTGGGTACTTTGGATAAACAAGGCTATAAGTACATGATTGAAGGAGGAACTATGAAAGTGACTAAAGGATCTTTAGTCATGTTGAAGGCCAAGATGGAGGATGGACTTTACACACTTGCGGGAAGCACCATTATTGGCTCTGTAAATACATCTACATTGCAGTTATCTAATGATGATAGGCCAAAATTATTGCACATGAGACTAGGACATATGAGCGTGCGAGGATTGGAGATGTTGAGCAACCGCAACCTTTTGAATGGTGAGAATATCAGCACACTCTACTTTTGTGAGAAGTGCGTCTTAGGGAAGCAGAAAAAGGTCAACTTCAGCACTGGCAAACACAAGTTGGGAGGGGTTCTAGACTACATCCATGAAGATTTATGGGGTCCCTCTAAGCTTCCATTGAAGGGAAGAAAGAGGTATCTACTCACATTCATTGATGATTTTTCACGAAAAGGTTTGGATGCATTTCCTGAAGGCAAAAAGTAATGCTTTTGAAGCATTTAAAGAGTGGAAGATTTTTGTTGAAATTCAAATGGAGAGAAAAATCAAGTTTGTTCGCACAGACAATGGTTTGGAGTTTTCCAGTGATGAGTTCAATAATTTCTCCAAGGTTCATGGAATCTCAAGTCATAAGACGATCAAACACACACCACAACAGAATGGAGTTGCCGAGAGAATGAATAGAACTCTTCTTGAGAACGCTCGTTGAATGCTCTTACAAGCCAAGATTTCCAAAGTATTTTGGGCTGAAGCAGTTCATACTGCTTCTCATATTGTCAATCGATCTCCAGCATCAGCGATTGACTTTAAGACCCCGAATGAGTTCTGGTCAGGTGAACCCTCTAACTATTCATACTTGCGAATATTTGGGTTTCTAGCTTATTATTATGTTAATGAAGGAAAGCTTGAACCAAGGGTTAAAATGGCCATATTTGTAGGGTATGTAGATGGAGTAAAAGGGTACAAACCATGGTGTTTTTCTTTACTCAAATTTGTAGTTAGTAGATATGATTGCACATGCGTTCGTAGCTGCAGAAGAAGAGATTAAGGATCTCGATCCCTCTTTGTATGTTGAAGCAACTTCTTGCAAAGATGTTGAATAATGGTAGTTAGCCATGATGGAAGAGATGAAGTCTCTTCACAAAAATGAGACATGGGTCTTAGTTAAAAGTCCAAAGGGGATGAGGACAGTTGGATGCAAATGGATCTAAAGAAAGAAAGAAGGTATTCCAAAAGTGGAAGATTCTAGGTTCAAGGCGAGATTGGTTGCAAAGGGTTTCAGTCAGAAGGAGGAAATTGACTACAATGAGATCTTCTCTCCAGTAGTAAAACATAGCTCAATTTTAGTACTATTATCATTGGTTACACAATTTGATTTAGAGCTTCAAAAAGTTGATGTCAAAACTGCTTTCTTACATGGTGATCTAGAAGTGATAATCTGTATGGATCAGCCTGAAGATATCCTAGATGAAGGAAAAAAAGACCATGTATGCCGACTGAAGAAGTCTTTGTATGGTTTGAATCAATCCCCTAGACTGTGGTACAAGAGATTTGATGCATTCATGACTACACATGGATTTTTGAGGAGTTCATGTGATAGCTGTGTGTATCACAAGAAGATGTCTAGTAATTCTATGATTTATCTATTGTTGTATGTTGATGATATGCTTATTGCTGCTAACAACATCACAGAGATAGATATTTTAAAGAAACTGTTGAGCAAGGAATTTGACATGAAAGATTTGGGAGTTGCAAAGAAAATTCTTCGAATGGAGATTTCAAGATAAAAGGGTGTTGTACATCTTTTTCAAAAGAGGTACATCGAAAAAGTTCTTGAAAGATTCAATATGCATATGAGCAAGCCTTTAAGTAGACCGTTAGCTTCTCATTTCAAGATTTCAGAGTTACAAAAGCCTCAGTCTATGGATGAGGTGGATCATATGTCAAAGGTTCCTTATGCGAGCGCAGATACTTGCATAATCCATGCTATGGTGTGCACACGTCCAGATATTGCTCATTTTGTAAGTGTGGTAAGCAGGTACATGGAAAATCTAGGAAAAATGCATTGGGAAGTTGTTAAGTGGATATTGAGATATCTCAAAGGAGCTTCTGATGTTGGCCTAACCTTCCGTAAAAGTGAAGGTATTTCAATTCTCGATTATGTAGATTCTGACTATGCAGGGGATCTTGATCGAAGGAGGTCCACAACTTGATACTTCTTTACTCTCGTTGGTAGTGCCGTTAGTTGGAAATAAATTTTACAGTCTGTTGTTTCTTTGTCTACAACAGAGACAGAACATATGGCAGCAATGGAGGCAGTGAAAGAAGCTATCTAGTTGAAAGGTTTGGTGGCAGAATTGAGTTCGATGCAGCCTGAATCAATTCTAAGATGTGATAGTCAAAGTGCTATTCATTTGATTAAAAATCAAAGATTTCATGAGTGCACCAAACATATTGATGTCAAATTCCATTTTATTTGAGATGTTGTATAAGAGAGAGTTATCAAGGTTGAGAAGGTAATCAAAGACAATAACGTTGTAGACATGTTGACCAAAATAGTCCCGCTTGCCATGTTTGCACACTGCAAGGACTTGGCGGGAGTATGCATCAATTGATGCAACTCTAAAAGAACAACTGCTAGGTGGAGCTGGTATGTTCAACAAAAGTTTGATTCTTCTTGTTTCTTACAGTGGGATTGCCTGGTAATCTTAGAAGTTTTGGCCGGAGTTGTTTATACACATTCTTGGAACACAAACCAAAGTGGATATTGAAAGAGTTGGTTTGGTTCTTGTGGAATCAAACTAAATGAAAGATGAATTAACAAATATTTGGTAGGAAGATAATTAGTACAAATAAAAGTCAAAGATAGTATCTTGGTAGGTGAAATTTAGGCAAACCATAAAATGGTTTCATAATCTTAACCTTGACATTTTTTACACTGAGTCATGTCATGGATGACATTAATAGGATGAATTTATTTCTATAAATAGGTAGCTCTTAATTCATTTTCAAATCATCCTCTCACTTGCCTTAACACCTTCTAAGACAATTGTTTTCTCTCTCTTGTAGTATTTCACTTGTATTCTTTGTAGAGTGAAACAAATATTGGTGCAGTTGTTCTTTGGTGGACGTTGGATCATTTTGATCCGTACCACGTTAAATATCGCTGTTCTTCTTTGTTCTTTAACTTCACATTTCCGCTAACACTAATAAATATCATCCTCAAGAATTGAAAAGAAATACTCATTAGGAACTTAATAAAAAAATTAGGTATATTTAAGATTATATATCACATACAATAAACATAAATCATTGAGAGGATTAACAGATGTCAAAAATGTGTGAAAAGGACTTACCAATTTCAAACTATAAAGAGAACATAGTAGAGAATCAAAATATCAAAGAGTAGAGATGATTTCAGTTCCTTACACATGGAGGCTAGACAGAGCAAAAAATTAAAGCATTCACGTGGGCACGACAGGTATTATGCTAGTACAATATACTTGTTTAATAAAGTGGGGTACAACTTAAATTACTTTGGGAATAACCTTTTGGAGGTGTGTTAGTCCTTCACAACTCCCTCTTCTAAATAAAGGGATAAGAAGATATATAAGTTAAACCTCATATTTTTCATTCTAATATAGCATATATACAATTTTGCTAGAAAAAATAGAAGAAAAGAAAGACTAAATTAAGAAACTAAAGCAACTCTGAGTTGCAAGGTAAAAAATGAAACTTTAAAAGACGAGTAAAGTTCTAATATGGGTGAAAGAGTGAAAAGACCGTTTTGGAAATAAGAATGTTAGTGGATATGTAAATATAAAGAACAAGGAAGAATAACAATACTTAACGTGGTTCATATGATAATGATCCTATGTCTACTAGAAAACAAATGTTTGTATATTAACAAAGAAACGGGGGAGATTCCAAATGCATGTAAGAGAATTGCTCCACTAATTATCTACTCTTCTAATGTATTTTTCTATGAGTTTAGCATGGTTTTAACAATGAGTAATGGCCACCCTTATATAGTTGCCAAACTTGGGCTCGAAGCACAGCACAAAATTTGTCTTTCAAAATTTTTTAGCTTGCTCTTCAAGTTTAGTTCCTAGCCAAGTAAATTGGCACATGGAATTTTCTTTCATTGGGTTTGACCCAACAAGGACTAAACCAACTCTTTTAATCTCCACCTTGGTTTGCGTTTCAAGCATGCATATGAACACTTCTTTCCAAAACCTCTAAGATTGATGGACAATCACATGTAAAAAACAAGAAGAATAAAACGTTTGTTGAACACACTAGCTCCACCTAGCCTTGTTATCCCAAAATTGCATCAGTAGATGCAGACTCTCGGTAAGTCCTTGCAATGTGCAAACTTGGCAAGAGGGCTCTCCTAGTAAGCATGTCTGCAACGTTATCATTTGTGACAGTGTAACCTTCTCGAGCTTTATAGATCTCTCTTCAATGACATCCCGAATAAAATGGAAGATAATATCGATGTGTTTGATATGCTCATAGAATCTTTAATTTTTAATCAAATATATAGCGCTTTGACTATCACATCTCAGAGTTGATTCCAGCGCAACCAAACTCAATTTTGCCACAAAACCGTTCAACCAGATAACTTGTTTTACTACCCCTGTTGCTGCCATATATTCTGCCTTTGTTGTAGGAAAAGCTACAATCGAATGCAAAGTCGATTTTCAACTAACAACACTGTCGATGAGAGTAAATATATATCAATTTGTGGACCTCATTCTATTAAGATCCCTTGCATAGTCAGATTCTACATAACTAAGAACTGAACTACCTTGACTTTTGAATGGTTAGGCAAACATATGAAGATCTTTTGACACATCTCAATATCCACTTGCCAGCTTCTCAATGTCTTTATTGCAGGTTTTATCATGTACCAACTTACCACACTTACAAATTGAGAGAAATCTGTACTTCTGCACACCATAACATACATAATGATACCAACTACATTAGCATGAGGAACTTTTGACATGTACTCCACCACATCCACAAACTAAGGCACTTTTAACTCTGCAGCTTGAAATGAAAAGCTAATGGAGTGTCTTGCTCATATGCATATTGAATCTTAAAAGAGGTACATTAAAAAGGATTTTGAGAGATTCAATATGATCAAGCATGTGAGTACACAATTAGCTTCTCATTTCAAGCTTTCAGAGTTACAAATGCCTCAATCTGTGGATGGGGGGAGAACATGTCAAAGTCCCTTATGGTAGCGCAGTTGGTAGCGTTATGTATGCAATGATATGCACACGTCTAGATATTTCTAAATTTTTAAGTGTGGTAAGAAGGAACTTGGCAAACACGAAGCATAATCTTATGTTTTTTTATCCCAAATTCTGTCTTATTCCTTTACACAAATTCCTTCTTTATATGAATAAATCTTATTAGTTTCATTTTCTTTGTGTGTTTGTTGTTGGATTTAGAAAATCACAATATTCATTTAAGTGTTTGTTACAAGAATCCGGACTTCTAAACATATTGTAGTGTGTAGATTCACGTGCAATAATCATAAATGATTTTTGGGAAATTCTTAGATACACTGCCCCGCTCAGTTGGTCCTTGCTTATTTCCAGATTTACAAGAAAATATAGAGCATGAAAAAAATATTTTCCAACATAACTAAAGGTTTCTCCTACTTGGATTGTATATATTCCCATAAGTCTACGTTCCACCAATTTTTTGTGAATTCCTACGAAGTTTACTAAATCTGGATTTGACCCATAACACTGATTCGCATGCTCGCCACTACCACAAAATTAACACCATAATTGAGGTTATTGCACCACATTTCTTGGAGCTTCTTGATGAGTAACAAGGTATTGAAAAGCCTTTTTCCTTCTTTGGTAGTGGAGGAATCATTCAGGCTCACCAATGGATCCAATCTAATGATTTGAGTCATTTGCAAATAATAACGGTTAAGATCAAATTGTCAACACTTGAACAAGTAATACAAAAACTATAAAAAAAAACTATCTACTATTATAAAAGTCCAGAATAACAAGATCGATAATCTAACTACATCATTGCAGGACATATTGGACCAACCATGGAGCATTATCTTTCATCTTGTTTTCAATCAAGCATGATAAACTAGGTATATCATGTTATGGTATATACTATTAATCATGTATTTAGACATAGTATTCTAACAATTTTCAAGATTAAACATCTAAGTGAGAGATTGTTAGGGTATATACTATTAACCATGCATTGAGATATAGTACATTATAACAATTGTGATGGCTAAAAGTCCAAGTGGGAAATTGTTGCAATATATACTATTAACCATATGTTAGATAAAATATTTATTATAAAATAAATATATGTTCAGTTTTAATAGATCATATATTCGTTTATGGTGTCTATTTACTTATATAGTAGATGATTTAGTGTGTAGAGTTTTAGCTTATACACAGAGTATTAAATCATCAGTTTTTATAAGTATTAGTTTTTTATTCACAATCTAGGATGGAAATTGGACATTTAATCTGGAACGATTGTAGCACAAGATTAGATGTAATTTATCTTGATTATGGGAACGGTATAGTTCCAACTTCTTGGGCTAGTGCATTTTGTATGTATTGAACGGGACCGAGTAGAGATAGTTGTTTTAGACTAATTGACAAAAATATATTCTCTAAACTATTAAATGTACTTATGTTCTTAATCCTGATATAACTATTACGATCTTTATGTATTAATTATGATTTTGATTTATTAAAAGGTGAGATTCTGAGGTGGATCAATATGTCTGGTAAGTTGGATGATAATAATATATATTGGTGAAATAATAAGTTAGTTGATGGAATCCATGTCTCGTTATAGAGATTGATTAAATGAGAAACTTATAAGTTTTCATTATGTCAACCTTACAAGTGAATTATGAATCCAACAAATAAAATAAGTTAAGTAGTTCTCTAAAGAAAATTAATCATTAATTTAAATTCGTTAGTAATTTAATTTATTGATTTGTATCTAAAATCTTAATATAGAGAATTACACAAGTGTTTAATGGGGAATTACGAAATATAAATAGAGGAGTGCAATTACGAATTTCTAGTGGAATAATTTATAATTCATTATGGTAAGAATAATTCAAATTAATTATTTAAAATTATTTCCATAATAGGAAGTCTCAGTAATTAATTATGTGGTCCCTCCAGTGATCATATTTAACTAGAACTGAGAATCATATTTCTAAAGGGAAAAGGGGAGATGGGCGCAAGTTTTCTTGTAAAAAGAAAACATGTAATTTTCTGGTTGCAGAAAAATAACTTATGTTTTGGTTCTCCTCTTTGGATTTGGAAGAAATCTCTACAATTAGGGATTTTATAAACCCTAGATAGATTGATTAGTTTTCTATCATACTTGCCCACCAAGTATGGAGAGAGTTCGGATGTGACTTGGGATCACTGTAGAAGACCATAGCTATTGTATATCTTGTAGATTCTCTTGAAGGTCCATCTATCTTGTAGATTCGCTTCAAGGTATCTGTTCACGCTTCAAAAGGTATTTATCAAAACGTTATTGGTTATCTAATATTCATATAAGTAGTAAAAATCCTAGTATGCTTCCGATATACATTTATGTTTTCCAACATAACCCTATCCTTGATACAAATTAAATTTATGTTTTAGACAACAAATATCATGCTCCTTGTGTTTCATGTTCTATATCACTATTCCTCTATTGAGTTTAACAAAAGAGAATTTTTGTATTCAGTGGTTATCATGCATTCAAGTAGTAAAATCAAGAAGAGAAGAATAATTTTTAAAGATAACCCATGTTTATCTTAAGGGTTGATACTGTAAAATCATTCTTAGACACAGTTGTATAAAAGAAGGATTTAGCCACTCATAATATGGTATATTCAGGGTGTTCGAATCTTTAATAATCATTCAAGAAATTTAAGGGTGATAAAATATTGAGAATAAACCCTAGAAATTAAAAAGAAAAGTGGTACGAGTCTTGATCTCCAAGTATTAGAAATAGAATAAATAAGTCTAATTATAGGCTAGAAAAACTTGTCAAAATAGTCCTGCTTGCTAAAATTGTTCTCCAGGTCCAAACTTACTCAAGGCTAATTTTTTACTCCCCAGCTCACTGATTCCTAACATGCCTTCAACGCCCTCAACCTTGTCTAATTTTTGATACTTTGTCTTAGTTCTTCACAATACAGAGAACTTCATACGTATCCCAACATATTATAACGATATGTATGGTTTGAATTTGATTATGAGAGTGAGTGTTTTATAAGTAACATTATTCTGTGAACGATAGGAACTTGTTTGTGCCAATGAAATTAAGAGTGCACTATTTATTTCTGATTGCTTAGAAAATTGTTAATGATGTATGTCAATTTATTTGTTGCTATCATGATGTCATATATATCCAAATCCTTTTGAGTTAAATATTGCTGGCTTGTAGAAATGCATGTGCTTTGATAAGATTGTGCTGAATAAATGTTGTAGGTGTTATTAGTAGTTCTAGTCTCTCTAAATAAAGTGACTAGTGTTGCTTGAGGACAAACAATTGTTCTGTTGATTTACAAATATTAGAAAACGCATTTGATGCTTTTAATTATTATTATTATGCATAATGCTAGTTTCTAAGCAACGATTGTGCCATTTAATGGGTTTCCTATTGTTTTGAATAGGGAGTTAAACCAAAAGGGCCGGAAAGAAGGCAAAATGGAGCTAAGTATATATGAGAGCCACACATGTGTGACTGACCGTCTACTCTCTTCTCAAATAAATAGAAATAGAAGCTCTATGTATATACCTGAAGGTTCAATAATGGTCCACCTGTCACACCTTTGATGGGTCTTTAGGCCCACCGTCACTTAAGGCTGCCTAAACTCAGGCTGCGGATAGGAATGAGGGCTAGGGGAACAGACCGTCACACCAATGACAGAATGTTCACTACAAGAAAATTGTGAATTACATGAAAATTTTCCTGAGGATTAGTATGAAAATTCTCACGAAACTTATTTTCTTGCAAATTTTCATACACATTCCAAGGAAAATCCTCCTGTAATTCACCATTTTCTTGTAATGATTACACGAAGTATGTACCACACAAGTATCGGAGGGCCAACTTTCGTGTTGTTGTAAGATACATGATGATTTGGCATAAATAAGAGTAATTTATGGAAGAATAACCTACAGTATAACCGTGCTAATTATTTGTTCTTTCATTTTAACTTTTTTTAATGGTTGTGCTAGGTTTAACTCGTTTGAGTAAAATGTACTATAAAACTAAGAAAAAGAACTAACAACGAGGACTCCATACTCCTAAAACTTGTCTTATGGTTGATGTTATAGCAAGATTAACCAACTCATATAGTTATTGAGGTAATTTGCCCGTAGTACTTTTAAGTTATAAAATTAATATAGAATATCAAAACATAAATTCTTTGAACAGGGTATAAGAATTATTTTCTATAATGAATATACATATTATATGTGCATATGTTCAATATAACCAGAGAAAATGACTTTGGACAAACATAAAAACAAAGTTTAAAATATGTACTCAAAAATAACAATTAGTATCATAAGCATAAATTAATGAGTGTAAAATAATATACCAGAATATGTAAAAGTAGAATGAAATAGAAAGGAAAAACCGGGCAAACTAAATGCACAATGTCCCTTTACACTACAAAATAAACAGCATTTAACGACTGACGAA
This sequence comes from Solanum habrochaites, assembly GCA_027704765.1. NCBI lineage: Eukaryota > Viridiplantae > Streptophyta > Magnoliopsida > Solanales > Solanaceae > Solanum > Solanum habrochaites. Next base: position 50,964,384 of record JAKWJA010002497.1, on the reverse strand, counting down.
ATCCGTCGCTAATCTATGTTATAACGTCCCTAAACCGGATTTGCGAAGGATTTTTGGCTGTTGACATTTCTATCTTTGTAATCTTTTATCGACGAAAATATGAGTTCCGTCGCAAATTTATCGACGTAATAGAGACGAATGATTTCCATCACAAGTTGTTAGTGCCGGACTAGTCTGTCGTTTTACTTATAAAGCTCGTTTCTAATTTCATAATTAATTTTGTCATTTAAAATAAATTCGCGACTAAATTTCCGTCACTAATTCGTCACTTAATATACTGTTATATGAGCCATTACATTTCCACCTAAATGTTCCGTTTCTAATCCATCGCCAACATTTTTTATAGTAACGACCAAATCGTCATAAAATTTGTTGCTCAATGTTTTCTTGTAAAATCATTTCATTGATTTGTTTTAAATATACAGTGCTGAAATAAATTAAATAAAAATTTCTAAATACCTATAAAATAACAAACATTCATATAAAATAATATTTAGAGGGTTCAAAATTTGTAGATAGAAAAATCAAAATCACATATGTCCTGTGCAAAATAGGAAAGGCAATATATAAACTATTCTTAAGAGACACATTTGATTCCTGTAGTATGTTTTTGCTTCATATCTAAGATTTTATACACTTCTCTTCTTTTATCTCCCGGCATCTTGATAGTATGCTTCACGAGAGCTTGGTAGTTTTTTCCTGTCCATAAAAAAGTGTAAACCTATCATGCCAGTTGCAAACAGTCCAAGACATTTGGTAATTGGGAACAAATGGGATACACTGGTATTATCCAATAGTTTGTGCTGCTCAGTAAAAAAAACACAACTTTAAACTCCATGCAACTCAAAATTTCCAATATTATGGGTCTACTTATAGGAACATCGAGTCAAAATAAATAGTATATACCAAAACAAAACTACAACACTATTTGATCAATATATTCAAAACAATTGTGTCCTTTTTCTCACAATTCCCCCAACTTTTGATTTATGAGTAATCTTATATCCGGTGGAAAATAACTATATTATTGATCAAGTAAGCTTCAACTTCAGATTAGATGGAGTTGGTTTCACGAATCCTTCACATTTATTCTTCTTTACTCAAGCCCAATTCACTGGAACAAGTCTTTTGATTGAAAATTATGAGCTTTATAAAACTATAGATTCCATGAATCTCTCACTTTTCTTTACACCAAGGTTCAAGTTTATTAAAAGAACAAAACCAAACCACTGATGATTCATAAATTGCACCAAAAATTAAATTTACTAGGACTTCCCATTGAGTAACAACAGGAACAAAACCAAACATATAAAATTCCATCATTTTATGATTCCTCTATCTATTCTACTTTATTCAACTAATTTCACTGGAATACTAAAAACCTTTTCAATGATCGCAAAATTAGGAATTCTACAAAACTATGGAGGTTCCCTAAGCCTCTTACTTTTCCTTGCAGACCTACAACCCTCTCAAACAGAATAAAAACACAAATGATTTACAAATTGCACCAAATATAAAAACTTCCAAGGACTTTCTTCTAAGTACCAACACAAACTGAGTCCTCTACACGGACACCAATTGATGTGATTTCAGCTGCCTGCACTGCCTTAAACATATATTCTGTTCACACAAAAAGAAAGCAACAAAGAACCTTAAAGTTTTCACAAATGACAAAAAATCGAACAAAAAAAGATTAAACTGGAGAAAATTCACTTATAAGTTCCAAAATTTAAATCAAGTAATAATAAAAATTAGAAAAAAAAAACATGAAAATGCTTACCGACTTGAAAGAGACACCCTTGAGGTGAGAAGATATTACTGTGGCATCTCCTATTAGAAGTTCACCCTATGTAGTTCTTTGTTAATTGTGAGTAATAAAGTATAGGATGTGAGTAATAAAGTATAAAAAGATATGATATTATATGACATTTTGTGGTAATGAATGAGTGATACATTAATGCGTGGATGTAAAATGCTAGAAAAAAATTAGAACAAATAAGTTGATTGGGATTTGATGTCACAAATATTGTTTGCTTTGCTATTATTTCTCACAAAATGAAAAGAGAGATCATAGTCCTCAGTTATTCACACGTAAAGTCATTGCAACTAATGTAAACTAAAAGCAAATTAAAAATAATCTAACATAATATTCATTGGATTATTCTGTTAAGAGTTAATACCAATTCACCAAATGCAGTTCTCCACAAAAAATTCTTAAATTGGTCTTTCTTAAATTGTTGCAAACCATGGGAATCAATTCTTAACCTACATGAAATTCTTGATTAGCATAAGTCATGAGAAATACGAACATTATTGTCATCCAACTCTTTTTATGAGGCCATTATAAGGTAAAGGTCGAAATATGTAGCCTCCGACATCATTGATTAAGCCAATGGGATGAGCAAATGGTAGTAAAAAATAACAAACCTTTTCAGATATCTCAAAATCTCATAATAGAGGAGACAGAGAAGCAATAGTTACTCTAGTAACATGTAAATACATGAAAAATAAAATGCATAGAGATGAAAAATGTAGTATACAGTACTAACTTCAAAGGAAGAACATCATTAGTGATAACAATCAGGCCGGTAGCCGGAATGAGTACCTGGAAAATAAACTTTTCTTAGTAAAATTAAAACATCAAAAGCATAAAAACAAAGTTCTAAGAAATCAGCATAGCTGAAACATTAATTGTTGAAAAGGAGAAAAAAACGATGAAAGTAGCAAGCTAAAATTTGAATTGAAATATTCACACAATCCAAGAAATTTCTATATAAAAATCAAAGAATTTAATAGATAGCAAATAAGTAATAGGAGAACATAACCTTTAAAAGAAATTGAATAAGAACTATTTTATTTTGAGATTTCTGATTACTTTGTTTGTAGCCATGGTTGTTGTTCTCGCAGCCATTGACCAGAGTGTGCTGCTTCACTATTCAGAGTCGCTGATTCTTGGTGGCTTGCCGGGCGGAGATGCTGTTCATCAGATTAGTAGCGCTAAAGAGGAGAGGAAGAGCAACTGTTGTTGCTGGCGGAGAGGGAACGAGAAGGAAGACGAAAGAGAGGCGGAAGAGGGAAGGACATGAAAGGAGACGTCAGTCTCCTCTTGTTCTCGCCGGAGATGGCGGACAGCGAAGAGACGTTGAGGTAGAGAAGAGGGTTGGGTGAGGCGGATCTAGCGAGAAGAATGATGAGGAATTTAGGTTAAGGTCTTTTGGTAGATTAAAATAGGAAAAGCTAGAACTAGATCTTGATCGTAGGATTATTTTGGAATGAGAGTCTAAGATTGAAAGGATGAGATCAACGGTAAGGATCAAAAGAGAGGGGTTGGGTTGAAATCTTTAAATTGGAGTGAATTGCAGTGGAACTAGTGACAGATTCCAACATCCTTCGCTTATGAATAAATATAAATATTTGGAAAATATTATATTGACAGATACTTTCATCACCATATAATATAATTTTTATTAAAATATTTTTAATAGTTTAGCAAACTTTTTTCCATCACTAATTCCGTTGCTCAATATTAATTAAATCTGTCACCACTATTTTGTTACCAATTCCATAGCAAGAATATGCGCCAATTTTTTCGTGCTAATATTGCGATGGATTAAATATTTTGTTGCAAATATGTTGCTACATGATAAATAAAGAAATTATATGTTAATTTTGTAACAAAATGATTATTCTGTAGCAAATTCATCATTATATAGTGACGAAATATTGTTCATCACTAATATCCGTCTCCAAACGCTATTTGTTTAGTAGTGCTACAAAAACTTGTTGGGTTTAGCAAAGTGCGAATGAGAAAAGAAAAGAGAGAATATGAAAAGTGAGGGTACTAATTTGGAGGGAAAATGAAAAGTCATTTCTCCCATATCAACAAAAAGAAAAGGGAAATTGTTGTCCTTATATAAGGAAACTCTTTACTTCTTAAAGAGATAAGAAGTAGGTTCCCCTCGCGCCGTCGTCATTTCTTGCTCGGCCTTGGGTTCGGCTTTGGCCTGGATTTTGATATGATTGATTGATATATTTTTTGAACAAAATTTATTTAATCAATTTTTTGATAATCAAATAAATCCTGTTAATATTATCTCTTATAAATTAATTCAGAACGTTAGTTAATTAGTTAAGTAACATAATTAATTCGCGTATAACGGTAACTCTAAAAAGTTGTTACTCTTTTCAAAAAGTTATTACTATCCGAAAAAGTCGTTACTTTCCCAACAAACACAATTTCCAAAAAGTTGTTATTTTGACTAAAAGACGCAACTCTCTGGATAAAATGGGTCTGAACAAATTTTTCTGAACAGACACGTTTCTTGTTGAAAATGGCTATAAAAGGAAGTTATTTTTCATTTTTCAAACACTGAAATTTTTTTCCTTCTCTGCATATAATTTTTCTCTCAAAATCAAAGTGTCGATCGAATGAGTTTTTGTGGCTTGTTACTGTTCTTAATTTCGCTGGAGGTAAAGATGTTTGAGGTACCACTATTTCTTTAACAAGATTAATCTGTTTTATCTTGGGATATATTAATCCATAACTTCGGGTACAGTGAGGGGATTAAATTTCTTAAGGAGACACAGTAGTTTCTGTGTACTCGGATTATTTTTGTATTCTGTATGTTTCATTTTATTTTTGTTTATGTTTTTTGGCTGACCTTATAAATGCAGGTTGATAACAATCTTAAGAAATTTACTAAGTTTTTGCATTTGAGGTTTCTGGAGATTAAAACGTTTACAGTTTTCTACTCTGCTTGAATTTTTAAAATTCATTCGATTAATGATTAAAAGAACATAAAAACTTTATCATTAAATCAAAAAGAGTTTGTGTAAAGATTTATTCTTTACTGTTAGTATTTCAAATACTAAAATTATTTCCCATTTGTGACAGAAAAAATGACTAATTCAAATTAAGTGAATGCTTAAATAGTGAGTGCTGCAATAGTAAGTGCTGCAACAACATCGGTTGCACACAATCGTTGAAATGTTGCCTTAGCGCCGACTGATAAACCTGTAAAGTTTTCTGGAGTCGACTTCAAGAGATGGAAGCAAAAGATGTTCTTCTATCTCACTATATATGTCTATTACATGTGTTTTACTGCTTTATGTTGAGTTGAGTATCTATGAGTTTGGCAACGAAAATGTAATTTTTCCTTGTTACACCTTTTCAAGCTTAAGTTTGTTAATCATTCCAACTCACAGTCTCGTATATTCAATGTGCCGATGCCAGTTGGCATGCATCATCTTATGATGCAGACGAAGGTAACTAGGATCAGCATTCGGCGTACCGTTGATCAAGTGAGAAGCTCATAGTTAGTTGGTGAGCGTCCCTTCTTTCCGGAGGACATCTCTTTCATTGAGTTATTGTTTTTAGTTATTAGTTGTTAGGATGATTTGGGGTCCTGTCCCAGCATCCCTCTTTATATTAGAGGCTTCATAGAAAATTAGTATTCGTTTCTTTAGTCTTTTTCTTTCACTTGTAAATGATTAAGACTTGAGTTGCCATTTTGGCAAAATATTACTTTCAAGTTATTTCTTAATTTCTTCCTTGTGTCTAAGTCTTCTGATGAGTAAGTATGTCAGACCAAGAGTCGACTCGATGTCAAAAATAGTCTTGGAGTGTCGGTCACACCCAAGGTGAAGGCTCAGGGCATGCCACCTTAGTCTATTAAGGATAAATTAATTCTAGGATGAACGTTCCAAAAAGGAGAGATATTGTAACACCTGCAACTAGAAAGAAGTTTAAAATCTTGAAATACTTATTGTTGGAAAGCATTAGAAAAATCTTAAAATTTAAATTGAAAAGTGAGTTTTTGGTCAACATAGAACGACCATAACTCCTAGCTCAGAATGAATTAGGTGTAGTTCCAGTTGTGGTTGATAAGATCTCGAAACGATTTTACCGACGGCGTCAAATTTGCGCGATTTTGACTTTGTATGAGTTAGTTATGCCCTTTGGAAGTTTCCCGAATCCAGATTTTGAAGGTACTTAGGTCGTTTCCCTATCATATTAATTGGTTTTGTTTTTTGAAATTAAGTTACGAGTATACGTTGACTTAGATCAGTTTACACTTCTACAAAAAGAGTTAGGGTTTTGATAGAAGACAAAAGAAGAGGATAAAGAGGCGAAGAAGAAAGGCGTTCAAGATTCGTCAAGATCGTCGAATTAACATGTGGATTTCGTCGAGTGTGATCCCTTTAAAGGTATGTGGGTCATCTCAACACTAGGTTTGTTCAACCACGTACCAAACATTTTTTATTTAGAATGTTTTCATCCTAAAAAGATTTGGAATTTGAATGTTCTTTAATGTGGTTCTTGAATTGCTTTTGTTCTTGAATATAAATTGAGATTTAGGAGTTATTTTATGATCTAAGTGTTGTTCTTAAATTCATTGGATTACATCCTTTTATATATAATGTGGGTACATGAAAACTAAGTCAATTTCAGAAAGGAAATCACATTTGAACAATTTATGGTCAAAAAATGAGTTGAAAAATTCGTCAGGCGTCACCTGGGTAGGGCCAGGTGCGCCCCCCCCCCATCTGCGCCTGAGGTCCTATGGAGGAACATTAGTAGTTCTCCCAAATGGATCTTCAGACCAATGGGTCTGGTCGGGCGCGCCCAAGACGTGCCTTAATCGGTGTTTTTCACCATGTTTTCACAATTCAGTCAGATTACGCCTTTCTAAAGTGTTTTAATACTACCTATTGATTATAACTACTATATATGACTTATAATCATACATAGATTATCCATAAACATGAATTACAAACTTGAATCCATAAATTCGAATACAAGGAAGGTTTATAGCCAAGTCTAGAAGAGTCTTTTCATGAAGTCTTTTACAAATGCTTTGTAAAATTTTTAAGACATAAAGATCAAGTTGACTAAGAAGTATAGATAAGAATATGAAGTTCATTTGAAGTTTCAGAAGTATTTCAAAAATGTTTTAATGTCGTTGTAAGAATTATGTTTGAGTTCAGTTCATAGTAAGGTGGAATCTGTTATTGAAAGCATTATATGGGAAGTAAGTATTCCCATAGAAGTATAAATATGATTTCACATTTAAAATAAAGGGAAACTGAGATCTCCAAAGAGCCTTTAGGCAGGTTTTCATAAAAGAGTAATTGCTTTCTAAATGATGTAGGCAGGGAAATTGAGATTTCCAATATAGCCTTTGAGCTAAGTGTTTGAGAACTAATCTCAAATCATAGTAGTAGTATGTTTTAATAACTTAAGACCCAATATATTTTGGGAGAAGTATTGACCACTGAACTGGGGACAAGCATGAGTTCACATAACCCACATCTCCATAAAACCATGTAGCTACCATGGGTAGAAAAGGGTCATACTTTTTAGATGAATCCTTTTCGCAGTAGACTAGTGGATCCATTAGGCAGTTCGGGTCTTGTACCTTTGGCCGAGTATTGGATGCACTGGAAGCAATAAGTAGATCGCTATATCATTACTTTATCTCTTAAGTGATGGTTACAGTTAGATAAACTCCCACAAAAGTTAAATGTATTTATATATATACATCAATTTATTTGTATTTTACATACATATCAAAGTTAATTGTATCCTTGTATACATTCAGAGTTTATAACATGTTTTCAAACAACTTTTATTTATGTTGCACATGCTTTTGAATTGCTTTATGTTGAAATGAGTCAATTATATCGAGTTATGTTATTCATGAGTTGAGTAGAGCAAAGGTAAGATATCCTTCTTACTCTTCATATCATGATGTAGATGAAAGTGATGAGGATCGGTATTTAGTGCACTGTTGATCTAGTTAGCAATCCATAGTCAGTTGGTGAGCCTCTTTGCATTTTGAATGATATCTTTTATTTCATTCTACTCAGTTCATTAGGATCTTGTTGGGTTTGTCCTGACATCCATCTTAGTGATTTAGAGGCTTCATAGACAGCTAGTAGTTTAGTGGTATTTCGACACACTAACAATTGGATCAAATATCCACGTTTCGGCAAGATAACAGTTTGGGCTTGAATTCAATGAGAGAACTATTTAATTATGTCGTGTGTCTAAATATGAATATTGCATTTATATTTATTGGTAATTAATTTTGGAAGATAGTATGGTGCTCCATAATTGATAGGTGATGAATTCGTGATAAGTGTGTTTTAAGAGCTTGTTGTCATTATAGTATATGCTTGAAGTACGATTGTAAAAATAGTATGGATTTGGTGGTAAAAGTCGTAGTAGCGAACACGGGTTATAATGACTTGTAGTTGGTGCGTCGTGAAGAGGAAATGGTGAGAATAGAGATAGTACATGCGATTAAATATGTTAGGTGGATTTTACTTGGAGAAGTGTAGATGGGATTACTATAACAAAAGTGAGTATAACGATTTAAGTGACAATGGTGGGGTATTATGACAAGGCGAGGATATGACGTGAGTGATTAGTCAAATTAACGTTGGGGGTACGCGCGGGGATTGACTATGTGTTTAGAATGGTTAAGCCCTGATATAGATTATTGTAACAGGGTGGCGAACAACGAGTTAGTAGTAAGAATGAAATTGTGATTGGGGGGTAATTTAAAGAAAGGGTTATCTTGATAAGCGAGTGGTTTATTTCATGATTGGTACTGGTTCATTTCTTATATTATGTGGTGGTTGTCAAGTTGACCAATGATTCCTACATGTACGTGTATTTGTACTGATACTACTCTTGCTATGTCAACATAGTCTGGTTGCAGGATTCAGTGATGTTTCCTTAGGTGAAGAGAAAGAATCTCTAACAGCTTCTACTTGTCATTCCACTTGGTGGGAGTTGTGTGGTGTATTTTACTGTCCATTGTATCATTAGCAGCTCTTGTGTTTGTTTAGACTATATCCTTGAGGTTGTTAATTACTTTACAAGTCTTAACTAATTCATTTAAAAAGATTCCATTTATAATGATTTTTTTATCTCTATTATAGATGTCTATCGTTAGTTTTCTAAATGTTTTAACCGTTAGGTATGATTGTTTTCCTACTTAGGTGTTAGAGTGGGTGCCAATACGGCCTGGTAGGTTAGGTCTTGACAAATTGGTATCAAAGCGTAGGTTAGTGGTCTCCATTACAAGATCAAAATGTGAACTAGACTCTTGCAGATTGGTGTGTTAACAACGACACCTAATTTTTTAGGAACCTATGAAGTATTCTTGGAAGTTGTTTCACTCATTCAATCCTTTCTGCAAAGTGTCGGTGTGGTATAAGTTGAGGACAATTAGTATCTTCCGATTCAAATTGGTATCTCACGAAGTGGACTAGATGATGTGATTTTGACTGAAGGGATACAAGAAAGAGTTAATTAAGACTGAGAAGGTTCCAATTGTATCTAGTCTTAAGGGTTGTACGAGGAATATATGACCGGTAAAAGTCATCTATAGGACGAATTAACTTATAAAGTGAGGTTGTTATGATGCCTGATTTATGTTTGTAAAACTGTGACTTTTTTTCGTATTTATGGTTGTGAGTATGTGTGCCTTTTGTTCTTTCAATAAGCTACGAGTGTGTGCTCTTTGTTGTGTGATAAGACTGAGTTTGTGGAAGTGCTATGAGATATGTGTGTGGTATGAATAAGAACATCATTTTATATGTCTTGATTTGGATGTTGTGTACTGCTGGATGAATCGTTAAACTATGCAAGTGTAATTTCCTGAATATCATGTTGAGATAAACTCAAATAGTTAAGTATGTGAATGCCTGGGTGTATCCTGGGTGTGTGTGGGTTGTAATGCTGAATTGTTTTTAACATTATGGGTTGAATATCGTGTACCCTAGTTCAAAAAATTTAGTAGTTCTATGGAATGATAAAATGGGGACCCTGGAAAATCTTGGGAAGTTAAAAAGAACCTAAATTTTTTTTTCTTGAATTTTGTCCCATCGTAGTCGCTACATCTGGATTTTTCCAGCCAGAGCAGGACGAAAAGAGGTAGAACCTAGCCAGTCACTTTTTGCCTGCTTTCCCTATTTTTAAATGTCAACATGAAAAGGATTCAAACAAATCCATGCAACCCCAAACAGTGTTCAAAAATAGTAGTAGAGAATTATAACTCAAGATTTAAAACGGGGTTGCATCATATAGTCAAAACAAGTCTTCATGACTAAAAAACTTAGAAAATGTCAAAAAGTAAAAATAAAACTTAGTTGTATAAATTTATAATCCCTAGAGGGGCGAACGGAAAGAAAAATGCAGACTCTCGCAGTGGGTGGTGTTTATGTTTGAACAGGTCCTCTGGGGGCGTCACGCCATTCCAAGCCTCACTCACCATAGAGAAATTCCTGAATTTCGGCGTCTCATGTTTGGGAAGTTCCTTGACAGGGGACATGCAAGTAAATATGTCCTTAACTGTCTTTCATATTCTAAGCATCAGATGATCCCTGATCACACCCTTCCTCTTCTTGCAGCTGGCAACAGAGCATCATGACCTCAAGGTCAGTGTTGGGTTGGACCGGAGTGAAATTATTGTAAGTACTCCCTATCCTCTCTTGGACAGTCATCAAGTCCTCTTCAACCCGTGCACCGAAGAGTGGGTCCTCGTCATCAAAACACACATACACCCTTATGGTGCTAGCCTTTCTCATCCTCTGTAGAGTCTTTAGACTTAAAACCAGCCAAAATCGAAAGGGGGTTAAGGGGGGATCCATAGGTAGTATCTCGTCTAGCATAAAATAGCGGCACTCCCATACGCTTGGAAAGATCCCTTATGAAACCAGAATGGAAGAACACATTCTTATTACCCCTATAGAACATCTTTCACATTGAGATGATTTGTACCCGCATTTTAAGATGGGTACCCTTTATAGCACACGCCACCACCAAGGCTCCGGGAAAGGTCACATCTGTACGGTTGCTTGACGGGCTTGTAACATCTCACAATTCAAAATAATAAAGAATGAGTTAAGAAAATAAAAATATTCATTTTTTGAAAGAAAGGAAAATTCTGGAAAATTTCCTAAGTTAAGAAAGTGACTTTTGATCATTATCAAACAACCATAACTTCTAGCTCCGGTTGAGTTAGAGCTTGTTCTTTATATGGTTGGAAATACCTTAAAGAGATATTTCTTACTCCACCATGTTTGCGCATTTTCAATTTCGTATGAGTGAGATATGTTTATCGAATATTGAGCTATTGAATTAAGGAAAGCCAAAATTCGGGTTTGAGAAAGGGCAAACTAGTCTTTTCACCAATTAATTTCCTATTTCATTTTTAGGGACTTATTGGGGTAAAACTAAGTTTATTTCATTTTTGAAAATTATACTTTACACTTAGGGATTGGAGAAGAGTGAAAAGAAGAATGAAAAGGAGAAAAGTCAAGAATTCATCAAGAAAGTCATGATTTGCGTGTGGATTTCATCAAGGATGATCTTTATCAAGATATGTGAGATATTATGTGTTGGTTTTGTTCACCCACACAACAAATTTGATTCAATTTAGTGATTCTAGACTTTTTACGTGTTAAGAAGTGAGTTCTTAAAGAATCTTGTCGAACACCTGTTGATTGAGATATTAAATGTCTATTGTTGTTTTGTTTTGTATTTCCATTTTTTTAGTCAGATCTATTGAGTATTGAAGGTAAAAATTATCCTAAGGGTTTAGAAAAAAACAATTGAGGCTTAGGGGGAATTTAGCGTTGAAAAACGAGAGGTGAAAGTCGTTAGACGCACGTTGGCAGCACTAGGCACGGGGCGCCCAGTCTCCGCCAAAGGTCCTGGGGCGGCGCGGCTGTAGTGCGCATAGATGAGGCCTAGCGCAGTGCCCTAGAAGTGCCTGAATTAGCCTTTTTTACAATTTTTTGTAGTTTAGAATATTTAACTCCTTGTAAATTGTATTAACACTTTCCAATGATTCTAAGTACTTCAAATGATTTTTAAACACCTAGGAATCACCATAAACACGAATCATAACCTTGAATTCATAATTTAATTCAAGGAAAGTTACGATCAAAATCAAAGGATTTAAGAGTCAAGTCTATAAGTTAAGAAGCAAGTCAAAGCAAAGTTCTTAAAAGTTTTCAAGAATTTTTAGCATTGTTTTAACTTTGTTTTTAAGACTCAAGTTTCAAGCTAAATAAAGAGTAAAGAGTTGAATTCATTCTAAAAGGTTGTAAGGGAACTTAGTATTCCCTAAAAGCTTATAAATGTTTTTTACATTTAAGATAAGAGGAAACTAAGATTTCCAAAAGAGTTTTGACCAAGAAAAGGGGATATCAAATATCAAGAGAGCTTTTAAAGCTAAGTGTTGAACAATTATCTCAACCCGAAGAAAGAATTTGTCTTAAAAACACATGATCTAAGTGTATTTTTGGGAGTAGTATTGAGCACCAATATGGGGTGTCAAGTTCATAACAACTCATGTCTCCATAAAGCATGTATCTATCATGGGTGTTAATGGGTCATACTTTTTAGATGATCACATAAGCTAGTGGATCTAGTAAGTTAAGTTTTTATGTGCGACGACAAAGTATAGGACAGTTCTGGCAGCGGGAAGACACTGTATCACCACTTAGGCTCATAGTGGTGGTTGTCGGTTAAAGAATCTCCAACATAAACTATATTATTTCATTTACAAGTAAATTTGTTATTGCTTTTCTTGAAAGAACAAAGTGTTTTAATAGTTTTACAAGGTTTTGTATATTGCATGTGTATTATTGATTTATATTAAGTCAGTTATTCATTAGTTGAGTAGAACCAAGGTAAGTTTACCTTCTTACAGTTTCAAGATTAAGTTGTTGTTAGAATTCCAACTTGAATACTTGTACATTCAATGTACTAATGCCAGTTGACATGTATCGTATAATGATTTAGATGCATGTAACTAGCATCAGCATCATCCAGCGTCTCGTTAATCCCACGTGCAGTCAGAGTTAGTGGTGAGCCTCATTGCATTATGGAGGACTCTTTTTATTCAGTTGCGTAGTATTTCTTTTATAGGATATTTTGGGGTCTATCCAAAAATCCATATTAGTATTATAGAGACTTCATAGACAGTGACACAGTTTATATTGAGTCTCTCATCATTGTATTGCAGATATTTGTTATGAGACTTAAGTGTAATTTTGGCCAACTTTATTTTCTTTTAAGTTAGATTATGCAAGTGTTTTATTGAGTTATGTTCTTCCGCTGAGTTAAGTAAGCCAGGACAAGAGTTCTCTTGATGCCAACAGTTCTTTTCGAGTGTTGTCCACAACCAGGGTGTAGGATCGACACGTGACAGGGTGAATCTCCTTGATACCAATGGAAGCCACCTTTTAGCATCCAGTGACCAGTTATCACTTGTAATGCCCTTTGTCGTAGCCTATTTAACTTGTTCACGGCTAGGAGGCTCCATTATAGTTTCCTTCAGCGACTCCAAATCCATTTAAGTAAACTTGGCCTCCTAATCTAGGTTTTGGACCAATGCACCTCCAATACCTCAGTAATAGCAGCGAAGTTCAAAGAAATGTTGACTCCCGAAATGAGAATGACTAGATAAGGGTCTTCCTAGAAGAAGGTAGGGAGGATGGGATAGATTTCTGTTACCTATGTAGATTGTGAATCTCGGGGAGTCTCAATCAGCGGTAGCCACCCAAACTTGACTAGGAGTGTATATGGGAAGGAGCCTTATCTTCCACCTTATGTAACATGAACTCCCTCTCGCAGCAGAATCCTATGTTGTGGTAGTCGTTATGTCTCTCCCGACTAGAGAAATTAAGAAATTGGACATAAGGCAAGTTCGTATTGTTGTTTTCATCAATTTGGAAAGCTTGTAATGAGTTAAGATAAGTCAGAACAATGTAGACTAGTCGAGGGAAGCTAGACAAAAAGGTAGACGCTATGGTGTTAAGGGGTGGGGCTACTTGTCTTGGACATCTCGCTACAGTGGCCAGAATCCCGCTACAGTGGGATGATGTAGGCTGGTACGACGAATTTCATCTTGGACGAACACCAGACGCAAAACTAGTATCTCTTATGTAAGGACAAAATTTCAGTAGATCAGAGTACTTAAACTATCCTAGAACATGAATAAGCAATTATTTCAACGATACAACCCCTAATTTACCCTATTTGTGTTTATATGAAGAAAACTTATCAACTCCCCCACTTGTTTTTGTATCGATTTGCCCGTATTTTTGTAGAACCCTTACTCCCATTACATTGTGTAAAAGCTCGGACCGTAAGAGAAGTAACCATGCTACGTTTTTCTATGCATATTTTAGCACCCTATTTCAAAATTTGAATAACTGCACGAAAACTATCATTTTTGGATCACAATTGATTGATTAATCAAGTAATGAAGGAATGAGAGAGAAAAAATGAGAAATTTACCTTAATTTGGACATTCGTAGGAGAGTAATTTGAGAGTGTTTGGGAAGGTTTCTGAAGTGTAGGAGGAAATGGGAAATTAAGTCCCTTTTCCCATACTTACTGTTTAAGGATCTCCCACTATAGCGGCCCTGCTACGTCAGGAAGCATGCCGCTATGGCGGGGAAGTTTGTAGTTCGAACATGTTCAATCATCGTGTGTTGCATTAAACCACTCCCAGCCACGGAGTGAAATACCCTTTTTAATGTGTTCAAATTAACTAAGAAGTCGCGAATATTCGTAGTTTCATGATGGGTTGTTTGGTAGTTTAGAGTATCCTGAAATGAGAACGTGTGATGACTTGGCACTAGTCATTTAGGGACGAACGAGGGGTAAATAAGTAACTATTGTAATGATAGAACCTTCTTCTCATTCGTAATCCTACACCGTAGATGTGGCCAGCATTCAATGACTATTGATTGCCTTGAGCAGACCCTTGTCCTTGCTTACTTAGTTTAGCGAAAGACTTAACATAATAAAAGAAACAATCTCATAATATAACTCAAAGTAATAAACTTATCAAAAATGGCACTTATGTCTCGTAGCAAAATATCTGTAACACAAAGATAAGAGACTCAATACTAACTGTTTGAATATCTATGAAGCCTCTTATTACTAAGAGGGATATTGGGACTAACCTCACAACACCCTATAAAAGAAAGATTGAAAAAATAATAAATGTGTCCTCTAGAATGCAAGGAGGCTCATCACTAACTTTGAGTGCTCAACTAGATCAATGAGGCCGTAACGACCCGAGAGTAGTCCCAAGGCGTCATATGGCCTACTCAACCTCTCTGAGGTGTTATACAAGCCCTTAGAAAATTTCCATCGCATATATATAAAAAGTAGTCTGGAATTTTAAAGTCTTCACAATAGAGTCAAAAGGAATCTCTTTATAGAATATAAGAAAACAAAGTCTCGTCATAATCCATCTGAGAAACGTATAATATCATAGGGTCACAACTCTTACATTTAAAAGAACTAAAGTCTATAACAAAGTCTTTAATAAGAGATAGCTAGAAACATAAACCATGTCATCGAATATATGAGGACATATCAAGTGTCTTGACAGAATTCTACTTTCCAATTTTAAACTTCTAAGAAAATCCTCACTTGCCATCTACACTTGTAGAAATAGATAAAATATATGAAATTGTTACATATAATGAACTAGGTATGGTGATCATGCATGACAATTGTGCAAAAAGGGACATTTACTTTAAGATATTCTTTTATGCTAGAAAACTTCATCATGAGAGTTTAAGAGATACAATACAAATCAATGACCACACATAAGACATATTTTGTATTCAACAAGTAAGCCTTTTCATCATTTTAGACCCTCTACCTAAGGTTACTCTATGACTTATTTGAGTAAGATATGAATAGACCATCCATAAACCCTCTTCAAGCACATATGAGTAATCCTAAAACCTACCCTAGATAAGAGCCTTTCTATTCAACATACTTCATTAAGTAAACATTATTCATTGAAACCATTTGAGAGACACTAAACAATTAGGGGTCTTCACATAATGGTATTAGAAGACCTATGGAACTCACTTTAGTATCTTCAAAGCCTACTCGTTCCATATATATATAGTGTCCCGTTCCACTACCTACATGTTGTAAAACATATCAAATACTAGAATGCACATCCCATATGATGAGAATAGGGATTAACCGACATAGACCATACTAGCTAGGTATGGCATCCGGTGTCATAAACACCCCACACCATGGAAGGTGTTCTACTTAGAAAGGTTAGAACTAAGGACACATCCTATATATGCATATAATTTAGGTGTGCTTTGCCTTCATTCTCATAGAGTAAGTTTATTCACATATATGTATTAGAGAAGGTACCATTACTAAGCTCTACCAACTCATAATATCTTTTCCAAGTATGGGTCAACTAGGGCTTCCATCCAAGGTCTATTACGATAACTCTTCTTAGAGATGGTTCCATGCCGTTCCATCCAACCTATCCCCAAGTCCGTCATTCCACTCAAGAAGGGCACGCTACGGCTTTCCACTTCAAGACATCTATTAACCTTCTTTTAACATTCAAGGTTTTACATTCTTAAACTTCTTTTGATATTCAAGGTATAATATTAGTCTTTCATAGAAGGGAACCACTTTAGGTCTACAGATCCTAGACTTTCATTCATTCATACATACATTCAAACAATACCATTCAAGTACCAAGTAGGGACAAACAAGTCTGCCTAAACAAGATACCCTATCACCATAGAGAGACTCTTCATAGTCTATAATATTCACATACCATCATTTATAGTAATCATACTTTCAACTCACACATGCACATACACAATATTATCCTTCACATTGTACATCTATACAAGCTATAACATGATGATACTACAATTCACATAATAATGTCGACAATGCCAAATTTATAAAATATATAATAATTAAGCACCGCCAACATAAGTGGATCGTGCAAATAAATAACAATTAAATTCTAATTGAATAGTAAACCACAGGATTAGGTCAACTAACCACCTTCCAAAAGCCACCATCACCATTCTTTAGCCTTTCCAACAAATTCACACAACAAGAGATATTTACGAATACAATATCCAGAAGACTAAAAAAACAATCCATTCATATAAATGATCCAACAACACTCAATATAAATATCAACACTATAAGTCAATCTATGAACAATTCTAACAATAATCCATATGTAATAAATATCCCATAACAATCTACAATGAATTCAACACAATTAAGCAATGATCAATACATCCACTTTAGAGCCAAAATTAGGAATTTAAGGAATACATGAGTCTATGGAAGTTTTTATCATAAAACAATCAATTAACATTTATTACTTCATAAATATCAAGTTAACCCTTTTTATGCAAGAACGTATACTTTTAGAATTCAAAATAGAATTTCAAGATTTTTGAAGATATATGAAATGCCTTAGGAATCGGCTCCTTGAATAATAAAGAATCAAGGATGAAATCACCATACATTAATTTATAAAATCCCATGAAATTAATGAAGCAATCAATGGAAACCTTCAATCCTAGCTTCACTTGACTTCAATCTTCCATGGAGGTTTGGAGAAAATTTCTTTTAAACTTTCGGTTTTGATTTTGAATAATGAAGTCTAATTCTAGGTTTTAGTGTTTTAAGTAACATAAAATACCATAAATAACACAAAATAACTATCTAGGATTTAATTTGTTCATGGGGGTGAATTTTACCAACTCACCCCTTAGTTGGCTGAATCATTACAGAAACTGCAGGTGGTGACCTACGACCACCACCAACGGACCATAGGTGGTGTAATGGGGTCATCCTATAGCTCCGTGGTTCTAGATTTAGGCTCCTCTAAGTGGGTGCTAAGTTTATATGACTAAGTGTGGAGCCATGCCTCCGACTTACGGGCCATCACTCTTCCAACGGGGCGTCACATGGGTCATCAATTGGGGTTGCTTTGGAAGCTTCATGGAAAACATTTGGGTCCTCCTCAAGGACACTTAGGTTTGTCCTTGGGAGTAGTAGCTAGATGGCTTGACCCTAAACATATACATCTAGATTTTAGAGTCCCCTCCTATCATTATTTACACCTAACAACACATAAAACATGCCAAGGCACACTAGCACACACAAGACTAGTTTCCGAATATCTGGGTCATTCTTTGAAATTTTGACTTTCAAACTCTTTAGACTGCCTCTAAAGTCATTATTCATCATTTAACACCTTATTAACTTATAGAACACATAATAGGCTCTAGTTTAACCTATTTCATTTTGAGGATTGCAACAATCTCCCCCATTTGGAAACATTCATCCTCGAATGACATTTAACAACTTTCAAAAGGTAAAAAATCAAGGCTAGATGCTCATGAACATATCACACAATACACATAGTTAAAACACAACAATAAGGTAGGAACAATATCTACGACTTATTATGCAATAACACTCCACATTCCTCATTTCACATAGGAGGAACTTCCTTCTCCACATTTCGTCATTCTCATTACATTATTTCTAAGCACACTATGTCCATTTCTCATAAACACATTTATGCAACATTTTCAAGAAGCTCACTATTAAACATACTTACAAGTTCACTCATGCATAATTCAGGCAATTCATTATAGAGGCATAACAATATGAAAGACAAAATCATTTAAGCTCATTTTACCATATAAACATAAACTCATGAAAATATGCACAATATAAGGAGATTAAGGAAATTCATTTTCACTAAGACTCCTAAACACATGCAACAAGCTACTAGGAAATTCTCACTAAGACTCCTAAACACATGCAACAAGCTACTAGGAAATTCTTACTCTCAAGCTTGAAGAGAATAGAAGGAAGGAGACAAGATCCATCAACCCAACTATTCACCATACTCCTCCATTTTGGAAAAACCATTTCATTTTACTTACTATCACCTTCATCAAGATTTGCTTCCTTATTAACTTGGAGGCAATAGAAGTGATTCTTCTTTTGTTCACCAAAAACGTGACCACTAGAAGGATCTTGCTTGACATCTATTCCCCTAGAAGCAATAGTAGGGAAATCTCTCACCTTGGGATCATTCTTTCCACAACCATAACACACACTAGTACAAGCTAGACACTTCGCAAAGTGCTTCTTCCTACAAGTAGAACAAGTAGGCTTAACACCTTGAGAACCACCATATACCTCATGGTTAACTGTAGGAGCATTATAGGCATCATGATTTGGAGTTCTGTTCTAAAACTTCAGTTGGTTTTTCTCATCATATTTTCCCCTCTTCAAACTTTTTGTTATCCTACTAAGCTTGGACTTTTCAATGTATTGAGCATACATAATAAGTCTATATAGTTTCATGACATTATGGAGCTTGGTCGCACGCACTCATCTTTCACAGAGCCGACAACACCATTCACAAACCTACTCATCTCATCCCTAGGGTTAGACACCAAAGATTGAGCATACTATGACAATAGGATAAATTTCAAGGAATACTCCTCCACACTCATATTAACTTGCATAAGGTTTATAAACTCCTCAAACTTAACCTCCCTCTTCTCACGGGGAAAGTATATCTCTAAGAATGCTTCCTTACACTCTTCCCATTCTATAGGACCCAATTGAACCAGCCTATTGTCTTTGAATTGTGTGTACAAAACTTGAGAAGTCACCCTTATAACATTCAACAACTTATAAACACAATCTAAGAATTCTTGGGGATTCTATCCCAGCTAAGAACCAAGAAATATAGGAGGATTTATCCTCAAAAAGTACCTCAACTTCGAGGTTATGTTACTTTTAAGAGCATTCATCCTAGGACCGACATATCTATTTTCTTGAGTCGTAATGGCTCGAGCTAGGGTAAGGAGTGATCGTCTAACCTCCTCATTATTCATGTCTAAGGGAACCACCGTAACCTCATTCTATTGATTAACTATAGGGACTTGTTCACCTGGGGAGCCTATCCACCTGGAGGAACTCCCTCAATCTTGTATTGATATCCTATAAACACAAGAGAAGATATTAGGAAAAGACACTTATAACCTCAACTCTATGGTACGACACAAGAGTAATGACGAAAGTGAAAGTTTTATTGTCCTATAGCCTCTCTCTTTCATGGATGTGTCGCGACTCACCACCGATGAACAAGACTGTACTTGATGTGGATTTTTTGAGAGTTTTTAATCTAAAATACTACTTCATAACCTTATGCTCTGATAGAAAGTTTTAACTACTCGGGAGAACCCACAAGTTTTTACACGGCATACTCGACCTCTCGGAGGTCTTATACAAGTCCTTAGACATCTTCTATCACATATATATGAAACATAGTATGGAATTTAAAACTCTTCACAATAAAGTTAACAGGATTCTATTTATAGAATATAAGAAAACTAAGTCTCCTCATAAGCCATAGCCTAATTGTTTCATGTATAGATAGATCCCATTCCACTACCTACACAATGTAGAACCTATCCAGTACTAGGGTGCACATTCCACATGATTAGAATAGGCATAACTAATATACACCATACCAGCTAGGTATGCAACTAAGTGTCTTATATACCCCACACCGTGTAAGGTGTTCTACTTGCCAAGGGTAAAACTAAGGACCCATCCCATGTAGGCTATCACATCCAAGGATCACCCCCTAGACGTAACCGGCGTGGTCGTCCTCGAAGAGGACTAAGACTAGACTCTTAGAATTTGTCATAACATATCATAAGTTAAAATTTTGGAAAATTTAAAATTGTTCATTTACTTCTACGTTTGAGGTTTACTTAGACCTGTCACTTACACATAATGTATTCATAAGGGGTTTACATAGACTCCTCGCATTGGCAAGCACTACATAGTCTTCTACTTTTATTTCACATACATAATATAATAACATTAGCTCATAAGAAGTCTGGGATAAGTCTCATATTAAACCATCTAAACGAATACAATACATGGACATAAACCTTACTTCATTACAGTGATAGTCATATATAGGATTATATAATAATCGTATCCAAATGTGAAATGAAAGAACGTAATGTCTTAAAACTAAAACAACTAATATAGCACGATAGTGGCATATTCCTCACAAGATGAAGACCTACCAAAAACTTGGGAAATATCCTAGCAGTCTTCAAATGGCCACCTATATCTCAACGGCCAGAACATACAAAATTTTAGAAAACATATAGAATGGGTTAATACAACGCTTGTACTAAACATAAAAACGTACACATGAATCATTTGAATTAATTCATGAGAAAGGGACATTTACTTTAGAAAACATGCTAAATCATTTGAAAGTCTTTAATGCACAGACAAGAGAGAATACAACACACAAGTATCACAATAACTCAAATAATGTTCATAATCAACATATCTTAACATAAGTACCATATCAACTTTAACATAAGACTATATCAATCTAATAAATTCAATAATTCGCATCAACATCACATACAAAATCCTTATCAACAATCCCATCTCAAGCCTACAAGTGTAATGCTTATATGAAGCCTCATAACCCCACACAACCAAGTAAAGAAGATAGGAGATCATGAGGAATGCTTTGCTAGATCATGCATATGATCATATGAAGTCATCACTACATATAGCAAATTAGACCAACTACATGTTCAACAATATAGTCATCATGATGTAGGAGCCCCATTATATAAAGTCAACATCATTCATTTCATAATATCATTCATACAAACAACCCCATAGGACTCCTCTTAGAGTCAACTTGTGCAATGTCTAGGTAGAGTCCCATACCCCTACCTCTACTAAGTCAAACTCCTTATGTCACCCTAGTTAGTATTCAGTTTGTTACATCATTTTACTTTCAAGAACACTTGCCTTAATCGACATAGACCACAAGAACTAAATGTGTAGTCCAGTTTCACAAAACCCTACACCGAAAAAAGGTTGACTACTTGCCAATGTATTAACAAAACATAAACATAGCCTTCTAGGTGGATCCACCAACTAGTATTCCTATGGGGATATCATAGTTCAAAAACGAGGACATATGCTTGGGACCCTATTTATGCACATTGAATTGTGGTCTCCAATCTCATGAGTACAATAGTGAATCTATCTTCCCTAAATAGGAAGGGGCACTCCTCATTACTAATTCACTCGGTGCTAAGCTAGAGTCCCTTTTTGAAGTGTCTTTAAGCCTTTATCATTCATCATAGCTTAGTTTAGGTCATAGAAGACAAACCCCTTGTATAACGTCCTCATTAGCTCAATTAGAATTAAATGAGAATATCCTTTCAATAAAAACCTCACATGTAAGATTAGCTCATCATTTTTTCATAATAAGGCATATACACAATTTATAACCAACCTTATATCATTACATTGTAAGCATAATCTCACAATCACATAATCAATACATTTCAATTACCATCATCATACTAACACCTATATAATTCAATTATAATAAATTCTTCCATTGAACTTAATCACCAAGTAAAAGTCATCACAATTGAAGTAAAGTTTTGAGATCACAACATCTTACCGCTTTCTGCTTCAGAAGACATCACCATTGGTCTTACCCTCAAAAAATCCAATTTCATACACATATATGTGTAAGAACATCATTCAATAGTAATTAAAACAATAAGTAACTCAGTTGCATCACTACTAATCAATTCAACAAGAGTTCATCATCTAAAATTAGGGATTTATGGTCAATTCATGATCTATTCCACATACTAGGTTAATTCATCAAGAATTAATTTAATTGAACAATAATTAATCATATTCTAACAAAAATTCATATTAGGAAGAAATCCATATGAAATCATCCTTCGAAAACCAATTTTGGAAGAACCCTTTAGGGAAAGAAATCCCAAAGGTGAAAGGTTCCTATACCTTGAGTTTCTTTGAAGTTCAATGGAGAAAATATTAGATCTTGAAGACATAGAACCATTAGAAGTTCCCTTCAATGGAGTCTTCTTTTGGGGAGAGCGAAGGTAGAGAGAAGAAAGAGTAGTTTCGTTTTGGGAATTGTGAGTTGTTAAGTGGGACTTAAGCTTAGGGTAGGTTATATAGTCACTTAATTAATCTAATTAACATACCCCTAATTTCTAATTAAACCCAAAATTAAGTAACTTAATTTCATGAACTAACCAAAACATCACAAAAAAGGGCAGTCCTGGCCTACGGGCAGTAGGTGAGTTGACTACCAAAACCCCTGCCGTCCAGCATCACCGTGGTTTTGGTCAGAGAGTTTTCATTTTGAAATTTTTGAAAATTTTAATGACATAGATTGAGCAATATAAACTCCCACATATATTTGTCAATGCCTATCTTTGCCAGGGTTGGTAGACAGGGTCTATTAAACGTTGGGCCGAAAGAAAGGGTCCTCCTCAAGGATCTTTAGGGTGTTCCTTGGTGGGTCATACCCTGACGTTTAGATCCTAAACAGATTTTAATATGTTTTTAACACCTTCCTACACAATTTCATTACATTCCAACTGCTAAAACACCATCAAAAATGCTAAGACACACTAGCACCTTTTAATTAGTACCCAGACGTCATGGACGTTCCTTGCAGTTTTGAATCTAAAACCTCTTAAATGATTCGTACACATTATTTTGGACCTTAAAATAGTGTTATAACCTTTATATTCTTATGTGAGTCTCTAGATTAGTATTTTGGACTTTCGAAGTGTTACATTATCACTCCCTTAGGAATATTCATCCCCGAATGACACTAAAATATTTTGAAGGAAATGATAGACTAAATACTAGAAACCCAACCAATCAACAACATATTAACACATGATTCACAACCCAAGTCATAAAAAAGAATGGACTTTACACAAAGCAACTAAAAACGACAACTTATACATAAAAGAGCTCAACATTGTAATATGAGGAATTACAACATGAGCTCAATCAACACATTGATTTTCACTTATGTCAAAGTTTCTTTCAATACACA
The DNA here is from genome assembly GCA_027704765.1 of Solanum habrochaites. NCBI lineage: Eukaryota > Viridiplantae > Streptophyta > Magnoliopsida > Solanales > Solanaceae > Solanum > Solanum habrochaites. The sequence continues at coordinate 50,940,559 of JAKWJA010002497.1, read as the reverse complement.
TAAACATACACAATACAACTTCATAATGGTAACAACATACCAAAATATACCAAATAAGTTAGAATCAAGTGAGAGCATTTTTCAATGAAAAATCATTTTAGCAAAACCTTTATCATGAATATGAACATCTTTTCAAAACAAGTCATTTCAAATTTAGTCATTATATTTATTATTAGATGGAATATCTAACCTAAGTTAGCAAAGAGATAAGGATAATGGGACTTCATTCGGCCTCGGCCTCCCATGTTGCTACCTCAACTAGGTTTTTTCTCCATAAGACCTTTACAGAGGCCAACTTTTTGTTCCTTAACTTTTTCACTAGGAGGTCAAGGATTTTCACCGAAACCTCTTCATAGGAGAGGTTCTCATCAACTCTTAGACCTTCAAAAGGAAGAATGGACTCGGGGTCACCTCTGCACTTCTTAAGCATGTATATATGGAAAACCGGGTGAAACAAAGCTAGCTCACTAGGTGATCTCAACTCGTACGCAATCTTGCCAACCCTTTGAAAAATTTCATAGGGACCCACATAACGAGGACTTAACTTCCCTTTCTTGAAAAATCTCACAACCCCTTTCATGGGTGAAACATTCAAATACACCTTATGACCTTTTTAAAATTTTAATTCCCTCCTCCTATTGTCGGCATAAGACTTTTGCCTTCACACTGGAGATCTACTATTACCATACAAAGCTTCAAAAGGAGCCATGGATATAGATGAATGGTAACTATTGTTATAAGAGAAGTCAAAAAAAGTCAAGTGTTCATCCCAACTTCCCTTGATGTCAATGACACAAGATCTAAGTATATCTTCAAGATTTTGAATAGTACGCTCCGCTTGACCAACTGTTTGGAGACGAAAAGCGGTGCTTAACTTCACTCTTGTACCCAATCCTTTTTTAAACGACCTCCAAAATCTATATGTGAATTGTGATCCCCTATATGATATGATGGATAATAGAATACCATGAAGACACACAATCACATCCATATAGATCTTTCCATAATCCTCCGCCGATGAAGTGGACTTAATGGGAATAAAATGAGCTGATTTGGTAAATCTATCCACCACCACCCAATAGAGTAATTTTTCGTTCGAGTCCCAGGAAAACCCACTATAAAGTCCATATTAATTCCTTCTCACTTCCAAGTGGTAAGTTGGATTTCTTGAAGTAAACCACTCGGCTTTTGCTACTCGACTTACATTTGTTGGCAATTCGGACACCTTGCAACAAATTCTTCAATGTCTCTTTTCAATCTATCCCACTAAAACACTTCTCTAAGGTCATATAAATCTTAGTAAAACCTGGATGAATCAAATAATGAGTTTTCTCAATAATACAATTTCTCAAATCATCCACATTGGGTACACATAATCTACCTTGGTACCTTAGCACACCATCCCCCCGAGGAGAATGACTCATTAAGCTTACTAAGTACCAATTTTTTAAACTCCATCAATGATGGATCAAGTTGTTGCTAAGACTTCACCTCAACCGCCAAAGATTACTCAGAGTTATTAAGCACCATGAAACCACCATTAGGAGAATCTTCCAATTGAACACCCAAGAGAGCCAACCTATGAATATCTTTCACTAGGTCTTTATTGGCTTTTTCTATATGAGACACACTACCCATGGTCATATTACTAAGATCATCCATAACCACATTGTCTTTACCAAGGTGATAGAGAACACTCATGTTGTAATCTTTCAAAAGATCTAAGCATCTTCGTTATCAGAGATTCAACTCCTTTTTTTTGGGTAAACATATATTAAGACTCGTATGGTCAGTATACACATCCACATGTACCACATACAAATAATGCCTCTATATTTTCAAGGCAAACACCACGGCCGCTAACTCAAGATCATGAGTTAGGTAGTTCTTCTCGTGAACCTTGAGTTTCCTAGAGGCATAGGCTATAACCTTCCCATGTTGCATAAGGACAACCCAAACTGATTCGATATGCATCACAATATACCACAAAACACTCGGTACCCTCCGGTAAGGTCAACACCAGGACACAGGTAAGACTATATTTCAACTCTTTAAAGTTTCTTTCACAAGCCCCTTACCACTAAAACTTCACATTCTTTTGGGTCAAGATAGTCAAAGGAGGATTCAAATCCATCCACAAACCTCCTATTGTACTCAGATAGACCCAAGAAACTTCTAATGTCAGGTGGAGCCAATGATCTCGGCCAATTCTTGACCGTTTCTACCATCCTTATATCTACCTCCACACCTTCACTAGAGATAATATGACCAAGAAAATCAACCGACCTCAACCAAAACTCACATTTACTATAATTGGCAAAAAGTTTGTCTGCTTTACTAACTTGCAAAACCACCCTCAAAATGTCTATATGCTCACCCATATTCTTCAATATACAAAAATTTCATCTATGAAGATAATCACAAATGCATTTAGGTAGTTTTGGAACACCCTATTCAATAGGTCCATAAATGTCGCAGAGGCATTAGTCAACCTAAAAGCCATCAACCTAAACTCATAGTGACCATATCTTGTTCGAAAGGCCATTTTGGGAATATCTTCATCTATCACCCTAAGTTGGTGATATCCGAACCTCATGTCAATCATAGAAAAGTAGCCTGCCCCTTGTAGTTGATCAAAAAAGTTGTCTATACGAAGGAAAGGATACTTATTCTTAATGGTCACTTTGTTAATTTGTCGGTAATCGATACACATCCTAAGGGACCCATATTTATTTTTCACAAACAAACAACATCACCCCATGGGGAAATACTAGATTGAATGAAGCCCTTGTCTAATAAATCCTTGAGTTGATCCGTCAACTCTTTCGATTCGCCCTGAGCCATCCGATAAGGAGGATTTTAAATGGGATTTGTATCCGGTGGCAAGTCAATACCAAAAAAAATTTCCCGTTTGGGATGGAATCCGAGAAAATCAATAGGAAAGACCTTCGAAAATTCTCTCACTATGGGGACTAACTTCATGGGAGGTACTTCATAATCTAAATCTATGACTCTTACAATATTGTATACACACCCTTTAGATATAATCTTAAAAGCCTTTATTCAAGAAATGATACGACCTTTAGGAGTAGAACTTCTCTCCTACCACTTTAATACACGTTCAGTAGGAAAGTTAAACTTGCAAACTCTATTCCTACAATCAATGGAAGCAAAACAACTACGCAACGAATCACCCCCCAAAATAACATAAGTCAACCTATTAATCTCTGCAAATTCAACATGAGTAACTCTATTGAGCAACATTATAGGACAATTTATATTTACGCTCTTTGCAACCACCGACTCACCCACAGGGGTAGACACCATAAAAGATTAATATAAGATATCGGTAAATATAAAAAACTTTCTATATACCAATGGAGTAAAGCACCCGGATCAAGTAAAGCATAAACATTAATAAAGAAGACTTGTAACATATCGGTCACCACATCGGGGGATCTCTCTAATTCACCCAAGAACGGAGAGCATAAAAGCGATTCTTTTTTGGATTTTCAACACTTGAACAACTTGCTTGTACACTCCCCTTTTCTTGACCCTTCTAATTTGGGAAATCTGTAACCTTATGACCACTTTTACCACATCAAAATAAATTCTCCGTCCCTAGTAGGCACTCACCCCAATGTTTCTTGCCACAGTTTCCACAAGGTTGCTTCTTCCTTGGTGAAGTAGTACATCTTACCTTTTGAGACTTATAGTTAGACACACTATCATCACGAGCCTTAGGAAAATTAGAAGGAACTTGATTAGGAAACCTCTTCTGATCTAGCTTGTCTTGATTTCCAAACTTAACCATGAGAACAACTTTCAAAAGAACTGGCCCCTCTTTGAATCTTCTATCTTTATACTTAGTCATCTCTTCACTATTTGGCATATGAAAACCCTTAAATGAGAGACATTCATATTATCATGAAGCATAGACGAACTACATTCCTCCACTAAGTCATCGGACACTCCCGTAAGAAAACGAATCATCTCATCCATTGGTTTAGACATAAAGGATGGAGCATACTTGGACAATTTAGTAAGCTTTAAGGAGTACTCAAGAACACTCATACCTCATTGATGAAGATTAATGAATTCTTCCACCTATAAAGGAAGTACCTCTTGAAAATTTCCCAAGTCACAGACCCACCTCTTAGTGCCCTATTATCCCTCCATTGGGTGTACCAAGTTTGGGACACATCTTTGAGTTGATAAGTGTCCAACTCAGCTATTTAATTCGAAGTCACACCCATATAAAGTAGGATCTTATATACCTCATCTAGGTAATATTTGGGGTCTTCATCCACTCTTGACCCGAAGAACATAGGAGGGTTGATCCTATTGAAATCCTTAAGACGAGAAGTCATGGTGATATCATAATGAGGCATTCGGGGTCTAACTTCCCAATTTACTTGGGGCATTATGGCTTGGACTTGAGAAGTGGTGGTAATAGATTAGGAAGTCATGGATTGGGAAAAATTGAGAAATGTCGACCTTAGGATTAGGAGGAACCAGAACTTGATCACCCATAGGAACTTGTTCAAGTAGAGGAACTTGTTGGTCTTGTGGAGGATCCTTGTCGTAATGTGCTCCCACATTAGCCACTACTTCTTCGGCCCTTCTCATGGTTGCCCTTCAAGTATTCATACCTATGACTACAATAAAAGATTTAGGTTAAAGCACACATAGGGTAGACTCTAAAGCACGATATAGGAATATAAGAAGATGAAGATTTCCTAAGAATCATATACCTTTTTATTCATCAGTGTGGCGCGCTTCACAATTATGAAGAAGAATCTACATAGAAATGGTTTAATGAGACATCGACACTAAAGATATTGAACCACATTCTTTGATACCAACTTTGTCACATCCGGGGATCACCCCCCCTAGACGCAACCGGCATCGAAGTCCTCCAAGAGGAATATAACTAGACTCTTAGCATTCGACATAACATATCATAGGTTAAAAATGCGGAAAATTTAAAACTTTTCATTTACTTCAACATTTGAGGTTTACTTAGACCTCTCGCTTACACATAGTATATTTGTAGGGAGTTTACATTGACTCCTCGTAATAGGAAGCACTACATAGGCTACTACTTTTATTTCACATGCATAATATAATTACATAATCTCATAAGAAGTCTAGGATAATTCTCATATTAAACCATCTAAACAAATACAATACTTGGGCATAGACCTTACTTCATTACAGTAATAGCCACATATAGGCTTATAAAACAATCATATCCAAATGAGAAAAAAAATAATGTAACGTCTTAAAACTAAAACAACTACATTAGCTCGATTGTGGCATCATCCTCGGAAGGTGAAGACCTACCAAACACTTGGGAAATATCCAAGTATTCTTAAAATGTCCACATAAAGCTCAATTGATGGAACATACATAATTCTAGAAAACATAGAGAATGGGTTAGAATACCACTATTACTAAGTATGGAAACATGCACATAAAAACATTTGAAATAATTCATGTGAAAGGGACATTTACTTTAGAAAACATGCTAAGTCATTTGAAAGTCTTTAATGCACATACAAGAGAGCATACAACAAATAACGATCACAATAACTCAAATCATGTTCATAATCAACATATCTTAACATAAGTACCACATCAACTTCAACATAAGACTATATCCATCCAATAAGTTCAATAGTTCACATCAAGATAGCATAAAAAACCCTTACAAATAATTTCATCCTAAGCCTACGAATGCAATGCTTATATGAAGTCCCATAACCCCACACGGCCAAGTAAGATAAGAGATCGTGAGTAATGCTTGTCTAGATCATATATATCATCATAGGTAGTCACCACTACATATAGAAACTTAGATCAACAACTTGTTCAATAATATAATCATCATCATGTAAGAATACCATCATATACAGTCAACATCATTCATTTCATAATATCATTCATAAGAATAACCTCCTAGGATTCCTCTTAGAGACAACTTGTGCAATGTATATGTAAAGTACCATACCCCTATATCTACTAAGTCAAACCCCTTACGTCACCCTAGTTAGTATTCAATTTGTTACTTTAGTTTACTTTCGGGAAAACTTGCCTTATCAGACATAGGCCACAAATGGTAAATATGGAATCCGATGTCATTAAACCCTACACTGTAACAAGGTGGACTACTTTCAAAGCTAGTACCAAAACATAAACATAACATTATAGGTCGATCCTCTAGCTAGTATTCCTATGGGGGCAACATAGTTCAAGAACTAGGAGATATGCTTGGGACCCTCTTTATGCACATTCCATTGTAGTCTCCAATATTATGAGTACAATAGTGAACCTACTTTCCCTACTTAGGAAGGGACACTCTTCACTACTAGTTCACTCGATGCTAAGCCAGAGTTCATTTTTGAAATGTCTTTAAGCCTTTATTATAAATCATAGCTTAGCTTAGGTCATAGGAGAATAACCCCTTGTATAATATACTAGATCATAGTAATTGGATGATAATATCATTTCAATACACTCTCACATTTAAGATTATCTCACCATCGTCATCATGTCATAATAAGTCACATAGGCAATTCATAACGAACCTTATATCATACATCTTAAGCATAATGTCACAATAACATAATCAATACATTTAAATTATCATTATCATAATAACACTATATAATTCAATCACAAGACATGCTTCAATTTAATTTCATCATCAAGTAAAAGCCATCACAAATTGAAGTAAAGGTTTAGAGCACATTGTCTTACACTTTCTCCTTCAAAAGCCATTGCCATTGGTATTAACCTCAACCAATACAAATTCATCAACCAACAGGTGTAACAACATAATTCAATAGTAATTATCACAATAAGTAACTCAACTAACTACTAATCAATTCAACAACAGTTCATTATCTCGAGTTAGGGAATTTGGGTCAATTCATGATCTATTCCACATACTATGTTAATTCAACATGAAATAATGTAATTGAACAATAATATATCATAATCTAACCACAATAACCAAAATATACCATAAAAAATACAATGTAGAAGACTAAATTTGTATTAGGAAGAAACCCATATGAAATCATCCTTTGAAAACCAATTTTGGAAAAACCCTTTGGGGAAAGAAATCCCAAAGGTGAAAGATTCCAATACGTTGAGTTCCCTTGAATATTGATGGAGAAAATATGAATTATTTCTTCTCTACAAACCTAAGAAATTTCCCTTTGATGGAGTCTTCTTTTGGGGGGAGAGAAGGTAGAGAGAAGGAAGAGTAGTTTAGGTTTGGAATTTTGAGTTGTTAAATTGGGTTTAGGCTTAGGGTAGGTTATATAGTTACTTAACAAATCTAATTAACCACCCTCTAATACCTAATTAAGCCCCTAAATAAATAACTTAATTTAATAGACTAACCCAAACATCACAAAAAAGGGTAGGTTTGACCTACCAGACCCCGGCCTACGGGTTGTAGTCAGTCGACGGCCATGACACCCCCCGTCCTGCGTAATCGTGGTTTTGGTCAGAGAGTTATCATTTTGCTATTTCAGAAAATTGGATAAGTGACAATCGATGGAGGAAATCTACACCCCGTCGATTGGTCCATGCCTCGTCATCTACCATCGTTGGTAGAGACTATCTATTGACAACTTTTTGGCAAAATTGGAAGGGTCCTCCTCAAGGACCTTTAGGGTGGTCATTGGGGATTCTTACCAAAACATTTCGACTCTAAATATATTTTATTACATTTTTAAAACCTTGCCACAAAATTTCCTTAAATTTTGACTCTTTTAAAAACCTGAATAGTCTAAGGGGCCCAATAAACCTTTTCAATAGTTCCTCCGGACGCAGGACGTTCCTGATGTTAAACTCTCAAAACTTTTTAAATGATTCATACACATTATTTCGGACCTTAAAATAGTATTATAACCTTTAGACACTCATGTGAGGCTCTAGATTAGGTTTTTTTGAACTTTCGTAGTGTTACATAGGCACATGGTTTAGGGGATATCAAAAGGTTTCTTTGTAATCTAGCTTGATACTCAACTAGAGCTACTCCCTTAAATATATCCACTTGGTGTTTTTCCTTCATTCTCATAAAGTAATTTCATTCACATATATGTAGTAGAGAAAGTACCATTACTAAACTCTACCAACTCATAATACCTTATCCAAGGATGGGTTCTTAAGTCCATCATTCCACTCAAGAAGGTCACCATTACGGTATTCCACTTCAACACTTCTATTAACCTTCTCGTCATATTGAAGATTTCATATTCTTAACCTTCTTTTCATATTCAAGGTTCCATATTAGTCTTCGAAGAAGGGAAGCACTCCAATCCTAGACTTTCATTCATTCATACATAAATTCAAACAATAACATTCGAGCACCAAGTAGGGACAACTAAGGCTACCTAAACATGATACCCTATCAACATATAGAGACTTTCATAGTCTATCATATTCACATACAATCATTTAGACGAATCATACTTTCAGCTCACACGTGCACATACACAATATCATCATTCACATTACTTCTATACAAACTATAACATGATGATATTACAATACACATAATAAGGCAGACAAGGTCATATTCATAACATATATAACAATTAAGCACTACCACCATAAGTGGGCCTTACCAATCAATAACAATTTGATATCAATTATATCGTAAACAAGGGAATTAGGTGAACTCACCACCTTCCAATAGCCATTATCACAATTCCTTATCGTTTAAAACTAATTCACAAAACAAGAGATCTTTACCAATAACAATATCCACAAGACTAAACCAATAATCCATCCATATCAATGATCCAACAACACTCAATATATATATATCAACACTTCAAGGCAATATATGAACAGTTCTAACAATAATCAATACATAATTTCATAGCCCATTTAAAACTACACATGAATTCAACACAATTAAGCCACGACGAATGCACCCACTCTAGCGCCAAAATTAGGAATTCAACGAATACATGGGTTCATATAAGTTTGGACTATAAAACCAATAATTACAATTGAGTAATTCATAAAATATCAAGTTAAACCTTTTTATGCAAGAATTTATGCTTAGAATTCAAAATAGAATTTCGAGGCTTGTGAAGATCTTAGAAAAGCCTTTGGAATTATGTCCTTGAATGAAAGAAGATCAATGGTGAAATAACCATAAATCAATTGGTGAAATACCTAGAAATTGATGAAGAAATCAATGGAAACCTTCAATTCTAGTTTCACTTGACTTCAAGCTTCCATGGAGATTTGGAGAGAACTTCTTTTGAACTTAGGGTTTTGATTTTGAATTATGAAGTCTAAGTCTAGGTTTTAGTGTTTTAATAACTAAAAAAGTAACCTTCTAGGACCTAATTAGGATGCGGGGTGAATTTACAAATTCACCCCTTAGTTGGATGAACCGTTGTATAAACTGTAGGAGGTGACCTATGACCACCAACTATCGACTATAGGTCGTGTAACCAGGTCATCATAAAGCTCCATGGTTCTTGACTGAGGATCTTCAAAGTGGGATCTAATATTCTACGACTTAGTATTGAACCACGTCCCCATTAACAGGTCGTCACTCCTCTAACAGTGGAGCTGTTTTGACACATTTATGGCCAACGTTTGGGTCCTTCTCAAGGACCCTTACGGTAGTTATTGGGGATTCTTACCCAAACATTTCAAACCTAAACATGAACATATAGACTTTAGAGTACCCTCTTATTATTTTTGACACCAAACAACACATAAAACATGCCAAGACTCACTAGAACACACAAAACTAGTTTCTGAATGTCTTGGTCAGTCTTTGACGTTTTGACTTCAAAAAATCATTAGACTGCCTTATAAAGTTATTATTATAATTTTAACATCTTATTAACTCATAGAACACATGATAAGTTCTAGTTTAACATAACTCATTTTGAGTATTACAATAGAGCGCTGGATGATGCCAATCCGGGTTACATGCGTCTGCATCATGATACAATGCATGCCAACTAGCATCAGTACATTGAATGTCTGAGTATGCGAGTTGGAATGTTAACAACAACTTAAGCTTGCAAAGGGGTAAGAAGGAACACTTACCTTGGCTCTTCTCAACTCATAAATAACTTGACTTAATATTAAAAAAAATAGACATATAGAATATATATTAAAGATTTTAAAACAATGAAAACACTTAGTTCATTAACGAAATGCAATAACAAACTTAATTTACTTGTATATAAATAATATCGTTTCTACGGGATATTCTGTAACTGACAACCATCACTTTAAACCTAATTGGTGATACAACGTCTTTACCATGTTATCGGAACTGTCCTATACTTTTCCGTTGTATAGAACTACTTAACTTAGTTGATCCACTATCTTAACCTACGTGATCATCTAAAAAGTATGACATGTTAATACCCATGATGGCTACATGGTTTTCACGGAGACTTGAGTTACTATTAACTTGCATCTCCACATCGATGCTCAATACTACTCGCACAATGTACTTAAGCTCACTTTTAAAGAAGTCCTTTCTTTAGTTTGAGATAATTATTCAATTCTTACCCCCAAAGGATCCTTTGGAATTATTGTTCCCTTTTCTTGCTCAAATGTGATAACATTTTAAATCACTTTGGTAATACTTAGTCCACATATACTTTTGAAGGGATGAACTTTCATTTTATTAATTACTTAGATAGAAACTTAAGTCTTAAAACAAAATTAAAATGATGTTAAAGACCCTTGAGAACTCTTATGAACTTTGTTTTGACTTTTTTCTTAACTTATATACTTGATTCTTAACTTCATTTACTTTGATCTTAACTTTCCTTTGAATCAGATTATGGATTCAAGGTTTATGATCTCATGTTTATGGATGATTTTGTGATGTTTAAATGTACCTTAGAGTGTTGGAATCAACTAATAAACATGGGTACATCATTTAGAAACTAGTACGAAAGAGTGGGGAATGAATGGGTTGAACATGCGTACTTGGCCCTCAGACAGGCGTGCGACGCAAGGCCCTAAACATTAGAGGCCAAGTTGGGGTGCTTTGGCTGACGCGGATCCCTAGGGACCTACAGAAAGAGATTGTCCTATGGGGCTATGAGAGGTGTGGCGCCCCAAGGCCCTATCGACAGGCGTTCTCGACTTTTGTCCTTCATTTTTCATCTCTTAACCCTCAAAGAATCCACGGTTTGTTACACAAACATTTAGGATCACTAGTACCCTCAATTACGATTAGATTTGAATAAAAAAGAAACCCAAAACTACGAATCAAATCAACACTAGGCATGCAATAACTCAACCAACAAGAATTAAACGATGTTATTGAAGACTCAGCCTGCTAAAATCGCTGAATTTAAACAAGTAGGTATGTGGGTGAGATAATAAAAAACGAAAACATCTTACATACCTTGAAAGGGATCACCCCCAACGAAATCCACTCGCAAACTATGTCGTTCTTGGTGAATTCTTGACTTTTCTCCCTTTCGTTCTTCATTTCTATCTTTTCCAAGCCCTTAACATGATTTTGATTTTCCAAAAATGAACTTAATTTAGTTTCTATCCCCAATAAACCGCTAAAAATGAAATAGGAAATTAATAGGTGTAAACACTAGTTATCCCTTCCTTCAATCCGGATTTGGACTTTCCTTACCTCAACAGCCCAACTTCCGATAGACATATGTTCCTCATACAATATCAAAAATGCGCAAACTCAGCGGCATTGAAAAAGTATCTGCAAGGGCTTTCAATCCATATCCAGAATTGCCTCTAAATCATCCTGAGCTAGATGTCATGACCGTTTGAAAATGACCAAAGCATACTTTCTTAACGTAGTCAATTTTTCCCTTTCTTTCCTAGAACGAATATTTTTAGTTTCTTAGCTTATTCCAATCTATTTTAAATTATGAGATGTTACACGTTGTTAGTTAGGAACGAAAAATATGAACCCTGTCCCACTACAGCGGGCTAGATGTCATTGGCGCGGCGGCGGGGTAAGTTGCCGCTACAGAAGGATAGGGGAGACAAAATGTAATTACAGAAATTCCTATTTTCTCTATCTTTTTTAAATACCTAGAAAAGTCGTAAATTAGTCTATAAATCTCAAAAAAGGTGTTCATTTCTCTGCATGAAATGCACAATATTTATTGAATGGAGGAGTATACCTACTTTCTTAATTTTTTTATGAAGAAAAACTATCGAAAAGGTTGATCAACAGGTTCAGGTTAGTTTTAATCTTATCATATATATTAAATTTAACACTTTGTATAATGTATATCTTATATATATATAAGCATTTTCTTTTTCTTTTTCTTTTTTCTTTTATTGTAGAACACAGAGTTATTAAATGTTATAGAGTATACAAAAATAATGATTGGTGAAGAGTAAAGTTGCCCTAGAAGCTTTCAATGAGATTCCAATGTTATCACCTTAGTGTTCAACTAAAAAAAATAGTTATAGACTCTTACTCTCTTTTGAAGGATTAATTTTTCTTATTAATTGCCTAAAAATTATATATCTTGATATCTAGTGCTATTTCATTAATACTTATTTTCAAATTTAATTGTTATCATATCTATTCTATTTTTTGTTGAATCTACTATAATATTTCATGAGAAATTAATTAAATCAACATATGTAAATATATGCTATACCTCTAAACCAAATTGATTACGAATAAAAACTTTTACCATCAATTATCACATTATATTTAATGGTATAAACTTTTTTCCATTTTAGGTTCATGCACCTTGCAAAATACAATAAAATATTAGTGTCGCAATAACATAAAACTCATTATTTTTTATTTGGAGTATAAATTTTTATGTAAAAATGACAAAGTTTCAAAAAAAAAATTAAATTTTAGCTCAGAATCTTAAAATTCTTTGAGTTCAATGATAAATAATTAAAGATTAATCGAACTTATCAATTTAAAATCATAAATCTGTTAGTAATTATTTTTCTTTTTTTATTTCAAACCGTCATTTTCGTAACTCCAAACCAAAATGACATGAACAGCGATAATATTTATTAAATTTCTAAGAACATGGGTGTTGATTTTCATTATATCCGTATGTGAATAATTTAATATAAAATTTAAAAAAGTCGCATAAACTGTTCTATTGATAACTAAAATTATTTTTTGTAAAAAACAATTCTAAGTAAATATTTTGCTTGATAAACTAATTTAACATTATGCTCGATAAATAATAATAATTCATTCTTTTAGATCATTCTCATGAAGGTCAAATTTTAAATTCTTTTACATTTTCATTCTTAAGGAAAGTCTAATTTATGTTTAACGTTGAATTACCTATTTTTCTTCTCTGATGTGATTCTATTAAAATATATAGTTATATTTAATTTTTTGTCTTTTAAATAGTCTTATGCATATTACAAATATAATATTCTTTATTCAGAGAGAGTTGTATGTTTAACTCATTTTTAAAATTTTCAGTGTGTGAAGGGTAGAACTTCGACTAATAAGATTTGATGAGAATATAAACAATAAATACTTCTAGTCTCATCTTATTATTTTTTTTATCTAATATCATCTATATATATTTAAACTACAATTTCTTGCTTAAAAATTATATGATTGTTTTTCCTCTAGCAATATGATAGAGTGCGTTTTTTATATAGTGAATAATTGATTCACTCACAAAGCTTAAATTTTCAATTAAAAAATATGAAGTAATCATTTTATTCAAATTACCGTGCAGGAAGTTGTATGACTAGAATTCATTGATTGGATTTTATTTACCGATGGAGAGATCTCCCCAAATAACAAAATTTATAAGCTAATTTATTTAACAATCGCGTCTGCAAATTAATTATTCTTCCTCAAATTTGTGTGATATTTTAATCATTGAATTTATGGAATATGAAAAGATTATTCAATGATTCAAAACTACCCTTAAAATAAGTATTATTTACATAAACTCATTAGTTATTTTACTCTTTTAAATATAAAAGTCTTAAACATTTATTATTTCGGATAATCAGCAGGCATTCAAAGATAATAAGGGCGAATGTATCCCGAGAGGGATAGTATCAAAGATTAGATATAGATGTATCAGAGAGGGAATAGGAAACCTGAATACATAGGGATGGATATATTTGAGAGAGATAGGAGAGGGATGTATTAGCCAAGGGATAAGACATCCGAATACTAAGGGAAGGGATGTCTCCGGAAAGAGGAGTATTCTGGTGGGTTTTGAAGGAAGTAATAAGCGAGAGGGGGCATGAATAATTTGAACTACAAAATCATTTATTTTACAATATTCTTGAGATATGCAAAAAAAATCATATTTTTTAATTTAATAAATTCACAATGAGTAATTTATCAATATTATTAATTTATTAATTTCATAGTTGACTGATTTCTAGTCATTTTCTTCTTGAACTTAGATTATTAAGCAACAAAATCTTCAATGCGAACGGACTGAAACTTTTTGATGAAATGACTGAAAGAAATGTGGTTTTTAATTTTGATTCATTTTAGAGGAAATAGGGTGGGTTTTAGGTTATGGGGTGTATAGTTGAGTTATGGGTTAAAAAAGGGGTCAAACGGGTAGTTCAATAGGATTAAGACACGTGTAAAAAATTAGGAGTCCGTAGTGAGAGGGGTATATATGTACCTATAATTGGATTGCAGGGGCTTATATGGACGCAAAGTATAATGGAGGCCATACATACCTTTATAACGTAAATCTGGAAATTCACAGGGTGGGGGTCCGAGCGGGCGGTGCATTCCTAAAGCTCTAGCGAGGAAGCAAAATCGTCAGAGATACCATGGGTAGTCAGGCCATGAAGGTCTTAACTTGGTCACCACTCCTTTGCTGCAGGTGAGAAAGCCTTTTCAATTTATTCGTCTCGGGACTCTTCGTTAACGGAGGCGACAATACGTGCTTGTACCCGATTTCAGAGGAATCTAGTCGTCGTCTACCTTTGGACAGGCCGTCGATTCCGCCTCATTCCGGATCTCCTCCGCTAAGCTTTTCTTATCTCGCTAGTTCCATTTTTGATGTATCTGCTGTTTTTTTTTGAATTTCCTTTACCTTGGACTTTATAAGAAAGGGCAAAAACTTCAACAACAATTAAATTCTTATTCATAACCTTATAAATTAAAAGAGTTTAGTGATAAGAACATTAAAGATTAATTTAACTCATCAAATTAAAACCATAAATTTGTAGATCACTAGTTATACTACTGTACAACTTTAATCATTTAAGTTCGACTAAAAAAATTTCTTTAATCTCCGTCACAAATTTAACAAACTATACTCTTGATCAATGAATTTTTCTGGTTAGGTTCAATTAATCTAATATTTTTCAGCAACATTTCTTTTTACTATATGAACTGTGAAAATACATTGGTAAAAACATTATGAAATCAATCTATTTAAAGGATTTTCTTCACTTGTAAGAACCAGGTCATATAAAAAATCAAATAGAGAGATATAATAGCTTCTTTATTTTTAGTTTTCTCCAATTGCAATGGCATCTTCAAAAAAGTTTCTAATTCACATTTAAAAATAAAAATAAAAAACTAGGGGTGGGGAAATGATATTACAATTTTGGGAATTGAATCCTCACAAACAAGGTGGGAGTTAAAGTAGCAAACCAACTAAGCTATTAATATTTTTCCTTCTATTTCACATCAAAACTTGGTGAACTAAATTCAGCAAAATTATAATAGATAGATAGATAGTATGGTAGAAAGAATTATCTCATGTGAGTTTTTTAATGACCATGATAAAAAATAATATTGGTAACAACAAAAAATTTCAGACCTTATAAATCCTACAATCACTCATTCAAGCCACTTATGGTGAAAGTAAAAAACCATATGGTAGAATGTTTGAACAAGTACTAAGTTATGACTAGAAGCCTGAATGTCACTACTCAACCCACAGGGCCATGTGGGAACCAACTCTAACACCTAAGTAGGAGAACTCTCATATTCCAAAGGTTTATTCATGCAGACAATTAACAAGGTAGATATAATGTAGGGTAAAAATTTAATTGCAACATATTATTCATGCATAAGTCAAAAAATTTAAAGTAACTTGGCAACCCCAAGGATCTAGTCTAACAGGTACAGGAGCTACTAAAAATTACAATAGAGCTACTAAGAATTACAATAGCACAACAATTTGATAAAAGGACACAGTTACTACCATGCGGAAGGAAGAGTCTAAGCTGTTGGAGGATTTCCTCATCTTCACCTAATGAAATGTTACAAATCTTGCATCCAGACTATGTCAAAAAGACGTTTCAAGAGTAGTATCAATACAACCACACGAACTGTAGGTATCATCGGTCAACCTGATGCCACCTCATAATATATAAATAGAACAATAAAATACCATGTCGGGACCCCTTACTTCTTCACCCTTAGCCTTTACTTAGAGAACTTTCAAAATTACCATCTATTTCTTTTCCACTAGTCAACAACCTAACTACTCTAACCACCTTATATACCACAAGTAACACTACCACACTTATGTTTTCAATAGATCATAGCTTAAATATACTAACCAATACTACAAGTAACACTACCACACTTAAGGTTCCTAATCGATGATAGAATAAATATACTAACTACACAGTATTCTACAAATAACACTACCACACTTAAGGTTCCAAATAGATCACAGATTAAATATACTAAACACATTGTATACTACAAGTAACACTACTACACTTAAGGTTCAAAATAGATAACAACTTAAATAAACTAACCACATTTATATTACATACAACACCTCAAGAAATTGAACATAACATATTTTACCGTACACATTTTATAACAAGTAGTTGGCCCTCTAATGGGATCCAAAGTCAAATTGTTAACATGCCGAAACATGGTAATCCAATCAAAGATTTGTGCTGGAACGTGGCGACCGAACCCAGTAAGAGTTCAACAACGTGGTACCCAATCCATTTAGTATGCCGAAATATTGCAATCCTTTGCAAGTTAGAGTGTCAGAACTTGGCAGTCGATCTCAATCACACATCACAATAACACATCAAGATCACATATTTAAATAATGATTTCAGCATATTAATATTCACATATCTCTTTTAAACATCTAAGACCATTGTTGCAATATGCATACATATACAAGTATCACAACAAAGAACAACACATATATATCACACCATCACAGAATGACAGAAATCACCTAGTCACATACTTAATTACATATGGCTTCCATCAATTTCTCCTTACGGAATTACACAAGTCCAAATACTAGTTCTTCGTCACATAGTTTCTTTACTAGTTTTCTTTACCTTGACTACAACTTTTTATCACAAGTATACAATAGCTTAAACAGAAACCTATTCAAGAAAACAAATAAGAATATCGACCAATTACCATCTCAACACCACACTAACCCCATAAGAATTTAATTATAGCAACTTTTCACGAAATTTACTCGGTGCACGAACGTCTAAACATACCTCATAATTTAAAATTCATATATTTCATGGTACGTATGGATTTATAACTACTCAACATAAAACCTAATCTACCTATGAGCCAAGCAATTTAAATGGAGTTTTCATTTCATTTCTTGGTTTTCTGGATTCGCTACGGTGAATTTGGCCAAGATTTTACGAGCTTTCGCCATCCCCATGCTAAAAAGCTCCCTCTCCATCTTTACCCAACTTGTAATAATTTTTCTGGGGTTTCTAAGGTAATTTATAACCTATTAGGGTATTTTAGAAAGATAAAAAATAAGGATTTCTCATTAACTTAGATTTTTCCTTGTCGATCCCGCTGCAGCTGGGTAAGTTGCTGAAGCAACAACATTTGTCCCACTGTTGCAGGACAGTGACCAAAATTTTTGCAAATATTGCTCTTCTTCAATAAGGACGGTTCGGGTTGTTAAAATAAATATCAATTTACCACTCGTTCATCCCCGAAAGACAAAGTCTCAGTCATCACACACTCTCCCGTCTAGACGCTCCCTACTAGTGATACGACTCTTATAGGAAATGACTAAAGTTTACGACCCCAAGATTTTCTAGATTCCAAATAATAGACACACGCAAGAACAAAAGGGTAAAACTCACTAGGAGTGTTGGATTTCCACTCTAGGGTAGTTTAAAAGGCAAAGAGAAAAATTGGATCAACTAAGTCAACATTCTCCCCAAGGTACTACCTGTTAGAGCGGTAGCCTTCCGCTGTAGCGGGAACTCGGGCAACAAACAAAGGGGGAAAAGGAACAAAAGTTTCCATTTCTCTCATAAACCTCCCACAATCTCAAATATTCTCCAAAATTCCCCTCCTCCAAAAATCCTCGGAAATTACGTAAGTTCTCTTTCCTTTGCTTTCAATACGTTACTAACTACAATTACTATTGGTTGCATGCTAGAATCAAATAAACTAGAAGCGATTTTCGGGAAGTTATTTGAAATTGAACTAGGTTGCTAAATGGGTTAGAATAACGTAGCATGGTTACTTCCCTTACGTACAAACGTTTATATAACATCCTGGATTCTGCAAAAAATATAGGTGTATCGATATGAAATAGGTGGAGGAGTTGAAAAGTTTTTATTTCCTTGAACTTGGATTTTAAATACTATTTAGGGGTTTTGGTTGAAATATTTGCTTATTCGGGTTCTAGGGTAGTAAATATACTCTGATCCACCGAAAAACTAATAAAATGGGGATTTTGGGATGAAAAGATGCAATTTTCGTGTCTGTTGAACATCCCAAATAAAGGACGCTACAGCGGCCAACATCATCCTGCTGTAGGATGATAGGCCGGTGTAGCGGGATAGGAACCGTTGTAGTGGGATGGCCCTGCCATTGGTCTACATCATTTTTTCAAATAAGTTTCTCTTTTCGATTAAGATTTTCCACCTAGTCTATACCCACAACTTATCCTAAATGGCCGTTCAAAACAATGATAACTCCTCATTTATCCTTTTCCCCATGCCTCTTATTGGGAGAGGCACCATGACTATCATACTACTGGTTTTTGTTGCGAGAGGGCAATGATACTTTTTAACATGGAGGATAAGGCTCTTACCTTCTATGTTCTGTTGATCGATTTTGGGTTTCATCCACTGAGTGAGGCTCCACCATATTAGAGGTGTCTAAACTTAATATCTAGGAAGAATCGGCCATAGAGTAAGCGAACAAACGTCACTTATCCTCGGGATCTAGTTGTGGGGTTTGGTGTACAGGGTATTTGGATGAATGAAGGGGTGCAAATTATCTCCCAGAGGAAGATGTTCTACTAGTTAAACAAGAAGGCATTCTTCCTCCCTAGTCGTATCACTACCCTATGCAAGCATGTAGGGATTCACTTGTTCGATACTAACAAGGTATTACCCATGGATTCCACCATTCACCCCCTTTTTGTTAGGGGAGGTTCTACTTCTATAGGAAAAAAGGGAACGACCAGCAAAGCTAGTAGTAGTATGTCAGCAAAAGGTTCTGACGGTTAGGACACACTTTTTGCTGCACGGGTGGAGGAAGATCTTGTGTCCGTTTGGGGAAGGATGGGGAGCATTCCTATTGACCCTATTCCCTGGAGGTTGAGATGTTTCACCATTATTTTTTAAATGAGAGGAGAATGGGTGTGGTCCAAGACCGTGTCATGCTAAGGATGTGGAAGACGCTTAAGGCGATATTCGCTTGCATTTCTTCAAGCCAGACACTTCCTAGACTCGATCCAGATGATTTCATGGATTTTAACGTGTGGAATTAGGCTTGGAACGGGGTGACGCATCCATAGAAACTTGAATCATACATCGACACTACCCAATTCAAGAGTCCAAATTAGATTCCCCTTCCTCACCCCCTCTTTGTTTTTAATTCAAAACATCTAAGTTTGTTTTAGTGTTTGATAATACTAAGTTTTTGTAGCACATGGATACTTTCTCTTGGTTTGTCTGATGCAATAGGTTTTTAATTTTTAATCACATTTAGTTACTTATGTTTAACATTGGCTTATGATTTGTAGGGATTGGCTTGGATGCCTTTCGAATTGCATATTGAAAACCAAAGAGAATAGAGAAACTTTTGTTGAGGTTCTGCCTCTCCCTATCCCTCTTTAGCGGGATGATCCCGCTGTAGCTATTTTCGCCATACCAACAAGCTTATAACTTTCCACACTAAAGTAACATGATGTTTTGTAGATTACACTTTCGCAGGATACACCCAGAGATAACAACTTGCCCACCTTTTTAATGATATAATTGTAACTCCACTCTTTAGACATTCCACACGGTGTCCACATCAAGTTACTCACCCAACTGCATTCCTCCACTCCAATTTTGATTTAACCTATAAAAACACTTCTATATTAACAGATACATCACTCAGTACACAATAGTAGATAATAAACAACAACCACACATTTCAATTAGTTACAACAAGCAACAAGCACACATTCACTATTTACCAGACACAACATATGCAATTTCAGTTTATTGATTAGTTCGATTCATAGTTTACCCTTTACAATAATTCATAATCGTTACAGCTCTTAGGGCTAGATATGAATTGGAACCTTCCAGTTCCAATGAGATTGTTGGTGTCCTTTGGTCGTATAAAAAACGTGACTCCTCATCGTCAAGAAACCAATTGAAATCGAGAGATACCAATTGGTATTTATCCATACCATAAGCGACACTTCGCACGAAAGTTGTAAACGAATGAAATGACTTCCTAGAATGAATCCTATCCTCTTGTAGATTAGATGTGGACGTCAACACACCAATCCACAAATGTCTAGTCCACATTTTTTCTCTTGTACGGGGAGACTGGTAACCTAGGATCTCATACCATTTTGTCACGACCTACCCACTGGGCCGCACGGGCACCCATTCCAACACCTAATTAGGTGAACCCTCATATTTCAAAGGCTTATTCATGCGGACAATTAAAATCTTTATTGCAACCTCTTATTCATGCACTAGTCAAAAAATTAAAAGTATCTTAACAAACCCAAAGATCTAGTCTAACAGGTACAAGAGCTACTAAGAAATACAATAGGATAACAATTTTATAAAAGGACACAGCTAATACCATGCGGAAGGAAGAGTCAAAGCTGCTAGAGGATTTCCTCATCTTCACCTACTGAAATGTTACCAATCCTGCATCTAAACTATGTCAAAAAGACATATCAAGAGTAGTATCAGTACAACAACACGTATTGATGGGTATAATTGGTCAACCCGACACCCACCTTTTAACATATAATAGAACAATAAAAGACCATGTGTGGACCCCTCGCTTCTTCACCCTTAGCCTTCACTTAGGGCACCATAAAAATTACCACAAATATCTTTTCCATGAGATTACAAACTAATTATGCTGACCACCTTGTATACCACAAGTAACACTACTTCACTCACATTTTAAATAGATCATAACTTAAATATGCTAACAACTTTGTATACTACAAGTAACACTACCACACTTCAGGTTCAAAATAGTTCATAACTTAAATATACTAACCATATTGTATACTACAAGTAACACTACCACACATAAGGTTCCCAATAGATCATAACTTAAATATACTAACCACATTGTATACTATAAATAACACTACCAAACTTAAGTTTCCAAATAGATCATAACTTAAATAAACTAACCACATATGTACTACATATACACACCTCACAAAATTGAGCATAACATATTTAACCGTACACATTTTATCACAAGTAGTTGGCCCTCTCATGGTACACTATATCAAATTGTTAGCATGCTGAAAAGTGGAAATTCGATCGAATTTTTATGTCGAAACATGGTAACCGATCCAAGTTAGAGTGTCGCAATGTGACAGCCGATCTTAATTAGTATTTCGGAAAGTGGAAATCCTATCCAAGTTAGAGTGTCACAATGTGGAAGTCGATCACAATCACATATCACAATAACACATCAAGATCACATATTCAAGACATGATTTCATCATATCGACATTCACATATATCATTAAGTCAAAAATCATTTTTATGAAAAAACATGCATACATATACAAGTATCATAACGAAGCACAACACGTGTATATCACACCATCACGGATCAAGACATCATCTTGCCATATACCTAATTACATATGTGTTCCCTCGATTTCTCCTTACGAGATTACACAAGACTAAATGCTAGTTCTTTATCACATAGTTCCTTTACTAATTTTCTTTACCCTAACTATAAATTTTTCTCACAACTATACCATAGATTAACCAGAAACCCATTCAAGATGGCGAATAATAACTCGACCAATTACTATCTCAACACAACACTAACCTCATAAGCATTGAATTATAGCAACTTTCCACGGAATTTAGTCGCTGCACGAAGGTCTAACACATACCTCATATTGTTAAATTGATATATTACACTGTAAGCATGGATTTATAGCTACTCTACATAAACACCTAAGCTACCTCGGCGCCAAGCAATTTATACGGAGTTTTTATTTTGTTTCAGCATTTCTTGATTCACTACGATGAATTTGGCCAAGATTTCGCGAGCTTCCGCCATCTCCAAGATTGAAAACTCTAGCCTCTCCTTCTTTACCAACATGAAATAATTTTGTAGGGATTTTTAAGGTAATTTACGACATATTACGGTATTGTAGAATGATTGAAAAATATGAATTTCTCATAAACTTGGATTCTTCCTCGGTGATCCACTGCAGCAGAGCCACGCCTGCGGTACCTGTCCCCCTGTAGCGGGACAGTGACCAAAAATTTTGCGAATTTTTCTTTTCTCCAATAACGACGTTTTATGTTGTTACAATGATTTAGTTTTTTTGTGGATTTTTAAAAACATATTTTGCCTTGTTTTTGTTAAATCTTCAGCAAAAATCTACCTAAATATGTTATGTTTTTTTAAATATAATTATGCTCCATAAAAATAAAAATAAATCATTAAATATAGAGTCTTAATTATTAATTTGGTGTGGTTTTTGTTAAAGTTCATAAAGGATGTCCAATTTATAATAGTTTAATTACTATCCACCCAAGAAAGTTACACGGTTACCTCATTTTAAGAAATATTTATTTTTTCCTATTAATATATGCACACGTAGTTAATATTTAAATAAAATAATTAGAAGAGTATTATATGGTAATTTGGACTCTAAATTAATTATACAAATTTGTTTAGAATTCCTGCTTGGTTTACTAAAAATAACAAGGGTTCTTTTACGCTTTCTTCTCATTATTTTCACACTCCTTCTCTCTCCCACCACTCAAGCAATCACGTACACCATAAGCAATTTGAGACTAGCAATGATAACTTATTAGAAATACTTATTTCTCTTCTCTTAATTCAACTAGTACATTTTTACATCTAATGATAAATGATTTTTCATCTTTTTATAAACATATATTACATATCTTTTAACGACATACTGTATCAATGATTCTTCTTACGCATTTTACTATAGATTTACATGTTTTGTGTTCAGTCTTTTAGCAACACTCTACTTCCCAAATCTCGAAAGTGTTAGTGTTAGAGGTAAGAAGTTAGAGTTTAAGTCTTCACACCTCATAAATTCTTCTGATACTGATGAAGATTCGTGACATATTATAATCTTTTATGGCATGGCAATGACATTTCTCCTTGAAGAAATTTACAGCAAACTGGAATCAGCTTTCTTGAAAATAATAAAAGGTAAAACTAAATTGTATTATCATTTTAAGTATACACGTTTAGTTATCTAATTATTATATTGTGTCTCGACGGTGAAAGGGAAAAAAAGATCCTCAAATGAGCTTTCCATATGTTACGAGATGAAAAGTATTATCAATTTTTCGAAGATTGTATTTCATTTCACGGATGTTGATATCGAATTGTTATATATAAATACATTTTCCAAACTGGATGAAGATATGACTTGTTTAACAATTAATAGGGGGGGGGGGGGTCTATATGGTGTTTCTGGAAACATGGCACAAATGAATTTCCTTATAGGATATCATATTGTGAATCAAAAAACATGGCACGGATGAATTTTCTTATTGGATATGATAATTGTGAATCAAAAACTCTCTTTCTTTCCAACTAATTCTGCCAAACACTGATAAATTTGGATTATAATTTCATATTTTTAATTAATTAAGCACAAATATTTAATGAAATTTGGTTTTCAAAATATCATTATATTGGAAATAATTAATTTTATAAAATTCACAATGTTTTCAAGTTATTTTAAAATATTATTTTCACTTTTTATGATTTTTTAATAACGTATATGTTTTTATATAATCAGTTCATTTTATGAATACTCAAAAATCGCCTCCGTAAGATTTTGTTTCACTCATTTATTTTGTTAAATTAATATTAGTTAGTAGATTACATTTTTGAATTAATTAGTTTTTTAATAACAGTTTATAAGTAAGTTAATTATTTTATTTTGTCAAATGAGTTAGGGTGTATTCTTTGTCCTTAATAAATAATTCAAATTTCTGACACTGAGAATTCACCCTATCCTTAATCCGGTGATTTCCTCTCAATTCATTCAATATAAAACCCTTTTCATTCCCTTAATTGAGAAAGGTTGGAGAGACTGGTTGTATTATAAACAAAAACACAGTAGTTTTTCTAGTTTTCTTGAACAATTATTTCCTCTGTAAAATCTTCTAATTCTCCTATTTGTTATTGAATTTTTTTTCTAGTTGCCTGCTCATTTTTATCTATGGTTTTACTCCTTATTCAGTTTTTGTATCTTTCATTGATGCTTTAATAATATAGTAATCGTATGTGTCAAGAAGTGGGGGTAGAGGTGAAAAACTAATAAGGATCCTACGGGTGGTAGTTGGGGGGAGGGGGAAAGAAGTACGTGGGTGACATGAGTCGCCCGGAGTGTCAGCTCTCTGTTTCTTTGTTTAGGATTGGCCTTTTAGTTTATTGTTTGATTTTTTAGTTTTCTTGATTGATTGCTAACTCTGTTTTTGTTAGGGATTTGCGTGATGTACTTACCATAATTAAAGGAAAACACAATAGCATGCACAATGCAGACATTTAAGAGTTTTGTCTATGGAGAGATTTATCTTCTTAATAATTTTAGTATTTTTCTCTTATATTATTTTTCACTATAATAATAGTGGTCACATCAACAACCCACGTCCAAGGGAAAACATACAACAAAGATCCATTCCAACCTCGTTCCCCTCCGGACCCTGGCGGGGACTGACATTCGAGAACCATCATTAGCCCCAACAGAACCTTTGATCTGGCTTACTTACTCAGCAGAAGACTGAAACACGAGAAATAAAACTCATGCAATAACTTAAGAAATAATATCTTAGCCCAAATAGCAACTCAAGTCTTAAAATTATACAACTGAAATGAATAATACTAAAGAACTATAACTATAAAAGATGAAAAGAGAAACACAAAGAACTATCCGAGTCTGTAGAACTCACTAGGTATCCTTAAGAAAATTTAATCCCCATTAGCACCCGAGGCTTCACATTAATTCCTCTCAAGATAAACGGACTAAGCATTAAAGAAGTAAGCTACCTTAAACTTTGATAATTTCAATGAACTCCAAATAACAAAAATGAATCATACACAGACATGAGCGATCAATTTTTTTTTAAGAAATGTGTGCAAAAGAAGGGAAGATATTGATGCCGAAAAATGAGAGATAACCTCTATTTATATCCAAGAAAGGGTAAATGTTGCACCTCTTTGGAAATAAGACAATCTTTCAAAAAGGTCACAACCCTTTGGAAAAGGAACAACTTTTGAAACGGTCACAACCCTTTAAAAAAGACAAAACTTTTCATAATGGTCACAAACTTTCGTTAAAGTCACAATCCTTCAGGAGAGTCCCAACCCTTCGTTTCATGTTCACACGCAATCCTTCATTTCCTGTTCACACCTTTAGTACCCAACATGGAGAAAAACCACTAACCCAAAATTAATCGACATGTAATTTCTAAAACCAAGACATCAAATATATATTAAGAAAATGGTGTTAAAAGCAAATAAGAAAATGAATAAATTCAATCAATAGTCAAAACGTTCATGCAAAATAAAGTCTTGAGAAATGAAATTGGTAGTACCAAAACTCTAATATAATCAATAATGGGGATAAAACCCTAAAAACATAGAAAATATTATCTAGTACTTTAATGTAAGAATAGACCACAAATGATAGAATAATTTGTGACAACTTGACAGAGTAGATCCCTCTTGGATTTAAAGTCAATTGTCTCTTAAGTAAAGTCTCATCTTAGCTAGAAGATATCTTGTACTTAACAAGAAAATAACATGTTCAATATCAGTACATAAATCACTAGTAGGATTACACGGTTAGTCCAAGATATGAGTGTAACAATTACTACATTATAGTAACACAAGTCAATACATACAACTACAATCACTTTTGAAGCCCTACAGGTTCCTTATAGTCTTGGCTACAAGAATACTTTCACCAAGCCCTGCATTTAGGCCCACTCATTATCAGATGGTCCTAGAGCGCACCTTGTAAAGATTCCTTCCGAGGTTGACCGAGCCTAACAACTTTGAGTCACAATTTGAAGAGCTTTCAACCCAAATTCTTTTGCCATTGACAAATTCATAATGATCGGGATGGATCATTTCAGTGTTATTTCACTTAACTAAGTCAGGACAACCAAGTAGGTCGGGTTATACACTAAATGGTAGAGTTCATCGCTCCTCAGACTTTCCAACTTTAATTTTTCTTTCAGGTTCCTGTTTCATTCAACTACTCCAATGACCATCGACAAATCACTTTGGCAATTCGCCAACTTCTCCCTGATATTGCCAAACTGAGATGAACTTTAGGGTTAAGAAATGTATCCTTCAGCGATGTACCGAGTCAACTTGGGTGACATTCACTGTTGACTTTGCATATTTCTTTAAGTTTTTTTGGCTTCTTTTGATATCTTTTGTATCTATGCTTACAGTCTCATAACTGAAATAGAAATAGTTTTGATCAAAATAATTTGTAAATGGACATTGAGAACATTACTTTTGGTATACAAGAAGCGTAAAATGAGCCCAAACTTCTTTACTATAGAAATTTTCCATAATTTTTTTAACACATACAAATTTTTAACAACACTTAATTTTTCTCTATACGTTTTTCTTATCGTTTCATTCCAATGTATCCCTTTTTGCATAACTGTCATGTCTGAGTCATTTGTGTAATGGTAAGAGTATATTTGAGTAACTTTTGCAACAAGGGATATATTAACTATAAATCGTAAAGTTGAGGGTTATATACGATCCTTTTCCCTTGAATAAATATAAAGAAACATTAATGAAAAAAGAACAAAATAATTAAAAGTTGCTCTTTTGAGGCTACATTGTAAGTCATTTTGTCTGTATCACTAAAAAAAATAAAGGGGGGGGGGGAGGGGGGGGGGAAGAATTATTGTAACTTTTTTATAAGACAGCGTGTGGTAGACGTAAATTGATCCCCTATGATAAAATAAGAATCGAATGGTAAAAAAGAATTCATAGTTGAGAAAGATCAAATCTACTTCTTAAATTTTGGAAATAATTTAATATACCACTTAACTTCGCAAATGAATCAAATATACCAGTATAATTCTATTTTTAAATAATTTATTGAAAACATAAACTAAATTTAATTAATGTTCACTCTTGTTAGATAAATATGATATATTTGAGTTATTTATGTAATAATAAGAGTGTATATGAGTCACTTTTGTAACAAATTTTGCATTTAAGAGGTATATCATGTCATTTTTCCTTAATTCTTTAGGGTTTAAGTCTTATCTATCCTCTTTTAATAGAGTTTTCTAGATATTAAAATTACATATTTTAAAATAATGTTTACAAAATATGTGATTTAAACTATTCGAAAAATTATTACGCGTGATTTGATGGAAAATATTGTTCACACATTTCCATTTAAGTTAACTTAATTTACATATAAAAACATTTTGTTTATAAATGACACCAGACTATATCGTCCTAAATCAAGACAACCTTTTGTGTAGAAAAACAAACACATTCCAAATTCCTACTTTGTCTTCACTCTTCACACTTATGGGTTTTTTTTATTGAAAGAATTATGTAATTAACTACTAGGATAATAATATCAGCATAGTTAATACATAACCTAGTAACTACACCGACTGTGCTATTTGTCACCATATAATAAAATATAATTACATAATTAATTTTTTGGATAACAAATCAATCCATCACATAATATTATAGATATATAATATATATCTATCTATTATAGTATATATATATATATATATAGATCTATATATATCTAGCTATTCAATCTATAAGCTATATATTATATATATATATTGTCTTTCAATGTATCAATTAATAACATATGTTCTAACTAATATTATGAAAATGTAATGATTACTATTTTTTCAAATTTGTGTATTTCAATTGAATTAATCATAAAAATTAAAAGTACAAAATTTCTATGAACATCTTGAAATGCATGTTGGACAAAAAGTTATATTAATGTGTCATAAAATAATATAATATGTGACAAAAAAATAATCTATCAATTCTAAAAAACAAATAACTTGCAATGAAGTTTCAAATTAATACTACTAAAGTAAATGAAATTAAGAATATAACATAAGTTTTAAACTCAAAACAAAAATTTAATATATATTTTTATGTTAAACTTCAACACAACATTCATACATATGATTGAAAAGAATAGGATAACATAAGTCTATAATCTTACTCAACAAAGAATTCTGCTTTAATGCTAAAATACTAGCAAAAATATGTTAATGAAATAAATAAATATTGTATAAAAAATAGAGAATATGAAAAATTGCGTAGAATCACATGAAGTAAAGGTTGAAATGAGAAAGAAATAAAATATAAATAATATACAATAAAAAAGAAACTTTTAAAATAATAATAATAAAAAAATCTCTATATATAATAGAAAAAGTAAAAATACTTGCGTATCAGCGCCACGATTTTTCATTATTTTTCACATTTTTTTCATTAATCTACTTATTTGAAAAGAAAACGTTTCAGAAATTCACAAAATACAAAAATACACCTGTCTGATTTAATATTATTAATTTAACATTTAAAAATAAATTAACTAACATTAACTTGTAAACGTTTCATTTAATAAAAAAATTGTCAATTTGTACAGTTATCACTAACTTAATTAATATATTAACTATATTAATATTTAAAAAAATTTGTCAATTGTATATAATTATGACTAACTTAACTTTTATAATAACTATATTAATATTTTTTTAAAATAGTGATATATATTTATTTGATAGAAATATAAATATACATGTTTCACATTCTACATAACACTCTAATAATTTAACATTTAAATAAAAAAAAATATAAACATGTGACGATTTAGAATGTTTATCACTATTTAACTTTTAAAATTAAAATCAATTAAATATTTGGAAACGTGTATTTATTTTATTGCATTAACATAAATGCGATCTTCTCGTGGTGAACCCCGCACTCGGGCGGCTGCGATTCTTTTTTTTCTGAAAATTTTATAATACAAATGTAATGAAAAAAAATATTTAAAACAAGCAAAAATTAGATTTTTCACATTTTCAAAGAATCACAAATATATATCTCTATATATCTCTCAATCTCTCTCTCTCTACTCTCTCTCTCTCTCTCTACTCTCTCTCTCTCTCATCTTTTTCCTCCCCTCCCTTCCCTCTTTGGCCCCGTGTCTTTTTTGCATTAAATGGTTTTATCGTGTCAAATTCTTATTTGTTCATGCCCACTTTATCCTAAAAATGTAATGGGAAAAAAAATAAATTTAAATGAAAAAAATTAGATCTTCAAATTCAATAACCATTTCATCTTGCAAAATCAACTTCATTATATATGGAATATCAAGTTTGTATTTAGCAGGCATTGTCCAGAAACGAACAATGCAGACTTTCAAATTCCAATTCATTGAATTATTGGTAATTTCAGATATTGTGTTATATTGTAAAAACATTTTGAAATTAGATAGTTGACAGATACATGTTTATTTAGACACAAATTTACTCTTTATATAGGTGTTATTACGGGAGTTGAGATAAAATATTAGAGAAGTTAGTGGGAAGTTATAGAACTGCTCATATTTTCTAATTATTATATAAATTAAAGAATAAATGGTTATTTACTTTGATGTAATATATTTTTGGTTTTTTAAACTTTGAGATTTCCTAAAATAACTACGTCATTGATATATATATATAGATATATATATATATATTAGTGATTAGGGATTAGCGATTCGTAATCCGGTATTGTAGTTCCTAAACAGAAGGATTCAACAAAGGAATTTGATTATTTAGTTCTTTAATATATTATCAATTGTACTTATATTGGATATTATTGTTGTTGTTGTTGTTGGTTGTGGTATTGTTGTTGTTTACGCATAAAACAAATTAATATATTTTTTCTTTAAGATTTTCAAAAATCTACAAAAAGTTATGTTAAAAGTTAAATCAATTTAATGGAAAGCAGTGAATCTATTGTTAAATTAGTTCTCTAAATTTGATCAAGTTTTTAGAATGTGTGAATAAATAAGATAACTTCTTCCTCTTAATAATCAAGTTATTTACTTTCACTATCACCCCCTCCCCCAGCTGCGTACAATCAATTGATTATTTCACTTTTCAATTTCTATATAGTTTTCCTAAATCACTCATTTGATTTTCCATGCTTAATTGCTGAATAGATTTGAAAGTATGTTCTTCGACTCATTAATATATGAATTTTGTTAAAGAAATTTCTTTTCATTTAAATTATTTTCATCATCTAACCTCCAAGTCAATTAAGTTGTTGCTCAATGAAATCAATGATAAAATCATGTTAAATTATTCAAAATACATGAATTCTCTAGCAAGTTCCATAATTAGCAAGAAAATACAAAACGGACAAAAAATTTAATCCCTACTAGGTTTTTGAGATTTTAAAGTCAGAAAAATTTTGTTTTGAAACTTAGAACTAATGATTTTCCTTTCCAAGATTATTTGATGAATGAAGGAAATCTTGCAATATTAAATGGACCAATTGAACGAAGTCCGGTCTAGTCAAAAAAATTTCTATGAATAAATGAGCGGATTAATAAATTATTTGGGTTGGGTTTGGCTTAAAATAGACCACAACCCAATTTTCCAACTTCTATCCAAAAAATATTTTCTTATGAATTTTTTCTCGTTATTTGTTCAATTATACAACATTGTAATTTTCTTTTTTAACATGAGTATATTTATCACATCTAGGCTAAGAATATGGTCTTTGATGGGGAATTTCATAGATATAGTAAAGATTCTCCGGAAGAGAAGGATAACTTGTATCCACGAGAACAAATGAGTAAGATAGAAGTCACGTGATATGGACAAGTATAAGTTGTGGTACTCGAAAGGTGTGAGGATTAGGAATAGAATATGAATCTTAGCAAATTGTGAGATACGGGTGTAAGTGATTTAAGTAATAAGGATCAATGATAGGATGTTGACGATTAAGTTAGTCATTGAATGGTCTACTTTGAACAATGGTAGTGCTTAAGATCCGTAAATGGTCTTGGGCGAGGAGGAGTATAAGTTTTTTTGGGAGGATTTGGACGAAGTGGGTGGAGGTGTTTACAAACACAAAGAAGTTATTCATAGAAGGAGATTTCAATGGTCACATCGGGTCTACTGTGATTTGGTGTAGTGATTAGTTTGGTGGTTTCAGTTTTAGGGACAAGAATGCGGAGGAGCCTCACTTATGGATTTTTGAAGAGTCTTTGTTTGGTGGTAGTCAATTCGAGTTTCTTGAATGAGGAGGAGCAATTTGTGACCTTCCATAGCAGGGTAGATGGAACTAAGATAGACTATTTGCTTCTTAGAAAGGAAGATAAATGTATTTATAAAGATTGTTGGTTATCCCGAGTGAGAATTTAACGACCCAATATTAACTCCATATGTTGGATTTAGATTATAAGGGACAGGAAGAAGAAGATCATGGATAACAAACCTAGGATAAAATCGTGAATCTTGAATATGGTCAGTTCTTTGGATATGATAGAGAAGTTTTAGTTGTGGGAGCTTTAATTTGGGTTGTAGCAGTGATGCAGATAATATGTGGTTCAAGACTTCTAGTTAAATTTGGACAAGTTGAGTAAATTATATTTTTCTAGATTAATTTTGCACCTATGTAAAAATTCTTTAAAATACATATTTTATACGAGGAAGAAATATGTGGTTAAAAATAAGAATGAAATTTGAACTTTTAAGCAAAGATGGATGGAAAAAAATACATTTCAAGTATTATACAAAAGCTAAGTAGATTTTTGGTCTTTCAGTTATTATAATGTTCTAATGTTGATACTAGTAATATCTTTCTCAATACATAAATCTTCAATTTATTGGAATGTGCACTATTAATCCCTTGTTTGTGAATATTCAAAAATTTAATATAATGAGTAATTGTAAGTTTATTTAATTACCTATGTGTTATATTAAGTTTGAATTGTTATTTCACATGTGATAATTTTTTTATATATATATTTCATCAAACTCAAAATGAGAGATCAAGTAACAATGCTCTTCGAAAAGAAAAATATTTATTTGTGAAAATAAGCCAACGAAAGAGGCGATGAAGAATATTGTGTGCCCAAAATGTGATGGACTGCCTATTGGAAAAGAAGAAAGGGAACGGAATTCTAAAGAAATGAAAACAGAAAATGAATCGTTGACAGAACAGGTAAACCTACTATTATCCTATTTATTTTATTTTATTTATTATGTTAATTTATTTATTTGTCTTGAAAAGATTACTTATATATAACAAAAGACTAGACAAATACATGGTTTGAACTTGATGGATTAATCACAGAATTTAAGGCAGGTAGCATTCATGACTAATCACTAAATGCGTCACAATATATCATATCTAATATATATATATCTATTATCTATATAATATATCTACTCTATAATCTCTATCTCTCCCCTCTCTCCTATCACGCTTATATCTCTCTCCTCGCCTTAAGGTGGGATGCCGATCATACGCAACCGCAGTTCATTTGACATCTCATATTTTTTTACCCAAGCCATCGATACAATGTAAACAATTCGGATGGCGATCATACCACCGAGTTCATTGAATATCGTATTTTTTATAACCGAGACATCGATACATGTAAGAATTAATTAAAAATTTAAATAAATATTATATTTTGATCCATAATTTTTTTAATACATTTTACGTTAAAATCCTACTATAACCCGTTCTATTCCACTACCCTAATCTACTGTTCCTCGGTGTTTTCTTTTCCTTTAATTTTGTTCACTTTTTCTTTCACAATAGTCATTTACTTAACAAAGGTTCGTAATTTGGAGCTCTCGTAGATGTGAATCCCATTAGAAGTGATTGTTTTAACTGGATCATGTGGATATAGTCATATGATTTATTCAATGAGATTTTTGAGGGTGTACCTTTTTATTCTTGAAGTCCCATCTAGGTTGTCATTCAAGATATGGGCAATGGCCAAGTAAGGTAGAAATATCTCCTCTCTCTATTCAAGATTGATATAAAAGGATAATTATGTGCATTAAGCCCTCATACACATGTCCCATATTTTGGGTTTAGTTTTTGTTCTGGCTTTGGTACAGGAATTTTTTATTTTTATAACACAGGATTTTCATTCTAACCAAAAAAAACATTACCATAGAAACACCCAACTGCTTCCTCTGTCGAACCATCTAAACTTCATACTCAGACACAAAACAAAGAAAAAACAACTACCTATTAGAAGGAAATGCTCCTCTACTATACGTTAATTGTGTTTTGTAGAATAGGTGTCCTAGCGTTGCCTTGTGTGTCCTCTTAGATACTATTAATTACACATAGTCTTTTTCCTCGATATGAATCAATCTGTTTTCTTTCGCTATCTCTCCAAATGCATATTTTAATCATCCCAAAAGCACTAGTGTTGATCCAGCCGTTAATACTTCTTTGGATACCCATCCAGTTGCACATTCTTACCCATATTGTATTTGTCACTTTGCAATTAAAATAAATATGTTCAAAGATTTTCTATGTGTAACTACGAAACACACATTCAAATGACACCTGAATATCAAACTTTTCAAGTCTTTCAACAGTGGCTAATTTTTTTTACAAAGCTAGATACAACATGAATTCGAATCTTTGATGTACTCCTCGTTGCAAAGTAATACCATTCCATTGTACTCTTGGAAAAGTAGGCATGATATAGTTATTCATTCTCTTGGTAGAAAACTTTCCACCTTTTTGTGCCTTTACAAAGTCCATCATCAAATCGCAAGCTCGCCTTGGAATTATCAAACCTCTTCCACTTAAAAACTTTCGCACAACCCATGAATCAAAAATAGGTCAAGTGATAGTTTCAATCCCCTATTCTTTATGAAATAAATATGTACCTATTGGATCTATAGACAATTTTTCTTTCTAGCTACATTTCACGATTGTTTGAGTAGTGCAGCGTTATTCTACAAGTCAAACGAGTAACATACATATTAATATTTATATGTAGCTTATTTTTCAAAGGGTATGTTTCATAAGTAAAAATTTACTCGTACTGATGCCTATTCATGATGTCTATTGTTCCTAATATGATATAAGAATCAAACTATCTTTATTCTTGATTTATAAAATTTTGGATCCTCATGTTATGTTATTAATTTATTCTCCATATGATCAGCTTCGGGATGTGCATAGGGGTTGTTAAGTGTTCCGTATTTGTTTATAAAGTATTCTTTTTGTCTCTGTATAACCTTGGAAAATCTCCAAAACCTAATAAGTTTTATTTTAGGATTAAGTAAGATTCAATAACCATCCTTTAAATATGCTATCAGAAATGCTAGTTTTCATTTAACAATGTTGAACTCTGGCATATACAATGTTGTTCATGCCCAAGATGTTTGAATATAAACGGGCGAGGATTAATATTTCTCCTCATATGATCCTGATCAATTCACGCCTTATGACATCCATTGCAAAAAAAAATTACAATTTTCCAACATGCTTGCCTCATTATTTTCCAACAAGTTAATTATTATTATTCTTGTTTCTTGATTGTTTTTAGTGTTTCAGGTTACTTGGGTGGAACATGTTCAAGTGTATGAAAAATATCAGGTTAATCCTATCTTTACATATTTTTTGTGTGTTCGTGAAGTATACAGAACTAAAAGATGGATTTTTACACTTCAAAGATTGTTTGAGAGATATCATTTTCCAATGGGTTCAACATACCCTACTAGGTACGATTTCAAAAAAGGTCTGATTTGATATTCCCTTTATATATTTACTACTTTTTTTTGAAATAACTAAGCTATGATAATGGGAAGAAGATTATCAAATTATCATTGTATATAAATTAAAAGTGAGAAATTTAGTCTTCATTTTTGTGTGTGTTTTAATTGTTAATTGACTACAATTTTCACGATCCAGATTCAGGAATCCAGATCGTAACTGGCATCGTTGACCTCTCAGAGGTTGCAGACAAGCCTCATCTTGCATTCATCTAGTTAAATTTGCAGAAAAATTAAATTTCTATAATGGTGAATGTATACTGACTTCATATAAGTATTAACTAAGGATACATCGATATACAACGCTCAACATAAAAGAACAACCATCTACCTAAAGAATCATTCGAAACTGAAGATGAATATATCATAATAGTGTTTGCCAACCATGTCCTTATTACCAACTTCGAAAATGAAGGTGCGAAGAAAAGCTAGGGACAACATCCACAGCTATGTCCTAAAAATAAGGATATCTAAATCTGTACAGCATCCCGAAATCATAAGGACCTACCAAATGGATTTGGATAAACACATCTTTCTCGAACCTGCACCAGAAAAATTGTAATAGTAGGGTGTTAGTACACCGCTTATACTAGTATGGGGGGGTGCATGCACACATACATTAACACATCAAGCTATTGCTGGATCAATGAAAGCTCTCCTCAACTACAATGCTAATTTCCTGAAAAGTCCCTATCACTAGACTTTCTTAAGTCATTGTTGTAAATTGTGGTATAATTATGATGTGTTATAATCGCATTCAAAGGACACAACTCTTTTCTATATGAATTAAAATAGATTGTATCATCAAACATAATTTTAGAACACCTCGGGTAAAATTTTTTGAGATTTTTTATCTCTGGGCCGAGATGTTCTCTTTGTATCACTTAGATTATTTTTCAGTCTTTTTCTTCGGAATTTTTTGTGTATAAATAACTCCTTTGGGTCCTATGTTTTACGTATTACAAGTGGCATGAGTCTTGGTATCCATATCCATATGAATCGCTGTCGTCCATCCAAGGACGAGGAATGATTTCCTACCACCTTATACTTGAGTCCATTCTTTACACGTATATTCATGACATTGATAAGCAATTCCTCTATTGATCTGCCAGTTGAGTTCATTAATTTCATGTTTTATATTTCTACATTTAAATATACATGATACTTTGTAATCGTTTATTAGAATAAGACATCTCCAGTGAGGCCGAACAGATGGGACCTCAACCTGAGGTATTCTTTAAGAAACCCAGAGTCTTCTCATTCGTTCATTCTGACTTCACATTTTTATTTTCATTCATTCTTAGGCTGATGTACAACACCAGTTTATACCTGGATAGAAGTTTAGACTTCTCAATCCGGATCGTAAGGGAAATGAGAATATGACCTATTCATTAGTTGATCTTATTGCACTTATACTGTCTTGTTGCAACAAAAAAAACTTTCGGTAATCGTTCTATCGTTATATTTATACATTGATGAACTCCAATTTTTAACCGACATAAATCATTGAGGCATCATGAAATCCACGTCTACCCCACACTGGGAATTTACTATAATTATCTCTAAATAAGTAAAAGATTGCTAATGTATAATGTAATAAAAACTTTTTAAACATCGCGTTTGCACATGAAAATTGGCGTATTCCAAAAATATGGTTACTGAAATTTAATGCCAATTGTTTATTGCAAATGCTAATCGATGCCAATAACATGGATAACAATACTTGTTTAAATTAGTGTATGTGAATGTCTCTCTATATTTATAATATTAAAAAATTGGGAATGGTTCTACTCTTAAATTTTGAAGATGACATACTAAAATTGGCACATTCCAACAAAAATGGTAGTAGTTAATTCAAGATTGAGGCCAATACTAATCATATGCCACTCTTGTGTAGTTAGTGAATCAAATTATAATATATAATTCTAAACTAATTGAATTAACTCATAATCAATGTCATCCTCTTGGACAATCCCAACCTGCTCTAAAAGATGACCTATTAACTCGAACTCATAAAATCAATTGAATAAAGTGTGCTCATCATCATAAACGATGATATGAATCTACTACACTAAAGTAAGTAGTAACGTGAGTTATAACATAATTAAAGGTCCTAAAGTTAAGTAAGCGACCAGCAATGGGTGTTCCAGGAAGTGAAGACGTCTCCTTACACCTAAGCTACTATGTTAAAAGAATCTCCCGTATGACAAAGGTGTTAGAAGGTGTGAACCAGACCCTCATAATACAAGAGACCGGGTCATCAATAGAGAGTAAGTAAAGTGCAAACCTAGAAGCAAGCCTCCATAATGCTTGAGTAAATACTAGAATATAAAGAAGAAATGAACATTCACGTAAAGGGGGTGAGTTACTTATGAAAATCAAATGTGCTAAATGTTAAATGCTTTGTGTGACAACATGATAAGAGGCTAAATGTGAAAGTGAGATCGAATCTCAAATGGATCCTAAGTAAATGTTACCCAAACATACTTCACCGAGAGAGTATAAAGATAAGAAGAGACCACCTCTATGTCCCCTCTAATGAAAGTATTGAGACTGATGTATACTTATACTATGATGGATGAGAAATCTCTATTGAGCTATGATTCCTCATACTATAAGCCACTTCCATGACGTATGAGTGTGAATGAAATGACACTTATAACTGAGCACCGATGGGGATAGCTATGATCGGTGGTGGAGCCTTCAGTCGGAAGGGCAGAGGTGTCACGTAACCCTCATGAGATGAGACTGTCCGGCATGACTTATGGGTCTCCTTATATCTCCTAGTCTTCAAATATACTGCCAATATAGGGAAATCTGGCGTTTTCAAGGGGGTATTCCCATGTCTGCTAAGCATCTTTTGGGTTACTACTTTGGCCTGTGATTCCACCTCTTTTCTTGTGTGGGGGTAGACACGGATTTCTGATGCTCGCATGATCTATGATGGTTAAGGTTGAGATCCTCTTTTATTAAATAGACCAAATGAAAGATAAGAAGGTGGTTGTGCAAGACAACACGTGTGAAAATAAGGATCAAGTAATACATTAGGTCATTCTTGGTCATTGCCCTCATGATGCCCGAGAGAGTCTAACATTCATCCTAGGTATAAGCTGGTGTTTACCAATAGCCTACAATGAATGAATGAATAATGTGAAGTACGAATTAATGAGAAGCAAGACTCTGTGTTTCAAAGAAGGCCTCGTGTTGAGGTCCCATATGTTGGAAACGCCTCCTTGAGGTGTTCTTTGGCTACATCAACGATTCCAAAGTCTTCATGTATCTGTAATGAAATCCATGGCATGATCAATAGAAAATTGCTTATGAAAGGTAGTGATATATAGCGTAAAGAATAACTCACTATAGGTAGGAAAATCATTGCCTTAGACCTTGGATTACTTACAGTCGATTCCTTATGGGTATAGACTACAATAAATATTGCCATTGTATTAAAACCCGTACCACAGGGTTATTGAAATTACCAAAAGAAGAAGAAAAAGACGAAAAAATAATCTAGTGTAACGAAGATAGCTCTCGGTCATAAGAGATTAAAATCTTTAAATCTTCGGCCGAGGTTATTCTAAAATTATTTATTGGAATACTAATATATTTTAATCATTTGAAAATGATTTGTGTGCTTTGAATGCAGTAAACACATCAAATTCATACCACAATTCACAACCAATGAATTAAGAAAGTTTAGTGACTAGACTTTCCAGAAATAGCATGTCGTTTAGGAAGAGCTTTCATTGATCATGCATAAATTTATGTGTATGTGTGCATACACCCATACTTAGTATAAGCGGAGTACTAACCCCCTACTATTTACTACTTTTAAAGGTGCAGGTTGACGACACTTGCAGCGGTTTAGACTTCGGTGTTCTCCAAACCATTTGGTAGGTCCTCATGATTTCCAGGGGTCTACAAATTTGGTCTATCCTTAGTTTTAGACCATAGCTAGTGGATCTTGGTCCCTATCGTTCTTTCGCACCGTCAGTTTTAGCTTTATAATAATGCCTGTTTGGCAAAACTATTTATATATAATTCATCTCAGTTTCGAATTGATTATTTTATGTTTGATGGGTTTGTTCTCTTATGTTGAGCTTAGTATATGATGTATCTAGGTAATAATTATTGAAGATCTATTTATCACTTCAATACATATAAAAAGTTTTAATTTCTCCACAATTTAACTATTTGAATGTATGAATGCAGGGATGGACGGCTTGTCTGCTACCTCTGAGAGGCAAAAACGACAGCCGGTTGCGATCTGAATTCCATAATTCGTGTCCCTGACAACAAGTCAAAAGTAAATTGACCCGTATAAATATCCCTTTTGATTTATAATAATAAAGACGAGAAAATTATGAATAAAAAAAAGATAAATTTGGGTATTTTTGCAGGTGTAAAAAAGGTAAATCCATTCATAAGTAATATTATTTGAATATTGAAAAATGTAAAATTAATTGATAATATATGCAGAAATAACTAATCATAATATATTTATATAAAAGAGAACCCTAAGCCCGATTATGTGGCGGCACCACAAGCAAGAATTTTCTTATATTTTTTTTATTTTCAAAACTAGCATTCCTCGTTAATGAAAAGATTTGACTTTCATGAAAAGTTGCAACTTCAACATAGAGTTGTGACTCTTATAGGAAGTTGTGACTTTAATGAAGAGTTGTGAATTTTATCAATAGCCGTGACTTTTTTTATGAAAGTTGCCACTTTAATGAACAATTGTGACTTAATGAAAATTTGCGACTTTTATGAAATGTTGTGAACTTTTCGAAGGCTTGTAACTTTTCCAAATAGTTGTGACTTCAGATAAGGCACAATAAAAGATTTGTTAGCACTACCCTTTTTCTTTTTTAATTTCCTCTCATTTTAAAACATCTTTTACTTCCGCAAAATTAACTATTCGTATATTTTGCTCATGTAGAGTGATTTACTAACACCACTGTATTTATATCAATAATTTGGTGAATAAAATCATTCCATCCTGAGAGGATATTATCTCTTCGGTATTGGAGGGGAATATTTTTCTTAAAGAAACATTGTATATTCTGTGAACTCAATTTTTCCTTTTTATTCTATTCTATTTCTACATACGTCGGGTATGTATTTTTACACTCATTAATTTTTTTTATGATATTAATTGTTTTTTTACTATATGTTTTAAACTCTATTGTTTATATTTCTATAAAGTTATCGTCTCCGCTTATATTGAACATATACACATATATTATGTATATTCATTTGGGCAAAAAAGAATTAATGTACTCAGTTCAAAGAATTCATGTTTTGATATTCTATATTAAATTCTATAACTTAAATTACTATATATAAGCTTAAATATTACGTATTATTACATATATATGAAATTTTTTACTTATCAATTGAAGAAATTCTTTGTACAAATTCAAAAGTTATAATTGTTTTCATGTTCAAGTGTAATTTCTTTTTTGAATATGTTAACCTAAATGTTTCTTTTCTATTACAAATTCCTTTGTATATATATATTCCTATTTACTTCTTTTCCTTTTAATGATGATTAAAGAACGAATGATCATTTATTTCGTGAATAATTAAATCATTAGACTTTCTTGAATTATGTGATAAGGACAAATAATCAAATTAATGTTTGAATATTGCTAATATTTTTTAAGAACCTATTTTCCATTATTTTGGATGTATGGATATTAGAAAAAAATATTTGCAAGTTCAATGTAATTATTATTTATGAACACGCAAAGCAAGGGAAAATTACCTAGTTATAAATAAATAAATATGTCAAATACCTGAATAACTTTAATTTTTTTCCCGGAAAAGTTCATATTTGTACTTGTCTAACTCAATCACATTATTTCCACTGGTCAATTATCCCACTGAAAAAAATAATAATCAAATGATAAACAATATCGTAATTTAACTGACAAAAATTTAGTTTGTGGGATGAGTATTATTTAAGATCATATGTATAAAACAATATATTTACAATCAATGCCAAAACTAGCAAAAAATGTAGATAATATAATATGTAGGGGCGTGTAAAAAAAAAGTCGATCAATTAATTGAATCTAAAAAAAAGTGCTATTGGTTTATTATTATTAGATTAATGGATTTTTAATGATTTTATATATAAAATAAAAAAGAATTATCGGGTTATCATTTTGGTATTTGGTTTTTTAATATTGGGTTATTGGGTAAACTGATAACTCATTAAGATTAAAGTAATTTACAACTTTACCACACATAAATATTAAATATTAAACGTAATACACTACTTATCATTTTTCCCTTTAGTCTTCCATTCACAATTCATAGTGACTTTGAGTTCAAAATTTCACATTATATAAAACGTCTAAACCTAAAATAAGAATCTTATTCCTCTTAATTTCCCTTTGTGTAACACTTGTATAATTCTTTTTATGTTAGTTATTGTTAGGTTATTAGCATTTTAATATTAATATTTAACATATTAAATTGCTTTGTTTTGGAGTTATAAAGAATATCATTGTAGGCATTTGTGTTTTAAAACTACCATTTAATCATGCTATTCATCTGTGACTGTACCAGTAATTCCATTACTTTTGGCTTTATATGGTTGATTCATTGTAGAGAAAAAAACGATTCAAATAAACATTGACCATGGATAAATTCAACAACTCATCCATTACATTGGTTGTCCATATTCAGCTTTATTTCATTCTTCTTCCTCCATTACTCTTTTAACCTATGTAACTCCTATTGTATCCTATGAACCTATGAACTCCTAAGGCCATTATCTTCACTATTTACTACCGACCATCCATTATCTTCCTATTCCTTGTTGGAAGACGCTTGTATATAAATGTGGTGTCTTCATTTGGTTTGACAGCACGACCAACACAAGAAAAACAAAGAGGGGAAAGAGTTTAGTCTAAAGAGAGTTCGTTTAGTTGAAAGGGAGATGTTTTCTTTTTTGTGGGCGTTTTTGGACCAACTCTGTCCAAGTTGTTGAGTTTTTATCCTATTTGTAAGGTCTGTTGGTATCCTGGAGGGTACACTCCAAAGAAGAACTACGCTGGACCGGTGAAAACATTTGCTGCAGTGGTCTTGAATCTCATTAAAAGAGAGTGAGATATCCGCGGCCTCAGCTGAGATGAGATTTAATTTCTTCATTCATCTTTTAATATTAATCGTGCAATTTATTATCTGTAATTTTTCACGAACATTTAAGGAGATTGCAATAGATGGATCATTGAAAAACCGGCGGATGTCTGATGGAGATCTTAACAAAACCATTTCTGGTCAATGGTTACCATTTTCAATAGATGAATGGTAAATTACTTTTTCCTACACTTAGTCCCTTCTCAATGTCTTATGTATTCAACCGATAGAATCTAATAAAGAAGACATCAACAACTTATGAATGATGAATTAACCATGTTCTCATTAGAGAAAGTGGAAAGTAACGATGGTGATATCCTAAGTGTCGGGTCAGGATAGGAGTATTATCTTCTTAATTGTCTATCTGATCATTTTTTTATGAATTTTTGATAGAACTTACTCTAGTGCAAAGAAATTTGATGACATTGCAGAGTAAGGATGATACCGAAGAGGCGGACGAAAAGAAATGCAGCTAGTCAGATTTTTCATTTTCAATGGTGTGACACAAATCAGTGGAGATCAGCTCAGACTTTCATCATGAATGTGTAGAGCGTAGGTCCGAGAGGTTAAATTGGCTGATAACCTTATTGTTTTTGGCATAGTGGGATAACTTCCCACCTTCTTGGAAGGAATTTCAAAAAAACTATGTTCACAAACCAAAGGAAGGCCTCTCTTGAAACCTTGATAAATTAAAATCCGCATGGAGAAGAGCAAGGGGCAAAGATGCACTTTTACAAACAGAAGAGAACAACATCACATCGAAGGCTAAATTTAATTACTTCGAATCATGCTACTCACTCCTGAACTCACAAAATACTTCTTTACAGCCTAGAAGAAAAAATTACAAAGAACACTAATGGTAGACCTCCAAAAACTAATAGTGAAAATCACCGAGAAAAAAAGCAACAAGTTCAAGAAAAATGACCATGCTTGTTTGTGGTCAAGAGTGGGCATATCCTCTCCGATTTTGTGCCGAATTTGGAAAATGTCCTAACAACCCTCAGGCTGACACTCACACACCGAAGAACCTTTGTTGCATGATTACCAACATAAACTGGTTGAAATGTTTGATGGACTGGTGGAGTATTCCTGTGCAACCGTCATGTCTGTTATGACAAAGAATGGCTTAAAAAATATACTCATTTTGGAGGGAGCCCAAGACCATCATGCTTGGTGATGCTCCACACTATTTCAAGTGCTTGAAATGGGAGATGTGATTGTGTTTTTAACTTCTGGAAGGATTTGAAGCATTGAAAGATGTCGTTTATTACTCCTTCCTTTTTAGAAAATTTTTTATTGTCTAGTTTTTTCTGTAGTAAAGCAGGCTTTAAAACAATTAGTGAATCTGATCAAGTTAGGTAATACTGAATAAAAGATATTTTGTGGGGAAGGGGTATGCATTTTATGGGATGTTTGAGTTGACTGTTGAAATGAATGAAAACTTCTACTTTTCTTTTTAGATGCTTGCTCTACTAATTTCCTGACATGCTCGGTCATGTCATATTAATGATTGTTATGTTGGAATCATGATAGTATAATTAATCCCAATGGTTTAAAAAGAATTTTGAAACAGGTGTGAGGCTTGTAGTAAAGCCAAGATCCTAAAAGGCCTCATTTTCAAGTTGAAAGAAAAACTGATTGTGTTGTTAGAAGTAGTTCATAACTGATATTTGTGAACTTGTGGAATTCTCACGCGTGGAGGAATAGATATTTTATCACTTTAATTTATGATTTTTCTATTTACATATGTTTACTTGATAAAAAGAAAAGTGATGCTTTTGAAAATTTCAAAACTTTCTGATGAGGTTACAATCATTTGGAAAAATACAAAGACTAGAAGTGATAAAGGGCCGTGAATAGAAAAAATAGTTTAATTCATTTTTTA
The DNA here is from genome assembly GCA_027704765.1 of Solanum habrochaites. Taxonomy (NCBI): domain Eukaryota; kingdom Viridiplantae; phylum Streptophyta; class Magnoliopsida; order Solanales; family Solanaceae; genus Solanum; species Solanum habrochaites. Next base: position 50,896,203 of record JAKWJA010002497.1, on the reverse strand, counting down.
GATCATTGGGAATAATTTCTGACCTAACTCTCTTACTCTCCTTCATCTAATGGATTAGTTATAAAAAAAAAGAAAGGAAATAGAATTTTGATTAATTGACTAATGTCATGCTTATTGAGTCACATGCACCTTTAACTTTTTTATGGTGAAAGCATCTTAACTGCTGTTATGTGTTGAATTGGGTGTGCCTCGTAAAAATTCGAAATTGACAGTACCACCTTGGTGAATTGTGGAAAGGTTACAAGCCAAGTTTGGGATATTAGAAGATTTTTTGTTGTTTTAGCCTTTGTGAGGCTAATGATCCCCAAGATTACAAAGTTGGGTATAAAGTGTACTACTTGTGCTTTTCTTGTTATGCTTCAATAGTCAGCCATAGATTTTTTAATCTTGAAGATAAATATTTAATAGAATCTGGTGATTCTATTTTTCATGAAATAAATTTTCTTTGATACTAACATAGTGGGGTTCAAAGGATTGAACAAAATAATTTCTCTCACTACCTAGTTTCTTCTTCTACTTTCACCTTCTAAAAATAAAGAAGTTGGTGATTTTGAGTTAAGAAGAAGTAAAAGAGCTAGAGTAGAATAACAATTTTTGGTCTGATTTTTATGTTTAATGTGAAAATGCCCTCTAAACTTTGAAAGAATATTAATCTTCATATGATTTCCCTATTTTTTTTGAAAGAGGTCGTAAATGAATGAAATGGATCTCTAATTTCTAATAAAACCTTGGAAGTATGGTTGATTTACCACCGGTTGTAAAAACAATTGGTTTTCAAAGGGTCTTGTGGGAAAAAGTTGAAACCGATGATTCTATGATAAATACAAGGCTAGCCCCAGTTGCAAAGGTTTTGATGCGAACTAGAATACATAAAATTTTTTTGATACTTTGTTCTCCCATAACAAGAATTTACATCCTTATATTTGTTAGTAGGTTGCATGCTGCAAATTTTTGATTTGCAAATTCACAAATGGGGTGTTAACAACTGTTTTCTAAAGTGTAACCTAAATGAAACGAAATTTTAGTTGGACCAACCCGGTTTTTGTGAAGCCAGGCGAAAAAGAACAAGTATGTAACCTTACTAAACCCTATATGGCTTGAAACAGGGCCCGAAGCAATAAAATGAAAAGTTTGATTCCTGCAGATTGAAAATGGTTTTAAAAACAAAGGAGTGTGATCGTGCATATATCATAAGCTGAATAATTCACATGTGATCATTTGCCTATGTGGTTGATGATTTGTTGAATCTCTTGGCTTCTAACATTAATGTTATTGATAAAGCTAAAAATGTTGCTCAGAAGCCATTTTGATAGAAAATTTTTGGTGAGGGCAAATTTTATTCGTGGAATAATATACAAGAACATGTGAGTGATTGTCCTTTGACCAATCACATTTGTTTGAGAAAGATTGAAAAAATATAACTTTCATGATTGCAAGCATGTTGCTACTTCCTTTTGATCGAAAAGAGTGTTCACTTATTCTTGTTGAAAGGAAAATGTGTAATAAATCAAAAGGAATATGCTAGTTAATCGAAAGTTGAGATATGTGACTGAGTGCAGTATAGTGCCTTGGCAGGTTTACAAGCAATGTCAGGTAATGACCATTTGCATGCCTATAATACGAATAAGTTATTGATTTTAATCGTGAGCGAAAATTATGGTTTGTTTCTATAAAAATATCCTGCTGTACTGAAAAGGCTTTTGTGACTGTAGATTGAACCACTTTTTCAGTGATTCCTGTTCTACTGACTGGTTATGTCCTTTACGTTGGTTGGTGGTGCTATTTGTTGGAGACAAACAGCAAACTAACTTGGTTAACTGCTACCATGGAGCTGAACAATTGCTTAACGTCAGGCTAGTGATGAAGCGAATTGGGTTAAAGATTTATTGTTTCAATTCGTTATTTTAAAAACAATTTTCCTTTTTAATTCATTGTGATAGCCCCACTGCAATTGTGAGAGTTCATAACCGTTATACCAGACGGTAATCCATACTACAAGAGGAACACATAATGTAAAATTGTATTGACAAATGGTACTATTTACTGTTGATTATGGCAAATCACTAAAATGTTGATTATGTAAATTTTGATACTCTTCTTGCAGATCCTCTTGCGAAGGTCTTTAACAAGAGAAAATGTCTGGAGGACATAGAGGGGATGATATGCAGCCTAACAAATACTTGAGTCATATATGAGGAAACCCAACCTGGGATAGAGATATCATAACCCGGTTCAACATGGAAAAACTAATCTATGATGACTTGTTGTGAAAAATGCACTATTTTTTTTCCCCTCCCTATAATGTAAGTGCCTTGTTTTCCTGTGTTTTGTTAAGGTTTGAGTTGATAAAACTCTAAATGAATATATGTATCCGATGGATGGAGTTTTAATCTCACAGATCATTCTCGAAGATTTCACCTAGTGATTGTGTGGAAGTAGGTGCTTCCTAGAGATGAGGCTTATTCTCATATGCACGCATGAAACCCGGGATAGCACATTGCCATAACGTGTTGGCTGTTAAAGCTCATGTCAACAACTTATTATTATGCGGATACTGATATTTTATTTTCCCTTAAGCAGTCATAGTTTCAAGTCTGAGACCAATACGACTCTGAGTAAAAGTTACTGGCACTAATTGGACGGTTTCAATGCAGGAGCACACCTTCCATTAATGCATAGTAGTCTTCCTTCAACTTATAGACTCTCTTATCTAAATATTAAAATGGAGTGGGGGATTGTTTACTTATTAGCATTTTATATAATATTTCATATTCATTGCTTTATTTTGGAGTTATAAGAATGATCATCTAGGGCATTTGTGGTTTTAAACTACCACTTTAATCATGCTATTCACTTGACTTGGTAGCCCAGGTATGCCATTACTTGTGGCTTTATTGGTTTTGATTCACACTATAGAGATAAAAACATTCAATAAACATGAAATGGATAACTTCTCACATTCACCATTTAAGCATTGGTTGTCCATCACTTATTTTATTCTAATTCCTCCATTACTCTGTTTTAACCCTATTAAACCCTATTGTTAACCTAGGAACTCCTAAGGCCATTATCTTCACTATTTACCCACCTCCATTAATCTTCCGATCATTAGCTAGGAAGACTTCCTGTAATATAAATAGTGTGGTCTTCATTTGTTTGACACACACAAAACACAAGAGAAAAACAAAGAGTGAAAGTGTTTGTCTAAAAGTGATCTTTTATTTAGTGAAGGGAGGTGTTCTTTTTGGGACTTGGACCAATTCTTGTCCAGAGTTGTTGAGTATACTTTGGAAGGTTGTTGCTATCCTGGACGGTACACGTCAAAGAGACTACTGCTGGACCGGTGAAAACATTTGCTGTGTTGGTCTTGAATCTCATTAAAAAGAAGCGAAGATATCCGCGCCTCAGCCTAAGAGATTAATTTCTTCATTTTATTTTCCAATTGTCATCCTTGTATTTTTTACCTTGTAAGTTTTTTCACTAACAATTATTGTTTCCACTTTATGAATATTTGTACTGTTACATTATTGTCTCATCGCATCAAATTATTGGAGAAAAGTCATATATTATATTATTATTTTCTTACTGGTTAATCTGAAAATCGAACTATTAAGGACCAAAATTGATTAAAAATATCTTATTTGTATGATTTTTTTTGTTTAGCGTATTTAGAACCAACAAGCAAAACCTATAATGCATCAAACCAAACCAAGTTAACATATGCACACTCTAGTAACCTGGAATATAATATTAGCAAATCAATCAAATTCGCGACTTTAACTTAGTGGTTTCAAAAAATCATATTAGTGAACTCATTCTATTATAATTTTAAAATAATGATATTTATTGAAATAATTGGGAGCTTTACATAAAAATCTATATAAAATTTGAAAAAAAGTCAATTTCTGTATGTGTTTTTAGGGGTCTTTTGGTTAATACAAGGATTGAAAATGTAAAAATTACTTCTTTGTTAGATGTTTGTCTCATTGCATTAGAAAGTGAGTATCAATGCAAAGATATATAATCATTCCTTTTTATAAAAATCATTCACTATAACAACATTTCACCTATTATATAGTTTAACAACAACATATTATTTATAATCTCACATTGTGGAGCCTGTAGAGGGTAGAATATACAGAAATCTTACCCTTATCTCTTGAAGGAAGAGAGATTGTCCCGAATCCCTCGGCCAATCTATGTAATCAATGTTTATTTGACACAATATCATATCATGTTTCTATTATTATTTTTCTCTATAATAAATGGGTTCACGCTTATAACAACTAAGTAGAAATTATTTGAACAATTGACATTTATAAGAGTTTGACATACATACCTGATTTTTTGTGTTTTCGTCTTTGGAAGAATGCAAGCATCTTGGAAATGAAAGAGGAAGCCAAGGGAAGTAGTGGGGCAATGGAAAAAAAAGCCTTTTGTGGGATAATTCTTCATTTTTTTCTTTTGAAATCCTTATCCCCGACGGTTTAACTGGGATGAGTTTGGAAAATATTAGGGTGTTTGTCATGCTTAAATTTCACAAAAAACTCTCAACCATCCGTACTTGTATCGTATTTTTTTCCGTGCCTTCAGGATTTTTTCCCATGAACCTGTAAGTAAAATGAAATGTAAATATTACAATAACCTATAGATCTAGTATAATTCCACAAGTGACATCTGCAAAGGGTGGTCATATATTGAGAATTAGAGTTTTTTTTTTAGATCTTCATTCAAGTAAAGTATATTCAAATTCAGATATGAAAATCGATTACATTAGGATATAAAGGAGACAACATGTAATACTAAAGTAGAAATAACAATAAAATAGGAATTATAACAATACTAATAAGAAAGATAAGGGTGTGTTTTTGTTTTTGAAATCTATTTCTACTTTCAGATTCTGTTTGGAAAGTACTAAATAAATTTTCTAGAAAAATAAACTTCTATTGAAGATTGATAAAAAATATTAACTAATCCGAAAGTATTTCGATGATATTCTTAGATGTTAAAGGTGATAATTATTCAGAAAAATACTACAATATTGATATTAGATTGGAATTATAAAATAGTAAACAACTTATCACAAACATTATGTCGTGGCAAGCCACTGCTTTGAAAGCGATGTCGGCTCAACCCCGGTGCAAATCGCTGCAGTCGGTCGCTCTCCAAGGTTCCACAGTTACTCCAAAACACGTGCACTCGTGGTTGAGTGTTTGGAGGTTGCTCAAAACCAATTTCCCAAAAAATATTATAAAGATAAGAAGAGAGGAGGGAAAATTGTTTTTGTATTCCCTTTTTTTGGATGTCTTATAATGTTCACAAAGGTCATGCTTATATAGGATTTTCCAAAGAGGAGTTTCAAAGAGAAAAATTAATTTGTATAACTCATATTGAATGTTAATGGCATTAAAAGCCATTACATCACATAATGACGGAAACTCTTCTTTGTTTTGGAACGGAAGAATTAATTTCTTTGTGACGTAATTTACTTTGTAGTTTTTGCATTATAGAAAAAATGAACAAATGTAGAATTAATATAACAATCCCCCACTAATACAAAGATAAAGAGTAAGAAAATTTTTTGGACAAAAGGAAGGAATATGTACTTAAAATGTCAACATCTTTCTATTTGAATTGTACGTAGTGGAATATGAAGAAACACTTATTATCCCACAAGTGAAGAAGTACTCTGAACTAGCGACATATGAATTGAGACGCTCATAACACATACCATATCCTTAAATTTAAGCAACCTCCGTGATACAACGTGCCTTTATGGTCATGCACACACACCTTGGGTCTTATGAATGCTAAGAAGTCCTAATTCTTTCATAAAAGGAGACCACACCTTCACACTCACGTAGGTGAATTTATCAAGTCTATATAAAATGGACCTTAAGGCTATAGAATTATTAAGAGAAAAATAAGCTCAACCTTATAAAAAATGCCTCACGCCATAGGGATAGAAAATGTGGTGTATATTGAGGCCTAACAGGTCCACCACATTACCTCAATCAATGGGATTTATCTCCACCCCCCTCGACGTTTCAAGGATTATTTTCCTTGTCAAGCCCTTGGTCATAGAATCCACCAAATTTCTTTCGGACCTTACATATTCCAAGGAAATAACACCAGTTTCAACAACTGTTTAACTGCACAATGTCTGATGCAAATGTGTCTCTTTATTCCATTGTACACACTCTTTTTGGCGATTCCAATTGTTGCCTGTGAGTCACAATGAAGAGAAACCGGTGAATCTTGTCTTTACTACAAAGGCATATCTGCCAAAAGATTTCTTAGCCAGTCAGCTTTTTGCCTTGCCAACTCGAGAGCAATAAATTTTGATTCCAATGTGATGTGCATACACTCTATTTGGAAGACTTCCACGAATAGCACCTGCACCAAAGTAAACACATAGACACTGGTGATCTACTTCATCATTGTCAGTACCCAGTTTACAACATCACAAAAACCTTCTAAAACAACAGGAATTTGTTAAAATACCAATGCCAATTCAATAGTCCTTAAACAAATACCTTAGTATCGGATGAAGAGCATTCCCGTTTTCATTACGGGTTTATAGTATATCTACTAAACTACTAAAGCATATCTAATCAGGCAGGCCTCGTAATAGTTATGCTAAACATTAACTCCAAATTATTTTAGCATATTCAGTTTAGAAACACTAGATTCTTTGTTTCTTCTTCAAGTGTATGCTAGGATTCATAAGGAGTTCTCACTGGACTATAATCAAACAATTAAACATTCAAACATCTTTTCAATATGTAATGACCTGACACAAATAGAACCCCTTAGGAGTTCTTTTGATTTGCTTCCAAAATCACATCTGCTGCACACGGTCTTTCCATTTAAAATTTAGAAGACAAAAGTTCTTAGGCTCATTAAATACATTCACATTAGGATCAAAGATTAACACGTCATGACATATAACATATATGGCAACAATCTGAACCTATCATCTTAGAATAAACACAATGTATCAGAGAAATTTCACAACAAAGTCATTATCCACTAATGTGGATATTAATTTTCAATATAATTTTTTTAGCGTGCTAGTTTTTAATTCATACAAGGACTTTCTCAGTTTTGCATACTTTATCTCTGTACTGGAACCACAAAACCTTTAGGTTGAGTCCATATTATCTCGCTCATCTAAATAACTAATACCATTTAAAATGTTGTTTTTAAAATCCATTTGATGTACCACTAAAATCATGATAATGGCTAAAGCAAAGAGTGTCAAAGAGTCGTTATGTTAGTCCCATGAGAAATTTATCAAGTAATCACCACTTTCTTTGGTTAAAACCCCTAATACATCTAAGCCTTAATTTTCAATTGTACCACTCAGTTGTCAATTTCTCCTAAATATCCACTTTGCTACTANTGCTCTAGATGGACTTGAGATCGGTTATCATCAATTGAAAATACGGGCAACGGATTGTGCCAAGACTGCTTTTAGGACAAGGGAGGCGGATTACGATTTGTAGTGAGTGTCTTTGGTTTCTTACGATGCTGCCTGCATTCATGGGTTTGTGAACGGGATTTTTAAGCCATATTTAGATCTCTTTGTGATCGTATTTATTGATGATATACTGAATACTCCAAGAGTAAGATGGAAAACATGAGGAGCGATTTGAGAATGGTATGAAAAACGTTGAGGGAGAAAAAGCTTTTTCCAAGTTCTATCTAGTGTGAGTTTTGGCTAATGCAGTGTCATTTTGGGCAGTGGGTTTCTAAGGATGGAGTAATGTGGATCTTCTAAGATTGAAGTAGTGTAAGAATTGGGTTAAGACCTACTAAGGTCAGAAATAAGGAGCTTGGTGGGTTTTAGCTAGTACTACGCCGATTGTCAAGGATTCTCTTCTATGCTCCCCCCCCCAACTGAACGAAACTTGACTAAGCCAAAAATTCCATTTGTATGGTAGGATGAGTGTGAGGAAGCTTTACGGAAGCTCAAGACTCTGTTGACTACTGACCACCAATCTTCTCCACACCTTGCCAGTGGAATGGCAAGAATTTCATTGTGTTTGTGATGGATTTATTCGGGTTTTTGGGTTGCGTGCTAATGCCAAGAGAAGAATGTGATGCTTATGCTTAAGAAATAAAAATGCATGACGTAACTATCCAACTCATGATTTGAGATTGGCCCGCGGTAGTGTTTGCACTAAAGCAATCGAGACACTTTTATATGGGGTTAGTGGGTGGAGCTCTACAAGGATCATCGTATAGTCTACAGTATGTCTTCACGCAGAGAGATTTGAATTTGAAGACAGAGAAGATGGATGGAACTCCTGAAGGACTACAGACCATCCTATTTTGTACCATCCGGGAGGCGAATGTTGTAGGGATGCTTTTAGTAGAAAAGGCGGGAAGCATGGGAAGTCTAGATCACTTGCAAGATTATGACGCCCATGGGATAGGGAGGTTCGAACTCTGGCTAATTACTTTATGAGATAGAAGGTAAATGAGAAGTGAGGATTTTTAGCTTGTGGGGAGGCAAGATTCTTCCTTCCTTGAACAAGATTAAGGAGAGCAGTTTTTAGTTTCAGTTTAATGAGAAAAATTGATGAGGACCGAGAATAAGTGTTTGCAAGGAGAGGCTAAAGAAGCGAAATCGATGAGGAAGGTGTGGTCTTGAGGATTAAGGGGGGAAGGTATGGTGTACCTCCGCGCGATGATTTGATCAAACACTATTCTGACAGAGGCTCATGTTCAAGGTATTCGATTACATCAGGGCGCAACCAAGATGGAACGTTACCTTAAAAGCAACACTTCTGGTGGAGGAGAATGAAGGTGATAGTGTGGATGTTATTGACAAATGTACAAACTGTCCACACGTAAAGTATGAACACAAAGGCCGGAGGAACACTTCAGAGATATGCCATTCCGGAATGGAAAATGGGCGGAATTGCAATGAACTTTGTGGTGGGTCTTCCAAAGGACATTGGGCAAGTTCGCCCTCAATTTGGGGTGTGATTGTGGACACATTAACTAAGTAGCTCATTTCATTCCGGTTAAAGGTGATCTTACAATGCATGAGAAGTTAGCCAAACTTACATCTAGAAGTTGTTCGAGTACAGGAGTTCCATGTTCACATATCAGAGATAGAGGTACGCAGTTATTCTAGTGTTGGAAAAAATTGCATGCAGAATTGGGTACTAGGTTGACCTCAGTACCGCGTTCCATCCTCAGACCGATGGGTCAGTCTGAGCGAACGATTAAGTGTTGGAGGAATATGCTAGTGAATGTGTGATAGAAATTCGGTGAGCAATTGGGATAGCTTTTACCATTAGCGGAGTTTCATACAATATAGCTATCACTCAAGCATTGATATGGCTCCATTTGAAGCACTGTATGGTAGTGAAATATGTAGGTCCCCCATGGTGGTTTGATGAAATTCGAGGTTAGAACTTGGGGTGGGGTACTGATCTTTTGAGGGATTCGATAGAAAAAAGTGAAATATTCAAGAGAAGCTTCTAGCGGCGCAAAAGTAGACAAAATAAATATGCAGATCGAAAGGGTGATAGAGACTTAGAGTTCAGGGGAGGGGAACAAGTCTTGTTGAAAGTTTCGACACTGAAAAGGGTGATGCGGTTTGGTAGGGAAGCTTAGTCCCCAGTACATTGTCCTGTGAAGTACTTAAGAGGTAGGGGAAGGTGGCTGATGAGTTTAGGCCTGCCTCCAGGGCTGGAAGGAGAGTCCATCGGTATTCCACGTGTCGATGTTGAAAAAAATACCATGGGATGGAAAGTACATATCCGTTCGGGATTCAGTTTTGCTGATGAGAATTTGTCTTATGGGAGGAGCTGTGGCTATTTAGATAGAGAATTATTTCGCAAGTTGAGGGTCAGAGAGATTGCATCTATCAAGTTCAATGGAAGAACGATCGGTTGAAGAAGCCAACTTGGGAGAAGGAGCCGGGCAGATATGCGAGAAAGATACCCACCTCTGTTTTACAGATTAGGATTCCTTTTCGGCCCTTGTTTTCCTTCTTTGATCTTTGTTGTTCGGGGGACGAACGATGGGTAACATTGGTTATCATTGACGACCTGTTTAGTCGTTTTGCGCAACATATTTTATTCTGGAAAAAACTGGGAGAGGACAGTGACGGCGACCACGACGGACCGTTCACGGGGCAGAGGACCGTCGTGGAGGTGTGTTCAAAAACACTTAGAAAAATCTGAAATTGGGTGGTACTGGAAAATCGACTTCTGAAACGTCATGATGAGTCGGCAGGACGGACGTCGCAGGCTCGAGGGACAGTCACAGGCATCCACTTAAAACAAGTTCTGTTGCATGAGACACGAAACAGCAGGCGGACCGTCGCAGGCGCGACGGCCGTCCCGGGCTAAGCAATCCAGTTCGGGTCGGATTCTTTACAAGTTTTAAGGGACGTTTTGGACTATTCATGCTTTAATTATAAAGTTAGAGGGTTAATGTTAATAAGTCTAATTACTTGGGGGTTAAAAGAGGTAACCTTAAGTTAATTAGTGGTTATTATTGCCATCTTTCATTCTTAATTATATACATTAGGGTAAAGAAAGAGAGGTGTGAATAAGAAAAATAGAAAGAAACAAAGAAAGAAAGAAAAAGAGAGAAGAACGAGTAGAGAGAGAGAGGAACGAAGAGGACAAACAAGAAATTGAGGAATTTGCGTGCTTGATATCGATTCTTCGGTGGAGGTAGGTTATGGTTTTACACATTCGTAGTAAATCTTATAGCGAATGATATGGGTTGCGGTTAGTTAGATTATAGAGTCTTCTTTATGCTTTCTTAATTGTGTGTTAATGCCCATGATGTGATTTTATAATATGATTGTGATGATGAAACAAGCTTGATGAAGCTATGAATCACAAATCTTGATATAAAACCTAATCTCTTACTAATGATGACGCCTTGGTATAAAGAAGCTGATGAAGTAATTGAAAGAGCTTAGGGATCGGAGTGTAACGTACCGACACATAGATAGTGGAAGGGTGTCACGAACGAACGTAGATATTTTGTAGGGGATCGGAGTGTCACGTACCGACAATAGAATTTAGTGGGCGAGGTTGTCACGAACGACAGTGATGTAGGGGATCGAGTGAAGTACCGACACATGGAATGAGGGGATCAAGAGTGTCACGGTTCCACAATAGTGTAGGGGACGGAGTGTCAGTACCGGCACAAGGGAAGAAAGATAATGAATCTTTGATGAAAGTGCTCATATACTCAATTAGGAACATGATCCCAAAAGAGTATGGTGTGGAGGCTTGAGTGCATCATAGGAGTATGATCGGTGATATTTAAATGATATTTTGTACTTGTTGCTATACATGTTAAGAATATTAGTTGATTTTATGATATTATCTGAGATATATTGCTTTCTATTGAGTTTGCGGACCGATGAACCTACTCAGTACTTGTGGTTGTACGACCCCCATACTTTATGTTTGTCTTTTGTTTATTGGGAGTGCCAGCAAAATGCCTCATCTTCGATCACAGTAAGTTCAAGCAAGTCTTAGTAACACCGGATCTTCAGGGTGAGTAATGTTCTACTGGACTGGAATACTCCTTCCTCATGTCTTGATGCCGTGAAGTTTCCGGAATAGACTGCTTTTATTTATTTAGTTCTTAGAATTACTTTAGTTTAGTAATTGATCATAGATGTTTCTATGTGGTGATGACTTCCAGATTTTTGGGGAATTATAGAAGTTGAATTTAGAAGTTAAGTTATTGATTGTCTTTTATGTTATGAGTTTAAGGCTCCGCCCGATTTTACTTTATGTTGATATTAAATTGAATAAATGATAGGTTTAGATTGGTTGGTTCGCTCACAAGGACGGGGTAAATGTGGTGACAGTAAAGGCTCGGTTTGGTCGTGACAACGCTGAAGCGGTGGAGGGTGCGGGGAACCTCAGCAGAGCCGAGGCTTCTTCCCGACCAGGAAACTCCAAGGAGTCAGATGCTCCTTCTTTCATTTGTGGCTTACCGAGAGGGGTGTGCTGGTCAAGGGTGACAGCTCTCATCAGACTGGGATGCAGTGACTCCGGCTAGCCGCCACCTTTTTAGTGTTGCTTTCTGGAGCACGTGCAGCACGAGCAGGGGTGGACATTCAGTTGGGGAAAATCCAGGTTCATGGACGAAACATCTGAGCCAATGGACATGCGGGCAGACGAGGGGCGACAAAGTTATGATCACCCACGTGCATAGATTCGATCTTGATGGGTGCCAAGTCAGATATACCTGTAGCGGATCAATATAGATGAGAAGTGGCAAAACCAGACAAGAAAACCACAAAAAAAAAGATTAAAAACAGTATTCCGTTCTATGGTAACAGTGACACACGACGGGCGTGGTGACAGCTCGTCGTTACTATGACGGACCGTCATGGGGTCCGTCGTATCTTATGTGGACTATGTATATATGGAGAACCCTGAAGGAGAGTATCTGACTAGTATGACGGTACGTGCAGGACGGACCGTCACAGGTACGACGGTCCGTCGTACCTGTCCGTCAGAGGACACTTAGAAAAAAATGAGAGACCCTTAGGAGAGGGGTTTCTGACCGTCAGAACGGTCATACAGAACTTACTGCCGTGGGTACGACGGTCCATCACATGTGTCCGTTGAAGGACACTGAGAAAAAGTGAGAGACCCTCAGAAAAAGGGTCTCTGACAACCAGAATGGTTGTGCAGGACGGACCGTCGTGGGTATGATGGTCCTGCACATGGTCCGTGAAGGTACTTGAAAATGGAAGTGGGGTGCTAAGGGATTTGGAAGGACACTATGACGTCGTCGTGTGGGTACGATGGTACGTCATCGGGGTCTCGTTCTGTAGATTAGGGAAAGAACGGGTGGTACCCATGCAAGTAGGTCCGCTGAACCACATCAACTGTAGGTTTGGACTAAATTTGGCTAACCCAATAATTAGGAAACATAGCAATACGAACCAACACCTAGTCTAGGGTTGTAAAAAAGGCATTTCGAACGTGTGTTAACCTAGGTTAGACAGATTTATATAAAGAACGACATATGCGAAGAACTAAGCTATATAATTAATAAACAAAAATGCAGATAATATGTGAGTTAGAATTAGAGGACACATACCTTATAATGTGGGAGAAAAGGAAACAGATGGGGAAAGTATCGGTGACCAAGGAGACCCCCACAGCCAGTGTGTGCTTCCGCTAGAGATATAACTTTTAGGGCTTCGGGAGAATTTGCGGGCGCCAAAGATAGGTTGATAGATGGAGAGATTGTGGAAAGTTTACAAGAGAGGGAATAGGGGGAGTAGTGAAATATGGGTGAATAATGGGTGGGGGGTTTAAATGGTCTGATTTGAAAGACTCCAGCCGGGTGGGTCGGATACACTCAATAATGACACAACAATCCCCGACGACGGTCTGTCTCAGTGTGACAATCGTGTGTGGCCCTTGTTTGAGAATAACAGGAAAAGACGTACTGGTGACAAGGAGGAATAACTACGGTCCATCGCAGGCGCACGGGTCCAGCGACTGTATCGTCAGTGAGCTGAAACAGAGTAATTTTCTGCCAGCATTTCCTGTGATGTGCCTTAGCACAATTAAAAACACATTAGTAGAAAATGCTACCATTACTAAAAAGACTATAATTATTGGTGCCTACCAACAAGCGCCTGATTTGTAGTGTCGCGGGCACGCCTGGGCGACATTGATTATCGACTTCATCAGATTGGTGTGCCTCTATCACTTCATTCCCGCTGCTTATGCCAAAAATAAGAGTTTATTCGAATTATCTTATCTTATACCGCACTCCCTCCTTGGCTTTTATTTTAACTCAAACTTCTCCATGAGGGAATTTCCGTGGATAATCAAGTAGTAAGGGCCCAGTCCATTTGATTGAGCTTCGCCCCGCCGGAAGGGAGACAAGGTGACCCAGAATGTTACAAGCACCACTCCCAACCCTAAACTCTTGTGGCACTTTTTCGTTTATTCTCCTTCTTCAGCGTTTCATTGTGGGATATGGAAGATCGGATTTGATTCACCCACTCCCTTTAGGTCTACAAACGATGAAGAGCATCTCATTGTTTAACCAAAATTTATCTGCACCTTTTCCATACAACTAGCTCTACCTGTAGCAAGGAATGGACTCCCAAGAATAATAGGAACTTCACAATGACTTCACTATCAAGAATAACCAAAATCAAGTCGGAAAGACGAATGACTCCACTTTTACTAGTACATCATGGGAATATCCCTATAGGACGTTTCAATATACCGGCTCATTCCATCAGTAGCCGGATCGTAGTGGGTTTTGGGTCACCCAAAAACCCAAAATCACTTGTAGATGCAAGCGGGGCATGAGAGTTTGCTGCCCACCCGATTCACACTAATGCTTTCGCAAAATGTAATGGACCCAACTGTACAAGGAAATAGTGAACGTACGTGTGATGATCTTTTTTCTTTGGTGTGCGAGTTTTATGTGTAGCAATTAGCACTACAATGCTGCAGTCTATCATCATCCTTCAAACGTCACATGATCTCTTTCTTTGTCGACCCAAATCTTTCATAAACTTGCATAAACCGGGTCATTTGTTCTAGATATTCTACCAAAGTGGAAATCAGCGATAGAGAGATGCTTTAGCATGGTTATAAAATTACCAGCATAGGTCTTTTTCAAATAATATCTGAGGAAGGGTGGTGCTGGTCTAGGCATGGGAATTACCGCATAGGGACTCTTCAATCTTTTTCCATGCTCTCTTCTCCCAAACACTACCCTTTAGGGTGTGTCTTATAACATCTTTTTCACAGTTCTCATAAGACGGAATACGCGGGTCATTGTTTTTCTTACCACCCTGAGTAGTGATCGAATACAGTGCACATTATTTTTTGGATTTGGGACGTGTTGCTAGGAATAGTTACCCTGTTGACGTGCGTGTACTTCGCAATTAATTGGGTAGTTTTGCAACTCGATATAGTTATCGATATTGCTGTGTATAACTTTTGCTCAAGTATAGCTAAATCACACCTTAAATCTTTAATGTGCTAGCATCACTAGACCATCGAAACTCCTAATCATTTGCTGCAACAATCATCAAATAGAGCCATTAACTATATCCACTATCCCTAGGAGAAACTTTCACCGAGTTTGTGGAGGGATATGGTCCCACTCCTATTATTTCTGTTCCGTAGTTACCCCTGTTGAAGTTGTTTTCATGTTTGAATTTCCATCTCGGACATTAAGCCCTCACGGTATAGTTACAATAGTTCCGAGCTGGTTCCGTCTTGACCCTTGACGCAAATATCATGATTTGAGCCTTGGGCGCTTGGTCGGAAACCCTCCCGCTCTGCTCTGTATTGACTGATAGTGTCCTCCGCACGTAATAAGAATTCATAATTATGAGGGGAGGGTGTTTAGTGAGTCAAGTACTGGATCTGAATTTATCTTTTGGCCACCACAGTGAAATGTTTTAGTACTAACCCATCCAGTTCTATCTGAGCCATTGTCTTGTCCGAATTCATCTGTGTGCTTGGTTTGTAAGTGGACTGCATGCGAAGGTTGGTGTGTCTCCCTGTATCAGACTTTCTACTACTCCAATCTTTATTATTACGTGGGGGGAGATTTTCCTCTATTTCGGCGAATCTCAGCATAAGGACATTCCCCATAAGATCCACCTTCTATAGTGTCCAACACCCTTGTTATTATAATCTTGTCCCCGATTTAGAAGTATTCCTTTAGTGATTATCATCTCTACGGTGATGTGGAACACTTCTCAAGATTGAGTTAATATTATCCCAAGAAATACTAACGACTCTCCCGGTAGTGAACAAAGTTATTCACTCTGTCTTTGTGCTTTAGTTTTCTTGGAGAAAGGATACGGAGTTGCTAAGAAGACCATCTTAGTTGGTTCCAAGTGGAAAGATTTGAGTTGTACGGGAACTCAGTTAAACCACATAGCAGCATCTCCGTGAGTGAGAGAGGAAAACACTCTAAGACCTATCATATAAATCCAAATCAGGCCTCCCTACAAACGGTTTAACACAAATACGTGCCCTGCCTTAGCTTGCATGGGCTGTGGATCCTCAGAAGGTAGCCTGGAAAACAAAACTGCTATGGAAGTGAGATTTGATTCAGGATACTGAGTTACCACAAAAGTTGGCCTTGTGGGTAAAGGAGGCAAAACCAGTGTCCCATCGGAGTCTGCTATGTTATCATAGTCTCTGTAGTATGATTGGGGTCTTTGGATCGGGATTTTGTCGCCCTCTGTTGGTGTGCCACTAGCAAAGGCGCATCGTGGGTTGTAACAACTGACCATGAACATAAGCGTAGCTTGGATGTGTTGGATAGCGATCTCATAATTTATTCCAAGTTCGATTCATATGGTAGAAGGGGCGTACGCATGCGAAAGGGGGAGGAGGAGGGAACACAGAGGGGGCTGAGCAGAGCAGGGGAGGGAAGACAAGAAGGAGGGCGGAAAAAAGCAAAACAGAAGACAAAGCGAAAAGAAGAAGAGAAAAGAGAAACGAAAATAGAGGAGAAGGGCAAGGCACAGCGAAAAGGGGAGAGGCCTACGCAGCGGGGCCGAAAAGGGGGAGAGACAAACGGACAGCGCAAAGAAGAAGGGGAGGGGAGGGAAAAGAAAAAAAAAGAAAAGAACAACAAAAAAAAAAAATAAAAAAACAAAATAAAACAAGAAAAAAAACAACACAAAAAAAAAAAAGAAAAAAAACAAAAAAAAAAAAAAAAAAAAGAAATAAACAACCAAAAACAAAAAAAAGTTACAAAAACAAAAAAAATACAAAAAAAAAAAAAAAAAAAAAAAAAAAAAAAAAAAAAAAGAACAAAAATAAAAAAAAAAAGGGGGGGGAGGGGGGAAAAAAAAAAAACCACAAAAAAAAAAAAAAAAAAAACAACAAAACACAAAAAAAACCCAAAAAATAGTTTTGAAAAAAAATATAAAAAACCCACCTAAATTAAAAAAAAAAAAAAAAAAAAAAATCACCCCGAGCCCCAAAAAAAAATAAAAAAAAAAAGAAAAAAACCCCCCCCCCCCCCCCCCCCCCCCCCCAAATACTGAAAAAAAAAAAAAAAAAACAAAAAAAAAAAAATAAAAAATATTTTCCCCCAAAAGCGGTCGCCTGCAGTAAAAACCCACTTGTGGGAGGTTGGGATCGTTCCCACAAGGAAAATAGTATATACTTAACTTCAATCTATTTATTACCATTGTTCGTCAAGCGTTCCTTGGAAAATAAAAAACAAATAAAAAGGGGGGGTTTCATTCAAAGAATGAAAATAACCTAACTGTGCAATTTGAAAGAGACATTAACAGCTTGAATGTTGGGATTCAATTCAATTAGGCAGTAACTAGGGGTTACGTGTTCCCCACAGGTTCAGAACATGATAATTCTAACTATAAACAATTACCTTTCATAGTATCCGGAATGCAAAGTGAGAAGTAATGTATTTTTCTAAATCCTTGGTCCGGCATCTAAAAAATCTTCACTCCGCACCTTTGGTCCTGGCTTGGGTGTTTGTTATCCTAACCCTTATCTTTCCTCATGTATTAAGATCTTATTGAGATTGATAAGTTATACCTCGTACCAACCAATAAGCCTATTAGATATTATAAACTAAATCTATGGTTGATAATTTTTCCTATTATCTACCTCCTCTTGTTCGGCAAGTAGACATTAAGGCGAGTTCTATGGGGGTGGGTGCATCAGTTAAATTTTAAAAAGAATTCTAAGCGAAATACGAGTAAGAGATGCAAGCACTATCTAGATCGTTTATTTTAGTTGGTTTATCTCATTAATTGCCTATGGTTCCACAACCCTATTATGGGTTTGTTGTCTCATCGTTCATAAGCACTATATTCAAATATATTGAAATAAGAATCATGTACTTACTTAAATGAGACAAAGTAAAATCCGAAGTTTGCTGGATTAATCACCAATAATCAGTGTGCAAGAATCTCAAAGTAATCACAATCTCACAAAAAGTCTATGATTCTCAAACGTCTAACAATACAGTGTTACTAATATGATGTCTACCAATACGGGAGTCTAACAATGATCAGAGTCTAAACTCCAAAAATGAGGTTTTTCAATACTATTTATAGAAAAATAAAAAAACTTAAGTGTGTAGTAACAGGACTTTTTACTGGAAATTGTCAAACGCCGGCTGTGGGCCGAAGGACTGCCGACGGACGTCATAGGTACAACGGTCGTCGAGGTCTTTCGTTCCAAACACTTAACTCTGGAATATGAGTACTGGGATTACTGCTTGAATAATTCATGACGACCTGCAGGACGAGCAGTCAGTCATAGACACGAAGGACGTCCAAGCAGGTGTTGTAACCCCACATCTATTGGTCATACTTCCCCATCTTATTGTTCATAGCAGCTGCAACTCGCTGCCTTGCCACCTACGGACCGTCACAAGATCGTAGGTTGGGCTCTTCTTATTTCTTCGTTCAAACTTCGCATGTCTTGGTAGATTTCGTGCAAAATTAAGTGAAACTTATATAAACCTTACAATGTAAAAGGCTTTTGGACACACTAAACTTAAGGAAAAAGTATTATTAATACCGTAAAACCACGGTATATCAAGGTGCAATTCATTAAGAACTAACCAATAAACATAGCTAGGGTTCTGAATTAAGTTAATAACTGTGACTATATTAACATGTCATCTATTTGCGAAA
The DNA here is from genome assembly GCA_027704765.1 of Solanum habrochaites. Taxonomy (NCBI): domain Eukaryota; kingdom Viridiplantae; phylum Streptophyta; class Magnoliopsida; order Solanales; family Solanaceae; genus Solanum; species Solanum habrochaites. The sequence goes on along the minus strand of JAKWJA010002497.1, from coordinate 50,877,518 downwards.
CATAACTAATAAATTCATAAAGTTTTGTTGAAGTTATAGAAACCCTAGGTCAAATCAAAATATGGGAATCAAGAATATGACTGAAAACTAGGGACCCAATGGGTGAAAGCAACCCACTAGTAAAATCCCATATACATGGTGATGAAATTCACAAAGAAATACTTAGATTTCGTGGGTGAAACTGCTGGAAACTTCTTGCGTTCTTGAAATAGGGTTCTTGAGGTTTTTCTCCTTTCTTAGTTATAATTTTCTAACTTTTGATTAGTGATTTTGACTTAGGTAAGTTTTAGTTATGCTTCTAGGATTAAACAGACTAAAATATGATGATTTAGGGTAAAAACAACGTATCTTAAGGTTTAAACGAAGTGGAAAAAGATCAAAAGACCCGTAAGTTCCTATCGAATCAAACGACGACCTGGACAAATGGTTCGTCGTGTCATCAACGGTCTGTCGTGTGTGTCCGTAGGTTGGGTCTATTCGACAGGACTTTACTAAAATGGGAATAACTCTTTCCTCGAAGCTCTTTTTTTAGAAAGGTCGGTGGCTACGGAAAACTAATTCAATTATCTATCAGTTGATATGTGTGGGACACCTAATTTTTTTTTCTAAGAGTTATGTTCATTTGAAATTGACCCTAATGTACTTCCCCCCCATAACTAGTTGCTAATTCAAACCTATGGTAAGAACTACGGACCGTGGGTCCACATACAGACCGTCCTGGTGATTCGTGGTTCTTGTCAGAATGTGAGTGTAATGAGGGTTGGTGTATCGATCGAGGGCATAGGACTATGACGTGTATATCTGACTCCGTCAACCAAACATAACAAATTTGGGTATGATAGAGATTTTGGGAGTCGAGGGGGAGTTTGACCCCATTGACGGATGTGCAGGACGGACCGTGGGTCAGGATATTGTCCGTCAATGCCACCGTTGGTTGCACCTGCTGATTTTTCTGAAAAGCTGATTTTTGGTCTGTTTTGGATACGGGGTGTTACACCGAGAGTTCCATATCTTCTAGGGTGTGGTCTAAGGATGTGACCTCTATCATCAATATAGGGTAAGAGGGGTTGACATTCCAAAAATGGCCTTCTGAACAAGATATGGTCACTATAAAATCATAGTAATATCTTTTGGTTTAAGAAATGCCCAGGTGAATTTTATGGATCTTATGAACATGGTGTTTAGGCAATATCTTGATTCGCTTGTGATAATTTTTATTGATGATGTATTGATATACTAAGAGAGTGAGGGTGAACACATGAATCATTTGAGGGTATTATTGCTAGTTCTTAAAGACCAATAATTGTATGCTATGTTTAGCAAATTTGAGTTTTTGTTAAGGTCAGTTTCTTTTCTCAGTCAGATTGTGTCAAGCATGGATATAGAGGTCGACCCTAAGAAAATGGAAGTAGTTAAGGGTTAGCCTAGACCCCTAAGTCCCACCAATTTTAAAAGATTTTTTGGTTTGACCGGGTATTATTGAAGATTTTGTGAGGGTTTCTCATCCATTGCCTCTCCATTAAAGGCCTTGACCGGAAAGAAATCTAAATTTGAATGTTCACAGGCTTGTGAGAAGAATTTACAAGAACTAAAGGATCGACTCACCTCCGTTTCAGTGTTGACCTTTTAGTAGTGTACCGAAGGATTTGTACTATATTATGATGCTTTGAGAGTACATTTGTAATGCGTTCTCATGCAACGTGGTAAAGTAATTGCCTATGATTCGAGGCATCTCAAGATTCATGAAAGGAATTACCATACTGACCACCTCAAACAAGCGGAGGTGGTTTTTGCCTTGAAACTTTTAAGGCACTATCTTTATGGGGTGCATGCTGATGTATTTACTGATCACAATATTCTTCAATATGTATTTAGCAAAAAAGACTTGATTCTTCGACAAAAAAGATGATTAGAGTTTTTAAATATTATGATATTTATACCACCTAGACAAAGCTAATGATGTTGCGGATTGCCTATGTAGATTTTTCATGGGGATTGTGGATCATATAGAATATGAGAAGAAGGAATTGGTCTGTGATGTGCATAAATTGGCCCGGTTAGTTTTCCAACTAATAGATTCCACCAAGGGTGGATTTATGGTTGATGTGAAGGCTAAACAACATCTTGATCCATATTGCTTAAGTTTAAAGAATCAGTTCCCAACAAGTTGGTTGAGGTTTTCTCCTAAGGGGGAGATGGGGTGCTTACACACCAAGGTAGGTTGTGTGTGTCGGATGTGCATACTCTAAGGTAGGAAATTTAGGAAGAGGCCCACGATTCTCCATATTTTATTTATACAGGATCCACCAAGATGTACCATGATTTACGCGAAATCTATTGGTAGAATGGAATGAAAAAGGATACAGTGGTGTTTGTGGCCATATGTCCAAATTGCCAACAAGTCAAAGCTAAAAACAAAAAACTGGGGGGTTTGTCCCGAAACATGAATATTCCTACTTGGAAGTTTAAAGATATGAATATGGATTTTGTGGTGGGTTTGCCTAAAACTCAGAAGAAAAATGACTCTACTTGGGTCATTGCATAAATGATGATCAAATCAACCCAGTTTGTTCCTATTAAGACCTCATTTTCAGTGGAAGTTCACAGGCTTGTATATCATTTCGGGCCATGATTCCCAATTCACTTCACACTCTTGGAAAGCATTCTAACAAGGGTTATGTACCAATGTTAAACTTAGCACCGTTGTTCATCCTCAAAAGATGGTCAAGCGGAGCGCACCATCCACAGCCTAGAGGATATGTTTATACCACGTGTCATTGACTTCAAGTGAAATTAAGACAGTCATCTTCCATTAATTGAATTTTACTACAACAATAGATACCATTATAGTATCGCCATGGCTCATTTTAAAGCATTACTTGGCAGGAGGTGTAGGTCTCCGATTGGATGGTTCGAGATAGATGAAATTTTCTCTAGTGGGTCACAATCTAGTTTATAATTATATTTAAAAGATCCAACTCATTATAGAAGGATTAAGACAACTCAAAGACGGAAAAAAACATATGCCAATGTTAGAAAAAGAGATCTTAGTTTCGAGGTTGGGAATTACGTCTACTTATAAATCTCACCTATGAAGGGTCTGATGAGGTGCGGTAAAAAAGGGAAGCTTAGCTCCTGTTATGTGGGTCCTTACTAAATATTGAAGTGTTATCATGAACTAAAGAACTATATAGAAAGGGTTCTGAGTTTATGAAGGAAACTATACTAAAACATGCTAAAATACATGATTAACTGTTTAGTAACATTAAGTAACTAATTCACAATAAACTGCTATAATTCTAGAAACCTTAGCTCTAATTCATAATAAGGGAACAAAGATTTTGGTTTGAAATCTGGGGGCCGAATGGGTGAAACAAACTCACTAATAAAATCCCACATACCTGGTGAATAATTACACAATGATTGATTTTGGTGTTGGAACTGATGGAACCTTATTGGTTTTCAAAACTAGGGTTTGGTTGCCTCTTTCTTCTTTTTACGCTCTAAGCTCCTAAGTTTTGATGAATGATGTGACTTATGTAATTTTGAGTTATATTTCAAGGATAAAACTGATAAAAAAATACATAGTTTAGGGGTCTAACACTTTGGGAAAAGACCAAAATACCCCCAACTTAGAAAGTTGAATGGCCAATCGACAGAGCTGACTGACGGTCCATTCTACAGACTGTTGCTGTCTAAGAGGGGGCCACTGCTATGAAATCTAGAGTAATGAAATAAGAGAAAGTTGACCACGGCCAGATGTAGCTGCAGATGCTCATGAGTCAATGCCATCCATTTTGTTCGTTATCGTTTGGATGTAAAAGTGCTGAAATCTTAAGTTTGAAGGGGGCTTAAGTGTATGACCCATTGAGTAGTGAGTGACGGAGTCGAATGATGTTCAATACGGTGGAATGTGGGAATCATTCTGACAAATCTGGAACTTTAACTTTTTCAATTTTGGGGTGTTGCATTATGTCCCACTTTGGAACATTCGTCCTCGAATAAAGACTAAGCAAGCTTATTATGGAGGGAAAGGGTTGCAAATGTTACCACTAATTAATGTAAACTGATTTTTGTCTTAACAATGTTCCTAGAACATGAAATTACGCTTAAAATGAAAGTACAAATAGGAGGAACATAATGCTAAGGTTGAAATTGCGCAAGAATGACTGAAAATTGAATAGGTAATATTACCGAAAGATGGAATGGAATCGGAAGGAAAGAGGTAGGGATACTTGGACTTCATGGCTGCTTCTGCTTCAAAAGTAGCTCCATCTACAAACTTACTCCACCACAAAACTTGACTGAATCGACTTTTTTGTTTCTCAACCTTTGTACCTAACGATCAAGAATACCTACTAGTAACTCTTCATAAGTGAGACTATTCTTCACCACCACAGTTTCTAAATGAACAATAGATGCTTGGTCACCTATACACTACTTCAATAACGAAATATGAAAGACCGGATGCACTACTGCTTGTTATGTTGGCAACTATAATTCGAAAGCCACTTTACCAACCCTTTTAAAGATCTTGTAAGGGCGTACAAATCTAGGACTAATCTTCCCTTTCTTACCATATATCATTACCCCTTTTTTAGGCGACGCTTTAAGGCGAACCCAATCATTGACTTGGAACTTTACTTCCCTTCTCTACATTCGATATGATTTATGGTGACTCCTCGGATTGTTCTTAGTCTAATGGTTTGTACACCTTCTCCATAGAATACATTGAAATGAACAATTTTTCCACTTACAGGCTACTTCACCTAATTCAAACCCACCAACTAGAGATTAACATCTACGCCCATACGATGCCTCATTATGGGCCATCTTGATGATAGAATGATAACTATTATTGTAGGCTAACTCTATAAGAAGAATTTGATCATCCCAAATACCCTTGTAATCGATCACACAAAATATAAACATATTCTCTAATTAATGGTATGCTATTCCTACCCATCCGCCTATTGATGAAACGTCGTGCTAAGACTAACATGAGTACTAAGACATTTCTGAAATGACTTCCAATTTTGAGAGGTAAAACCAGAACCTCTATCTGAGATGATAGACAAAGGAACCCCATGCAACCTGACTATCTCATTAATTTAAATTGTGGCGTAATCCTCCGTCAAATCTGTAATCTTGATAGACAAAAAGCGTGTAGACTTACTAACTCTATCAAGAGTCACTCAAATGGAGTCATGTTGTCTACTAGTACGAGGTAAAACTATGATGAAGTCCATGTTGATCACTTTCTACTTCCAAGTAGGAAAAGTTATCTCTTGAGTCGGACATCAAGGTTTCTAATGTTCTACGTTCACCTGCTGGTAAATAGGGAACTTATCCATAAAATTCGCTATATATTTTTTCATATGATTCCACCAAAAGACTTCCCACTGATCACGATATATCTTAATGGCACCTGGATGAATATATTATGTGGTGTTAGAAGCTTCTGCAAGAATCTTCTATCTCTACTCACGCACCTTAGGAACACATAGCCGACCATGATAACGAAGCACACCATCTCCCTCTTGGGAGAGAACCTCATATCTCTAGTGATGGATTTCACCCTTTAGTTTAAGTAACATCGAATCACGGTCTTGATTTTTCGTAACTTCTACTACAAATAAAGATTTTGGCCCATTTTGAACTGTTATGCCACCATCTGATATACTTATCAGACAATTTTAAGAGAGAAAGTTTGTCAACATCTTTACCTATTTCCTTACTTTCTTTGTCTACATGTCACACAGTACCCATCAATATTCTTCTAAGAGCATCTGCTACTACATTGGCCTTACAAAGATTGTAATGCACACTTATATCATAATCATTGAGGAACTCAAGCCATCTTCTCCGAAAAAGATTCAACTCTTTTTGGAAGAACATATACTTAAGGATGTTAGGGTTTGTGAACACATTTATGTGAACACCATACAAGTAATCTCTCCACGTCTTAAGTGCAAAAACCATTGCTTCTAGCTCAAGGTCATGAGTTGGATAATTCATCTAAAGCACCTTAGGCTGTCTAGAAGAATATGTTATAACCTTATATCTCGCTGTATCCACACACCACCAAGGAAGATTCTGATAAATAACCCTAGATAAGAGAACCGTCTGAAGCCTCTGGTCGAGTTAAAATAGGAGTTGTAGTCAACTTAGATTTAAATTTTGCAAAACGTTTTTCTCAATAATCTAACTGTAGAAACTTAACCTTTTTCTGTGTCAAGTTAGTCAATGGAGAGCGAGGGATTGCAGCCAGAACTCACATTTACTAAACTTAACGAATAACTGACAATCCTTGGGAGTTTGTAGAACAACTCTCAAATGATTAACATGGTCTTACTCATTCGTAGAGTAAATTAGGATATCATAATAAAGATGATAACAGATAAGTCAAAATATTTCTTGAGCACGACACAAGAGTAAAGAAGAAAATGTCACCTCTATCGTCCTATAACCTCTCGCTCATAGATGTGTCCCGACTCACACCGATGAAAAAGACTCTCTTAGACGTAGAATTTTAGACTTTGGACCCTAAAACAACTTTTTTATAAGCTCATTCTCTAATACAAAATTTATTAAGACAGGAGACTACCCCCTCGAAGTAAAACGACGTATTGATCTCTCGAAGGTCTTATATAAGCCCTTTAGACATCTTTCATCGCATTATAATGTAATTCACAGAATTTTTTTAACTTTTTCATAACATAACACAATGATAAAACATCACTTCATTTAAAAATCATAAGTGCATAGTCAAGACACTAAATCTCGTCTTGCCATCTTAGACACAACTCTAATAGAATAGAATAGGGGCACGACCCTTAACAACTTAAAATAACAATCAATACTATAACATGAACTTACTTTTAACTCTTAACATCAAGGCCCGTGAATCATTAAATAAACACTTGAACTTCCGAATAACTGGCAAAACTCTTCACTCTAAGAAAGATCCTCTATCCATCACCACCTAAACTTTGTGTAAAAAGATTGATAAGAATGGTTTAGTACAAGAATGTACTTAGTATGATAACCATGCAAAAATATTATTTAAATAGGACATTTTGTTAGAAACCGTGCATCATGTCTTTTATAGTAAAGCTTCATGAATATTTGTTACATTAAGTACATCATAGTTCACAGATATTATATAGACATAGATACTATTCAACACAACACATAAGGTCATATATCACATTTAAGAAACATTCAATATCTTCATTGCATTACCTTTCCTTTTTACCGTTATTCATTCACCGAAAGCAACCCTTAAGTATTACTTAGTGCATTACATGAGTAATGTCTCATTCCACCATTAATACCAAAGTATCACCTTAAGGTCACCAAGGTGAAAATTCATACAACCTTCAACAATTTAAGCACAAACATTGATAAGGACATAAAATATCATATAACACAACCTTCATATAGGAACCACTACCTAAGGGAACCACAAGTCACACTAGTGCAATGTAGAAGTAGCATTCCATACTATTCACACCACGTATTCCTATGATGTCACCCTACATGTTCCTATGATATCACCCTAGGCTTAATCACATCACATTCAACAATATGTAACACATGCATTTAACCTTGGACATATAACCAACACACTTCATAGACCTCATATAAGAACCCATTCATTTGTCATATAACAGTCATAACCCATTTATTCATTGAACACATCTCATGGAAACATGCAAAACAACACTACCAATATCACCATAGTGAAACTATAGTGAGCGTTTTATATTTAGAGTTTATTTAATTAATACATCATAAGACTATTACGACCCAAAGTACCCCGTAGGGTAACTGGCATCTTTGTCCTCGAAGAGGACTTCTACAAGCCCTTAACATTCGTCATAGCACATCTAGGCAAAGAAAATGCATAAAAAGAAAAAAATTTCTATATAGTGAAGTATACTTAGACTTCTCACATATCGTATTCGTGGTTTACATAGAAACCTCTCTTATAAAGATTACATAGGCTTCTATTTTAACATTTAACAACAACATAGTTTAATAATTTGTCTCTTTAACCATGTAAAAAGTGAATCATAGTGGTTTGGACGTAGCCCTTAGTCTAAGAAAATATTCCCATATACGCTACAACAAAGTTTCAACATGAGAATGTAATAATTATCTTAAAACATAGACAAAACTAATCAGGCTTGACGAGTTGATCCATAATTGGAACTTGTGAGGACTCAATTGACTTAGGAAAGATCGAAGTCTTTTACATAAATGGCCACGAATCTCCTCATTAACTGAACATAAAATGTATTGAAAAAAATGAGAAAATATGTGTTAGTACATTACACGTACTAAGTATGACTTCTATGCATAAAAATCACCAATGCATGAGAAAAGGACATTTTAGTCAAACTCATGCTTTCTATTAATTTATCCCAACATGCTCGTGTATATCAACATAGTAAGTCAATTAGACATAATATCAACTAATCCAAGTAAATAAACCAAGCAACACTTATGCAATGCCAAGGATGAGACCCCATAATCCATCCAAAGCTAAGCATCACCGTAAGTCACCCACTTCTTCCATACGAAATAACTTAATATTTCATCATATCATGATTTATACATAAAGATCATACATATAACCTGACATGCATAACATATAGTCAACTTCATCATAAAGAAACACTACTAAGACCATCCCTCAATATCCTACAAATTCAATGTATGAGAGAAGTCGCATACAATCCCTCACATTATGTAGAAACCTCCACCAAAATCCCTAACAAGAGTTCATACACTTAAGTTGTTCATTTACTTTACATTAGGGAATGAAGTGCAATATCATACATGAGACCATGTGAGCTGCATGGAATTCGGTATTCTACTCCCACACTGAAAAGAGAGGGTTCACACTTGCCTAAGGTGTAACCATTGGTACATAGTTATCTAGGTGGATACATTAAGCTAGAGTACTATGTGGGAACATAGTTAAGTATAAAGGAGGATTTTATTAGAAACCTTGACTTTCTAACGTGGAGATTTCCATCTGATGATACAACAAATATCTTAGGAACTCTAGACATTATACATGTGAGCAAACCCATGTAGGAGGCTGAACTTACTAATCTGAGACCTCCATCTCATTTACATGCCTTTTAAGATCTAATCATTTATTCTCATTAGTAATCATATTATTATATCGTACAATTTCACATTAGTATCTTCTAGACCCATATGTAAACATATTATCATAATAACTCATATGTGAGCACAAGTGAGAACTATCGTTTCACTTCATACACAATATCAAGTGAGTAAACCCTTCACTCAACACTTTAGTATAATAAGGGGAAACCACATTCAATCATATAACAATCATACTATATCATGCATACATAACTCATAGCTAGTACGTGTATTTAGTTATAAGGATGAGGAAACCATGTCGTAAACATCTCAACAACACATTATTTATATATTCATTACCATATATGTAATTTCACCTTTCATAATTAAGATCAAAGAAGAATCAAAGACCTTGCCTCATTACCTTTCAAGAGTGTAAGACCCAAAATGAGTTAGGGTGTCTAGAGACTTACATATTTTTCATAAGGTTATAAGGTCCTAAAAGGGTTTATAATATTGTGTTTAGGCAGTGTCTATATATTAGGTGAATTGGAAGTCAAACCTCAAGGGACGACTAAGACGTTTGACTACTAGTCACCTCTGTGGCTCATATGTCTGTTCGTGCTTATATTTTTATTAATGATATTATGAGGTACTTATATGAGAAATAATGATTCTTATAACAAGAATTTTAAGTTTGATAAAGTTTGGAGGTCAAATGTCCAAGAACGTCCAAGACATTCGAAAATTAGCCCTTGAGACATGCATGTATGTCTTGAGTGTGCCTTGCATGTTTGGATGTATTTTACGTGTTCATCTTGGGTGGAACTAATGTGGAAGTTGCTTGAAATGTTAATCTATATATTCACATTGTAAACGTCCAGGTACGACTCACCAAGGGATCTTCAAGAGGCCCTCAAGAGGACCCAAAGGTTGTCGAGACACTGCATTGGCAATGTTAATCGATAAAGACAAAGGATGGCTCATTTTTATATAAACTGCCCGTCGATGGAAACTTATCCTGGTGAAGTATTAAGGGTGTTGTCAAGCCTCAAACCTAAATGAAGTCCTGGTAGTATAGTCCGTCGATTGACTTACTGGGCGTTGATGGGTCCGTCGATGAAAGTTGCATCATCAATTCCATGCACTCTGTTTTATCATGGGGTGAATGGGAAATTCAACCCACGTTCTAAAATGACCCTATTTTGTTCACTTGGTTATTCTTGGGTTTATTTGTGTGATAATAAAATATAACAACCCCATCCTAATTCAATTCATAAAATTAGACTTCCTTCCCAAACCAAACTCTCTCCATAAACCTCCATTGAAGGTGAAGCTCAAGAACATCTTGGAACTTTGATTTACATGGGTTATTCACCAAGTTTTACTTTTTTAATTCCACATTAAGGTATGGTAATCCTTCATCTTTAGGTAACCTTCCATCTAGAGAGTTCCTTTTAAAGTGTTCAAAGAAGTTTCATGATCAGATTGTTTATTCTTCAATCTAGCCATGGGTTCTTTTTCAAAAAAATTTCAAAGGATTTAAAATTATTAATTGATTATAATTTATTTATCATAACTTGAATTTCAATCCAATTTCTTGATAAACCCATGCTTCCTTCCAACTCTCGTATTAAGATATATTGACTAGTATGATCTTGATGTCTGGAGGATTGTAATGTGATTCAATTACGTTGAATTGATTGATATCTACTGCCTATAATATATATAGATTATGAATTACATGTAATTTATCCAATGTGGATCAACACTTGAAGATTAGGTAGTATTGATTCATGTTCTCCATCTTCAATAAATTGCTAATGTAGTTCAATGTATCTCGGCTCTATGGTAATTGATTCATGATTTCGTATAGGGTTAATTGTATTATATATACTACCTATGATGTATTGTTATGATGAATTATGTGAAATTTTCCCTATGTGGATTGAAGCTGAAAGACTTGATATTTACTACATATCGATTGTAATGTATGTTGTTCACTTTAAACTCGATATTATCATGTATGAATGTGATATTTTGACTATGAAAGGATAGTTGTATATACTCCCATTTATTGTATTTTTATGAATTAAGGAGTTTGATCATTGATGATCCAAGTAAGGAACAATTGGTAAGAGAATCAACTTTCTTTCACACTGTATAAATTGATCTTGATCTTGTTATGATTAATGCATGATTTTGATTATGTTACTATACCTTTATCTACTTCCTATATATGAATTAGTGATGAAACATGGGTATTGTTTAACGATGACCAAATGATGAGAAATTGGTAAGATTGTCTATTTCTCTTACCTTCTTATAGTATTGTTAGTTGATGAAGCCTTGTATGTTATTGTGTGGTACGGTCCACTTATGGTGGCGGTGTTTACTTTATTGCCAATATATATCTGTTGATTATTGCCTTTCAGGAAACTTGATGATATTATGAATGTGTGGTGGTGATGATCACCCAATATGAAGCTCATGCCTAGTATTCTATTCTAGTTGTGGTCTAGGTTGTATGGCTATTGTGTATGCATGTGTATAACTATGTTAGGGATAGGTTTAGGTGCTTCCATTGATGACTTATGATAGTTGAAGTTCCCTTACCTATTTACTGCTATGTGAATGTGTGCATATCTAAGGTTAGGAGTCATAAGTGAAATGTGAACTTAGCTTGTCTCCGATGCTAAATTGGGTTTTGTGGTCTATGCTTTAAGGTGGATTGTGGTCCTAAGAGGGTGGATGCTGCAATGTGTTGTTGATGTCCATTAGATGATCATGTTGACTAATGTACACACATAGTCGCACATTATGCATGTTTACAATGTAGTAAAGGTTCATGGTATCTAATGAAAGGTTGTTCTCATATTCACTAAATATCTACTACTATGCATGTAAGGTATATGTATGTGAGGCATGTTATGTATTCCATTAACTAGGATGACTTGATAGGTGTACTAGTATGGAATAAGGAATTAGGAAGAAAAGGATTCACTGTAAAATGAATGTAGTTCATTGCAAAGGGAATTCAAGTTATTGTAAAATGATTCAAAAATGTTTTGAATGCAAGATGTGATTTTATATTATGTATGATCATTGAATATGCCTATATGAATTATATAAATTGTATAAATACTATTGTATCAAAGTTTTATGAAGATTTCACAAAAAGGCGTAATGCATGGTTTCAAGTGAAATGTCCGTTTTAAATGCATGATTTTGCATGATTGTCATACTTAGTGCATTTTTGTACTAACTCCATTCTTATCTACCTTTTTACACAAAATGTAGCTTATGTATGCTTAAAAGTATTTATTTAATGGTGAGGAGCTTGATATGTGAATCTCAAGCTCGACGAAAGGAATCCTTAAGTCCAAGAATTTCATAATGTTTAGCTTACTGTAAAATCTAGTAAATATGTACTTATGATTTATGTTGTAAGGGTCGCGTCCCTAATATACTCTAATGATGTTTAGTCTAAGATGGAAAATAGACTTAGAGTCTATATATATACATATATATATTGAAAGTGATGTTCTAGCATATGATTTGCTATGAAAGTTATAAATTTTCTGCTAAACTTACCTATGACAATGCAATGAATGATGACTATTTGCTTGTATAAGACCTCCAAGAGGTCAAGTACGCCACATTACTTCTATGCGGTTATCCGCGGATGTGACAATGAAACTTCATACTTTAACACCCAAGAATTCACAACAAAAAATGAAATAGGGAAGTTGATTAAGTATTAACACAGCTAAAATCTAAGTAAACAAGTGACATGTTCATCACCTTCAACAATTTACCCGAATCAATACAATAATTTAGGGATTTGTGGAAAGACATAGTTCAAGGGAAATCTCAAAGGAATTCAACAATTAACCATCAATTACTCAACAATAGATACTTCATTATCCTTAGGTAATCACAATTCGTCATAATTAATCATCAATTGCAAGTTTAGAAGAAAAACTATTTGTAGACAAAACCCTAATAATTTGGTGATTTAGAAATCAACATTGAAAGAACTTTGTGGGGAAAGTTTCCCAAAAGTGAAAGAAAACATACCTTAATCAAGACTTGATCCACGAAATTGAGTGGAAAGTTGAGGTATTTGGTCTTCTTCTCCAAGCTTCAAAGCTTCTTTAATGGAGGATGAGTAGAGACAGAATGTAGAGAGAAGGGAGAGCTTTTGGGATTTATTTTGGGGTTCTTATTTGAGTGAGTGATTGTGAGTGAAAACTGAAGGAAAATCAATATATATATCTCCCCTAAAACACCCATAATATCCCTCACTTAAATTCACCATTCAATGAAGTCAAACTTGAATTCAAATTTCAGATTTTTCATTGGAAAATAAGTCCGCTTCGCGGAGCTATTCTGGAAAGATTTCCCAAAATAATTTTTTGAACCAGAAGAGTCACAGCTCATTGGGAGATTCTCCTTTCTTTTAAACATATAATCATAGAATTAACACCTAGGAACTAAATCCACAACATACTACATACAAGAGCTCAACTTTTTACAACATATAAGGAGGAATTACCTTCTCCATTTCAATATGAGCTCATTTTGAACATCAAGAGTTTTACATGATGATTTCTAATCATAACAACATCAAGCATTCTCAGTACAATTTTCATGAATGCATATAGCACAACAGATCTTAAGTGAAAGCTAACCCTAAGAAACATGTTTCATGAAAACTCACCTTAGCATTAATTTCTACTACAATATGCACATATTAGAAAATATGATATGTTCAACATTATTCATAATAATCATATGAGGTAACTACTAACCTTAACCATGTCTAGGAGTAAGAGGTAAGAGGTGAGGATATCGGGTTATCATGTCAGCCTCGGCCTCACAAGTTGCACCCTCAACAAGATGATTCCTTCATAGAACTTTTACAGATACAACCTCTTTATTTCTCAGCTACTTCACTTGGTGATCCAAGATCTCAACCTGGACCTCTTCATAAGAAAGTTCCTCTTTTACCCTTAACCCATCTATAGGAAGTGTAGAAATCGGATCTCCTATAAACTTCTTGAGCATAGAAACATGGAATACCGGGTGAATCATCACCAACTCATTGGGCAATTTCAAATCATACAACAATCCTGAACCGGTTCAAAATTTCATACGAGTCCACATACTGGGGACTAAGTTTACATTTCTTACAAAATCTCATGACTCCCTTCATGGGTGAGACTTTGTAGTAAACCCGATCCACTACTTCAAACTCAAGCTCTGTCTTTCTATTGTCAGCATAACATTTTTGCCGACTTTGAGACGTGTTTAGCCTATCCTTTCTAACTCATACTTTTTGAGGGACCCACACACCAAGTCAGTACCAAGTAGATAAAACCCACCTACATCATACCATCCAATCAAGAATCTACACCTTATTCTATAAAGTTCCTTAAAGGTTCCATAGAGATACTTGAATGGTAGCTATTGTTGTAGGAGAATTCTAGCAAAGGTAGATGGTCCTCCCAATTACCTTTAAAATCAATGACGTACACCCTCAACGTATCTTCTATGGTTTGAATAGTGTGTTCCTTTTGTCCATCCGTCTTGGAAAGAAAAGCGGTACCAAGTTTTACCTTTGTATGAATCCCACTTTGGAATGCCTGCAAAAAATGGGATGTTAATTGAGTACCTCTATCCAAAATGATGGATAACAGGTCCCCATGAAGCTTGACTATTTCATTGAGATAATATTTTGCATAGTCAACTGCCGAATAAGTGACTTTGAGGAGAAGAAAGTGTGCCAACTTGGTCAACCTATCAACGATGACCCAAATCGAGTCAGGTGTCCTTAGAATACGAGTAAGCCAAACTACACAATCCATGTTAATATCCTCTCACTTTCATGTTGGAATATCCATATTTTTAGTTAGACCACGTGAACTTTGATGCTCGACTTTGACTTGTTGGAAATTAAGACATTTTGCAACAAAACTCGCTAAGTCCCTTTTCATGCGAATCCACTAGTAAATCTCACATAAGTTATGATACATATTGGTGGATCCTTTATTGATATAATATAGGGAGCCGTGAGCGTCTTCCATGATTCTTTCCCTTAAACCATCCACATCCGGTACACATAACCTTCTTTTGTACATAAGTAACTCATCCCCCCTTGTGAAAAAAATTAATTCTTCTTTTTAAGAACCGATTCCTTTAACTCCATCAATAGAGGATAAACATGTTTCTTAGACTTCACATCCACCACTAAAGATGACTCAGATTTATGACGAACCATAAAACCACCCTTTCAAGATTCTTCTAGTCAGACACCCAACTGGGCCAACCTATGGATCTCCTTTAGTATCTCTTTCTTATAATCAACTACATAAGTCACCCTACCCATGGACACTCTACTGAAAGCATCCACGACCACATTAGCTTTTCTAGGATGGTAAAGGACTCTCATGTCATAGTCCTTTAAATGTTCTAACCATATTTTTAATGTAGGTTCATATATTTTTGGGTAAATACATATTGTAAAATTTTGTGATCGGTGAATACATCAAAATTTACCCCATAGAGACAATGTCTCCAAATTTTTAGTGTAAATAGCAAGGAAACAAGTTCAAGGTCATTAGTTTGAGAATTCTTCTCATGATCTTGAGTTTCCTAGAGGCATACACTATTACTTTGCCATGTTTCATAAGAACATACCCTAGACCCACTCGGGAGGCATCACAATAAACTACAAAACCATCGGTACCATCCGCTAAAGTGAATACCGGAGCGGAGGTGAGTCTATATTTCAATAATTGGAAACTCTTGTCACATAGTTTTTACCATTCAAACTATGATTTCTTTTCGGTCAAAGCCATTAATGAAGATGCAATGGACTAAATTCCCTCAATAAACCTCCTATAGTAACCAGCCAACCCTAGAAAGCTTAGAATGTCAGTAGGATTCAAAGGTCTTTGCCAATTCTTGACCACTTTCGTCTTCCTCGGATCAACCTCTACCCCTTTAAATAGATACAATGTGGCCTAGAAACGCAACTGATCTCAACAAAAATTCACACTTACTAAATTTAGAAAATAGTTGGTTGTCCTTGAGAACTTGTAAAACTATCCACAAATGGCTCATATGCTAATTTTCATTCCTCGAGTATATCAAAATGTCATTAATAATGACAATTACAAACAAGTCAAGATACATTCTAAAATCTCAATTTATATGGTCCATGAAAGATGTCGGATCATTGTTCGAAGAAAGGACATGACTAGGAATTCAAAGTGACCATATCTTATTCAGAATATCATTTTAATAATATCAACCTCCCTTACCCTAAGTTGGTGATAACCCTATCTGAAGTCAAATTTTTAAAAAGTGGCTAGCTCCTTGGAGTTGATCGAACATCATCAATCTTAGGAAGCAGGTACTTATTCTTCATGGTGACTTTATTTAATTGACAATAGTCTATGCATATTCTCAACGACCCAGCCTTCTTATTTAAAAAAAAATTTTTGCACCCCATGGAAATAAGCTCGGTTTTAATAAAGTCCTTATCTAGCAAATCTTTGAGTTGATACTTTAGCTCCTTCAACTCGGCCGGGGCCATCCGATAAGGAGTGATCGAAATAGGCTATGTATCCGATAATAGATCTATCCCAAAGTAAATTCCTGCTCGTGAGAGATTCTGGGAATATAATGGGGTAAGACCTCCTGAAACTCCCTCACCACGGGTACCGACTCTAAGGGAGGGACTTTGAATTCAAGATCCTTAACCCTTACTATATGATAGAGACAACTCTTTGCAATAAACTTACAAGATTTTAGACATGAAATGATCTTACCTCTAAGATTTGAGTTTCCTTCCTTCAACTCAAATATAGGTTCATTTTGTAGTTGAAATTTCTTTACCTTTGTTCTACAATCATAAGAGGCAAAACAAGCATGCAACCAATCCATACCTAATATGACATCAAAATCAATGATGTCAAGTTCTATCAAGTCAACTAACATAACTCTATTGGGAGAGGATATTGAAAAACCCTATAGACTCTTTTAGAAACCATGGACTCACCCACTGGGGTAAAAACCTAAAAGGGTTCATCTAGTACATCGGGAAGCACATCAAATTTCATGGATACTAAAGGGATCACAAATTACAAGGTAGCACCGAGATCCAATAATGCATATACATTAAGTAGAATAGTTGTAACATACCCGTAATGACCTCCGGAGAGCTCTCTTGATCACCTCGGGATTGGAGAGAATAGAAGAAATTATTTTTAGCAGCATCCGGATTTGGATCACTTGCTAAAAGCTTGAGCATTTTCCCTCCTTGAGTTTTTATGATAGGGCAGTCCCTCTTCATGTGGCCAAACTTACTACAACCATATCAAGTACCCGTGCAAACCAAGCACTTACCATCGTGTTTTCAACTATATTTTGTACAAAGAGGCTTCTCCACATAAGAACGACCACTTTTCCCTTCTTGAGATTTGGGAGTAGGAACCTTACTCTTGTTAATCCTTGGAGTACTAGAAGAGCCTTGTTTGAAAAACCTCTTCTTATACATTGGTTTATCTTGAACCTTGAACCTAACATCGGAAGGGTTTCCATCTTCAACTCTGGTCTTATTCAACTCCCCACGAACTTGCTTAAGCTTTTGTTCCTCAATTTGCTTTGCGTGAACTATAAGACAAGAGATATCAATTGTAGGAATCAACATAGCAAAGTTTGATGAATTATTGCATATTCCTCTCCCTTATTTCCAAGGGAAAAAACCTATCAAGGAAAGTAGTCTTGAATGAGAACCATGTAATCCTACCTTATGTAACAAACCTCTCATCCTTCCATTGCTCATACCAAACTTGAGCCACATCTTTGAGTTGGTAGGCAACTAGTTGTGCCTTTTCATGAGAAGACACACCCATAGCATCAAGAACTTTAAACACTTCATCAATGAAACCTTGTGGATCCTTCTCTACCTTGGAACCAAAGAAAGTAGGGAGATTAATTCTTGTGAAGTCCATAATCCTTGAAACGATAGTATTGTCATTAGGGTTCAATTCAACTATAGCATCCCTAGCAACTTAAATAGCCAACAGTTGAGTTAAGCTATGAATTGCCGACCTTATGTCAACATTAGACATAACCCCTTCTTCAATAAAAACTTGTTGGTAATGAGGATCTTGAGGGGGAACCGCCTCATTTAAATTCTCCTCTTAGGCCCTTCGCGCGTTGTTCCTTCTTGTATTTAATTACATGTAATCACAACAAAGAGATTAAAAGGAAAGTACACATAGAGCTACGACTCTTGAGTCACCACATAGGAGTACCAAGAAGATGAGAATTTCCTAAGCATATCATAACCTCTCATTCATAAGTGTGGCGTGTTTCACCATCATGAACTATACTCTACTTGATGTGGTATAGTGAGACAACAACCCTAAGTTTACTCAAACTAATGCTTTGATACCAATTTTATTATGACCCAAAGTACCCCCTATGCGTAATCGGCGTCTTTGTCCTCGGAGAGGATTTAGACAATCCCTAAGAATTCTTCATAGCACTTCATAGGTAAAGAAAATGTGGAAAAATTAAAAAGTTTCTATATAGTTAAATATACTTAGACTTCTCGCATATCGTATATGGGGTTTAAATAGACCCCTAGCTATGAATCTTACTTAGGCTTCTCATTTATCATTTAACAACATAGTCTAATAATTTGTCTCACATTTAACCATCTTAAAGTGAATCAAAATGGTTTGGGCATAGCCCTTAGGATAATAAAATATTCCCATATACGTTACATTGAAGTCTCAACCTGAAAATGAAATAATTGTTTTAAAACATAGAAAAAACTAATAATGCTTGAAGAGTGGATCCATCCTCATAACTCATAAGGAATAAAAAATTAGATTAGGAAATATCCAAGTCTTCTTATAATATGACCATGAATCACATCAATGGATCGAACCTAAAATCATATGGCTTCTATGCATAAAAATCACCAATGTATGAGAAAAGGAAAATTTAGTCAAAAATCACGCTTTCTATAAATTTAACTCTTTATGCACATATATATAATCATACTAAGTATATTTAACAAAATATCAACTAAACCAACTAAACAACCCAAGCAACACTTGTAAAATGCCAAGGATGGAATCCCATAATCCCATTTAAAGCTAAGCATCACCTTAGGTCACCCACATCTTACAAACCACATGACTTCACACTTCATCATAACATGCTTTGTATATAAAGATCATATATATAAATTGACATGCATAACATATAGTAAACTTCATCATAAAGAAACACTGCAAAGACCATCCCTTAAGATCCACAAGTCCAATCTGTAAGAGAACTCTCATACCCTCCCTCACACTATATAGAAACTTCCAAGAAAAATCGTAATAAGAGTTCATACTCATAAACTTGTTCATTTACTTTACATAGGTAAAGAAGTGGAATAACCTATATGAGACCATGTGAACTACATGGAACTCGGTTTTCTACTCCCTCACCAAAAAGACAGGGTTAACACTTGCCCAAGGTGTAACCATTCATACATAGCTATCAAGGTGGATCCACTAAGCTAGATTCCTGTGTGGGTACATAGTTAAGGGTCAATGAGATTGTTACTAAAAACCTTGACTTATTAATGTGGAGGTTCCATCTTGTGAGAACACATATCATTGGAATGCATACTTTATAAATGTGAGGAAACCCATGTGGGAGGCCATACTTACTAACTTTAGAAATCCATCTCATTTACATGCCCTTTCGGAGCTAAGTATTTATTTCCTTTAGTAATCATATTATTGCATCATAGAAGTTTACATTAGTCTCTTGTATACCCTTATGTAAATATCCTATCATAATATCTCATAGGTGATCACAAGTGATAACTATCCTTTCACTTTAGACACAATAGAAAGTGAGTAAATCATTCACTCAACACTTAAGTATAATCAAGGGAAACCACATCCAATCATATAATGCTCATACCATATCATGCATGTATCTAGGTTAAGCAAGAGGGAACCATGTCATCAACATCTCAATAACAAATTAGCTATAACATCATTACCATCTATGTACTTTCACCTTTCATGATTTAGATCAAAGAAGAATTAAGATCATACCTCATTTGCCTTTATGGGACTTCATACTTCAACAACCATGAACTCAAAAACAACATATGAATTAGGGCAATTCATGAAGTATTGACATAGCTAAAACCAAAGTAAACAAGTGACATTTTCATTACCTTTCACAATTAACCCTAATAAATACAAGAATATAGGGATTTGGGGAAAGACTTGGCTCAAGATAAATCTCAATAGAATTCAACAATTAACAATCAATTACTCAACAATAGATACTTAATTAGCCTTTGTTAATCAAAACTCTTCTTAATTAATTATCAATTTAAACTTTAGAAGAAAACCCATTTGTTGACAAAATTCTAAGAATTTGGGTGATTTAGAAATCAATTTTGAAGGACCTCTTGGGGAAAGGATCATAAGAGTGAAAGAAACCGTCTTAATCAAGACTTAATCCATAAAATTGAGTAGAAACTTGAGGAGTTGTTCGTCTTCTTCAACCGTAAAAGCTTTTTTAATGGAGGATTAGTAGTGAGAGAATGTAGAGATAAGAGAGATTTTTTGATTTTTTTGGGGGGTTTGGCTTGAGTGAGTGATAATGAGGGAAAACTGAAGGAAAATAAATATATAACCTTACCATAAAACACCCAAGAGAATCATCACTTAAATTGACAATTTAATGAAGTCAAACTAGAATTCAATTTTTAGATTTTTCATCGGGAAACAAGTCCGCATTGTGGAGTTGTTCCTGCAAGATTTCCAAAAATAATTTTTGAACCAGAAGAGTCCGCGTCGCAGACAAAGGTTTTGGCCTTGGTCGTACAAAGTGCACAACACCGAATATATCTTTCTATGTGCAATGTCTGTCACGTTGTGGCAGCCTGCTTTACCAAAGGTGGGGTCCCTTCGTGGACCCCTAGGGCGATCATTGGGGGTCGGACCTGGACATAACCCTATATAACTTATTTACCTATTTAATGTTTTTTTACAAGTTCTATACTTCATAAAACACTCCCCAACAATCACAAGACAAGGTCGTTTACTTGTTCGATTTCACTAGTTTATGGATGTCATGGTTTTCCTATGACATTTAGGTTCTAATATTCCTAAATTTAGCTTGTTATACATATTTATATCTAGATTCATAAATACTCATTATGTGAGTCTCTAATCTAGGTCATAGGATTTCCGGGGTGTGTCAAAGACCTTACTCATAATCCCAATCTAAGTCTACTAGTGCAATGTATAAGTGAAGCCCTATAACCACACTCATACCAAGTAATCCAACAAGGAGATCACAAGCATTGCCTCTTACTTCATACATCAACATGACATGTATAGCCAACAACATGCATACTAAGTAGGACCTTCTTCATGTAGATACAATAAGACCAACACTATGTATATTATTATAACAAGTAGGTTAATTCCATAATGTCATGCATGATATATATAGATACGTATACGTGTAGGACTGTCCCTAGAATTCCCTTGAAAAGCTACTTTTCCAATGTATAGGTAAAGTTTCATTCCCTTACTCACACTAAGCAACATCTCTTAGGTAGTCCTATTTAGTGTTCATAATTTTACATCCATTGTAATTTTACCTTCGGGAAACTTCGCCTAAACTAACATTAGACCATGTAAGCTAAACATGGAAACTAGTGTTAACCCCTCACAACGAAAATAGGGAATCCTAATTTGCAAGGTAGGACATATATATGATAATAGCACTTAGGTAGATCCACTTGCTATGGTTCCTATGGGGGCACATAGTTAGGAAACTAGGAGGTTGTTACTACAAACCCTCTTTATGCTATTTCACATTGTAGTTTTTACCTAATAAGAACATCGAGTGAACCTACCTTATTTTTTCAAGGGATACCTTCATATTCAAGTTCACTTGATGGTAAGCTAACTTTCCCTTTTTGAAGAGACTTTAAGTCTTTATTAAACTTTATTTCATAAGATAGGTCTTTGGAGATTAACCCCTTATAAAACATGTACATAGCTCACAGGTTATATGATGTGTTATGAGCCACAAGTCCACCCTAGGAGAAGCGAGCACTCTTGAGTCGTTACACGGTGTACTTGACCTCACGGAGGTCTTGCACGAGCCTCTTACCTATCATTCATTTCATAACATACAAAAAGTAGTGCGTAATTAAAAATTTTCACAATAATATCAATACGAAACTTCTTTTATGAAATATGAAGGAACAAATCTTATCATCACAAGCCAACTTAAAGAAACAACTTAAATATTTTATGGACTCGACCCTTTACATTAAAAGAAATACTTAATAAGTCTTTAAAAGTCTTAAAAGAAGAAATTAGAGGAACCTAGACTATGTCCTCGAATATGTGAGGACATACCGAGTCTTGAGAGATTCACTTCCAAAGCTTTTCCTCCTAACTTCCACTTGCCTCCAACCTATACTTATAGAGTACAAAAAAGTATGGGGTTTGTACAAACATTGTACTAAGTATGACATTATGCAAAAACACATGTAAAAGAGGAAATTTTAATTGGAATAAGGCTTTCATGCTAATTAAGTAAAATATTCATGAATATAGTCACAAAACATCAAGTAGATCATCATTTAACACATAAAGTTAATTCCCATAATTTCATCATATTATAACAATTTACAGTGAACTCATCAATCATGAAGTCTATCCCAATCCAAGGTTATCCCTAGACTCACTAAGGTAAGAGATGAAGAAACTGCCTATACAATCTCTTCAATACACACGTAAATGATTTTTAAGGCTACCAAGAATAGGAATTCTCCATCTCCTTTCACAAATCAACATTCAAAACTAAGGACACTAGAGCAAACATAAATGTACTTAGGAACTTCACATAAAACCATCCTCCAAGACAACCCCAAAGTTATACTTAGTGCAATGTGAAAGTAGCATTCCATACTATATCTTCCACTTAGTTCTCCTTAGGAATCAACTTAGACTAGACACATCACATCCATAACTTCATTTACATAGATTTCATCAATTTTAGACATAAGACTCTCATGTTTCATGAACATAAAAATATAATCAACATACTTCATAAACATTAGCAATAAAGTAACATTACTTCATTAAACTTATACATATATTCATCATGCTGCATTTCATCATATAATGAACCATTCACACATTTCATAAAATGACACAACAAGGCTCCCTCCAAATGCCTACTTGTGCAACGGATATATAATGTCTCATTCCACTATATACCTAAGTAGTATTCTCTTAGTAAGACTTAGTTCATAACATTCATTTGTGGGGGCTAGATTTAACCAACATAGACCACGAGAGCTAGACATGGAATCATGCTATTAATCCCTATTGGATGAGGGATCCCTACTTTCTTAAGGCAGAGTCATAGTCTTTAGCCGTTACATGGATTCTCCAATAGCTACACCTATGCGGACGAAAATTTAAGGGATGAAAAGATTACCACTAAGTAACTCATTCTCTACTAATAAGGAGCATTCATCTCTAGAAGTACATTAGATATAATATCTCTACTCACGAAGTGTACCCAACTTTCTTTCAAATACTCTCGGTGCTAAGTATAACTCCCCCACAGATTGTTAATCATTCATAGCCTATAGGTCAAGGGATATCTATTTAGTGCCACATCCCACGAACGAAGGGTACTTATACCTAGAGGTTACTTTTGAATACCACATGTCAACTCATGAAGGGAATCATTGTTCAACCTATTTTGGAAAGCTCATAGGGAATAGCGAGGTTGCTACTAAACACTTCATCTCAACTCATGAAGAGTGTTCACCCCAAAATCCCTCTTTTCATAATATAGGAATAGTAGGGATTTTCTTAACTCTTCATATCTACTCACGAAGAGTGTCTACCCTACAAATCCCTTATTTTATTCATAACTTCATTCATACATTCAAAGTGTGTGTACAAGTGAGCACGCCTGTAACATAATCACAACAATCCATAACAGTGACTTATAGACATGTTCATACCTACATTTATCATACTTCACACATACATAAAGTTCATTTAGACATAAAATGATCATGATATGCAATTTCAACTTCTTAAACACATCATGTATATACATCATAGTCACCAGCTTAATTCACATACTATGCCTTCAAGGCTATACTCACAATACACACATATACACATACACACACACACACACATACACACACACACACACACACACACACACACACATATATATATATATATATATATATTCTTCAAGTATCGTCTCCAATGGTAGACCATACAACTCAAAATCATTTCATCACACCAAGAAAGAGCAGGTATAAAGAAGGATCGACACCCTGTATCAAGAAGGGTCAAAGCCTAATAATCAAGAGAACCAACACCATATTTAATGTGGATTTCAAGTTCATACTTAAAATGGACAACTCACATACTTAAGACGAACTAAAAATCCATAGTCAAGATGGAAAATGATCCAAATAAAGAGGCATTCCAATAGTCACAAAGCCATAACCAAAAGAAGGATAATGTCCAACCAAGAGTTCCAAGTGATCAAACAATTCGTACAAGTGGGCGAGTTACACAAGAATCTTTAAAGTCTTAAATGACAACATCACGACAATGTAGAATGACAAGTGGTAACCAAGGTACCAAGACTGTCTTTAAGACGTACAAGCAGATAAATTAGTACAAGTAATAGTATATACACATGCCTCGTTATTTGGACAAGAAATAGTTCAACACAACTTCAAGAGTTCAAACCGTTGATCGACCAATGTGTAAAGGTCCTCAACTTGTTCATGACTATATACAAACTATATACTACAATTAAATAACTTTTTTAATTGATAGTATCTCAATAATATTGAAGTAAATCTGAATAATCATCACAACTATACTTAGCCTTTACAAATATGACTATGCTCCTAGAAAAGTGATTCTGTCCAGCCTAATATCTCATTTCGCAACTTAGATTCGAAAATAAAAATGGCATAATTTGGCTTTATAATCCCATGAAATATGTAGGTACATATCTTAAGCTTGAAAATAATCATGAATCGCCACAAAATAAGTTTTATACAAAAATATCTAATCAAAACACTAATAGTTGAACATACATGATTTGTAATTCTAGGAGTTGGACAGAACTTGACTTATGTTGCATCACAAATTTCGAATCCATAAAAGAAAAATTAGATTTTTGCATAAACATATGAGTTGTAGAAATACAAATTGTCTTTCAAAAAAAACATTTATTCACTGTATATGATGTTCAATAAGACAATATATGGTTTAAATTAAAAACACTACCCAGCTAAGAAAATTTTTTTTCATCACTTACCAAAAAGAAGTGTATGTATCGAATTCCAGCTAAAAGGACCTAGTTTTGATCTTGATTTGAAAAAAAAATTGTCAGATAATGTCCTAAGGATCATATTCTTCAAGTGATACAAAATTCAAAATAGGAGGTGCGGAAATATATATAGCTACACAAATGTCCTCATCACATTGACAGATGTCACCAAAAGGGGATGCCTAAACAAATAGTTGGTTGCCTAAAAGGCATACATATATACCTATATTTATATACCTTAATCTCACACTTCCAATGTATATGTAAATATAATTAAAAAATTGCACATATACCCCCATACAATACCTTATTTTACGCTAACACTTACATTAGGCAAGGTTATTAGTATCGCAAATTTCATGTCCCCAAAATTATACTAAAACATAATATAGTATTTAAGCAATTATATATATCGACATGCGAATATTGTTCTAGTATTTTAGGGGTGTTACAAATCTCTCCCCCTTAAAGAAATTTCGTCTCTAAATTTACCTTAGACTAGTCCTGAAACAAGTGCAGATATTGGGTCCTTATGTCTTCTTCTCTCTACTAGGTAGCTTCTTGTTCAGAATGGTTCATTCAAAGTACCTTTACTAATGGGATTATATTGTTCCTAAGCTTCTTTAATTACCGAGATTGAATTAACATAGGTTATTCATTATATGCCAAGTAATGATTATCCTTAATAGATTCAACTCGAAGAACATGACATGGATTGGAATGATATCTTCTGAGCATTGAAACATGGAAGGCATTGTGGATCTTGTCTAACTCATGTGGTAAAGCAAATTTATATTCAACTGGTCGAACCCTTTCAAGTGTCACATAAGGTCCAATAAATTTGTAAAAAAGTTTTCCTTTTTTGCAAAATCTTAAAATCTTTTTCAACGAAGACCACTTTAAGAATACATTATCTCAAACTTGACATTCAATGTCACACATTTTTAGATGAGCGAACGAATTTTGTCTATCCGAAGAAATCATCAAAATTTGGGAAAAAAAAAAATTTCCCTTATAAATTTAAACCTGTCCTCTATTGTTGCACACCAAAAACCATTAATCATCAGGCAATAATCTTTCATTGACCAATTTCACTCCAACAAAGAGGGGTCCAAATATTTTTTCCGTATAAGGCTTCATAGGAAGGCATTCCTATACTTTATTGGTAGCTATTAGTGTAAGAAATCCTATCAAAGCCAAGTATTCGTCCCAACTACCCTCAAAATCCATAATGCAAGCTCGAAACATATCCAACAAAATTTGTATCACTCTTTCTTATTTTTCGTCTGTCTTATGATGAAATGAAGTGATAAATTTCAATGTTGTATGCAAAAAGCTCTGACGCTACCCACCTCAAATCAAAATGTAACCTCAGGTCTCGTTCAATACATATGGTGCACCAGGGGTCCTTGTAGTTCATGCAATCTCATTAATGCACAACTCGGATAAACACTCAAGTGAGTAATCTATCCTGATAGATAAGAAGTGAGAACTCTTTGTTAGCCTAATACAATAACCTATATTGCATAATGATTTCTTCGAGTGGGAGGAAGTACAGATACAAAGTCCATAGTTATTCTCTCCTCGGCATCGACAAGGGCTATAGAAAACTAACTGGGACCTGATGTTTTACCTTTACTTATTGATAAACCAAACATTTTGAAATGAACTCCACAATGTCTCTCTTCATACCATTCCACCAATTATTTTTTTGATGGTCTGATACATCTTTGTCATCCAGGACGTATTACATATGGTTAAGTATGTACTTCTTTTAATAACACACCATAACATGTTTTGATAAAGTAACACACCATCCTTTGTTAATGTAAAATCATGTTTTCCCCATTTTGGACTTCATTTGTCAATTTTACAAGTTTCTTATCTAACTTTTGTGCTTCCTTTTCCTGCTCAAGTAATATTGGCTTTACTTGCAAATTAGCAATAACTAAACAATTTGAATCTGGTGTAAAACAAATAGTCATGGCTCTTAACTCAAGGGGAATGTCAACGGACTCAAAGAAATGTTTGTGAAGGAATTTTGACTTAAGGCATCGGCAACTACATTATCTTTACCTGGATGCTAATAAATTGTGCATTTATAATCCTTGATGAGTTCAATCCTCACCCTGTCTTGTTTAAAAAAAAAAAAACAATTTTTTTTTTTATCCTGTGATTAGTAAAAATAGACATTACTCTCCATAATGAATAATGTCAACATATTTTTTAAAGCAAACACTATAGCAACAAGTTCAAGAATCATGAGTAATCTTAAATATAATTCTCGTCGTTTTTGATTCTGAGAGGCCATATACAATTACCTTCCTTATTTAATCAAAGCACTCCTAACCCATGGTGAAAAAATCATTGTACACTAATATCTTTCCCTTCATTAGGTAGATAAGTTATAGGCATTTGAGTCACAAGGTTTGAAAATTTCAAGCTCTTTTGAATTTTTTTATCCAAAATACTACTTCGTTCTGGCTCAAGATTTAAGTCAAAGGGGAGGCAATAATGGAAAGCCTTTCCACAATCTTAGTTTCCGCAAGCAAAAAAACCTCTTACCTAAGTCAACTTTTTGAGAGGGTCTCGCCAATCACCAACCGCTTGTATTGTACTCGGAATTCAAATGCAGGCGATTTTACTTAATACAACATGTCCCATAAAAGACACTTCATCAAGCAAAAAACCACACTTTGAAAGGTTAAGAGCCATAAATTTCTTTCTTTCTTTCTCTTCAAATCTACCATAATAATCTGGAGGTGTTTATAATGGTCCTTCACTCCTTCGCTTCTGGAAAATATTAAAATATCATCTTAAGCCCACACAAACTGATCTGAGATAAGACTTGCAAATACTCAACATTCCTCAGATCCATGATACCTCCTAGCATTTGATTAAATGAACTCAGGCATCAACCACCTCCACCAAAATTTCTAATGACCATACAATGTTTTAAAAGTAGTTTTAGGAACATCATTTTCTCTAAAACGTAATTGGTGATATCTAGACCTTAAATCGATCTTTGAGAATACTATAGCACATTTTAGTTGATCAAACAAATCATAAATTCTTGGTAGTGGATATATATTCTTTATTTTTACTGTTCAATTTTCTATAGTCAATACAAAGCCTAAGAGTGCAATATTTCTTCTTTACAAATAAAACAGGGGCTCCCCAACGAGAAACATTAGGTCAAACAAAAACATTCTCAAGAAGTTGTTGCAATTGAGATTTCAATTCTCTTAATTATACTAAAGCCATTCTATAAGATGTGATGGAAATAGTGGTAAATCCAAGAATAAGCTCGATTGGAAATTCAACCTCTTTTTTTGGGGCAATCCAGTGAAGGTTTCCGGGAAGACGTCTGGAAAAATCAATACAACAGGTATGCCACAATTGATACCAGTACTCTCCAACTGTGTATCCATTGTGTGGCAAGGTAGCCTCCAAAACCTGACGCAGCAAAAAAATCAAACTTTCATGACAATGCCGCATAATAATCCTATAAGTCAATGATACTTTCACTTGTACAATGATGTGTGAACATGTAGGAATATTTAAAAGTCAACATGAATTTAACATAAATCTAACGAATGCATGATATTTATAAAGCCAACCATCCTATAGTTAAACTAAAAATCCTTGAAGGGAATTTTAAGTCAATAAGTAGGTGGAACACTAATAACCCTACGTTTTTAATTACAAAGGACAATCACGATAAATGATTACACCACACCCCTGAAATACCTCAAGACTTTCAACCCAACATATCATAATTAAGTCTCAGTTATTTGACATTTTCCGACGAACAATGATGACACAATCGGATGTCTAGACTTAGGACACAATGTAAACACACATAACCCAAATAAGTAAAATTTACTGACAACCATGTCTTGTTCATCTTAATCATCCCTTTGCTTGATAGCATAAGCACGTGCAATACCCCTTTGTCCACTAGGTTGACTAGCTCCACTTGCACTTGCTTCTTGGGTTTTTCTACGCCTTACACCTTTATTAGTTTGAGGATGATTAACAGAAGGCTCATGCACCGAACCTTCAGTTTTCAAGGAAGGAGCATTATTAGGATTAGGACAGTCCTTCACTTTATGATCAAATCTCCCACAATTAAAACATTCAGTTGAGGATTTCCGACAAGTACCATAATGATTCTTTCCACATTGCAGACAAGTGGGACTGAAAGGCGTGCCTTGGAAATAATTTGGAGTGCTACCTCTAGAAAAATCTAATGTTTTGATTTTGTTGAGCTGTCCTGTAATAACTACTTGCCTTAGAATTTCAAACCTTCCCCTTTTTGATGGACATCCAAAATCTAATCTAGGTTTTCATAATATGTTTTTATTTCTACTAGATTCTTCTTTATCAAGTCTTTCCAAAGTAAAAGCAGAAGACTAACTTACAAAAGTTCTCGTGTTGTAGAAGTGTCATATTCTTCCTAATTGAATCATTTAAAACATATTCATATCTTCTACCCTGGTGTTTTCCCTCTTTAATAATACCTCCAGCATAACGAGAGAGCCTTAGAAACTCTTGTTCATCTTTAATAATAGATATGTCTCCGCTACCTTAGATTCAAAACCTCCTTTTTCTTTGCATCATAATAAGCAGGTGGTGCATACTTAATATGAAATTTTGGCATTAGGAACACTTACCCACTAGTATTAGCATCCTTTTGTAAATAGTGAAATAACATTCATAAATTTCACAACATCTGAACAATCCAACTGCTCAAACATACATTCCATGCAATCTAGCCATTGTTCAGCATCAGTGGGATCAACAATGCCTTAAAACTCCACTCTACCCATTTTCCTTATTTTCTCAAAGTTAATCCCATTAGGATCATGCACCGATTCAGCCATGTTGTGGAAGCGTACAAGCCATTTGGTTGACAAGGAGATCCATGGCTTGAGTACATGACTCAGAGAGGATGAACGGTTCTTAACACAATTGATGGTTTTCCTCCCACGTCAGAACCCCGCTAGTATGGGGAACATACTTATTCGAGATATGTTCTCCAACCTCTTCCTGTGCATGAGGTTGGGAAAAAGAGGCACATGAACCATCACGAGCAACTTCCATACGTTGATCATAAGAAGCGGCCATAACTTAATACCTTCAAAAGGAAAGATCACATTGAATTAGGGACAAGTACATGATGCGTATAAACTCTACATGCAATAAGAATATGGCAAACCATGTAAGTCAACATGGACTCTAAATAGAACCTTTTCGAAAGAAAAAAAACTATAGGAAGTAATTGAAACAAAAAGACCTAGAACCACAAACTAGGCCTGGACCAACAACATTTGTATCGTACCCCTATCCAGAGATACACAATTCACCACAAACTAATTTAAACTTGCAAATCAAAATATTTAAACGAGATTAACAAAGGCATACTGATTTTAATCTAGTTAAGGAATTAGTTATGCATGTGCATCTTCCCCATTTACACATTCATTTGAGGTGAAAATTGATATAACAATGAATTTTAACTTATGACGAAAAACACTCCCAAAATATGTTAAGAAAATAATCGACGAGGTTTTCATGCATATATTATCCTCACACTTAAGGACAAAATAACAAGGATAATACAAACTTTCATGTAGTGAAATCATACGGTTCATGCTTCACAAAAAATTTCAAAACATATAGTAAATTAGTATATTACAAGACTTAGATTTACATATCTCAAAAGATAAAAAAAACTTAGCCATACTTATGCTACAACCCATAGTGACATGACCAAATCAGACCTTAAATTTAATGTTAATATGCAACCCATAGATTAGGTACAAGTCCCAAAGTTTATCGAAATTATAGATGCCTTTATGGAAATGAGATCTTCTTCAAGGCTCTCAAAATCTCCATCGCCAATGACCACCGTCATGCCTCCTCTCGAAAATCCCTATGATAGAAACTACTATCGCTAAACATTTAGCTTGGTTGGGAAAAAACTAAGATCCAGAGCCCTAATATTCCCCAAGTTATCATTATGAAGTCAAGGGCAACACAATTGAAACAGAATAAGTAAATCAAATAAACAATATTCAAGAGTATCAAGTTTGATATTTAAAGCTCCAAATGTCATTTTCGTTCATAGCACCATTTTCCAAGAGGCTCAATAAGAAGACTCATGCAATGTATACATCATGTCGTCATGCTAAGCATGAGCAGGTTTCAATAAAGGTCGACACCCTGTATCAAGAAGGGTCGAATCTCAATAATCAAGAGAACCAAGAATCATAATAAAGTGGCTTTCTAGTTAGCACTCAAAATAGAAAATTCCCATAATAAAGACGAACTAAAAATCCAGAGTCAAGATGGAAAATGATCCGAATCTAAAGGCATTCCAATAGTGGTAATGTCACGACCACAAGAAGGACAAGGTCCCAACAAGAGTGCCAAGTGATCAAACAATTCGGACATGTGGACAAGTTACACACAACAGTCTTTAATGTATTAAATGACAATAACACAACAATGGAAAGTTACAGAAGCACATAAAAATAGTACAATTACAAGTTTATTCACAAACCTTTGTTCTTTAGACAAAACACAATTCAACACTACTTCAAGAATTCAAAGCGTAGACCAACTAATATATGAAGGTTCTCAACTTTTTCACGAATATAGACAACATTAAGAATACAATTAAATAACTTATTTAATTCCTAGTATCTCTATAATGTTGAAGTAATATAGGATAGTCATCACATGTATTCTTAGCATTTACAAATACGACTATACTCCCAGAAAAGTTATTTTGGCAAGCCTGATATCTCATTTAGCAACATAGATTTTAAAAGGGAAACGACATAGTTGGATTTTATAACCTTCATGAAAGATGTAGGTACATATTTTAAGCTTGAAAATAATCAAGAATCACAAAATACGTGTTATACAAAAACATCTAATCAAAACACTAAAAATTAAACGTACAAGATTTCTATTATTTCTTTTGATTTTGAAGAACAACTTTTAAGATAATGTCCTATGGTTCCTATTTTTTAAGTGGGACAAAAATCACAAGAAGAGGTATGAAATATATATACCTACACAAATGATCTTCATCACATGGACATATTTCACCAAAAGGGGCTTCCCAAACAACTAGTTGGTGCCCAAAAAGGATACATATATACCTACATTTCTATACCTTATAATCACAATTCCAAATATGGAAATATAATTAGAAAATTATGAAATACCCCCATGTAATACCTTAATTTATACTAACACTTATGTTAAGCAAGGTTGGAAGTATCACAAAAATTTAACTCCCCAAAATGGGAACAAAACCTATTATAGTAATTACGAAATGACGTATCAATATGCGAATCTTGGTCTTGCATTTTAGGGGTGTTATATGACTAAATTAAAATACATTAAAATAGGTAAAGGTTATCCACCCTCTAATTGAATGTGGGGATAATTTCCTAATTCTCCACACACTTGGTCGTGTCTTAACATTGAATTGTTGGTGGAATCGATGGCCCAAAACCACGGACAATGGGTGGTTTTTAACAATCGTCGTGCTGATGTCGTCGTTGTAGATTTAGGCCTTCAATTTTGGAGCTAACTAATTAACCACAACATAAGTGTGGGATCCATTCGCCCCTGTTTGTACTGGGCTTTATTTTGTCTATGTGGCGTCAACCATAGTCGTCAAATGACATTGTTTCAGAATCTTCTTGCCACTCTTTGGGTCCTCCTTAACGACCCTTAGGTTGGTCCTTAGGGAGTTGTGCCCAGACATTTCCACCCTAAAAATGACAATCTAAATCATAGGGTCTATTCTTATCATTTTATATTACAAACAACGCTTTAACACAAAGAAAACATACAAAGGCACACGAGCACACAAACCACTAGTTTTTGGACGTGTTGGTCATCCTTTGACATTTTACCTAAAACCTCTTAAAACAAACTATTACAATATGTGCCACACCTTGTTAACACGTTATTAACTCTTAAGCTATATGTGAGGCTTTATATATTCCTAGTTAATTTTTAGGGTCTTAACAATAACTCCACATGGGAACATTCATCCTCGAATGACACTAAAAACAATTTTAATCATATTCAAGGACTCAATGATCCATTTATCAACTCACAACATTCAATATATTATAACACAACAATCAATTCAGAAAATGTAGTACAAGAAAGTAGAAACTTCATTCACTCACTACTAATGAATTAAATGTAACCATTTCTCATGTTCATAGGAGGAACTTCCTTCTCCTAATCATGACATGAACTGTACTTTTAATTTCATCAAAAACCTCAATATGCAACAACCTTAAAATCACCTAGGCATGTTCAACTTATAACTCATGAGGAAACAAATAACTCATAATAAATGCACATATATCATGAGTAATGTAGATCAACAAAAATATCTATCATTTTGACGTAATAACATCAAGGACATACATAACATCACCATGTTTAATTATGTTCAAGGAGGAATTTCCTTCTCCTTAACGTAATCACATTTTATTATAAAGTTCACATACAAGCATTTCACAAATCTTAATTCATTTTAAGGAGAAATTCTCAATTCCTACTTAAGTATTCTCATACACCCTTCCTTTGTGAAGTCAAATGGTAGATAACACCAAACACATCACAGTACTAGGAAATTATTTTATAAAAATTCAAATTCTTGCAAAACACTAGCTTTATGAACATGCATCATTTAGGAAAATTATTACAATTCAAAGACACACATTAATAATATTTGCTACTCCCACCATCACTTATCAAGAGTGAGCCTATATTAACACTTCCCAATAACAAAAAATAACATACTCATGGAGGAAATTCCTTTTTTCTCATTTAAAGAAAACTCAACACCTAATTGTGGAGCCAAAATACCCTCACATGAAAGGTGACAACAAGCAAGTTCATCTAACGATCTCATGAAGTCAATTGTACATTTACCATTTTAAAATGCATAATAACATGAGAGACTTCAAATTTATCAAAAATCCCTTTTATGTCATAAGAATCTCTCAAAACATGCTTAACATAGTGTCATCTAGGACATGCATTATATATAGTGAACATGCAACATAAACTCATATGCAAGACTCAATGTTATCTAGGACATGCATGACATTTGGAGAACATGCAACTTATACTAATATGCAAGACTATAACATGGAAAACCTACTAGGAACTCATTGATTTCAAGATTGATATAGAATAGAAGGAAAATATAGGGATATAAACAATATAACTACTAAAATCATCATCCCCCACTTAGGGTAAGCCCATCAATAGGAAACTCATCTTATCTAACAGAGCTTTAACTTACCAACCCTTCTACACCAGCACAACACCCCCTCTTGGGATCAATTTTATGTACACTCTTCTTAAAATCACCTCATTCCATTCTAAAGAAAGAACCATTTCGTATAAAATCTTCAGTCACACTACATTAGGTGAGGATTTCAAAAGGTCCACAAATGAGTATCTTTCACAACCAGGGAACGCCTCCTAGAAGTAACATGGCGTACTTGACATCTCATAGGTCTTATACAAGCCCATGGACATCATTAATCGCATTATCATAGGAAAATTAGCCAAAAATTTAAAACTTTTCATAGCACATCATATGCTAGAATCATCAATTCATGTATAAACAATAAATAGGTCATAATACATAGTTGGACTCTAAGTCTTTTTTTGTCATATTAGACTCAAAATCAATAGAATAAAATAGGGACACGACCCTTAAAAACATAAAATAATAATCTAGCTATTGCATAAACATTGAATAAGAACTTGACATAGGAAATACTTGAATCATATGGATCACTTCCTTGAGCTTAGGAAACATCTATCAAGCCCTTAACTCAATAGGATCCATAATAGGCATATTATAATAACTTGTAGGTCAAATCCATAATGACATGCATGATATACACATATATATCATTACATATAGAAGCATCTTTCCTATATTTCCTCAAGAGCATACTTGTGACATGCATGTTTAAAATAAAAAAAAAAGAGTTTCATCTCTTACTACACTAGAAACTTCTCTTAGGTTTATCCTAGTTTACGGTTCATTACAATAACTATACCCCTTGTCAATTTTACATGAGGGAAACCTTAGACTTAACTGACATTAAGCGCATGTGAGTCTAAACATTGGAATCCTGGTATACGTGGAACCGCGCAATACGAGTGGTGCTCTACTGTGCAAAGGTTTGAACATTCACAAAAAACAAACACAATCATGTACACCAAGAATAATTAGTGGAAAAAATCCACTTGCTAAGTATTTTGGGCAATATAAATTAAGGACTAGGATATGTACATTAAAACACTCTTTGTGCCCTTAGGAATTTTATTTTCCACCTCATGAGGACATTAGGTAAACATGCCTTCCCTTATTGGGAAGGAGCACCCCTAATTTATCAAGTTAACTCGGTGCTAAGCTAAGTTCGGTTTCTGAAAAGCCTAACTTTACTTTCATAAAAATAGGCTCTAGGAGATGAATTCCTGATAGGCATAGCTCATAGGTTATATATTAGAATTGTCCTTTAATAAACCTAAATCATGTCATAATGTCCTTTCACATGGACATATCATATATAGTTTAGAGTAAAATTAAGAAAACATTTCAATAGACCCTACTTTACTAGATTATCATAACATGCTTTCTTCATGCATTTATGTTGGTTGATGTGTACTTATATGAGGAAACCATTCACATAAACACATTTAGACAATACACATATTCATACTTAATGATATCATATTCTTGACATCATAACATATACTTTCATATTCATAGCTTAGTCATGTATTCATATTCATGTACATGTAGAAGTCAACCTAGAGACTATCTTATGAAGGTACACATATGTAATGTATAGATAAATTCGAATACCCTTACCTATACTAGTACACCTCTCAAGAATCCTAGTTAAGATACCTTCATTATACTTTTCATGAACATCTTATACCTTACATGCATAGTGGTAGACAATAGTGCATGTGAAAACTATCCTTTCATTAGTCACAATGAATCTAGTCTACTCATAGACATGCATGGGTGTGAGTGTGTGTGAACATTAGTCAAAATAATCACATAATGGAAATTAACAAGTTATTGAGGTAATCAACCTCCAAGGATAACAATACACATTCATATCTCTTAAACCATAGACCAGAAACACATTATAGCATAGGAGACAGGACACCTTCATCGTTGAATCTAAATCTCCTAACATTGGTTAAGATCACACATTCATATGGGGGTACATAGTTAGGGGGTCATTCTAAACAATATTACTTCATCAATTATAAACGTATAAACCCTATTAACCCCAACATAATTATTCATCTGTAAGCAAAACACACCAATATACCAGAGCTATAGTAACATTGGGACTAACCACTCTTACAATCAGATAATCTCACATTTGGAATCAATTACACATTTTGACTTTAAGTCCATGATCAACACATATAGATATTGACAAGAAAGTAAACATCGTCAACATTAGTGGACCATACCACACAATGCTTTCCAACGCCAATTTTATACAAAGTATAGGAAATAGGGTAATCTTATCAACTCTCCAA
The DNA here is from genome assembly GCA_027704765.1 of Solanum habrochaites. Classification (NCBI taxonomy): domain Eukaryota; kingdom Viridiplantae; phylum Streptophyta; class Magnoliopsida; order Solanales; family Solanaceae; genus Solanum; species Solanum habrochaites. The sequence continues at coordinate 50,840,300 of JAKWJA010002497.1, read as the reverse complement.
TATTTTTCTATAATTGATCAAAAACCGAAAATTCATAATAAATTCATATACAAATCAGTAGCTATAGATACATCATAATCGAAATCACAATCTATAGACATCTCAAAAAAATCACATTACCCTCATTATAGGCTAAATTGTGAATTGAGGAGGGTCATGGGTTTTTCAAGAAATTGGATTGAAATAAACATTTAAAACAGTATCGAATTATAAATTCATAATGAGAATGATCTTGAAATATATTCGACAATGAACCCATGGCTAGATTGAAAGATATGAATTTGGATCATGAAATCTCATTGAAAACCTTTGAAGGAACTCCTTAGATTAAAGGTTAACTAAGGATCAAGGATTTACATACCTTAATACATTATAATACACCTAAAACTTGAATATGAATGCAGGAAGATCCATCACCTAAGCTTCTCTTGAGATTCATCTCCAATGGAGATTTCTAGAGAGAAATTATTTTTAAAAGGGAAGTCTAATTTTGAAGAATGAAGTGTAATTGGTGTTTTCAATTTATTAACTAACTTAAAATACCTAAAATAACCCATAATAACCATCTATTCTCTTTTTAGAACATGGGGTAAATTTATCATTCACCTCTTAAGTGACTAGCGCGGAGTGGAAAAAATCTGCAGGTTCAATCGATAGAGGGAATCAATGGCCGTTGGTGGGACGATTTGTGGTCTTAAGATCCGACACCTAACTGTGGAGTGATGGCCCCCATAGATAAGGTGTATTCCTAAGAATTGAAAGTCGATGCAAGCTCTTCAAATTGCACTGCAAAGGCAATGTGCTGCCTAATTTTGGGTCCTCCTCAAGGACCCCTTGGGTGTCCTTGGTAAGTCGTGCCAGGAATTTTTTTTCACATCTGGGCAGCACCCCGTAGATGCAACCGGTGTCGGCATCCTCGGAGAGGACTTAGAAAATACCTAAGCAGTCTTTATGACATATCGTAGGTTAAAATGCGGAAACTACAAAAATTTTATTCTATATCTATATCATGAGGTTTACATAGACCTATCGCATTCACATAGTATGATCATATAGAGTTTACTTAGACCCTTCGTCTAAGAAGATTACATACTCTTCTACTTTTATGTCACACACAGAGATGCACACACACACAGAAAAACCACCGCACACACAGCACACACACCCACACACACACACACGAAACACACCCTACTCCCACACAAAACAAATCCCACACACCACCTACACACACACACACAACACACACACATAGATATATATCGATATATATCTAATATAACATTCAAATATAATAATATATCTAATCTATATGTCATATATCTATATATATCATACCAATTGGTCATATCCTCATGACATCAATACAATAAAATCCACTTATAGGCTATACATTCATGATACTTAAATGAAATACAAATGAACAAAGTGCCTTTAAGACTAAACAACATCCGTTACTACAAAGTGGAATTGCACTCGAAGTTGTGAGGACCTACCAAACCATTGGGAAAGTCCAAGTAGTCTTGAAAAGTCCTACTTAAGAACTCAACAGCTCGAACCTAGAAAATTGTAGAAATATAGAAATAGGAATTAGTACACCACTTGTACTAGGTATGGAAACATATGCACACCTACATTTGAGATCATGCTCAAAGGGACAATATTTAAAGGCATGCTAGTTTACTGTAAAATCCTCTTATGAACCAATAAGAAACTATATCAACCAATAAGCACATAATCCACAAAGCAATAGCATACTCAACACAAGACCAACAACATATGTATAGCCAAATAACTTCAACGTCATATTACAACCACAAGGCATATATAAGAACTTCATAACTTTTAAACATATACTAGACCCTTACCCATAACCCCTTATCAAGTCTACAAGTGCAATGACCAAGCAAAGTTCCATAACCTCACTTAATCAAGTAAACTAAACAATGGACCATAATCAATGCCTAACTTCACATAACATAAACTAAAAAAACTGTGTTTAGAGACAAACAAAATCACTCGATAAATAGCTTATTCCATCTCTATTTTGGTTTAGCGACAAAATATTGCTCATATCAATGTTGTGCGCAGCTAACCATTTACTGATGAAACATTTGGATTTTTCACAAACATAGCGACGGATTAAGACAAAAGTTATCCGTCGATAAGATTAGCAACGGAAAATTTTGTCACTATTTTTGTAATTTATGTTGTTGTTCTTGTTAATTATTTCGTCGTCTCAGCATATTGGCGACCAAATTATTGTCCCTAATTTCGTCACCAATTTCTTTATTGAAAAAAAAATTGTTCCTCATTTTATATATTATTTCGTCATTCCATCATATACGGCGACCAAATATTTTTTTGCTAATTTATCACAATTCATTTGGCGAAGAAAATAATTTGTCACAAATCTATCAATATTTTTATATTTCTGTAGTTATATAAAAAAATTCAAACACATATGTAACAATCATAAAATTAACTTAATACGTAGCAATTACTATTCTACAAGATCCAATGTACATAACTAAGTGCAAATTATATTACCAAATTGAAAATATCGCTATTGATAAATTTCAAGAAAAATATATAGTTGAAAGCATTTTCAATCAAGTCTCCCAAAATAAAATTAATGAAAAGGTACTAGAGACCCACAGTCATTCCTCAGATGCTGACATACGGTCCTCATCGATATTTGTTGTAGTTGGAGCAGGAATTACAAGTGAAATATTTGATAGATGGTTGGTAGGAGAGAATGGTTGAGATGAGGCTGGAGAAATCAAACCATGTACCTGCACTACAAATATAGGAAACAAGTGATAAGTTAGCGAAATAATCATTCGCGCCACTAACTTATCCATATTTTATGTTGGTGTTTTTTGAGTATTTGGACATCGTACTTAGCGAGAAGTATACTATCCAGAAGAGACACAGAAGTTTAGTCCAGAAAATACTTTTGCTTGAGATCCAAGACCATATATCCTTATTTTCTTTTGTCCTCCCGTTGCTTGATAATTTGCTTACAATTCATCAACATCATATTGAGTTTTTGTTTGGTTCTTTAATATTTCTTGATATTTTTTCTACAAGAGAGTGAAGATTATAAATTTTTTTACTGATAACAACACTAGACCATCGCGACTCAACTAAAACAGGTGTTCTCACGTTTTTTTGAAAACATCATCATCAAATCGGTTAAGAATAAAAAAAGCATCCTCATGCAAAACAACAGATACTGTTTTTCACCTAGTAAGTGTCAGTAAATTTCCTATTTTTTAACCATAAGTCCCAACCTTTGAAAACAATAGTATATTGGCAGTAAACAACATTAGTTTTCCTTCATTCACATTAACAATTGCGAGTTGAATGAGTTGGCGAATTAAATATGCATACAAATGTAAAACAATTTTGAAAATTGTTTGTTTTGATGATAGACTGTTTCAGAGGAACTATTGTTTGTTCTCCATCCAGTGCACATCCTGAGATGACTTAGTGTTGCTGTGAAATTCATTTTTCATGTGTTGAGCAATGGAGGCCTATTGTTGAATAAGTTCAATATGTTATAGGAAGACTTACATGTATCTTCTGTTATTGACCTAACAAAAATGACACTAGATATAGGCCACGATTAGTGGAGTCGCCAGAATTTTTGACTGGCCCAGTCCACTATTGGATTGGAAGGTGGAAAGCAGGATTTCTATCAAAGAAGAAGCTTTGATCGCAAAGTCTACTTCTAGTTTTAATGATGAGACTAAATCTTATCCTTAAGTATGGATATAGTATATAACATTTTTCCATAAAACGCATAAATATGAACTAAAAATAAAGATAAATAGAAAGGGATTTGATCAATCAATAAACATAAATTGCCAACATGGAGAAGTTGGAAAGCATTAAAAGCATAAATAAGCTTAGGAAAAGTGTCCAGGAAGCTAAATTTCAAATGGTGAACGGAAAATAAGATAACTCTTTCTCTCAACCTATTTTGTATTGTTTTCCATTCATGTATATACACATAAATATGAACTTTGTAATTAGAAGAAAGATTTAGCAGTAGTTGCTGACAGGCTTTCAGAATGCCAGAAAACAATCACATCGCTTGAAAAATAACCACAATGTGTAGCTACTCCGATAAGTTGTGTTCCAATCAAAATAAAAATAAAAACAAGAAATAACAAAAGCTAGAAAGGAAATAAAGGGGAAGCACCTGCAACATATTTCAATCAAAATCAATATCGACAATAAAAATGAAGCTCGAATAGGGGAAATGTTTGCTAGATCGAGATAAAGCATTTTATCTATGTCTGAATAAAATAAACACAACAACAATATAAAATTAAGAAATCAAGCCCATTTTTTTATTGACGTTAAATATGGACTGATAAGATATATATCTGTTTGTATCTAGTCCATTTTTTACTCCAACACCCAACAAAACATCTCCCACAAAAAAGGCTTTCTGGTCTTTTTATTCAATTTGTGTCATTGTTTTCTTCCATACATTGTTTGTGTTTAGTTGGTTCCATAATTTATGAGATAACAAAGAAAGGAGAGGATATTTTATTTCATTAAGTAAAAAAGTTAGTTAACAAATTTACACAATTGAAAACAATGAATAAAATATTTTCTCGTCTTTGGTAGTAAGTTCAATCTAGTTCTTGAGTACGATTTTGTTTATCAGAAAGTAGAGAAATGACGATTTTTAGAAGTTGAATAAATAATGTGACCTTGGAAAATTTGGATATATATGTCTCGTTGCCCAATCAGTAAGCTGAAACTAGTTCATTACTACATCTTGATAAGAGTATATATTTTCCTTCTTTGGTCGACACAAATACTTGTTAAGTGATTATACACTATAGGATATGTATGATTTAGTTTTTATTACATATTCACATTTATCTGTTGGTTAAATTACACTAATTAATTTTAGTTTTAATCAAATTAACAAAATGAATTCAATTTGACTAATTTTTATCCCTTTGTCCAACTTTTATCCATCCGAACTTGGGTTGTTTCTCCAAAATAAGACCATGCCAATTACATTCAACAGTAATATCCCAGCCCACTTCCATTTTAATCGACCGATTCTCCTAATCCGTCTAGACTATTTCCTGACCCAACCCACTTTTTTTTTTCTCTCCGACCCGGCCCATTTTCTGTCCAACGAGTGGGAGTCTAGTAAGGCGACATTCATGACAATATCTCACAGTATGAACAAACAGCGGTTGTAGTGTCTTCAGCATGATCAGCAACGGTCGAGTCCAAACGGCGTGTTCACGGCGTTGCGCGTATGCCTGAAAACTGCCAATTTGTCGTCTTCTTCCTCTTCCCTGTCCCTACGATACAATTATAGAAGGAGAATTTTCACGCGAAATCATCTTTCCAGATCGAGATTGATCGACGTAGCGTCTCCAGGATGCAAGATTGATCGAGCGCGTCCATTCATTTTTTCCCTTTTTAGAATAGTTTGAAGGCTCAGAAAAAAGGTGTCTCCCCTTAATTGTGAAAGTTTTTGGGGTTCAAATTTTGAATGGTTCCATTGTTCTTTGGATATTTCCTCATCTTCCCCCCCCCCCCAAATTCGGCCTAATCTCCCCTATATAAATTGATTTTTTTCTCTACTAAGGTGGGGTTCTTTTTATTTTGAAAAAAAGATTGTGGAGTAAAAAATCAGTTTTGGGGTTTCTTGCTCTGTACAATAAAAACATAGAGATTTTGTTAGGGGAAAAATATTTTAGAGAGATTTTTTTTTAGGGAGAAAATTTCAAACTTCTGGAAAGAATTTGTTTTAGAGGAAAAAGTTTGAACATTGAAAGGAAGCAGTAACTATTAGTTACAAAATTTTTATATATAGATATTTGGGGAATATCTGTTAGAGTCAGAGATACTAAAGGTTCCAAGCGTAGTTCGAGTCTTTAGTTGTCTCTCATTCACCAAAAATTCGTGAAGTCGTCTCTAAGATCGTCATTTGTCTCACTTTGCTGCATGTAATAAGGTAAACAACTCACAATCCTTAAATTTGTGTCGAGTTCAGTACGATGGTTTAGTGTTTAGTTCTTTGTGGATTCTACGATGAGATTGCGTAATTTGTTTGAATTGTCTTCTTCTCTCTGTCCGTTTGTGTTCATTTTTTGTGATTTATCGCTTTTCTAAGCTCACGCCATTGTCTTTGTTTCTTCGAGTTCACAGTATTATGCTTACTTAAGTTTACATGGCCAATTTGATTGAATCATTGTTCTTGAGATGATCCTTTTTGAGTTTAGATCACTATGTTATCCGAATTAATAAAGTTTAATCTCGTTATACTTGTTTGGTGACATAAGTAATCCTTTCGTTCATGTCCATTCTTTATATTTAGTTTTTTTGGGTCTTGTTTACTATCATTAGATGTTGTCCATGTCAAGTTTTATACTCAGATTATGCATTTGCAATCCCATTTATTTGGAATAAAACATGAATAATTCGTTTGCTTTCTATATCTTTGATATATACTTGTGTCTATATGCAACATGCTGGCTTGAAAAGTAGGCTCGTTCTGCTTCGATTATTAACAGTTGTATTTTATTTCCCCAAAATATGACTTATCAAAGCCCTGTTAGTTTCTTCCTTTTGCTTTAGGAATGTTCTATAGCCTTCACACTAAAAAGAAATGGAGGGAAGTCCTTTTCCATTCACTACCTCTCCCATTACGCTTTCCTTCCTCTATTTGGTGGGGTTTGACTAATTTAACTCGATGTTTTATTTGCTGATTATGCAACATTGTTTTTCTCTCAATAGCTTGGGTTTATTGTCGATTAATGGTTACCCTTTTCCCCGGAAGATGCCCATAAGTATATGTATGTGTATGTATGTACTATTGTCAAGTATCACAATTTGCACATCGACTTTGTCACTTATAGCTTGGTTCATTAGGCTTCTGTTATAATGTCACATGTGTCATTTCGATTTGAATCTTTAAGGAGCTTTCATTTTAATTCCTTTTTGTTCAAACATATCATATCTATTTTATTGGTTCATAGGGGAATTCATTTATATTTTATTGCTTCATGGACGTTGCCCCATATCCTTGCATTCTCTTCTCGAGCGATTTAGGCTCAATCCTACCCTCTCTAAGTCAGCCAGCCTCTAAAAAACCTAGTATAAAGGTTGAAAACAGCAAAATACATTGCTGGAAATTAAATTGCACGTCTCCTGAAGATTAGAAACAGGGTGTTATACCCGTTTTATGCACTGATATACAGATTAAAACATACATGCAAGGACAATTTCGGAACGTAGCTTGAGAGAAGTAGAGATATACAACTGAAAAATATTTTTCATCCTCGAAATATCAATAAACAGGTTGATATACTAGATGTATACACTGGTATACAATGTAAATATACCATACATAGTTGGAAAAGTGGCCAAGCAGTGAAAACGCAAAAATACAAAGTTTTTGTTGAAATTACAGGTTAGGGAGCACAAAAATAGTCAATATACATAGAGTATACACCGAATATACACTTAAAGTGTATCAGGACTTTGGAAAGAAAACAGGCCCAAAGGCCCTAAAATTGCAGTAGCAGAATTTGGGCCTAGGGCCTAAATTTGATATTTCTTCCCTTTCTTAATTATTTATCATGTTATTTGACTAATTATTTTATGTGATTTTGGTTTGATTTAATTTTTTTCCTATGATAGTCATTCCTCTTATTTTATATATATGTATTTATACCTATAATTTTACTTAGTGTTTTTATTCTCCTTCTTGGTCTTTGTCAACCCTTAAGTTCATCTCTTAAGGTCACCCCCTTAGCTATTTTCCATCCCAAACTGTCTGTTTGGTTTTCCGGTCTATTCAAAAGTCACGCCTAGTCAACTAGCGTACAACCGACAAAATCTCAAATTTAGGAGCATTTGAACTTGGACAACCCAAAATCCAAGGCGTGTGGTGGCCATTAGAAGTCCACCTTTTTTCTACTTGGCCCAAATTGAAAAAAATAGATAACTATTCTTATGTGATTATTGAAGGATGTATGTGTGTTTTTAAAATGATTTGTTGTCAATGGGGGTGGGGGTTAACTAATCTTTGGCTACTATTCTTACAGGATGAATCCGACACACGAGCCTTTAAAAACATGAATGGTTACCGTCGCCGATCTGTTCCTCAAAGTATGGTGGAAGTTCATGAACAACGACGACAAGATGATTGTTCATAAGTGCATACGTTACCTCCCGTCACTGCTAGATATGAATGCTTGGCCTGAGCTAATTGGAACAATGGTGAAATTCAGTGATAGTGAGCATATGGTCTTTCGATTTTGCGAAGTAGATTTGACGCCAACAATAAAAGAAGTCTGCACCAGTTACGAAAGCGTCTCCATGTGCAAAGAAAGGAAACAACATCAAGATATAGATCTCTTAAATCCTATAATATGGGATTTCGCCAAAATTTGAGAAAAACTGTCTTTGGTTAAAACCCAGTGGATGGACAAGCTCCCTGGCCCAAATATACCTTTCATAAAACTATGTTATCGGTTCGTATGTGCAAGGGCTTATGAGAAATATAAAGACGAGTTTGTTTCAAAAGAAAAATGGGAAGAGACGCGTCCCCTCGCATTTGCAATATGTTTACTCGGAACGATGGTTTTCCCTCAAGAAAGGCCAATCCACCTATTCATCTAGTGTGTTTAGGTCACGCAGGCCATCTTTCTACGTATTAGACTATAAAATTCATCAAAAAATACTATAGTTTTAGCGCCTATGAATTTGTCGCGACTACTATAGGGCTTTAGACAAATGTCCTTAACGGAGAAATGCTTTTCTTTCAAGGTTGTAATCTGATACTACAAGTGGTGGATGAGTTACATTTGATCCAGACCTCATATCCAAAAGAACCAGATCACCTAAAAGCGGTCAGACTAGCTACATGGTCATTTATGGGTTGTTGTCACCCCAATCGTCGCAATAACACTGGAGGAGAACGTTTTGGTACCTGAGTCCTTTGAGGGTCTTAGAGACGAAGACATCAGTGGGTCAATAGCAAGTTTCGTGGTAACTAGAAGATGGTGTTTTCGACCGAAAGTCCTTAACTTGGTATTTGTTGGGTTAAGAGGGACTACACCATATGCTTTCGGTCGAGTCTTAAGGCAACTAGGAGGGAAACAAGAGTTGCCCCAGATCGCAGATATGAGGAAGTTTGCAACTTTCTAAGAGAATGGACGAGTTGAATTTGCTGTAAACATATATATGATGTGGAGATCTCGAAAAGTGTTGAGTGAACCTGTACCAAACAACTTTCGTACAGAATATTCTAGAGAGTACAAAGAATGATTGAAAAAGAGTCTCGCTGGAACTATTGAGCTTTGTCCTAACGTTCCTCACATTATTGCATATGTTGGAGCCAAACATCAAGTTCTACTTAACCGACTTTAAGAGAAGTTTGATAAGACTGAATTCGAAAACCATCACCAGCGAACTCGGAAGAACGCAAGGGCCACAACGCAATTAAAACAAGATCTTGAAGATCCAAACAAGTGCATTGAAAGAATTTAGATGATGCATGGAAACAACAATTCAGTTTATTAGAGGTAAGTGTTTAGACCTGAAGAAGGAGCTCATTGGCAGAGATCATCTATGGGCGAAAGATATGCTATTGAGACTTGATAATAGGATCGGTAGGCTTGAATTTATATTTACCATCCGCTACTGTGGACTACTTTTATTTTTACACATTGTTTTGTAATTTATTTTCATAGAACTATTTCTTGTATTTATGCTTATCAACATTTTAGAGTTATTATGAAGTATTTTGGGGATAATAGACGTGTTTAAAAGCATATATAATCCTTTAATTTTGGTAGGACCTAAAAACACTTGGCATAAAGAGGGTCACAAGCATGTTAGGACACTATAATAATGTGTTTTAGACTGTTTGTTGTGATATGTTGCTATGAAATGAGGATAAAATCGTCACAGACCACCCTTCCATAATGTCCCCAATATACAGTCTACTCACAAACATGTCCGACCAAAAATTTTCCGATTCCTTATGTTTTCGCACTCCAAGACACACCTCTCACTGAGAAGAAGTTACACAGAAAGATCCAACAATCCTCGAGAAATTTCAATAAGGTAAGATAAGAAGGACCTAGGGTTGACGTTTGCCACACGGTTCTAAAAAACAAGTCGCGATTGCAACAGCACTGAAGAGGAGGATTTGATGTCAAAAAGAAGAAAAGAAAGAATTGATGTAAGTGAGAGGGACGTAATTAAGAAGTTGGATATGCTTCGGCTAAGGATTAAGGAAAGGGAGGCAAGAGAAATGGAGATAATTTCAGAAACTGCATATATGCTGGATAGAAATGCGGCAATTGATGAGGAACTGACGGCAGAGATGGCAGAATTCATCACCATGAGAGAATGAATGGACGAATTGAGGGAGAAGAAAAAGTCATTCCACCATAACATGATCACCAAACTTTAGAAAATGCGAGGGAAATACTCTATCCACGAACGCGAGCCTAGTGCTAGTCCAGATGACAGTCACCCTAGAGTAATTGGGGAAGACGCCAAAGAGGAAATGGTCTACAAACCTCCATTTTTAGGCCGTCTCAGAGGAGGAGATAAGTGGATCACTCTTTCGGCCTACGAGCCGACGCATAGTGTGGGGGCGATGTTTATGTCTTGCGCCCTTTTGTACGAACATCTCGGATGGACACCTCAGGAAGGGTCATTTTCAATCTTTCGGTAAGGAAAATATTCAAAAGTATGTTCCTTCCACAAAAACTAGTAAGGACACACGATAGAGGAATGCGTGCAACTTAAGATGAGGATCTTCTACCAGATCGACATTGGGAATATCTCACATATGTGGGGTAATAATATCGTTCTCGCTTATGATACGTCGGAGCCGATTGAGCGCACTAAGTTTGTTTGTCACTATTTCACTCCGTTCAAAGAATCAATGTTGAATATCTACATGGATATGGTCAAGAACGGGGTCTTAGCCTCCCTTAATGATGATGACAGAGGCCTCGATCTCGTTCGGGGAGAAATCTTCAAACCTTGAGCTTACCATGATGCTATAGATCATAACATCTAAAGTGTCTTGGTTTTCGCTGCGACCTCCAATCCCTTGTACACATAAGAAATATTCGAGTCTAGTTTATTCCTCGTGACTTATGCTGCAACGAGAGGAAGATTGACTAAGATGTAGTCATCATTTTATCTTTAAAGCTTTGTTGTTTTTCAGTGTAATCGTAATAAATGGATGAATAAAAATATTTATTTTTGTACTCGAACTACATTAAGCCTAAATTTTCCTTGTGAGATACATAGGAATCCTTCCCAGGACCGATCCTACTTTAAAATTTGCTTTTCCCCCTTCCTTGTTATGAGAAAGATGCGAAGGCCAGATCACGGACGTAAAGACAGTTCAAAAAGACCCTTAGCTCAAAACGTGATTTAGCCTTTCTGAAATAGTTTTAAACTTAACAAGCAAACTCCTACCCGCTTGTTAAAAAATACTTTTTTTGTTTCCTTGACTCGTCATTGAAGATTCCTCAAAAAAAAAAACTTTGTTTGTTATCTTCTCTAAGATTAAATATTTGATTTTTGTATTCTTAATCTGCATTGACAAAATTTGCCTATGAGAATTGTTTCCTTCTCGGTACTTTGAAACTGATCTGTGTCGATCAAAGCTGCAGATCATCACTATTCAACCAGATCAAAAGGTCTCCCGCGATTTCCTTCCCTAAACAAGGCTCTGACAAAAGAAAGACCAATCATGGTGAGGCATAACGAAAAAAGTAAGACTTCCGGACATTGTGGTGGCTCAAAACCACCATAAGAGGACCAAAGAAGGATTGATTCTTCAATTGAATGCAGGCAGATTCCAAAAATTGAAGTTTAAATGCAAAGGAGACAAGATAACCATCCACCACAAGGGTTTGCTAGCTAATTCTAGCTGATGGAACCTACTAATCTACTTCCCTTTTTTATAAAAAATACAGATCCCGCAACAGAAAAAAAAAAAACCATCCGTCTAGAAAACAACTGCTCATAATGCTCCGAAATCCCCGTCGAGTATAGATCCGAACTAGGCAAAATCCCATATGCTTCCGCATTCTACTAACTCCACATCCACCGCAACAACCATAAAACCATACACAAATGTCACCCCATCCTCAAACTACCCACCCCCCATCAAACGCTGCCAACCATCTCAAATGCAAAAACAAATACTTGAATCCCCCAAACCCCCCCCACCAACTTAAATCAGAATACCAATCCTCAGACTTACCCACAGAATTATCAAACCTTTCAAAATTCCCAGGGTCCCTCTGTAGCTCCACCCTTACCTTAAAGAACCACTTTCCCAATTCCCGTCCCTGCCAAGCATGATGTGCACGGTTTTGAGATGGACCATTATGAGGAGCAGGAAAAGGAGTGGAGGGCAAAGGAAAAGACAAAGGTCGACATAAAAGAAGAAATCAAGAAAGTTATGAACGATCTCCAATGCGTCTCTTATTTCACCGGGATTAGTTATGAAGACATAGGTATTCATTCAAATTTTGACCTTTTAGAATGGTTCAAGATCCCGAAGTGGGTAACCCTATGGCTCATTTGAGAGCCTAATGCGACCAGATCGTTGGAGTTCGTCGGGATGAAGATTTATTGTTGCGTCTCTTCAGTCGAAGCTTGTACAGAGAAGCTCTTTAATAGTTCATCTCGCATGAGACCAGGCAATGGCCCATATGGAGTGCATTGACCAAAGATTTTATTGATCGATTCGCTTCCAACATAGAAATTGTTCTAGATCTATAATTTTTTGAGAATATGAAGCAAAAATTAACTGATAGCTATAAGGAGTTTGTCTATAGGTGGAGAAAAGATGCGGCGAGGGTTAGACCACTTGAAAAAGAAATTGTTAAAAAAAATAATTTTATCGGGAAAGGAGGCGTCGTAGGAGCCAGAATATTATATAGAATGATGTTACTTTTGGTAAAAAAAAGTTTCTGAGCAAAATATTTAATACGTTGAGACTATCGAGACGGTTTACAATCAGGAAAAAAGCCTGTGTAAGAAAACCGCATCAATCCTGGATCTCAGGAGTTGTTGAAAAATAAGAGAGAAGATGTGGCTTATGTTTCATATGAGGGCAAGAAAAACCCAAGAAGATCTTCATACTCTCACTCCCAAGGTCATTCGAGAACTTCTCAAAACTTTTACCAGGCTCGTTAGAAAAATAATCCACATCCAATTTACCAAAATCCATCTCCCACATACCAAAATCATTCTCCACTTTACCAAACTCCTTCTCTTTATTATCAAAGTGTTGCTCCCAACTGTGCTAAGGTGCAGTAGAGCTATAGAGTACCTCCTCCTGTTTATCAAGTCCAAGATCCACTATACAATAATCTACTTCTGAATTACCAAGCTCCATCACCAACAACCAAACAAATCCATATCCAATAAGCCAAGCTCCCCGTCCAAATAACAGAAGTTATCAACAGGTGCCTACTCCCCAACAAGGAAATTATGATGCCCCTTGACCCAAATTCGAGAAGAAGTATTCAAGGAATTTCACTACGCTTGCTGAAAGCCATACAAAGGTGTATGAGAGACTGACTGCGGCCTGATATGTCCAACACGTTGGGGCCCAAACCGGTGGATACAAGTTCTAAGTTCTATAGGGATGAATCAAAGTGTGAAAAATTATCATTCCCAAACAATGTTTCTGACATTATACAATGAAACTGCATTAACCTCATGCATAGATTCAGATCTGATCGACCGAAAAGGTGGTCCTCTCTTCCAACAAGACAGACAGCCGTGCCTAATGTCAACACCAACCCGTTCCAATTCACCCTACACAGGAGGCGTCAATATTACCTAATAATGACAAGAACGATGATTTGGTGTGGGACTAACGTGATAACTTGAGTTGTGCATGACGCGATAAAAAGAGTTCATGATCCTGATACCTGCAAGGGTTGTTGTCTTGGTGCCACCTGAGACTCTCGTCAGGAAAAAAATTATGATTAAGACTGCTGCCGTACATAGTATGAACCAATTCGGAAGATGTTATACTTTTTAGGAGTTTACTCTAGCAGGTCAAAAGAAGGATCAAGCTAAAAGGCCAACAAGCGAGGTCGAGGCAGAGGAATTCTGGGGAACAATGTAGCCGAAATATTATTCTATTGTTAAGCATTTGGAGGAGACTCCAGCCCAAATCTATATATGGGACCTGCTGATGAGTTCCTAATTGAATAGGCATGCTTTGATGAACTCTCTCGATGATGCATATGTGCCCGTGGGCACAAGCAGCGATAATATGGCCGCTCATTACCACCAAGTATATCCTCATGGCATTAGATTAGTTTTCCTGCTGCGATGATGGTTGCCTTTTAAAGGTAGGATCACACAACAAGGTTTGCACACATAAAAAAAGTTCATTGCAGTATGATGCTTGCGAGAAGGTCGTGAACTCATGGGTTTTGGTGGATTGACGAAATCGGTTTGAATATATGAAACCAGTTGTCCGACGCTGATGTATTATAAGGTTTAACTTGAGAAAACTTGAGAAAAATCAAGTTAACGTGAGAGACTTCACGGAATAATAAGGGAATAACGTTTGGAGACTGTGAAACTATCATCCAAATAAAGTACCGCACAGAATTCGCTTACACAGTTAAACAAGAATATGGACATCGATACCAACTATAACCTTCTTATGGAAAGGCCTTTCATCCATATGGATGGAGCTGTCCCTTCTACTTTGCATCAGATGATGAAACTTGTTTAGGAAAATGAAGAGCTGGTTATTCATGGCGAAAATAATCACTCCGATAGAAAGGCGCCAATCATTGATGAGGTATCGCGAGGTATAGATTTCTATACGGTGGAGCTGGTAAATGCCACTGATGAAAACTTCGCCCCACGGACTCCCATGTCTGCCGTGTACAAAATGATAGCCACTATGATGTTGCAGAATGGTTTTGAAACAGGTTTCGGATGGAAAGAAATTTCCAAGGAATTATTGAGCCTATTCCGGTCCTCGTCAAAGGATCCAGATATGGTTTGGGGTACATCCCCACAGATGATGACATGAAGATGAAGAAGAAGAATGATCAAGCATTGTCTAAGTCGATCCCGCATCTGTATCAATCCTTCCCAGTATGGGAATATTATAAGCATGGACACCTTGGGGAAGGAATTTGTAGCCTCTTCGAGAAGATCAATATTCTTATTGAGGAAGAGGTCGAGCTAGCTGGTATCTGTGATGTTGAGCCAGGAGAGATGCTGCAGAACTGGACCTCTATGCCCAACATGATTCCCCAAACTCCTTGATTGAAGGGCATCATTCTATGCATATTTGAATCGGTGTTAATCTAGAAGAGGCCCTAGACCCACCATTTTGCATTTTTCTTATCTGTTTGAATTTTTAACTTTCCATCGTGATGTTTAAAAATTCAACATGGCCTTATGCCATGGCCAAGTTTCAAAACCCGTGGGGGGTTTTTTCCATTTGAAATGAAACCTCTTTTATCTTAAAATTTGTTTTATTTACTCATCTGTTATCTTTTGGCTTCCCTAACTTTGTTATTTATGGGGTTGCAGTAAAGGTAAGTTTTAAAACTACCAATGTCATGTCATGTCACGAAATGAATGAACAAAATTAGGCAGGTGATGACGAGGTTGATGATTACGAAGAAGAAAGTGAGGAACCCAAGTATGTTGCCAAGGAATTTCAGCAGTTTAAAAAATAGCATAAACCGAATATAGAGGAAACTGGAACTGTAAATTTGGGAGACCAGGAGTGAGTAAAAGAGGTCAAGATCAGCGTTCACTTAAGTGAGCATCAAAGAAAGGTCCTGATTTATTTACTCACTGAAAACATTGATGTGTTCGTCTTGGAAGTCAACGACATGTTAGGGATGAGTACAAATGTGGTGTCTCACAAGTTGTCAATCAATCCAATGTTCAATCCAGTAGAGAAAAATGTTCTGAAGTTCAAGTCCGATCTCAGTCTAAAGATTAAAGAAGATATCACCAGGCAGATCGATTCTAAATTGGTGGATGTAACGCAATACTCGACTTGGTTGGCCAATATTGTTCCAATCGCAAAAAAAGACAGGAAGATCAAAATTTTTGTGGGCTATAGATATATCAACAAAGCCAACCCTAAGGACAATTTTCCATTGCAAAATATCCATATTCTGATTGATAACTGTGCTAAGAATGAAATGCGGTCATTTGTGGATTTTGACGCAGGTTATCATCATATTTTGATGGGCGAGGATAATTCAGAAAAGACATGTTTTATTACACCTTGGGGTGTATATCATTATAGGGTGATTCCATGTTGACTCAAGAATTCAGGCACTACTTATATGAGGGCTATGACGACTATATTTCATGATATGATTCATAAGGAGATCAAGGTGTACGTAGATGACGTTATAATCAAGTGTCGCGAGAGTTTGGACCACTTGACACATATAAAGAAGTTCTTTGATCGTCTCCTTCGGAATAACTTGAAGTTGAATCCAGCTAAATGTGCTTTTGGAGTCCAGCCGCAGTTTATCGATTATATAGTCCATACAAAAAAAAATAAAAGGATATTATACTTCGATCCTTGGAAAAACAGATAATCGACGCTATTCAAGAGTTGCCTCCAAAAAACCGAGAAAAGAGAAAAAAGGTGATGAGTTTCTTAAGGAGTTTTGCTAAATCTTAATTTCAAGCTCAATCACAACCAAATAATATGTCTGTCGTCTATCTTCGGTGGTGTGAATAAAAGACGCTCTCCGACAAATGGATTAAAGAGTGTAAAATCAGACGCTTCGAAGCAATATCAAGACTATTTGTTAAATCTACCGGTATTTGTTCCTTCGCAATAAGGGAGTCCATTGTTGCTGCATTTGTCCGTCTCAGATTGTGCATTCAGATGCGTACTCGGACAACACGACGACACAAGAAAGAAAAGGAACAAAGGGTAGCTAAATTCCTGTAGTAATGCTTACCCCAGTAAGGTCCCGGTATACCTATTGGAAGAAGGTTGTGGTTTGACTTGGCTTGCCCAAAAGTTGAGACATTATTTGTCTTCTTATTATACATACCTCATTTCCAGAATTGATCCATTGAAGTATATTTTCCAGAAGGGGATGCCGACTGAAAAATTAGCTAAGTGGAAATGTTGTTGAGTGAATTTGACATTGTGTATCTGACTCAAAAAGCGATAAAGCACAAGTCTTGGCTGATCATCTGGTAGAAAATCCTGCGGATGAAGAGTATGAACCACTCAAGACTTATTATCACGAAAAAGAGGTATCATTTGTGGGGGAAGATATTTATGAAACATATCCTGGCGGGAGATAATTCTTCAATGGAGTGACAAAAAATCAAAGTAAAGGTATTGGAGCAGTTTTAGTGTCAAAATCTAGTCAGCACTATCCTGTGGCAGCTAAGTTTCGATTTAATTGCACGAACAACATGGTTGTGTATGAAGCTTGTGTTATTGGTTTGAAAATGGTCGTTGACATGAATGTCCACGAGTTGTTGGTTATTAGAGATTCAAACTTGTTGATTCATCATGTTCAAGGAGAATGGGATGTGAAGAATCTGAAGATTATACCTTACATACAATATGTGTAGAAGTTATGCAAAAGGTTTCGTAGGATTGAGTTAAGACAGACTCCCAGAATACAGAATGAGTTGGCCGATTCTCTTACCACCGTCACTTCAATTATTAAACATCCAGATACTTATCATATTGATCCGATGGATATAGAGCTAAAAGAACATCCGATATATTGTTCACATGTTGAGGAAAAACTGAACGGTCTTCCATGGTATTTCATATAATGAAGTATTTGGAGTCCTTGACTTACCCTGAAGATGCTACCTCCAACCACAAGAAGTCTATAAGCCATATGGCTCTTAATTTCTTCCTAAGTGGAGAATTCCTTTATTGGAGAACTCCAAATTTGGGTCATCTCACATTAGTCTATGTTGTTGACGCCGCGAAGCTTGTTAAACAGATACATGCCAGAGTTTGTGGCACGCATATGAATGGGCTCACTTTGGCGAGCAAGATCATTCAAGCCGGTTATTTCTGGATTATTATAGAGAATGATTTTTTCATGTTTGTGAAGAAATATGATAAATGTCAAGTGCACGGTGATTTGATGCGAGTGCCACCTCACGAGCTCAATGCTATGGGTTCACCTTGGCCATTCGTAGCTTGGGGTATGGATGTCATCGGTTTTATATATCCAACCGCTTCTAATGGACAAAAAATTATTTTTGTTGCCACTGATTATTTCACCAAGTAAGTGGAAGCAACTTCTTACAAGTTGGTAACCAAGAAAGTTGTGGCTGATTTTGTTCGCAACAATTTGATATGCAGGTTCAGAGTACCAGAATCGATTATTACGTATAATGGTGCAAATCTTAATAGTCACTTGACGAGAGATATAAGTGAGCAATTTAAGATCATACACAAGAATTCAACCTCTTACCTTCCCCAAATGAATGGAGCTGTAGAGGCAGCCAATAAGAGTATCAAGAAGATTATGAAGAAGATGATTGACAATCATTGAGGTTGGCATGAGATGTTGCCATATGCTTTGTTGGGTTATCGAGCGACTATCAGAACATCAATTGGGAGCCAGTCCATATTTGCTAGTATATGGAACAGAAGCAGTCATACCTAGTGAAGTTGAGATACCATCCCTAAGGATCATCCAAGAAGCAGAATTGAGTAATGCTGAGTGGGTCAACAAGGGCATTGATCAGTTAATGTTTATTGATGAGAAGAGAATGTTTTCCATTTGTCATGGACAATTATATCGACAAAGGACAATTTGCGTTTTCCACAAAAGAGTAAGAGCTAGAACTTTTGAAATCAGTCAGTTATTACTTAAGCGCATTTTTCCTCATGAAGATAAGTACAAAGGAAACTTTTCACCAAACTGGCAAGGACCTTACATGGTTCGTAAAGTATATCCATAGGTTTTTTGATCCTGTCCGAGATGGACGAGCACCGCATTGCTGAAATCAACAAATCAGATGTTGTCAAGAGAAACTATGTGTGAATCTTCGGTTTGCAATTCTGTTATTTACTTGTAATCATTCTGTTTGCTTGTATTTGTTTTGTTTATGTTTTTCTCCCTCTTTGTAATGAACTACGTCTGAACTGAATTCTCAAGAATGATATACGTAGGCGGCCTATATCGGTCTCGGTCAACCCATATATCCTTTTTAATAATTCTTTATATTTGAACTACGTTCGACCTGAATTATCAAGAATGAGATACGTAGGCAGCCTATGTAGGCCTCCGTCGATTTATTTTTAAATTTTTTATTGTTGTTAACCTGGAGGGGAACTAGGGTTGACCTAATTCCTTCCTCAATGGGATACGTTGGCTCCACAAGGGTACGATCATATTTCCCCGTAAGATTTCTATTCCTCTTCACAATAGAAACTAGGACAAAATTTTTGAGAGGGACTCAAAATTATCGAGAAGAAGATTCTTCCTTAGTAAGTCAAGATTGAAGATATTTCGAGATTCGTAATTGGGACAGAATTTTTGAGAAGATCTCAAAATTTCCGCGATTTACTCAGTTACAGTGGAAAGATAAGAAAGACAGTAACTCGAACAGATATTTTGAGGATAGCCTCAAATTTTCAGGATGGGTTTATCTACAAGTCTTGAGTGACTCTGAAAACTCCCCAGCGAATAATCAGATAGACCTCCAAGCATCAGACTCAAAGAAATTTATTAAGCCTGATATGACATGACCTGACACTAACTTTTTCAGATACTATTTATCAAAAAATTATTTCTCTTGAATTTTCCCTTTTACGTTTCATTTATTTTGGCATAAAATATTTTATCTTATCTATCAAGAGTCGGGATATCGCGAAATTAACCGGAGATAGTATGACAAGGACCTGGAAACTGAAGAATCGACACATATTAGTTTGTTCTAAAACTAACAATTTTTTTGTGGACGCAGGTTTATAACTTTGCTTTGATATCAGCAAATTCCTCCGATCGATAAATATGGAGAAGTCAACGGAGGAGAAAGCTCTCCCCAAAATTTAACCATGTTCCTATAAACGCATGAATTATTTAATATTGCTTGGACCGGAGACTTGGGAATATGAATGGTTTATTTTAGTCAATTTCCAACAACATGAAGTTTATAAGGAATGTCCAGTTAGATTTGAAGGGGAATCAAGTAAAAATCTCAATAAAAAAATTATGATTTCCATAAAGGATGTCCTCTTCATCATAATGTAAGATATGATGTTACTACTACTCAGAGAAATCATTTATTTTATCGTCGATCAAGGCAATACATTATCCAGAGGGGTTTTTAATTTATTGTCGATCAAGACAATACATTACCCGGAGGGGTCATTTATTTTAATGTCGATCAAGACAATGCACTACCCGGAATGGTCATTTATTTTATTATTGATCGAGACGATACATTACTTGGAAAATAATTTTATCGTTATTTTCATTTGAGACGATATGATTATCCAGGAGGCACCTAGAAGATCACTATTTTTCTCGATTGAAGCACTATCTTCATTTGGTACCAAGGATGACATCAAGAGTTAACATTCACGCATCGCAAGTCAATATTCATGAATTGTGGAAGATCATGCATCGCGAGTCAATATTCATGCATAAAGTAGATCATGCATCGCGAGATAATATTCATGCATCGCGAGTAAATATTCATGCATCGCAAGTAAATATTCATGCATCACGGAAGATCATGCATTGCGAGTCAATATTCATGCATCGTGGAAAATCATGCATCGCGAGTAAATATTCATGCATCACGGAATACTATGCATCGCGAGTCAATATTAATGCATCGAGTATCAATATTCATGCATTGGGAGAAGATACTTATGCTTCGTCGAGAGCTATGCATCGCGGGAAGATTTCATGCGTCGCAAAAAGTTATGCATCGCGAGAAGATTTTATACCTCGCAGAAAATATGCATCACGAGAAGATTTCATACCTCGCATAAATTATGCATAGCGAAAAGATATTCATGCCTCGCAGAATTTATGCATCGCGGGATGATATTCAAACCCTGCAAGAAATCAAGTATCGCGGTAAGGTATTCATGCCCCGACAAGAAATCATGCACTGCCAGAGGAGGAATCGTGCATGTCAAGGCAAATATTTACCCCTCAACATCAATTGAATCTTTATTTAGCAAGAGTTAATGCCAAGAGAATCATCGAAAGCAATGAAGAAACTATCAGAATTGCATCAGCAAGGAGAACGATTAAGTTTCAACACGGTAAAAGATACTATCGGCCATTTAAATTGAATTTTTATGCTGACAAGTTTTATCCTAGTCTTTGTCGAGGGCATACGAAAGGATGAATTCTCCAAAACATACCACAGGTGCAGAAGATATCAACAAAGATACAACACAATGTGCAATTTTTTTGTTAGCAGCAAACTCGGACACATTTCAAAGAGGAATGTAAAAATCATAGGACTCGAACAGAGGAGCGACATCCAACACAATCAAACCACATCCTTATAAGAAGGCATGTGGGTTTTTCCTTTCAGTTTGTAAGCTTCGGTTTTGCATACGAAAATTTAGGTATCACCAGAGACAAGTTTCCAATATGAGTGACAATGCGCCAAGAGTCTTAGAAGTTATTTGCGTGTAAGTTCTTAAGTATTGGTGTGAAGCACGCCACATCAATGGCTTACAGGTTACAAGCCTCTTTTTCATACTCATTAAATTTGTTGCTCATCAAGAATCAAAGGTTGTCGAGCATAATAGAGATCCTTTTCAACCGATCGTGTCAAACTACAAACAGCCTGATTCCTGACATTAAAGGATATGTAGGCGAGGTCGATGTGGAAAACTCGGTTGTATACCAGCACTCACTTTTACATCCTATTTCCGAGCATTCTGATCCCTTTATAATCCGGTATCGAGATGACTTATGAATTCTTTGAAAATCATGAGTTAAATCTAGCATATCGAACTACAGGTGGCCTGAATTCACATATAGCCTAAGATATGTAAGAAACCCGTTTCTAGGGTTCGACCATACTTCCTAGTCCATACTAAGTTATTTTTCTAAAAAATGAATACGTGGTCTATCAAATTTGTTTGGTCAATTTCATTTTCTTTGAATTTCTTGCATCAATCCAAGTAAAACAGTTGTTGACACCCATTTAGACCCTAACCTTAAGGAATTTCAAACAAGTTTGAAATAGTTGACTTTTTAAAAAATTTCTAAAGGTTATTCAAGTAGTTTTAAAGTAACATTAGTCAGTTTTCATAATTTTTAGGCGATATAAATTTTAAAACGTTTTTGTATAATTAGTTCGTTTAATGAAATATTCAAAATCATCTTAAAAAGATTTTTGTTTTACCTACTTTAATAAATTAAATTCGATTAAATGAGTAATGCATAATTTTGTGTCCTTATTTATGTGTAAGTTAACTATTTTATATTGATAAGTTAAGAAGCTCGTAAACTAATTACACTAATTCGTTTTTGTTTTAGTCGAATTCACCAAATGAATTCAATTTGACTAATTTTAATCCCTTTGTCCATGTTTTCTCCATCCGAACTTGGGCTGTTTCTCAAAAATCATCCCATGCCAATTCCATCCAATAATATTATCTGAGCGCACTTCCATTTTAATGACCAATTGTCCTCATACGTCCAACCTATTTTGTGACCAAACCCATTTTTTTTCTTTCTCTCCGACCCAGCCCATTTTTTGTCCAACGAGTGGGAATCTAGGAAGGTTACATTCACGACGATATCTCACGGCGTGAACAAATAGCGGTGGCAGCGTATTTAGCATGAGCAGAAACGGTCGAGTCCAAATAGTGTGTTCACAGCGTTGCGCGTACGCCTGAAAGTTGCCACTTTGTCGTCTCCTTGCTCTTCCTTGTCCCTGCGGTACGATTGTAAAAGGCAAAGTTTCACGGTAAATCGTCTTTGCAAATCAAGATTGAGCCACTAGCTTCTCCAGTACGGAATATTGATCGAGGGCGTCCATTCATCCTTTCCCTTTTCAGAATAGTTTGAAGGCTCAGAAAAAGGGTGTCTCCCCTTAATTGTGAAAGTTTTTGGGGTTCAAAATTTGAATGGACCCATTGTTCTTTAGATTTTTTATCATCTCCCCCCACCCCAAATATGACCTAATCTCCCCTATATAAATTGATTTTTCTTCTCAATTAAGGGGGCGGGGGGATATTTTCTATTTTTTTAAAAAAAAAAAAGATTGTGGAGTAAAAATTTAGTTTTGCAGTTTCTTTTTCTGTACAATAAAAACAGAGATATTCTGTGAAGGGAAATTATTTTAGAGAGAGGTTTTTTTTTCTTAGGGAGAAAATCTCAAACTTCTGGAAGGAATTCATTTTGGAGGAAAAAGTTTGAACATCGAAAGGAAGCGGTACCTATTAGTTACAAAAACCATATATATAGATATTTGGGGAATATCTCTTAGAGGCAGAGATAGTAAAGGTTCCAAGCATAGTTCGAGTCTTTATTTGTCTCTCATTCACCGAAATTTTGTGAAGTCGTCTCTAAGCTCGTCATTTATCTCACTTCTCTGCCCGTTATAAAGTAAACAACTCACAATCCTTACATTTCTGTCGAGTTCATTACGTTGGTTTGGTTTTTTGTTCTTTGTAGATTCTACGATGAGATTGTGTGATGTGTTCAAATTGTCTTCTTCTCTCTGTCTGTTTGTGTTCATTTTTTGTGATTTAGCGCTCTATAAGCTCACACTGTTTTCTTTGTTTCTTCGAGTTCACAATATTTTGCATACTCAAGTTTATATGGAGGATTTGATTAAATCATTGTTGTTGAGGTGATCCGTTTCGAGTTTAGATCACTATGTTATCTGAATCATTAAAGTCTGATCTCGTTATACTTTTTTGGTGACATAATTGATCCTTCCGTTCATTTCCATTCTTTATATTTAGTTTGTTTAGGTCTTGTTTACAGCCATTACATGTTGTCCATGTCAAGTTGGAGAATATTATACTTAGAAAATGTGTGTGTAATGCCATTTATTTGGAATAAAACATGCATAATTCGGTTGCATTCTACATATTTTGATATATACTTGTGTCTATGTATAGCATACTGGCTTGAGATGTAGGCTCGTCGACTTCGATTATTCACTGTATTACTTTATTTCCCTAAAAATTACTTACCAAAGCCCTGTTAGTTTCTTCCTTTTTCTTTATGGGATATGTTTACTATCGCCTTCAACACTTCCTTTGACATGATAAATTAGCACCATTAGATTTCATTAAATATAGTTGATTAGGCTGAGTATGCGATGTTTTATTGGCTGATTATGCAACATTGTTTTTCTCTCAATAGCTTAGGTTTATTATCGGTTAATGGCTACGCTTTTCCCATAATGATGCCTCTAAGTATATGTATGTGTATGTATATGCTACTGTCAAGTATCATCGACTTTGTCACTTATAGATTGGTTCATTAGGTTTCTTTTGTGAAGTCACATGTGTCATTTCGATTTGAATCTTTAAGGAGCTTTCATTTTAATTCCATTTTGTTCAATACATATCATATTAATTTTATCGGTTAATAGGCTAACTCATTTCTCTTTTATTGCATGTAAAACTCGCTCCGAGTCTTAATGGAAGTTGCCCCATATCCTTGCATTTTCTTCTCGAGCCATAAAGGCTCAATCCTACCCTCTCCGAGTCGGCCAGCCCCTGAAACCTGGTATACAGGTCGAAAACAGCAAAATACATTGCTAGAAATTAAATTGCAGATCTTCCAAAGTTTAGAAACAGGGTGTTATACCCCTTTTATACACCAATATATAGGTAAAATCATGCATACGAGGACAATTTTGGAACGTAGGTTAAGAGCAGCAGATATATATCGCTGGAAAATATTTTTCAGCGTCGAAAAGTCAAAAAACAGGTTGATATACAAGTTATATACATCAGTATACAGTGTAAATACACAATACATAGTTGGAAAAGTGGCCAGGCAGTGAAAACGCTAAAATGCATAGTTTTGGGTTAAATTGCAGGTTCGGGAGCGCAAAAATAGTCAATATACATAGCGTATACACCGAATATATACTCAAAGTATATCAGGACTTTGGAACGAAAACAGTCCCAAAGGCCACAAAAATTGCCAGGCAGCAGACATTATGGTTCTGGGCAAAGTTGATATTTCTTCCCTTTCTTATTTATTTTCATGATATTTTGACAATTATTTTATTGATTTTGGTTTGATATTAATTTTTCTTTTCTCCTACGATAACAAGCCAATTCCCTCTTATTTTACATATATTTATTTATACCTATATTTTTTACATCATTTTTTTATCTCCTTGGTGGTCTTTGTCACCCTTAAGTTCATCTCTTTAGTCCTCCCCTTAGCATGTTTCTGTAAAAGAGCTAACTAATTCACATGGTTGTATATATATATATATATATATATCTAATATATCTCTATCACATATATTATATATATATGTTTAGATACGGGCATTTCCCTATTTGCCTACCACCTCTCGAAGATGTAACAGATAACATCAAAAATCAACCCCTTTTTTAAACAAAACTGATTTTTATCTGTAATTAAATCTTTGAAAAATAATTGTTAAGTTTTCTTGAGTTTTTGTTTACTAAAAGAATCAAGTGGGTTACTCTGTTTATTCGCGAAGAAAGAGTGAACAGAAGGAAAAGTCCATTTTTCTTAAATCGTAAGATTAAATGATTTTTTGAAACTTAGTCATTTTTTACTTCACTATATCTATTATCATTAAATCAACACTCCTAAGAACTTAACTCTTTACGAAATTGTTTAATTTAAATTCGCAAATTCCCATTAACGACGAATAGGCTTCAAATAAAGAGCTCTTCACTTCCTTTCGTTTTGTGAAGGCTTGCTTTCTTCATTTCTTCAATTAGTTTTAAACTACTACTCGTGATGATCATGTCATCCATACATATATGAATAAAATATACTTACTTGAGTGTAAAGGTTTTACTTAAGCAAATATTCAAAGGCGTTACCTTAAATTATTTTGAGATTCAATGAAATCTAAATAAAATACCAAATATGTGAAGAACATTGAAAATGTGGAAAAAGAATACCTTTTGATTTACAAAGAAATATGAGGTTTAAGAGTTTAAATTACCTTTTGATAAACCAAAAACGATGAAGCAACGCCAAAGAAGTAGCAAAAAGTTTCCAGCAACAATGAAGTAGCCTCAAAGCAATAGCGAAAAGTTTCTAAGAATATTGCAGCAATACTTGATTCACCAATGATTAAAGCCACTTCCATCAACACACCGTAATTTCCACACGATGATCATAATTTTTGATACAAGAAAAATATATGGGTATTCACTTTTACAGACTGAATAGGAGAAAACAACAAAATCATTGTTACAAACAAAAAATAGAGCTGAGAGAATGAATCATAATGTTACAAATAGGGAAAAAAAGAATTAGAGCTTATTGCGAAATTGTTTTCTACAAGTAAAAGAGAAACAAGATAGATAACACACTTACCTAAATTTCAGAAATGTAGATCTTTCACTTCACCCAACTCAACTTCTTGCAAAATCTACAAACTTTCACTTGACAGAGAGTTTTCTCACTAAGTGAGTGGATAGGAGTTGGTGGTTCCTCCATGTGATAGATGTGTCTTACCTCACACACTACGATTATTACATTTCACGGCGAGTGGGTAGGAAGAGATGAGAGGTTATGTCTGTGAAAATTTTGGCAAAAGATTAATTTGGGATGAAAATTTGGGCAAAAGGTTAAGTTCGGACGATTTTAGCGACAGATATGTGTTCTGTCGCTAAGTATTTTTATATATTTTAATAGAAATTAGTCAATGATCAAATTTTTTGTAGCAAAAAATAAAATAATAATATCGACAAAAATTTCCGTCGTTATTTTCGTCTCTAACAGAACATATATTTTTTCATCCCCATACGTCACTATTTACGTAAAGAAAACTAAGGCGGCAAATTTTAGCGCCCAATGTTACCAACACATTTTAATTTTCGTTGCTAATCCATCGCTATTTAATATTTCAATATTTCCTTTGATATATTTGCAACCAAATTAGTTTCTCATAGCTAATTTGTCATTTTTTAGTGACAAAATATTATTTGTCGCTCAAATCTGTTGCTAAATGTTTTTTTTTTTTTTTTTGTAGTGATAGCATTAAGAGTAACCATCATCATATTTTTGCAATATAGACCAAAAACATGCTCATAAGTGAAATTTACATCATATAGACTCAATAACATGTAAATTAAACTTATACATAACATATAAATTATAAGAATACAAGAAGAACCTCCTATGTTTTCCTTCAAGGCAAACTAGTCCAAGGCATAGGTAGATTCCCATACCCTTACATAGGCTTAGTCCAACCTCTTAAGTCACCCTAGTTAGTATTCACTTGATTACTTCATTTTACTCTCGGGACACTTGCGTTAGTTGACATACCACAAGAGCTAGTTGTGAAACCTTACACCGATGGAA
Organism: Solanum habrochaites; assembly: GCA_027704765.1. NCBI lineage: Eukaryota > Viridiplantae > Streptophyta > Magnoliopsida > Solanales > Solanaceae > Solanum > Solanum habrochaites. The sequence goes on along the minus strand of JAKWJA010002497.1, from coordinate 50,812,722 downwards.
TATGTTCTATCGGCAAAAGTAGTACCAAACATGAATATACATTCTAAGTGGGATCCATTAGCTAGTATTCCTATAGAGGCAACATATTTTATGGAACTTGCAGGAATCTTTGGAAATATCACTCTATGCCCTTTGGGCCATGAGGCTATCGACCTCGTCAAGACTATGGTGAACCCTCCCTCCCCACATTGGGTAGGTACCACCCCTCATATCAAAGTACACTCAGTTCTAATCTAGAGTCCCTTTTTGAAATGTCTTTACGTCATCCATTATTATCAAAGCTTAGTTTAGGTCATAGGAGCCTACCCCCTTGAATATCATAATCATTAGCTCATTATGAATTGCATGAGAATAACCTTTATATACAACCCTCCTAGTGATATCAACACCTAATATCACATCATAATGATACACACAAATGAATCAACATCATCTATATATCATCACAATCCTACATGATATCACAATTCATAAAACATGACATTTCAAAACCATAATCACACAATCCAAATCAATCCAATCACAACACATATATTTTAAATGAATCAACATCATTAGGTATAAATGATCACAATAAAGTTAGGGTTTAAAGATCACAAAGTCTTACCTCCTCCTCTTCCAAAGCCATCATCATGTTCTTACTATCAACCAACCCCAATTAATCTATCAATTGGCACAGTAACATCATATAATATTAATTCACACATTAACCCAGTAAATTGTATACATACTAGACAATTCAATTCAAGATCACAACCTAGGGTCAAGGGGAAAAGGTCATCTTCCAAAAACAAGGTCAATAAATCAAGAAGTAGCATAATTAAATCATAATACATCGAAATATAATCATTAAAATAATAAGAAACCATAACCAATTAAATTTAGCAGATCGAATTCGTATTAGGAAGACACTCATATGAAATCATCTTTTTGAAAATCAATTTTGGATGATTCCTTTGGGGAAAGGAATACCAAAGGTTATACGTTCTCATATTTTGTTATTGTTGAATATTGATGGAGAAATGTAGTATTTTTACTGACCTATAACCCATCTTGACCATGGTCTTCTATGGAGTTTCGTTGGCAGAGACAAAGTAGATAGAAAGAAGAGCACTTTGAGTTTGGGAATTATGGGGGTGTTTAGTTGGGTATAGGCTTACGGTAGGTTATATAGCTAATTAACTAACGTAATTAACCAATCCCTAATTACTAATTAGACCCATAACTAACTAACTAAATTAATTGGACCATTTAAACTTAAAAGTGAAAGTGTAGACCTGACTTACGAGACACCGACCTACGGGTCGTAGGTCAGTCGATGGTCACTGTTCATAGCCTTTCTACACACAGTTGTTTTAGTCAGAGAGTGGGAAAAAATTATATTTTCCAAAATGTCTAAGTGTCCAACGATGGTGAAATCGATTCCCCATTGATTGGACCACACCCTCTCGTCTACCATCGTTGGTAGACACTGGCCACTGACAACTTTTTGGCCAACATGGAAGGGTCCTCCTCAAGGACTCTTTGGTTGGTCTATGGGAGTCATACCCAAACGTTTCAACTATAAACAAACTCTAATATGTATTAGACACCTTACTACCAAATTCCATCAAATTTTGACTCCTACAACGTAGTAAAATAAGCCAATGCACACTAGGACCTCTTGAACTAGTTTACGTACGTCATGGACAATTCTTGACACTTTGATTATAAAACTTTCTAAATGACTTATATACATTACATTTGACCTTAAAAGGCTATTATAACCCATATACACTCATGCTAGGCTCTAGATTAGGTCTTAGACTTTTGAAGTGTTACATTATCCCCCGTCCCCCTTAGGAAAATTCGTACCCAAATGTCTCTAAAATCTTTTGGAAGAAAGGAAGACTAGTGCCAAACCAACAAAAACATATCAAAACATGAGTTACAATTCAAATCAACATAACAATATTACCTTTTTCACTATGCATTTCAAAATATCATTTTCAACTTATTAGATCTCCGCACTAAGTACATGAGTATTCACTTAAGCCAAATCTTTCTTCAACACATCAACATGCTCAATACAACTCATGAAGGCACAATATACAAAAATACACCAGATAAGTTCAAATAAAGTAAAAGAGAAAAAAATTATTTTTAGGCATAAAGTTCACTGTAACATGCACATTTTTGCATGACCACCAAAAATCAAGATAAATTCAAATTTACTCATTATTTTCTTTATTAGCGTCACAACCGGGGAACACCCCCAGAAGTAACATGGAGTACTTGACGTCTCGTAGGTCTTACACAAGATCATAGTTATCATTCATCGCATTGATATATTAAATTTAGTGGAAAATTTAAAACTTTCTAAGCACATCATATGCTAGAACATTACCTCATATTAAGTCATAACACATATATAGACCTTAAGTCTCTTTTCCATCTTAGACTCAACAACACTATAGTATATTAGGGAAACGACCCATAAGAGACATTACATAACAATACAATATTTAAAGACATTACAATAAAGACATAAGTACGAGACCCTTAAACTTAAGGATTCCTTTCATTGATCTTGGGAATCAGCTATAAAGCTCTTCACGATTCAAAACATCCTTTAAGCATCCACAACCTACGCTTTGTGTAAAAAGTAGAGAAGAATGAGATTAGTACAAGAATGCACTAAGTATGACAACTGTGCAAAAACATGCATTTAAAAGGGACATTTTCTTTGAAATCATACTTCATGCCATTTTGAGTTAATATTCATAAAACGTTTATCCAACAACATTTATATCATTCACATATTTAATATAAACATAATCAATGGACAAACATTTTATAGGATCTTATATAGGATTTATTTCATTTTTAAGTCACATTAATCTCTTTCCCTTAACATTGAGCTTTATTTCCTTTTTTTCATTAACTTCCCAAGTAACCCCCTAGTGATACATGGTTCAATGTATAACCTTAAGATAAGAATCAAACTATACATACAACCTACATAAACCAACAAATCTCCTCATACAAGCATAATACATCAACAACACATTTAAGTCAAAACCTTAGGACATTACAGTAAACTACCTTTAACTTGCACATATACCAATTCCACTTCACATCAATGCATTAGAATACCTTACTCATAATCCTACTTTAAATATACTAGTGCAATGAATATGTGCCCCATAACCTCACACATACTTAGTAAGCCTATCATAAGACAAAAAGCCTTACCATACAATTCATACACCAACAAGTAACTAAAGATAATTTCATTCATGTCAATACAATACCTTCATTATATAGTAAATAATATCAACAAAATGCATATATACTCATACAATTCACATATTCATAACAAGTAGACCAATACTACAAAGTCATACATAAAGACCATACACATACACACATGCATTAGAATACCTTCCTAGAACTTCCTAAGGAGATACTTGTGCAATGTCTAGATGAGATCATTTCTTCCACCTATCCTAAGTAAAATCCCTTAAGTGATTCTAGTTAGGGTCCTAGTCATTTACTTCCATTGTACATTTTACTTTAGGGAATACGATAGCCTTAACCGACACTAAGACAATGGGTGATAAACATGGAATTTGGTGTTGTGGATCCTTACACCAAGGGAAGGTGTTCCTACCTAGACAAGGTAAAACATTACAACATTTCTAGATCCTATATACCAAGCATAGTTTATGGATATTCGGGGCTATCATGGAAAAATCAGTCTACACCCATTTTGGGTCATGAGGCTATCAACCTCATGAGGACCGTAGTGAACCGTACCTCCCCTATTTGGGGAAGTGTCACTCCCTTACATGAGGACCATAGTGAACCCTACCTTCCCTATGTTGGAAAGTGTCAACCCCTCATCTACAAGTTCACTTGATGCTAAGCTAAGTTCCCTTTTATTAAAAAAGCCTTTATTATCATTTAATTGTAAAATATAGGATTAGGAGAGTCATCCCCTCATATGCTTAGCTCATATGTCATACATGAGAGTTCATCAACCTATTTCATGTGAGAGATCCTTTCACATGAACATAACATACTCATTAGCACTATCTAGTTGAGGATACACTTGAGCATATCTTTCAATGTTCCATTATTAACTAGATCATCATTCATGTGTGTGTGTGTATACATATATGTGACCAACCTTTCACAAAAAAAGATTAAGACCACACATGACCATACATTCATATTCTTGCACATAAAAACAAACCCTAGGAACTATCCTATGAAGGTACACATGTGTAATGCATAGACAAGATCCCATGCCCTTTCCTATTCTAGTACACCTATAAAGTCATCGTAGTTAAGCAAAACATACCATACTTCACATATATATACTTTGTATGCATAATAGTAGACATTAGTGAATATGAGAACAATCTTCCATCAGACACTATAAACATTTACTACATTGTAAGCAAGCATAATGTGTGATTGTATGTATACATTGGTCAACATGATCACATAATGGATAACAAAAACATATTGATGAAGCCACCCTCTTAATACCATGATAATCTTTTCAAGCATAGACCACACAACACACAATAGCATAGGAGGCAAGAAAATCTTCACATTATTATCAAGACTCCTAACTTTTTCTATTTACTCATTCACATATGGGTACATGGGTAGGGTTCATCAATCATTAGAACCTAAACCACAACAGAACCTACACATGACATTATATAACCCTTTACATGTTCATAAGAATAGTAACATAACCTAGATTCACAACTCAGATAGAAGACTAGGCATAAGTTACACATAAATTGATCGTCATAGCCACTCCTTTATATATTCATAAATTTGCCTTCAAGGACATGATAAACACATATATAATGACATAAAGTAAACACCTCTACCATAAGTGGACCATACCATACAATACCCTACAAGGATTTCTCAACTACATTATTATAGAGAAGTAAGGGATTAGTAATTCTTACCAATTCATCAATCTTTGATCATCATTAATCAATAATCCTTTATCATCATTTATACATTATAGGTCAACATCTAAAAATTATTAAATCATAAATGAAACCATGTACAAGTCATTACAAGAGCATGATTCAACTAGTTCACCATATGACATATATTGTAGAAAGTAGAGTTATTATTCATCAAGTAACTTCCATAGTTTTGCTCATAAATCATCATGTCTCAATAATATACATTTAGGTAAATATATAAATATATATAAATCAAATCAAAATCATGCTTCATCTACCCTAGAATCAACATCACATAATATTCATTGCATCAATAACATTGTAGGCTAGAAGAACCTAGATCAATTCATGAAAGATCCCTTTTCATTGAACATTAATACTTAATACCAATAATTCATTAATATCATCAATATAAAGTTGTAGTTAAGAACAACTTAACGTAAAAGAAATGCTACTACAATTGCAATAACGTCTAGATCACTGTGGACGTGCTATTTTAAACATCACTTGAAAAAATAAGAATCATAGATTAATTAACATTTGTCAACATGAATAAATTATTTACAATTTATCAATCATATCCAATTAATACAGTAGAAAAAACCAGCCCTACACAATCGAATTCAACATTAAATCATTAAGAGGCCATAGTTACAGTGAATTATGGAAACTAAGCTAAGCATGTTCAAATCTTCATACATTGATATATATGGATTATTCATCATTAAGTCAACATAAATTCAATTAAATAACAGTAGATTTAACCACTTTAACATAATAGAATCACAATTCAATTGATAACAAGTCAAAATTACAAAGCCTATGCAAGGACTAAATCAAGCTTTCAAGGTACATGGGTTCATCATGGAATTGGAGACAAAATCACGTTAAAACCACAGTATTAACTTCTATTCACCATGATTCAATTGTTCAAAATGTTTTTAGAATGAACCCATGGATAGATTTAAGCAGGAGAAGTTTGATGTATTTTTATCTTTGAAATTTTTGAGATTAACTCTCTAGATGCAAGGATAACAAGATATGAAGATGACCATACCTTTATCTACATGAATGCCTATAAAACATGGTGAAGAAGTCATGCAATTCCAAGCTCCAATATGTCCTTGATCTTCAACAACGATGGAGGTTTCTTGGGAGAAGATTTTTGGAGGGAAAGGTTTCTTACATGTGTATGGGATTGGGAATGATAGATTCACATGTTAGATGACTTATATAAACCCACAATTAGGTAAATAACTCAATTAGAGTCGTTTTAGGACGTGGGGTGAATTTCCCATTCACCCTTTTAATAAAACAGTACGCAGGCAACGGGTTGCAAGCCACCATCGACGGAACCATCTACTGGCTGTTGGTTAGTCGACATGCCGTTCATTGGCTTCCGTCAATTGGTACTTGGCCTATTTTTTGCTTGAGACCTACCCAAGCTAACTTTCAAACGACGAGACGTCACCTACGAGACGTTGGATGACCAACTGGTTGTCGTTTGGTCCGTTGATTGACACTGCCAAGGAAGTGTCTAGACCAGTTTTGGGTCCATCTTGTGGGACCTTTTGCGGGGCCCTTAGAAGTCATTCTCGGACGTTTCCAACGTGAATACAACCCTTAAAATGTTTTAGACCTCCCAAATTAGTTTAAACCAAAATAAATACTCGCAATTCGTCCAATAAGGCTAGACACTATTGAGACACACACATGCATGTCTCTAAGCTATCTTTTGAACGTCTTAGACGTTCTTGGGAGTTTGACCTCCAAAATTCTCGAAATTTAATATAATACCATTTAACATCATTATAAATAATTTTATGTCTTCATATTCTCATTTAAATACAATTTTAGGCATGTATAGACTCATGAGGCACATAGGTGACAAATTATCGTACGTTTTAGTCTCCCCTTGATGTTTAACTTCCAATGCACCTCAAACTCTATACACTGCATCTAAATCATATTATAAGACATTTTAGGACATTACAACCTTGATACAAACATGTTACTCTCTAGAAACCCAAACTCATTTTGGGGGTCTTACAATATCTCCCACTTGGGAACATTCGTCTTCAAATGACACTTAGAACATTTCCATCACAACAAGGACTTCAATGCATCATAAAGAAGTTCATAGCATTTATAACATCATCAAAATATTTTATCACCCAATGGACACAAGCAAGGAAAAATTCAATTCACTCACTTTTTAATGCATCAATCAAAAGGCTCTTATCATGATCATAGGAGGAACATCCTTCTCCTAATTATAACATTGTCATCACACTTTTTTTTTATTAAGAGTTCATCTCACAATCATTTCTATGTAGCACTTAGGAATATTTCAACAATACTCAAAAGCAAGTAGGCACTAATACTTCCATGCACATAGTCTCGAGTTAATTGAATCAACAATGATCTTTATTAGTTAGACCTAGTGCCGTGAAGGTCATACTCAACCATACCATTCTTAGTTGTGTCCATGGAGGAATATGTCTTTCCTAAACACACTTACACGTATCATGTGTTTACACTTTAGCAAAGTACAAGGTCGATTTCCTTATAAAATGAGAGACCCTCAACTTTTAAACCAAGAAATGCTGATGATGTCTTACCTAGTGAAGTAAAAATGATTTTAGTCATGAGGAAACTTGGACTTTATAAAAATTTCTTTTCATGCATCTTGGAATCTTAAAAATTCCCTCAAGGAAATTTCAATCAATACTTCCAAACCGTATAAATTTCATACTTTATGCTAGACTATATTCATGGAAAAGTTCATCAAGACTTCATTAGATTCAAGTTCAAGCAAAAGAAACTGACAAAGTAGATATATCTACAACCTTTCCTTTCCACAACCATACCCTACTAAGGGTAAACCTAATTAACAACAAATTAGCCCAACCTATAGAGGATCTTAACTTAACAACATTCATATTTCGACAATTACAAGTGATAACTATTTAGAAATAATTTACAGTAAGTCAACATAGTAACACAAAGGTATTCTAAACCTTATAATTTTAGGTAATCATCCTCAATCATAAAATTAGATAATACTATTCAACAACATAAGATTTTAATACCATACAATAGACACCAATGGTCATACAATATTAGGGGAAGACAACAAGGGGACTTAGCCATAATGACTCTTTCTTTTATTTCAACATTAAAGTAAGGTAACTTCTAGGTCAATCAAACCCACATCATTACCCTACACAAATAAGAATACTACCCTCAATTCTAAGGGAAAACTTCAATTCCACAACATCAAGGAACTCACAACACAATAAGAAGTTAGAAACAACTCTACGACTAATCATGCCATATTACTCTTGTTCTTCATTCCAAATGGTAAATCTCGTTTTTACATTCTTTATCATTGCTCATATGCATAAATTCTGTACACATTTCAACAACTTCAAATCAAAGAACAATTTAGTTGATTTCCTAAAAATCTTCCAGTAAGTTGCCAAATGTTACAGTTAGCATGCATTCACATTCCAAAATTCAACATTTAGGCAATCAATGGTAAAAGCATGACAATATGAGATACAAAACATTACCAAGAAAAGCATACTATAATAACACCTAGTATCAAGTTTATACAAAAAACCCAAATCCATACTAAGCAAATATCAAGGACCATATATATACAAAAGGAAACATTGGAGACTTTTTTAAGCACATATTCTTAGGGTAGCATGCTTCCATAAATAGTCAATGCTCATTACAAGTTCAAATCATAATATTAAGCTACCAACACATAAAACAATATAGTAACACATCATTTCCAAGAAACTCATGTCAACCATAATAACTTCTAACATGCTTTAACTATATCTTGACATACATTTCTCACCATAACAGACTAATTCACATAAATCTCATACATAGCCATAAATAATATCACATCATGAACACATGTCAAAATTCACTTTCACACATACTTATTCAACCATAAAACAAGGACAAGCATTTAAATTCACATTTTCTCCCTCAAGCATAGATCTACAATCTTATCCAAGCAATCACTTCTAAAGAATCACCAAACAAGACAACATGAGAGAGAGAGAGAGATCTTATAGAGTTAAGTTCTATTGCACGATATGAGAATGATGAACAAGGGAAACTCTATCGTCCTATATCCTCTCATACCATTTGATGTATCGCAACTCACCACCATTGCTACTAGACTCTACTAGACGTGGCATTATGAGACTTTAAGAACCTAAAACCACTTAATACACCTCATGCTCTGATAGCACGTTTGTCACAATCAAGGATCATCCCCTATAAGTAATATGGCGTACTTGACCTCTTAGAGTTCTTATACAAGCCTGCAGTTATCATTCATCGCATTGACATAGTAAATTTAGCAGAAAATTGAAAACATTCTTAGCACATCATATGCTAGAATATTACCTCATATATATAAAACATAAGTCATAATACATACAGAAGACTTAAGTCTTTTTGACATATTTGACTCAACAACACTAGAGTACATTAGTAACACACCCCATAAGATACATTGCATAACTATATAATATTAAAAGACTTTACAATAAAGACATAGGTAGAAGATCCTTGAACTGAAGGATTTCGTTTATTGAGCTTGGGAATCATCTATAAAGCTCTTCACCATTCAATACATCCTTTAAGCATAAATAACCTACACTTTCTGTAAAAATTTGAGAAGAATGGGATTATTACCAGAATGTACAAAGTATGGCAACCATGCAAAAACATACATTTAAAAGGGAAATTCTCTTTGAAATAATACTTCATGCCATTTTGAGTAAATATACATAGAAAATTTATCCAACAAAATATATATCATTCACATATTTCATATAAACATACTAAACGGGCAAACATTTCATATGATCTCATATAGGATTTTTTACATTTTAAAGTCATTACTCTCTTTCCGTTAATAGTGGTCTTTATTTCCATTTATTAATTTACATCCCAGGTAACCCTATAGTGATACTAGGTTCAATGTATCACCTTAATATAACAAATAAAGCATACATCAAACCTACAAAAACCAACACATATCCTCATATAAGTATAATACATCCAAAACACATTTAAGTCAAAACCTTATGACATTACAGTAAACTACCTTTAACTTGAACATATACCAACTCCACTTCACATCAATGCATTAGAAGACTTTAGTCATAATCCTACTCTAAATCTACTAGTGTAATGGATGAAGCCTCATAACCTCACACATACTTAGTAAACCTATCATAAGACCAAAATCCTTACTATCCAATTCATAAACTAACAAGAAAGTAAAAACAACTTCATTCATGTAAATACAAGACCTTCATCATATAGTAAATAATATAAAAAAAATGCATATATACTCATACCACGTACATCTTCATAACAAGTAGACCAATACTACAAAGTCATATACAAAGAACATATACATAGACACATATACATAGACACATGCATTAGAACACCTTTCTAGAACATCCTAAGGAGAAACTTGTAAAATGTCTAGATGACTTTATTACTTCCACCTATCCTAAATAACATCCATTAAGTCATTCTAGTTATGGTCCTAGCCATGTACTTCTATTGTCCATTTAACTTTAGGGAATACTATATCCTTAACCGACACAAAGACCATGGGTCCTAAACATGGAATTTGGTGTTGTAGAGCTTTAGACCAAGGGAAGGTGTTCCTACATAGCCAAGGCAGAACATTAACACATGCTAGCATATTAGGTGATATAACTTGCTAGATCCTATATGGCGAGCATTGTTTATGGAACTTGGGGGCATATCATAAAAACATCACTCGACACCCAATTTGGGTCATGAGCACCGTGAGGACCGTAGTGAACCCTACCTCCCCTTTTTGGGAATGTGTCACTCTCTAACATGAGGAATTTAGTAAATCCTACCTTACCTATGTTGGAAAGTGTCACCCCATTATCTCCATGTTCAATTGGTGCTAAGCTAAGTTACCTTTTAATTAAAAAGCCTTTATGATCATTTTATTGTAAAACATAGGCTTAGGATAATCATCCCCTCATAGGCTTAGCTCAGGTTATAGATGAGATTTCATAAACCTATTTAATGTGAGAGATCCTTTCAAATGAACATTGCCTATGCTTTAGCACTATCTAGTTAAGGATACACTTGAGCACATCTTCAAAGGTTCCGTTATTGACTAGATCATCATTCATGTGTGCATATACATATATGTGATGAACCTTTCACATAACACATTAAGACCACACATGACGATACATTAATATTAATTCACATAAAACCAAACCAAGGAATTATCCTATCAAGGTACACATGTGCAATGCATAGATCGGGTCCCATACACTTGATGTCACGACCCTCAAGTACACCCTAGAACATAGGGTGCATTCTTGGATTGTGACCAGCGTATTCGACCTCTCTGAGGTCTCATACAAGCCTATTGTATCATTCATAACATAAGAACATACTAAACCTATCTTATCGAATCGATGAGGACTCATAATACTTCATCTACAACTCTTAGAAACCTATATGTCATCCATGGTACATCAAGACTTCCAATTCCCTACACTTTAGTCAAAAAGGAAAAGAAAGGTTAGCACGTTAGTTCTACTAAGTATGAAAGCCATGCAAAAACCATGAAAAAGGGACATTTAGTTAATAACATTCTTTTCATCAATTTCGGTTTAAACATCAAAATATAGTCATAACAACAAAATTTATAATATTAAAAATACACAAGAAAATCATTTAAGCAATTATCACAATTTCAGAAATATTACAGTGACTACTTTACTATAAACAGTGATGTTCCATAGCTTCACATATGATTAACTTAAGTCACACAAAGAGAGACCGCCCATACACCCTCTCTAGATGTGCCTAAAAGATCCTTAAGATTACTCATAATCAGACACATACACACCTACAAACATCAACATACAAATCATAAGATCCTCCTACCAAAGGAGATTCCAAGGTTCACTTTTATGAGTGTGGAGCGACCACCCATACAATCCCTATCTCACACACACAAGGGATATTATAGACTACCTAGTCTAAAATCATTCTTACTTAATACAATAGTATATATCAAACATGACATTCTCCTTTCAAAGCTTATCCAAAGACCTACTCAAGTAATTCAAACTTCCATGACTGACCTCCTCAAGATTACTTAAATAGTCCTTAGAAATTACCTAATTTAGGATCATTTCCACATAGTTAAACATATTTACTATCTAGAAACTTTATTAAGACTCATCTAAGTAACAAATGAAGTGATCATTCCTTTGACCCCTTCACACCTTAACGGAACAACCCTTAATTACTCTAGAAAGGAACTTATAAAATAAATATGCTTTCCTATCTTAAGTCATTACATTACTTAGTTCATTTAGGAGACATTCATCACATAAAGACATTCACATAATGGTCTTAAAAAGACATATGGACTCTCACTAAAAATTTCAAATCCTATTACTCAATGTTTAAGTAGCGTCCCATACTACTACCCAAACATCATAGAACTTATCTAATGTTAGTGGGTATCCTATATGATGAGAATATGCAATAACCAAAATAGATCATGGTAGAAAAGCATGAAATCCGGAGTTATATCCTACTTCGATGTGGTTTTCTACTTGCCAATGGTAGAACTTGGACATCCCATGTATGAACATGGTTAAGGAATATGAAGGGCAAACTTTTTATTCTAGTATATACTTAAATAGAACTACTTTCCCTTACGATACTCACTCAGTGCGAGCCTTAGTTCTCATATATCACTTCACATTAAGATTCATCTAAATTAGTCCCATATGAAGTTCATGATCCAATTTCATTTACCCTACACAAGAAAGGTCCACTGGGCATATCTTACTATGCCAAAAAGAAGATCGTCATGACTTTCATAAGGTATAATTTAATTCCGTTCAACCAATCAACTTTAAGTCAATCATTCATTAGATGAAGGATAAAATTACGACTCACTACTTCACGATTCATAATCTTACCACTTTGTACAAGGTTCCACATAAAGGACCTGCTTATCATTGTTCAAGGTCTTAGTTAACATTCATTTATTGAAGACTAAGAACCCTTTAAGTTTCCTAAGTCAAGACATCACATATTCATATAAGCATCATGTAAGGGACACAAGTCTACCTAAACAAGACACAACATACATCCATTTAACAAATATATCCTATCTTTTTTTACACTCTTAGGAATGACCCTTAACATTATTTAGTAAACATATCCATTACAAAAACATCATCAGTATAATCATTATAGACTTCTATAGCAAAGTTAGGAACAACCATGTATCAACTCTAAGACTACACAGATAAGCTCATAATCATAGTATAACATGATCACCTAAAATAACATCAATAGAAGAACACATACCTTCATATTACTTCACATATAAGTAGGTATGATCATACAACACATAATCAACTACACTAGTCAACATATTACTTCAAGTAGTGCCGACGAGGCCACATCAATTAACATAACACCACCACCATAAGTGGACCATACCAATCACACATAATAAAAAAGCTAAATTACAATAACTATACACAATAATAATAGATTAGGGTAGCATACCACCCACCTGATCTCATCACTTCAATCCAAAGCCAAATTATTCAATTCAACACCGTACAACCCTTACCCATGACCATGATCATAAACTCAATACATAAACCTTAATAATTAATGAATCTAAGCCAATTCAATCTAGAATTATCAATCTAAAACCAACAAGATATCAATTAAATACAATACATATATCATGAGAAAGCCAATAACAAAGTACAGTAGAATCTACAAACATCAAGTTCATATCAATTAATTAAGCATAATAGTCAAAAGGTCGAAGAGTATTCATTACTCAATTAATAAAATTGAAACAACCTATACATCATTCATACATAATCTATACATCATTGAAAAGATCACATCAATCTACATATGAATTCTTCAATCAAAAAACATAGTCAATTCACCCATATTTTAGTGAAAATAAGTGAATTGAGAACATCAAGGATTCATGGAGAATTTTATTAGAAAGCATCAATTAAACATAAGATCATATCTTAACATTTGAAAACCTTTCCTACAAGAACCCAAGACTTAGAGTAGAGAATTCGACTTTTTTATCTTTTTGAAATCCTTTGAAAATAATCTTTGAAATTGGCTCTAAGGTGATAACAAACCTTAGATTATGAACTCCCATAGCTTATTTTAACAACCCAATGCCAATTGAAGAAGAAACTCCATTGAAGACCTACATAAAGCTTCATCTTCACCTTGACTCTCATGGAGGTTTTTGGAAGAACTTTTGGAGGGAATATGTTTACATCTTTGTTTATGGTTTAATGGCGTGTGAAATGACTTATACACACTTAAAATACCCGCACACACTAAAAATAAATGTCCAAAGACTTATAGGGGCTTGGTGTGAATTTGCGACATCACCCTTTCAACTTAACAAAACCTTGTAGGAAGGACTTAGGACTATCAATGTGACCATTGATGGTCCGTGGTCTCAACCACACCCCGTCGATGGTGTCCCATTAGTTGCACCCAAACTTTCTACTTACAGACTGCCTTGCCTTCCATCGACAGACCTTGAGTCAGACCACGTCCCATCGATGGGGTATAGTTGATTGCTTCAGGAACATCCCAGCCTACAGGCATGATGGCTCCACCAACGGAAGCCATCGACGGGCCGTTGCCCACTTCCTGGCAGTGTTGATCTCCATGTTATGGTCCTCTCGTAGGTCCCCTTTGAGGGTCCTATGTGGAGTCATACCCGGACGTTTCTACCCCAAATATGCAAGTATATAAGATTAGGACCTACCACATCAGTTTCATCTATAATTAACATGTAAAAATCGATTGATATATTCTTAGACACATAATGTAACTTCTAGGCCAACTTTTGAACGTCATAGACGTTCTTGAGCATTTGACCTTTAAACTTCACGAAACTCGACATACTAACTGTAAAAATCATATAAACACATTTCAGAGCCATACAAGCTTATGCATAACACATAATCACATAGAACCACATACGAGGCATTTAGGTGACATTAGTCGTCGAACGTCTTGGCCGACCCTTCACGTTTGACTTCCAACGCACCTAAACTCTTAGCTACTACCTCAACAAAACTTTATTGTCTAACTTAGGACCTTTGACCACCATGATAGCCATGTTAGGATCTAGATTCACCTAAGTAATTTTTGTGGTCTTACATTCTCCCCCACATGGACAACATTCGTCCTAGAATGACACTTGCCACTCTTCGAGCACTTCCAAGATTAAGTATTCAGTAATACACTCATAACTTAACCATATAACACAAAATCAAGGAGAAAACATCATTTTAACACAATAAAGAGAATTAGAACACAACGAGCAACTAGAATAGAATTTTATAACCCATTATGCTACGAAACTCATCTCCTTAAATCCAAATAGTAAAAACTCATTTTATATTAATTAGAATGCTCATATTTTAGACCAAAGAATCAATTAGTAAATTTTTGAAATAAACTTCACAGTGAACGGTGATCTATCCTATAGTGAATTGTGCAATTTTTTCAAAAATGCAACTTTTAGGAAATTAATGATATAGACATGCTAATATGCAACATAACATCATATAAAAACTTCCACAACATAGTCATGGACTCATAACACACATAATGCAAGAAGTAACGAAATTCAATTTCAACCAAGCATGCATATAATAAGGAGAATGTTTGGAACTCATTTTCATAAAAAAACTCCTATACAAATCAAGTCACCAAGAACTCTTTGTTTTAGGCTTGAATAAAAACATATAGAGAAGTTAAGAGTACTTCACTCCCCAACAACCATACTCTTTACCATAATCCCCACTAGGAACCTATTCCAAGGTCAACATAACACCTACCTCAAGGAACTCTCGAGGCCCTTAAACCTTACTATTACTTTCTCACCCAATGTCTAGTTTATGAAACTAAAAACTCTTAAGATTCAATCATCTAGCCATCACATCTCCCTTAATAAGAGAAACTCACCATTCGTCCTACATATTCTAACTCTATACTTTACCATTCTTTTCAACTCCACTACCCTTCAAAGGTAACTAACCAATTCTAGGTCATCAACACCATTTTTCACACCTCATCTATCAAGCCACACCTCATCTTACAAGTCACATCTCATCATTTCTCTCCGTCAACCCAAACTTCATAAAGTCACACTCAGATGACCAACACGAAGGGAAGGCAAAGGAAAGACACCATAGATAAGGATCTTAGGCATAATTAGATTAATGAAGAAATGAAATGTTTCCTAGCACCAAATAGTCTGCCATTTATAATATGGCACGCTTAACATTATAAACAAGATTATATTTGATGTGGTTCATAATACAAATACGACACTCCCAAACCTTATGCTCTGATACCTAGCTTGTCATGACCCTCAAGTACACCTTAGAAGTTAGAGTGCAATCTTGGATTGCGACCGGCATATTATACCTCTTGGAGGTATTATACAAGCCTATCGTATCATTCATCGCATAATAACATACTAAATATGAGTAAGAATTTAAAACTTTCTTTTCATAAACAGTATATAAGCGGAAGACTTACATTCAAAACGGTAAATCTTTACAACCCTTTAACAATCTAAACATAGAGTATACAAGACTTGGGACTAATCTCGTGCAAGACATAAACATAAAAACATAAACTTTAAGGCATGACCGAACATGTGGATATTGTCCTCGAATCAATGAGGACTCAACAAGACTTCATCTTCAACTCGTAAAAACCTATCCGTCATCCATGGTACATCAAGACCTCTAATTCCCTACACTTTAGTAAAAAAGGGAAAGAAGGGGTTAGCTCATTAGATGTACTAAGTATGGAAGCCATGCAAAAACCATGAAAAAGGGACATTTAGTTAATAACATGCTTTTCATGAATTTCGGTTTAAACGTCACAATATAATCACAAGAACAACATTTATAACATTAGAAATACATAAGAAAATCATTTAAGCAATTATCACAATATAAGAAAAATTATAGTGACTACTTTACTGTTACACTGAAGTCCCCTTCACACTACAACGAAATTCCCTTCACAGTACAGTGAAAATCCCTAGCTCCACATACGACATCCTTTGGCATATCGTCTCCTCGCTAAAGCTATCCTAAGATTAAATTAAGTCACACAAAGAGAGATTGCCCATACACCCTCTCTAGATGTAAACGATCCTTAAGATTACTTATAATGAGACACATTCACACCTACAAACATCAACATAGCAAACATAAGATCCTCCCACCAAAGGTGATTCCAAGGTTCACTTGTATGAGTGTGTAGCAACCGCCCATACAATTCGGATCCTCTTAATAAAATAGTATATAAAAAACATGACATTCTCCTTTCAAAGGTTATCCAAAGACCTAATCAAGTAACTCAAAAAGATAACGTCCATGATTGATCTCTTCAAGATTACTTAAATAGTCCTTAAGACTTACCTAATGTAGGATCATGCCCACATAGTCAAACATATTCGCTAACTAGAATCTTTATTAAGACTAATCTAAGTAAGAAATGAAGTGACCATTCCCTTGCCCCATTTAGACCTTAACTAGACAACCCTTAGTTACTCTAGAAAGGAACTTATAAAATTAACATGCTTTTCTATCTTAAGTCATTACATTACTTAGTTCATTTAAGAGACATTCATCACATAAGGAAATTCACATAATTGTCTTAAAGAAGACCTAAAGACTCTCACTATCATATTCAAAGACTATTGTACAATATCTAAGTAGCGTCCCATACCACAACCTAAACATCATAGAAATTCTCTAATGCTAGTGAGTATCCCATATGATGAGAATAGGCAATAACTGACATAAACCATGGTAGCAAAGTATAGAATCCAAAGTTCTATCCTACTCAGATGAGGTGCTCTACTAGCCAATGGTAGAACTTGGACATCCCATGTAGGCACATGGCTAGGGAATATGAAGGGCATACTTTGTATTCTAGTCTCATACATAACTATAACTACTTTCCCTTAAAATTTTCATTCGGTGCTAGACTTAGTTCTCATAGATCAATTAACGTTATGGTTCATATAAATAAAGTTTATGACCCAATAATATTTACCCTACCAAAGCAAGGTCAACTAGCGATTATCATACTATAAAGACAACAAGCTCATCATGACTTTTCTAAGATATTATATGATGTCTTTCAATCCAATAAACCTTAACTCCATCATTCATACATGAAGGAAACCATTACGACTCACTACTTAACGATTCATAACCTTACCACTTGGTTTAATGTTCCACAAAAAAGACCTTCTTATCACTATTCAAGGTCTAACTTAACATTCATTTATTCAAGACTAAGACCACTTTAGGTTTCCTAAGTTAAGACATCATATATTCATATAAGAATCAAGTAAGGGACACAAGTCTACCTAAACAAGACACAACATACTTCCATTTAACACATATAGCCTATTTTTATTTAGACTCTTAGGAATTACCCTTAACATTATTTAGATAACCTATTCATTACATTAACATCATCATTATAATCATTAGAGACTTCTATAGCCAAGTTAGGAACAACCATGTATCAACTCTAAGACTACACATATAAGCACATAGTCATAGTATGACATGATCACCTAAAATAACATCAATACAAGAACACATATGTTCACAATAAGTAGATATGATCATACAAAACTTAATCAACTACACTAAAATCATATTACTTCAAGTAAAACGGACAAGGCCATGATCGTCAATATACTTAAAATAACGCCGATGAGGCCACATAAATTCACATAGCACCGCCACCATAAGTGGACCATACCAATCACATATAATCCAAAAGCTAAATTACATTAACGATACACAATAATAATATAGTTATGTCAGCATACCACCCACTTTATCTCATCATTTCAATCCAAAGCCAAACCATTTAATTCAATACGGTAAGGCCCTTACCCATGGCCATGATCATCAATTCAGAAGATAAATCATAATATCAATGAATCTAAGACAATTCAATCAAGAATTATCAATCTAAAAACATTTATATATCAATTGAATACAATCCATATATCATTAGAGAGCCCATAAGAAACAACAATAGAGTCTACAAGCATCAAGTTCATATCAATTCAATAAGCCTAAAGGTCAATTTATCTAAGAGTATTCATTACTCAATTAATCAAATTAAAACATCCTATACATCATTCATACATAATCTATACATCATTTAAAATCCCACATTAATCGACATAGGAATTCATCAATCTCAAAACATAGTCAATTCACCCATATTTTAGTGAAAATTAGAAAATTGAGAACATCAAGGGTTCATGGATAATTTCATTAGAAAACATCAATAAAACATATGTAACATCATATCTTAACGTTTGAAAACCTTTCATGCAAGAACCCAAGACTCAGAGTAGAAACTGATCTTTTTAATTTTTTTGAAATACTTCGAAAATCATCTTTTAAATTCGCTCTAAGGTGATAGAAAACCTTAAATTAAGAAATCCCACACCTTATTTGAATAACCCAATGTCAATTGAAGAAGAAACTCCATTGAAGACCCATCTTCAAGCTTCATCTTCACCTTAACACTCATGGAGGTTTTTGGAATAACTTTTGAAGGGAATATGTTTTGATCTTTGTGTTAGGGTTTAATTGAGTGTTTAATGACTTATACACAATTAAAATACCCACACACACTCAAAACAACCATCCAAAGACTTATAGGGGCATAAGGTAAATTTACGATATCACCCTCTCAACTTAACAGAACCTAGCGGCAAGGACTTAGGACCTTCGACGTGACCATCGACAGTCTGTGGTCTCACCCATGCCCCGTTGATGGGGTCACGTTAGTTGCACCCAAACTTTCCACTTACGGACTACCTTGCCTTCCATTGACGCCCCACATCGATGGAGCATCTGTCAGACCACGTTCTGTTGATGGGGTCTCGTTGGTTTGTTCAAGAACTTCCCAAACTGCAGCCATGATGTTTCATCCGATGGAACCCATCGACGGTCCGTTTTTTGGTTTAATGGCCATTGACTGGTCTGTCGTTAGGCCACTACCTTGGCAGTGTTTGTCTCCAAGTTGGGGTTCTTTCGTAGGGCCCCTGTAAGGGTCCTATATGGAGTCATTCACGAATGTTTCCAACCTAAATATGAACCTCTATGAGTTCAGAATCTACCACTCATGTTTTATTCTAAACGAACAAGTAAAACTTGATGAAATATGCTTGGACACACAAGTTTACTTCTAGGTACAACTTTCGAACGTCATAGACGTTCTTTAGCATTTGACCTCCAAACTTCACGAAACTTGACACACTAACTATAAACATCATATAAACACAATTAAGAAAAATACGAGCTCATTCATCACAAATAATCACATAGAACCACATACGAGACATTTAGGTGACACTAGTCGTTGAACGTCTTGGTCGACCCTTGACGTTTGACTTCCAACGCTCGTAAAATCTTACCTACTGCCTCAAAAACACTTTATAGTCTAACATACGACCTTATACCACCATGACAACCACATTAGGCTCTAGATTCACTTAAGTCATTTTCGGGCTCTTACACTTGCCCATATTAGTACACTTATCAAGTCATCCTAGTTAAGGAAAACATACCATACTTCATATGCATATACTTTACATGCATAGTAGTAGACACTAGTGACTATCAGAAACACCTTTCATTTGACACTATGAACATTTACTACATTGTAAGCATGCATAATTTGTGAATGTGGGTATACATTGGTCAACATGATCTTAGCCCTCTATCAACAACGTATTAAGGGAACCACCCTCTTAAGACCACAATACTCTTTTCAAGCATAAACCACACAACACACAATAGCATAAGAGGAAAGACAATCTTCACATTATAGTCAAGACTCTTAACATTAGCTATTTACTAATTCACACAGGGGTACATGGATAGGGGTCATCAATCATTAGAACCTAAACCATGAAGCACCTACACATGATATACATAACCCTTTACATGCTTATAACAATAATAACATAACCTAGATTCACAACTCAAATAGAAGACTAGGCACAAGTTACACATAAAGTGATCATCATAGCCACTCCTTCATATATTCATCGATTTGCCTTCAAGTCCATGGTCAACACATATATAATGAAATAAACTAAACACCGCAAACATAAGTGGACCATACCACACAATATCCTACAAGGCTTTATCAACTACATTAATATAGAAAAGTAGAGGATGACCTATTCGAACAAATTTATCAATCTTTGATCATCATTTATCAATACTCCTTTCTCATTATTTATACATTATAGAGAAGTAGCTACAAGTTCTTAAATCATAAATGAAATCATGTACAAGTCGTCACAAGAGCATGATTCAACTATTTTACTATACCACATATATGGTATAAAGTAGAGAGTTATAGATCATCAAGTAACTTCCCTAGTATTGGTCATAAATCATCATGTATAAAGAATATACATTTATGGAAGTATATAAATATATATAAATCAAATCTAAATCATGCTTCATCTACCCTAGAATTAAGATCACATAATGTTCATTGGAACATTGAAATTGTAGGCTAGAAGAACGTAGATGGATTTATGGAAGACCCCTTTTCTTTGATCATCAATAATTCATACCAACAATTCATTAATATCTTCAATATAAAGAAATAGTTAAGGACAACATAACATAAATGAAATCTTACTACAATTGCCATAACGTCTAGATTACAGTGGACGTGTAGTTTTAAACATCATTGGAAAATAGAAGAACCATAGGTTCATCAACATTTGTAAAAAAGAATCACTTATTTACAACTTATCAATAATATCCAATTTAGACAGTATATACAACCAGCCCTACACAATCGAATTCCATAATAAATCATTAAGTGACCAATCTTACAGTGAATTATGAAAACTAAGATAAGCATGTTAAAATCTTCATACATTGATCCACATGGATTCTTAATCATCAATTCAACATCAATTCATTTAAATAACAGAAGATATATCCAACTTCAACATAATAGAATCACAATTTAATCGATAACAAGTCAAGATAAAAAAACCCCATGCTAGGACTAAATCAAGTTTGAAAGGGACATGGGTTCATCATGAAATTGGAGTCAAAATCACGTTAAAACCACTGTATTAATTTAAGTTCCCCATGATTTAATCATTCAAACGTTTTTATAAAGAACCCAGTGATCGATTGAAGAAGGAGAAGTTTGATCATATTATTCTCTTTAAATTCTTTAAGATTAACTCTCTAGATTGAAGGATAACTTGATATGAAAATCACCATACAATTATCTACATGAAGACTTCTAAAACTTTATGAATAAATTATGAAATTCCATGCTCTAAGATTTTCTTGAGCTTTAACAACAATGAAGGTTTCTAGGGAGAAGATTTTTTGCGGGGAAAGGTTTCTTACGTGTTTATGGGAGGTTCACGTATTTGATAACTTATATATTCCAAAAATTAGTTAAATAACTCAATTAGAGTCTGTTTAGGACGTGGGGTGAATTTCCCATTCGCCCCTTTAATAAAAGAGTACGCAGGCAACAGGTTGTAGTCCACCATAGACGCACCATCTACTTGTCGTTGGTCAGTCGATGGGCCATGCATTGGCGTTCGTCGAGCGGTACTTGGAATATTATTGGGTTGATACCTACCAATTATATGTTTCAAACGGAGAGACCTCACCTATGGGCCGTTGGTTGACCAATTGGCCGTCATTTGGTCCGTCGCGATTGACACTGCCAAGCCAGTATCTCGACCTACCTAGGGTCCTTCTTAGGGACCCTTTTGCGTAGCCCTTTAGAAGTGGTAACCGAAGGTTTCAAAGTTAAATAAAACCCTTAACAGGTTTTATACCTCCCACATGAGTTCCACCCAAAACAAATACTCGCAACTCGTCCAAAAAGTCTAAGCCCCATAGAGACACACACATGCATGTGAAAGTCTTGGACGTTCTTTGTGTTTGACCTCCAAACCTCTCAGAACTTCATATGATATAATTTAACATCATTTTAACTAATATTATGACTTCACAAGATCATTTAATACAATTTTAAGCATGCATAGACATATGAGGTACATAGGTGACTAATCGTCGAACGTTTTGGTCGACCCTTGATATTTGACTTCCAAATCACCTCAAACTCTATACACTGCCTCTAAACCATATTATAATAAATTGTAGGACATTAGAACCTTAATAAAAACATGTTAGTCTATATACACCCTAACTCATTTTGGGGGTATTACAATTAGTAAGAACAACTAACGTTCATTATGAAAGAGATGAGGATAACGGGACTTCATGTGTACCTTGGCCTCACATGTTGCTCCCTCAACTAGGTGGTTTATCCATGACACTTTTATGGAGGCCACCTATTTATTCCTCAAACCCTTCACTTAATAATCAAGGATTTCAACCGAAACCTCTTCATAGGTGAGGTTCTCATAAACAACAAGACCCTCAATAGGAAGAACAATCTCGGGGTAACCAACAAACATCTTAAGCATGGAAACATGAACCACCGGATAAACCAAAGATAGTTCACTAAAGTGTTTCAACTCATATTCCCCCTTGCTAAACCTTTACACTATTTCATAAGGACCCACATACCGGGTACTAAGCTTCCCTTTCTTGACAAAATCACAACTTCTTTCATTAGTGAAATTTTCAAGTACACTTTATCAGCTTCTTAAAGTTCAGGGTTTCTTCTCCTATGATCGGCATAAGAATTTTGCCGACTATAGGCCGTTTTTAATCTATTTCTTATATATAAAATATCTCTAAGGTCTTACGGATCAAATCGGGACCAATGAGTGACGACACACCAATTCTAAACCATCAAATAGGACATCTACACCTCGTACCATACAAAGCTTCAAAAGGAGCCATAAATATGGATGAATGAAACTATTATTATAAGAAAAACCAACAAAAGGCAAATCCTATCCCAACTTCACTTAAAGTCAATAACACAATCCCTAAGAATATCCTCTAGGGTTTGAATAGTTCTTTCTGCTTCTGTTTAAGCATGTCCTCAAGGGTGCTAAGCTTCACTATTGTACCCAACTCTTTTTTGAATTATCTCCAAAATCAAGAAGTTAATTGAGCACCTCTATACGATATGATGGACAAAGGGAACCCATGAAGAATAACAATATTTTCAATATAGATCCTTGCATAATCTTTCGCCGAATAAGTAGACATAATGGGAATAAAATGAGTGGACTTCATCAATGTATCCATGACCACCCATATATAATAATTTTTACTTTGAGTCGTAGACAACCCTAATAAGAATTCCATATTAATATCTTCCCATTTCAAACTACCAACTTGGATTTCTTGTAATAACCCACCAGACATTCGATGTTCGGCCTTCACTTGTTGTCAATTTGGACAGTTTGCAAAAAAAATTTGCTATGTTCCTTTTTAATCCCTCCCACAAAAATTCTTCTATAAGGTCATGATACATATTTGTGGGACCTGGATAAATAAAATAACGGGCACCATGATATTCTTCAAGAATCCGATTTCTCAAATCATCAACATTGGGCACACACAATCTCCCTTGGTACCTAAGAACACCATCCCCCCTTGGGAGAATGACTCGTTCATTTTCCCAAGAACCAATTATTTCAATTCCATCAATAATGGACTTAGACTTCACCTAAACCACCAAAGAAGACTCAGAGTATGATGTACCACAAAACCACCATTAGGAGAATCTTCAATTCGAACCTCTGAACGAGCCAACCTATGAACATCCTTCACTACTTCATTATTGATTTCATCAACATGGGATACACTTCCAATGGTAAAATGAATTATATAACCCTTCACCACATTAGCATTGACATGGTGATAGAGAACACTCATGTCGTAGTCTTTTTGTAACACATCAAAGATCCAAGACGTGTCATAAAACCTAACATAGGTGTCATGAAGTCTAGACACTATTTTTAAGGATATTTAAATAAATATAGGTCATTTAGGAATTTTAGTTACCAAAAAATCCAAGAATGTGCATGACGTTCGGAAGTTGGTTCAAAGAGGTACTAGCATGCCTTAGCCTAATTGACTAGCTTTTAAGAGTCGAAAGGTAATGAACTTTAGTGAAAATGTGTGTGACAAATGTTAAAGATGTTTCATGGTCAAAAAAGACCGGGTAAGACTCCCCAAGGACAAACCAATGTCATTTGAGGAGGACCCTTGGAATTTGGAGGCAACACTACCTGGGCAGTGTGTATAGACGAGAGGCTAACGACGGCCCGGGTTTGGATCGATGGGGTGTCGATGCAAACTGTCGTCCAAAAATTATCCAAAATGGGGAATCCCTTGCCTTCACAAGTCTCTAACCACACCGACGAATGTGTAGGACAGACAGGGGGCCAAGTTGTCGACTTATAGACGGTCCGTTGATGCGGTTCCGTGTGTGAGGGTCATGTTTTTCCTGCACATTATTAAATTGTTTATTTTAATTATATGAGGGTTTATATGGTTAATTAGGGGATTAAGGGGGTCTAATAAAGTTAGTTAACCTCCTATATAAAGTCTCAAACCCCATTAAACTATTAGAACTCTTAAAACAATTCCTCTACCTTCTTTCTACTTTCTCTCTATATTGGAAGACAACATTGAAGACTAAGATAAGGAAGGTATTTGGGGGATGGAAAGGGACGATTTCTTATTCAAATACTTGTTAAAACTTTGAGGTATGGGATCTATTAACCTTTGAGACCTCTTTCCTCTAAGGGTTCATTAAAAGTATTTCCAAAACCTACGTTTTCAAGTGTGTTTCATCTAATCTCAAAATTGAAGTTATGAATTGAGTTGTTGTTGGTTTATTTAGGTTATATTGAATATATTTACATGTATCTTAACTTTATCATGATAATTGTTGATGGTTTGGTCTAAATTGAAGAACATGACCCTATACCCTTAACCCTAGGTTGTGATCTTGACCTATATTATATAATGTTCAATCAATTGAGTTGATTATAGGTTGAATTGCTATTAGATGATGTTGACACACTGATCATGAACAAATTATAATGATTTGTAGTTTTTCATACTAGTTCTTGAGAAGTGATTTAGAATCTGGTGGATTGACTTAATCTTGAGCTTTGATCTAGTATTGAATTGTGATGTAGTGATTATTCTAGTCTTATGATTATGTTGGTTATTGAATTACGATTACTTTATAGGTAGAATTGCTATTAGATGATGTTGATACGCTGATCATGAACAAATTATAATGATTTGTAGTTTTTCATACTAGTTCTTGAGAAGTGATTTAGAATCTGATGGATTGACTTAATCTTGAGCTTTGATCTAGTATTGAATTGTGATGTAGTGATTATTCTAGTCTTATGATTATGTTTGTTATTGAATTACGATTACTTGATGACCTATTTGATTTTAACTAAGGGTTTATTGTAAGACCTTAGTCATGAATTACGAAGGAGACTTGGTAAGTCTTATGTTCCATATACTTTACTTAAATTTATGGTGAATTGTGATTAAGCCATGATGTGTTATTGGAGTGTGTCTTAATTAGGTTAGATAGGGTGGTATGATATTGTATTGAAATATATTTTCTATGGTTGTAAGGTTTATTAAGGTAAAAATTTATGAGGGTATTATTAACTACAAATGTACCTTATTATTAATTGATATGCAAATGTGTTTGACTTTACTCATATGGATTGTGTTGAAAGGATTATATTTATGCAATTCCTATTGAGCTATGATGATGATGATTATACAAGTTCTAGACCCTATTACTTAAACTATGTTATGATTGATAAATAAAGATATTAAAGTTTTTTCAAGAAGGTACCAAGCTTAGAAACGAGTGATTTTGTGTGTGAGGGGTGACACTTTCCTACACAGGGAAGGTAGGGTTCACTACGGTCCTCACGGGGTGGATGTCCTCATGACCCAAATACGGTGTAGAGAGATGTTTACAAGACGGTCCCAAGTTCTTTATCTATGTTCCCACCATAGAAATACTAGCTAGTGGATCCACCTAGATGCTACATTTCATGTTATGTTCTATCTTGGCCGATAGACCACCTTCCATCGGTGTAAGGTTTTACATAACCGGATTCCACACATAGCTAATTAGGTCTATGTCGGTTAAGGTGAGTGTTCCCTAAACTAAAATGAATTAATGTTGTATAAACTAACTAAAGTGACTAGAGTGGTTTGACTTAGCTTAGGTAGGGGTATGAGACTCTACCTATGTCTTGCCGTAGTTTGCCTTGATATGAGCTTTAGGCGGTTAATATTATGTATGTATATGATGATAAATTCAAATGATATTATATGATGATTATGATGCCTATTAACATGTGATTGGTCTTCATTGCTAAAATATAAACTTTTGTGTACTAGAAAGCTATGTCATGTGAAGTGAGTTACTATTTATGGTTCATATTGTGTTACTTGCTTTAGTAAGTTTATGAGGTTTTGCTTTGTCATTGCACTTGTTGACTTTATGAGGATTTACGCTAAGTTGTCTTGCTTTGCTATTTATATGATGAATTCTTATTCATACTTGTGATGTCTTTACTTGGTGATAGAGTTATATGAGATTATGGATTCAAGTATGTCAATATGAATATAGTTTGTTTTGATTTGTTTAAATTGTCTTAATGATTGCTATGGTTTGTTTGATTGTTCATAAACCTTTAAGGAGGTAAAATGACAAGATTTAACTAAATGTCTCTTTTTAGCATGCTTTGTTGTTATATGTGCATATGGTCTCATACTTAGTAAATGTGGCGTACTAATCCCATTTTCTCCCTTTTCCAAAACATTTTAGGTTCCGGTCATTGAAGGTACATTTGCGACGAATTGAAGAATAATTAGATATTCCATACCATCCAAGTGGGTTGGTCCTCACTTTCCGAGGGCGATGCCGATATCTAGCTTATTGAGTTGATTTAATTTTTAGACTCTTATGTTTATTCTATTTCGTTTGTGTACAATTCGTATAAGCCTATATGTGACTTCTTGACATTTATGTAGGTCTTTGCCAAAAATTTTGCGATCTTTCTATATGGTTATGAGATGAGACGATTTTGAGAATCTATTTATGTAATATATATACGTGTGCATTAAAAGTAGAAGACTAAATAATCATCTTAAAGTAGAAGACTAAGTAATCTTCTTATACCAACTATCTCTATATACTAGATATTAATATTATTACGTGTATGTAGAAGTCTATGCAAAACACCAAACAGATATAGTTAAAAGTCTTAATTTTTCCACATATTTTAGCATATGAATGTTATGATGAATGCAAAGAGGCTAGTCTTAGTACTCAAAGAGGACGACGACGCCGGTTACGTCTAGGGTTGCTCCCCGTATGTGACACTTTTAATAACTCCAACCATCTTCTTTGTCGGAGATTTAACTTCTTTTTGTGAATACATATTGAAGTCTTTCATGGTCTCTATACACATAAACATGAATCCCATTGAGATAATGCCTCAATATTTTCCAGGCAAATACAATAGCCGCTAACTCAAGATCATGAGTCGGGTAATTCTTCTCATGAACTTTGAGTTTCCTAGAAGCATGGGCTATAACATTGGCTTATTAAATAAGGACACACACTTAACCAATTCGAGATGCATCACAATAAACTATAAAGCTTTTTGTACCCTCCGATAAGGTCAACATTGTAGCAGAGGTAATCTTATACTTCAACACTTGGAAGATTCTTTCACGTACTCCCGTCCACTCAAATTTCACATTCTTTTGAGTCAAGGTTGTAAAAGGATAAGAAAAAGATTCAAAACCATGACAAACCTTCTATGATAACCGGCTATGCCTATGAAAGTCCTAATATTCGTAGGATCCAAAGGTCTAGGCTAATTTTTCACCACTTTGGTCTTCTTCGGATCAACTTCTACACCCGCACTAGAGTTAATATTACAAAGAAGCTCTAACGACCTCAACCAAAATTTACACTTGCTATATTTGGGAAAAGGATGATGTTTTTGAAGGACTTCCAAGAAAAATCTCAAATGCCCCATATGATCACCTTAAGTCTTCGAATACACTAATATATCATCAATTAAGACGATCATGAATGAATCAACATAGTTTTGGAACACCTTATTTCTGAGATCCATAAATACCGCCGGGGCATTAGAAAATCCGAAAGACATGACTAGGAACTCATAATGACCATACCTTTTCCGAAAAGCCGTCTTGGGAATATCTTTACCTCTCACCCTAGATGGTAATATCCCGATCTCAAGTCAATCTTTGAAAAGTAACATGCACCTTGAAGTTCATAAAGTAAATCATCAATCCGAGGGAGAGGATACTTGTTCATGATTATGACTTTGTTGAGTTGACGGTAATCGATACACAATCTAATGGACCAATCCTTTTTTTCACGAACAATACTAGAGAACCCCATGGAGAAATACTAGGTCGAATGAAACCCTTATCTAGTAGTACTTTTAGTTGAACCTTCAACTCTTTTAATTCGGCCGAAGAAATTCGATATGGAGGAAATAAAATGGAATTTGTATCCGGTAGAAAGTCGATACCAAAATCAATTTCCCTTTTGGGAGGAATATCGTGAAGATCATTGGGAAAGACCTCCATAAATTCCCTCACTACGGGGACCGACTCAATGGGAGAAATCTCACGAACTAAGTCTTAAACTCTTACAATAAATAGTTAGAGATCATCGTACAATCTTTCAAACAAGAAATGATATAACCTCTAGGAATGGAATTTCCCTCCTTCCCTTCTAAAAATAATTCAATTGGCAAGTTAAACTTCACTACCCTTGTTCTACAATCTAAAGAAGCGACACAAGCATGCAACCAATCTATACCCAAAATGATATAAAAATCAAACATATCAAGTTCTACTAGTTCAACATAAGTAACTCTATTGGACAACATTATAGGAAAATTTCTATACCCTTTTTTTTCAACAACCGAATCACTCACCTGGGTAGACAATGAAAAAGGTTCATTCAAGATATTAAGCAAAATGTCAAACTTTTTAGCTACTAAAGGGGTAACAAATGACAAAGTAGCAGCAGGATCAATTAAAGTATATACATTAATAGAAAAGACTTATGACAAATGCTCTTTTGTTCACCCCTAGAGCGGAGAGTATAAAAGCGATTCTTCTTCGGAGTTTCCACTTTAGAACCCTCACTTACTTGATATTATCCTCTACCCTTCTATTGAGCCCTCAAATTTGGGCAATACCTCACCTTGTGTACAATCTTTCCACAACTAAAACAATTGTCTGTCCCAACAAGGCAATCACCAAAATGCTTCTTACAACACATTCCACAAGTTGACTTCTTTTTTGGTGATCTAGTACCCTTCCCCTTTTGACTCATATGGATAGAAATTCTAACATCACGATCCTTAGGGAACTTGGAAGCAATGTGATTCGAAATATTTTTTTTAACCTAGGCTTGTCTTGGATACGAAGCCTACCCTTTGAGGAACTACCATCATATGACCTTGCCCTATTAGCATTCCTACTATTCTTCTTAACACTTGTCTCCTCCACTTGTTTAGCATGAACCACGAGATGACAAATATTCATATTATTATATAGCAACAACATTCTTCTTTCAAGTCTTCGTACACTCCCTTCACAAAGTGGCCCGTCTCATCCCTTGGGTCAGAAACCAAGGAAGGAACATTTTTGGACAACTTAGTAAACTTCAGAGATTAGTCAAGCACACTCATACCTCCTTGAAGAAGTTTGATGAATACTTCTACCTTAGCTTCCCTCTTCTCCCTAAGAAAGAATCTATCAAGAAAAGTCTTCTTGAAAATCTCCATGTCATCGGTCCATCCCTCAAAATTGTCACATCCTGGGAGAACCCCCTAGAAGTAACATGTTGTACTTGGCCTCTGGGAGGTCTTATACAAGCCCATATTCATCATTCATCACATTAAGATAGTAAATTTAGCAGAAAATATAAAACTTTTGATAGCACATCATATGCTAGAAACTGCATCTCGTATATGTATAAAACATTAGCCATACTACATTTATAGACCCTAAGTCTCTTTGCCATGTTAGACTCATTAACATTAGAGTATATTTGGGACACGATCGATACGACACATTACATTACTATACAATAGTTAAAGACTTTACATTAAAGACATAAGTAGGAGATCCTTGAACTTTAAGGATTTCTTTCATTGAGCTTAGAAATCATCTTGAAAGTTCATCACCATTCAATTCATCATTTAAGCATCCATAACCTACACTTTGTCAAAAAGTAGAGAAGAATGTTATTAGCACAAGAATATACTAAGTATGGCAATCATGCAAAAACATACATTTAAAAGGGACATTATCTTTTTGAGTGATCTTCATAAAACCTTTAACCAATAGCATTTGTATCATTCACATACATCATATAAACATATTCAAAGTGTAAACATTACATAAGATCACATATAGGACTTACTAAATTTTTAAGCCACTTTACAATAAGCTACCTTTACCCTTGCCTTTAAGTAAGACGTTACAGTAAACTACATCAAGTTACACATACATTAATCCTGTTCATATACTTCATTATTAAACATTGTTTACGACTCCAATCTTAGTCTACTAGTGCAATGATCATATTAAGCCCCATAACAACACATTTACTTAGTAAACCCATCATGAGATCAGAAACCTTAACACTTCATACATCAACATCACAAGTAAATGAATATAACCTGATTCATGTAAATACAAGACCTTTATCATATAGTCAATAATATCAACATCATTCATATAGACTCATACCATGCACATCTTCGTAACAAGTACACCAATTCTACAAAGTCATGCATATCTACATAAACATAATCATACATATTAGGTCACCTTCCTAAGACTTCCTAAGGAGCTACTTGTGTAATGTCTAGATGGGTTCATTATTGCCACCTATTCTAAGTAACCTTTCTTAAGTCACGTAGTTAGGATCCTATTTCATTACTTCCATTGTCCATTTTACTTTTGTGGAAGCTATATCCTCAACCGACACAATGACCATGGGTCCTAGACATGGAATTTGGTGTTGTGGAACCTTACACCATTGGGAGGTGTTCCTACCTAACCATGGTAGAACATTAACATATATCCTAGCATCCTAAGTGAATTCACGTTGCTAGATCCTTCATGTCAAGCATAGTTTACGGAACTAAGAGATACGTAGTTCCCTCTAGATGTCATTGGACAATTTGGGGTCTTATCTCATGAGAAAATATGATAGAACCCTTCCTCAAAGGGAAGTCAACACCTCAAGTGGGTCCATAGGTGAATATTCCTCAAAGGGAAGTCTATATGTGCAATGCATAGACAAAGTCCCATACCCTTGACCACACTAGTACACCTATCAAGTCATCCTAGTAATGGAATACATATCATGCTTCACATACATATACTTTACATGCATAGTAGTAGACATTAGTGAATATGAGAACAACTTTTCATTTAGACAATATGAGCATTTACTACATTGTAAGCAAGCATGAAGTGTGAGTAAGTGTTCATTGGTCAACATGATCACATATTGGCTACCAACAATTCATTGAGGCAGCCACCCTCTTAGAGCACAAAACTCTTCAAGCTTATACCATACAACACACAATAGCGTAGGAGACAAGTTAACTTCATAGAACACTTTAAGACTCATATCATTAGCTATTCACACATTCACTTAGGGGTACATGGGTAGGGGTCATAAACATTTAGAACCTAAGACATGGAATCACCTACACATGATATTTGATAACCCTCTAAATACTAATAACCATAGTAACATAGCCTAGATTAAAAACTCAAATAGAAGACTTGGCATATGTTACACATAAAGTGATCATCATAACTACTTGTTCATAAATTCATCAAATTTCTGTAAATACCATGGTCAACACATATATAATGACATAAAGTAAACACCACCATAAGTAGACCATATCACACAATGCCACTCACGGCTTCTTCAACATTACTATTGAGAAGTAGAGAAGTAGAAGAGTAGAGCAATTCTTACCAATTCTTTAGTCTTTCGTCATCATTGACCTTTACTACTCTTTAATCAATAATTCAAGTATAGGGAAGAATCTAACACATAATAATCATGTACGAAATCATACATAAGCTACTACAAGTCCATACTGACAAACTAGCACAACACCTTAGCATACTAGATGGTACACGAATCATAGAAGATTAGCCAATATAGTTACATGGATTATAGATCATATTTAACCAATAATATAACTCTAAGGCATTAGATCATCATACATTTAATCATAATGAAATCACGCTTAAAGAACTTCAAGATCAAGCTACAACATAGGCATTAGACTTGTCAATTCGCTAGAGTATAGAGAGGGAATTAAACAACAATATTTATTCTCTAAGGCCTTGTTAATAAATTATATTTTTCAAATAACGTAGATTCTAGGAAGCAGCTAATTATATCAATACATCAAAGGATTCATGCTTTATCTATCAATAATTCAAGATCACGTTACATACATGGTATTATCGATTGATAGGTTAGAAAAGGCTAGATCAAATTACATAAGTCATATTTACTACAATCATACATGATTCATATAAATAATTCAATCATGATACTAATATAAGATACCAACTAAAACAACCCTAACACGATTCAAATCTTACAACAATCGACATAAAGCCAACCTTTTCGTGAACACATAGATCATATAGTAATCATGTTTAATTCTTAATACAACGATAATCATCGATAATTCAAAATTAATCACACATTAATTAAAGAAATTAAAAGTAGATACAACCACTTCAATGTAACAGAATCATAATTCAATCGATAGGAATTCAAGATCACAAAGCGCATGCAAGGCTAAAACATTTGGGTGAACGAGCATGGGTTCATCATGCAATTGGAGTAAAAATCATGTTAAAACCACTGTATTAACTTCAATTAATGATGATTCAATCGTTCAAAAACTTTTTAAAATGAACCCATGGCATATCGAAGAAGACATTGTTTGGTCATATTTTTCTTCTTTGAAATCTTTGAGAATGACTCTCTAGATGAAAAGATAACAAGAGATGAAGATCCCCATATCGTAATCTTCATGAATAATAAAAAACATAATTATTCACCCACAAAAATACAAGCTCCAAGAAGCTCATGAGGTTCACCATCAATGGTGGTTTCTAGGGAGAGGATTTTTAGAGAAACGATTCTTAATTGTGTATGGAATTGGGAATGGTTTATCACGTTTAGAAAGAAATATATACACACAAAATAAGTTAAATAATCCAAATATATTCGGTTTAGGAGGTGGGATTAATTTTCCATTCACCCCTTTAATGAAACAGACGCAGGTACTAGTTTACAGGTTACCATCGACGGAGCAATTAACTGGTCGTAGGTCAGTCTACTGTCCTTCCTTTTGCTTCCTTCGACTGGTCCTTAACCAAATTTTGGGTTGATACCTGCCCAATATAAGTACCAATCGACGATACCTCACCTACGGGCCGTTGTTTGACCAAATGGCCGTCATTTGATCCGTCAATTTACACTGCCAAGGCAGTGTGTCGACCAGCATTGGGCTCTTCTTGTGGGGCCTTTTGCGGGGCCCTTTAGAAGTCATAACCAAAAGTTTCCAATCTAAATACGACCCTTAACAAGTTGTAGACTCCAACATGATATTCAGCAAAAACCAATACTCGTAACTTGTCCAAACAGGCTAGACCCTATCAAGACACACATTGAGAATCTTAAGGACTATCTTTGAACGCATTGGACGTTTGAACTCCAAACTTCTAAAAAATTCCTATACTATCATTTGAAATCATTAAAAACCATTATAATACTTAATAAGATCATTAAAAAAACATATAAGCACACATATATTTGAGGCACATATGTGACTAATCGTCGAATATCTTGGTCGTCCCTTGACGTTTGACTTCCAAATCACCTCAAACACCATAAAATTCCTATAAACCACATTATAAGCCATTTTAGTACCTTCTAATATTAGTAAGAACATTTTAGTCTCTAGAAACCCTATCTCATTCTTGGGGTCATACAAAAGGCCAATTGTCTCTCCATGGGACGTACCATATTTGGGTCACATCTTTGAGTTGGTAGGTGGATAACTAGGCCTTCTTATTAGAATTCAACCCCATAACATAGAGTATCTTGTAGACTGAATCAATAAACTATTGGGTGTTATTCCTCCAATTTGGATCGATAGAAAGTAGGGGGATTCATTCGTGTGAAATCCCTGAAGCGGGAGGTCATGGTGGTAACATGTTGGTTTCCTTGGGGTACAACCTCCCGATTAGCTTGGGTCGTCATGGATTGAGCTTGAGTGGTGATGTCCTGGTCTTGGGTAGTAATATCTTGGGCCATTTGGTGAAAGGCTGCTCTCATATACCTATCTGTCAAGGCCAGACAATTGGCCAGATCTAGATCATCAATAGATACCTCTTCAAGAGGAGGGACTTGATTGTCTTGGGGAAGGACTCCCGCATTGTCAATCTCTTCCTAAAGTCTTCATGCGACTTTCATTACAGTATTTATCGTTAATAATCACAACAAAAGAATTAGATGATAGAGTCAAGACACTAAGGAACAATATTATATTTCAAAGAGAATGAGGATTTTCTAAGCATTATATAGACTTTCATTCAGAGGTGTGGCGCGCATCACAGTAATAATAAGAATTTAAATAGATGTGGTTTAATAAGGCAATGGCTCTAAAGATATTAAACATCATGTTTTGATACAAACTTTATCACAGTTGAGGAGTACCCCCTAGATGT
Organism: Solanum habrochaites; assembly: GCA_027704765.1. Lineage (NCBI taxonomy): Eukaryota > Viridiplantae > Streptophyta > Magnoliopsida > Solanales > Solanaceae > Solanum > Solanum habrochaites. The sequence continues at coordinate 50,776,700 of JAKWJA010002497.1, read as the reverse complement.
AACCGACGTCGTCGTCCTCGGAGAGGACTTAGAAAAGCCCTTACCAATTGTCATAACATATAATAAGTTAAAATTTTGAAAATTTAAAACTTTTCTTTTATATCTATATCATGAAATTTACATAAGCCTCTGGCATAGACATAGTATGTTCGTAGTGAGTTTATTTAGACCCTTCGTATACGAAGATTACATAGTCTTCTACTTCTATGTCATACACACGCGCGCACGCACACACATACACAAACACACACACACACACACACACACATATATATATATTTCAATATAGTCATAATAAGTATATCTCATATCTAACAATCTAAAACTAGAGTATAACTATTGGGCATAGACCATACATCAATACAATAAAATCCCCATATAGGCTATATTATCATAGTACTTAAATGAAAGAGAATGAACAAAGTGTCTTTAATACTAAAAACATCCAATGCTAGAAAGTAGTATTGCCTTCGAAGTGGTGAGGACCTACCCAATCCTTGGGAATGTCCGAGAAGTCTTGAAAAAGTCCTACCTAAGAACATTAAGGCCCGAACCTACAAAATTGTAGAAACAGATAAATAGGAATTAGTACACCACTTTTACTAAGTATGAAAACTTATGCACTCCTACATTTGAAGCCATGCTCAAAGGGACAATTTATAAAGGCATGCTAGTTTACTGTAAAATCTCCTTTATGCACCAATAAGAAACTATATCAACTAATACGCACATAACCCTCGACAAGATAGCATACTCCACAGAAGACCAACAATAATGAGTCAAGTCAACATATGTTTAGCCAAGTAATTTTAACATTATATTACAACTACAAGGCATATATAAGAACTTCATAACTTTTCAACATATAGTAGACCCTTATCCGTAATGCCTTATTAGTTTAAAAGTGCAATGAAAAGCAAAGTCCCATAACCTCACTTAATCAAGTAAACGAAATAAACGACCTTAACTAGTGCCTAATTTCACATACCATAGCATTATGAGTAACCATCATCATACATTAGCAATATAGACCAACAACATGCTGATAAATGAAACTAACATCATATAAAGTCAATAACATGTAAATTTAAAATATACATAACATATAAATTATAAAAATACAAGAAAAACCTCCTAAGGCTTCTCTAAAGGCAAACTAGTGCAAGGCATAGGTAGATTCCCATAACCTTACCTAGGCTAAGTCAAAACTCTTAAGTTATCCTAGTTATTATTCACTTCATTACTTCATTTTGCATTAGGGAACACTTGCATTAGCCTACATAGACCACAAGAGATATCCAGGATCCGATGTTGTAAAACCTTACACCGATTAAAGGTGGTGTAGCGGCCAAAGTAGTACCAAACATGAACATAACATTCTAAGGTGGATCCATTAGCTAGTATTCTTATGGAGGCCATATAGTTTACGGAACTCGAAGGAATCTATGGAAGTATAACTCTATGCCCTTTGGTCCATGAGTATATATACCTCGTCAGGTCTCTAGTGAATCCTATCTCCTTAAATTGGAATGTTGTCTTCCCTCATCTTCAATTTCACTCTGTTCTAAGGTATAGTCCCTTTTTGAAATGTATTTGAGTCATCAATTTTTATCAAAAGATATTTTAGTTCATAGGACCCTAACCCCTTGTGTATCATCATAATTAGCTCATTAGAAATTGCATGAGAATAACCTTTCATTACAACCCTCACATTAGAAATTGCATGAGAATAACCTTTCATTACAACCCTCATAATGAGACCAACACCGTATATCACATCATAGTAATACACAAAAGTTGATCAACATCATCCTTATATGGTCACAATATTACATTATATAACAATTCATAAGACAAGATATTTCAATACCGATATCATACCATCCTAATCAATCCAATCACAACACATATACTTCAATTCAATCAACATCATTATGTATAAGTCATCACCATAGAGTTAGAGTTTCAAGATCACAAAGTCTTACATGTTCCTCTTCCAAAGCCGTCATCATGGTCTTACCATCAACCAAACACAATTAATCCATAAGTTTACATAATAACCAAGTCAATTGTATCCATACTAGACAATTCAATTTAAAATCACAACCTAGGAATAAGGGGAAAAGGTCATCTTCCACAAACTAGGTCAGTACATCAAGAACTAGCATAATTTATTCATAATATATTATAATCTAGTCATAATAAACAAAATAAACCATTACCAATGCAATTTATAAGACAAAACTCGTATAGGAAGAAATCCATATGAAATCATCTTTTTGAAAAAAAATTTTGGAAGAGCCCTTTGGGAAAGGAACCCCAAAGGTGAAAGGTTCCCATACCTTGTCAATTGTTGAAGATTGATGGAGAAAATTAGTCTCGTTGCTTCCCTAGAACCCACCTTGACCTTGGTCTTCTATGGAGTTTGTTTATTATAGAGAATGTAGAGAGAAGGAAGAGCGCTTTGAGTTTAGAAATTGTGGGGTGTTTAGTTGGGTTTAGGCCGTTACGACAGGGGAGCACCCCCTAGAAGTAACATGGCCTACTTGACTTCATTGAGGTCTTATAAAACCCCATAGTTATTATTCATCGCATTTTCATATGTAAATTTAGCAAAAAATTTAAAACTTCCATAGCACATCATATGTCCGAACATCACTTCCTATATATATAAAATATATTAACATAATTAGAGTGTAAATATCTTTGTCATCTTAGACTCATGATATTTAGAGTAAATTAGGGAAACAGACCTTACAATATAAATCATACATGCTTAATTACATAACTTTACAGTAAAGTAAGACTTAGGAAATCCTTGGACTTAAGGATTCCTTTCCTTGAGCTTGGGAATCACATATGAAGCCGCTAACCATTGAAGACATCCTTTAAGCATCCATAACCTAAATTTTTTGTAAAAAGGTAGAGAAGAATGGTGTTAGTACAATAATGCACTAAGTATGACAACTATGCAAAAACATGAATTTAATAGGGACATTTTACTTGAATCCATGTATCATGCCTTCTTGTGAAAACTTCATAAAATATCCGTACAATAGAATTTATACAATAAACATGCTTCATATAGGTATTATTCAATAGTACTATATCAATTAAAATCATATAATACATTTAAGACAAATTTGGAGTTAATTTATAGTAAGCACCTCCACTTTACTGTAACCCCCTTTTTCTCTTTACAAGGAATTTAATTTAGAGTAAGCTTAACTTCTTTTAACTTCTTAACTTCAGAATGTAACCCTCTAATGATACTTCGTGTAAAGTACTACATTAATGAAATAAAGTACTCATACATTCATCCTACATAAGCCATAGCATACAATCATAGAATAGTCGTACATCACAAGACACATTCAAGTCAAGACCATAAAGTCATTACAGTGAACTTTAGTTATTATGCACATATACAAACTTTACTTCACATAGAACATTATATACCGTACTCACAATCCCAATCTAAGTCTACCAGTGCAATGCACATCTTAGTCCCCATAATATCAAACAAACATAGTAAACCTATCATGAGACCATAATCCTTAACATTAAATTCTTACATTAAAATGGCAAACATAGATAACTTCATTCATTCCAAGAAAGACCTTTATTATATAGTCATTAAGACAAAAATTATGCATATATGAACAAGACGACATCATATACACTCATACAGTGCATTTCATCACAATAAGTAGAAGACACTACAATGTCATGCATAAGGACATACACATAATAACATTTTTTAGAACACCTTCCTATAACTTTCTAAAAATATACTTGTGTAATGTATAGGTAAGTTCACTACTCTCACATATCCTAAGAAACTTTCCTTAGTTCATCCTACTTGGGGTCGTAGTCATTTACTTCCATTGTCCATTTTACATTAGGGAAACTATAGCCTTAACCGACACTAAGACCATGTGTGCTAAATATGGAATTTTGTGTTGTAGAGCCTTACACCAAAAGGAAGGTGATCCACTTATACAAAGTAAAACATTAACATATGTTAGAATATTAGGTAAGATCACTTGCTAGATCCTATGTGGAAAGCATAGTTATGGAACTAAGAGGTATAAATTGAAACCTCTCCATGCCCATATGCATTGTAATCCCCATCTCGTGAGAAACCATTATTGAATCTTCTTCAAGGAAAGTCAACACCTCATGAGAATGCATATGTCAATGTTCCACCGATGGAAGTAAACACCTATTGAGAAACCTATGGTGAATCTTCCTCCAAGGGAATCCACTTCTTATTTTAAAGTTCACTCGGTAGTAAGCTAAATTCCCTTCATTGAAAAGCCATTTTAACATTATTTCATAATATATAGTCATAGGGGAGTTAACCCCTCATATGCTAAGCTCATAGGTTAAAGATGAGATTCATCAACCCAAGTCATGTGAGAAACCCTTTCACATAGACATAGTATATTCAAGCACCATGGGTACTATTGGGACAACCTTCAAAGCTCCCCTATATTGACTATATTTTCATACATGTTTGTGGGTATACATATATGTGAGCAATTCTTTCACCTAATACATTGAGTACACACATGTTTGTGTGTATACATATATTTGAGCAAACCTTTCACCTAACACATTAAGGGAATACATGTTCATGCATTAATGCATAAGTGTATCTATAATAAATACTTTCATATTAAACACATTAAGACATTATGACACGTAACATAAGTATGCATTCATATTCATGTCCATAGAAAACAAATCATAGGAACTATCCTATCAAGGCACACATGTGCAATGTAAAGACAAGGTCCCATACCCTTGCCCACACTAGTAAACAAATCAAGTCATCCTAATTAAGGGAATACATAACATGGTTGATATACATATACCTTGAATGCATAATAGTAGATATTTAGTGAATATGAGAACAAGCTTACATTAGACACCATGAACCTATACTACTTGTAAGTATACATGAAGTTTGAGCGTGTGAGTAAATTGATAAACATGATCAAATAATGTCTATAAACAATATATTGAGGCATACACCCTCTTAGGATTACAATGCACAACCAAGCATAGATAACACAACTCAAACTAGCATATGAGACAAGCTTACTTCATATTAAACTTAAGACTCCTAACCTTAGATATTCACACATTCACATAGGGGTACATAGGTAGGGGACATGTATCACCGTTAACTCATCAATGGAAGAACCTAAACATAACCCTAACATGGTCATTCCCAAGCTTATACATTAACAACATAACCTAGATCACCACTAGAATGGAAGAGTAGACATGAGGATTCACATTGGGTGATCATCACCAACAAAAATTCATAATACAATTGCCTTAAAGTCCATGATCACATCACATATGCATTTACAACAAAGTAAACACTTCCACCATAAGTGGAGCATACCACACAATGTCATACAAGGCTTCATCAACTAACAATTCTTTAGAAAAGTAGAGGGAAAGAGCCATTCTTACCAATTCATAAACTTTTGATCATAATTGATCAATAATATTTTTTCATCAACTATTCATGTATGGGGAAGTATATAATTTAACTTCAACATAAACGAAATCATGCATACCCTACTACAAAAACAAGCTACTAACAAGTACACTACATCATCAATTCATTAGAAAGTTGAGAGACATAGATCACTCATAAATTTCCCTTGCGTTTATAACAAATCATAATTCATTAACCATATACATGTAGGTAAGTTGATAATTAGATCATAACTTTAGCGAAATTGTTTTTCAATTTCCATAGAATCGAGATCACGCAAGTATTCGACATTAACAATCAATAGAAGATAAAAGAACATAAATCAAAATTACCTAATCTTCAACCCTTGATCAACATTGGATAAATTACATGTAGTTAATTATAAATATACATAATATGCAGTAGATATAACAAATTACACATGCCAGAATCACAAATCAATTAACATATACTCAAGATAACAATACCCATAACATAGGCTAATTTGAGAATTAGAGGGAACATGGGTTCATTATGAAATTTGATTTGAATTTAATATAGATTCATTAAATATAATAAATTTATCATGATTAATCCTTCGAAAACATTTTGAGAAAAAACCCATGGCTAGATTGGAAGATAGGCAATTTGATCACACTTTCTCTTTGAAACATTGCGAGGAATTCTCTATATGAAAGGTTATCTATAGATGAGGAATCACTGTACATTTATAAACGAGAATAAAACAAGAAATTGAAGAATAAACCATGAAGATCCAACTTCTAGATTGAACTTGTGTTTTCCCTCAAATGGAGGTTTGAGAGAATTTTGGAATAGAAGAGAGATTTGGGATTTTGATTTCTTAATGGGTGTTGGGGTTTTTGACTTTGGAATAGACCTTAAACTATTAATATTTAATGTATAAACCCTTTAAAATCAATCCCAATTACTAAATAACCGAATGGAATTTATTTAGAACCAAACTTGGCAAGCCCGCCCAAGGAGCACGGCCACCTTCACGGTCCGTGAAGTTGGTTCACGACCCTTATCACGGTCCGTGGTCTTTGGGGAAGTGGATACCTTGACTTAAAAAGCCTCAAAGTGTATAAGGAAGTTCCACGACCAACGTCACAGACCGTGGTCAACTCCACTAGCCGTGAAGTCGTCCGTGAATCCTAACGCAGTAAGCTACCAAGTTGGGTCAACTTTTGCCTACAAGTTGGGTTTTTTTGCCCACAATTCAGGTCCTCTTCAAGGACCCTTTGGTTGATAGTTGGGGATTTATTCTCGGATGTTTCCAACGTAAATACACTCTTATAAATTTGAAGGACCTTCCATGCAAGTTTTATCATCAAATAATACATACAACACATCAAAACATGCTAGGTACACTCAACTACGTTGAAGGTCTAACTTTTGAACGTCTTAGACGTTTGACCTCCAAATTTCACAGTTTTCATATAATACCATTAAAAATCATTATAACTCATTTTATTATATCATAAGATTATTTCATATAATTTTAAGCATGCATAGACACATGAGGCACATATTTGACTAGTTGTTGAATGTTTTGGTCAACACTTTGACGTTTGACTTCCAATTCACCTAAAACATCATGCAATAACTCTCAACAATATTATAAGACATTTTAGTACATTATAACCTTAAGAAAAACATGTTAGGTCTAGACACCCTAACTCATTTTTGGGGTCTTACATTCTTGTAATTCAAAATTTGATCTTACAAATTGAATTGTTATTGGTTTCCTTTGACTATTATTGATATCTTATGATTTATTATTGGTTTATTATTTTAGTTCATTGTATTAGAACTAGTTCTATGGAAGAAATAATGATTTGACCTTTTTCCCCTAACCCTATGTTATGAACATATTTTTAATTGGTTAGTGATAATACAACTAAGTTAGTTCTTGTGTATATTACTATTATATTACGTTATGAAGTATATTAATGGATAATTATTGTTGGATTTATTGTAAATACTTAAAGAAGGATTATGAAGGTGAATTGGTAATATTATGATCTTGAACCGTTAATTCAATGATGATGGTTTATACTTGATGATGACATTCAATTGAAATATTACATGTGATTATATTAGGAAGGTGATGGTACAGTGAATATTATGAAATGTCTTGACTATGTGAATTGTCAAAACGTGATTAAGGGTATGATGACATAATGTTTATTTTGAATAAATAGTGTGCCTTACTATGATATAACTATATTATGTTAATCTCACAAATGAAGTGTTGTCATCAAAGGAAACTAGCATACAATACCTAGTGAGCTAATGACTATTTATATATAAGGGGTTAGTCTCCTATAACCTATATTAAGTTATGATGAGTAAAAGCGACATAAAATCATTTCAAAAAGAAACTTTAGCTTAACAAAGAGTGAACTAGTTATGAGTGTTGGCCCTTCCCAAAGTGGGAAGGTAGGTTCACTATGTTTTTCGTGAGATGGAGAATACAATGCAATTGTGCATAAAGAGGGTCTCTAACATGTTTCCTAGTTCTTGAACTATGTTTCCTCCATAAGAATACTAGCTAGTTGATCCACCTACAATGCTATGTTCATGTGTTTGGTACTACCTTGGTAAGTAGATCACACTCCTTCGGTGTAGGATTTCATGAAACCGGATTCCATGATTAGCTCACATGGTCTATGTATGTTAAGGCAATTGTTCCCGAAAATAAAATAAATGTAATGAAGTGAACTCTAACTAGGGTGACTTAAGTATTTATAATTTGTGTAGGTATAGTATGGGACTCTACTTATACATGTCACAAGTTGACCTTGAGGTAAGTCCAAGGAGGTTGTTCTTATATACTTATGTTATGTATGAAATGTATATGATGATTTTGCATGTTTATCATCCAACATGATGTTAGTTTCATTAATGTACATACTTTTGGAATAAATTGATATGTATGATAGAAAATGCATGATATGAAGGTATATGAAATATTGACATTGCTTATGGTCCTTTACTTGGTTTACTTGATTATGTGGGGTTATGGGAGTTCACATAAACATTGACTTGCAGGATTAGGAAGCAGTTTTCAGTAAGGCTTATATAGGATTGGAGTTATTCATACATATATGATGATATTGGTATAGTTTTGAATATTGGAATTGTCTTGAGTAATATAATGTCTAATGTCTTGTAAATGATCTTGATTATGCATAAAGACTTTTTGGAAGTAACTTAGCATGGTTTTGAACAAATATCTTTTTAAGCATGAATTCAATGGTTTTAATTCAAAATGTTTCCCTACATTGTAAATGTGATTGTACTACCCTATATTATTTCCCTTTTCCCAAAAAAAAAGTAGGTTTGAGCTGTTGAAGTATCAAAGGTCGATTTGCAAGAAGACTTGGACTTTTCCCTTAGTTTGGGTAGGTTTTCTTGTTTGATGATAGCGCCACATATTCTACCTTAGTAGTATTTGTATTGTCTAAAAACATTCATTTCTTTCATATTGTTTAAGATATTGTTGTAAGCCATATGTGGAAAATATGAATTATCATAAGGGCAATGCCCATATGTTCTACTTCGTTTTAGATGGTTCAACGTGAGACAACTTATTAGACTTAATTCCTACGTATTGATTATGTTGTCTAAACAAGAATCCTAAGTAAACTCCATATACGATATGTGAGAGGTCAATGTATACCTCACTATGTAAAAGTTTTAATTTTTCTACGTTTTGATCTATGATATGTTTTAATGATTGGCAAGGGCTTGTCGAAGCTCTCTCGCACGATGATGAAGCCGATTATATCTAGGGAGTGCTCCCCGATCGTGAAAAACTTTTTATAAGAGCATGAGGTTGAAGAAGTCTTAGGAATGATGTCTCACTAAACAATGTTTATGTAGAGTTTTGCTCATGGGTGTGAAGAGCACTAAAGTAATGAATGAGAGGTAATGTTATGCTTAGGAATTATTATTTATTGGTAACCTTGAAAGTCATGCCTCAAGAATGATAACTCTATGTGTTCCTTTTTCTTCTAATCCTTTTCTAGTGGATATAGGAGATGACTATGACATGGGCAGACGCAAGGTGAGTGGAGGAAGATTATTCTAATGCGGGAGTTCTTCCCCCAAGGAAATAAAATATCTTCACAAAGAAACCAAGCTCCTCCACAAGGCAATCAAGATCCACCGCAAGACAATGCTCTGGTCATTCCTCCACCTATGACAGATGGGGAGAAAAGGTTGGCATTTGTGACCATATATCAAGCTATGACTACTCAAGCCCAATATGTAGCGACTTAAGATCATGAAATGACAGGTCAATAAAATCCGAAAGTTGGACCTCATGTTCAACAAAATGCTACTACCATGGCTTCTTGCTTAAAGGACATAAAAAGGATGAACCCTACAATGCTATTTGGGTATAAGGTGAATATAAAATTCCCAAGAATTTATTGATGAGTTATAATAGATTCAATGTCAAGACATGGATTCTTGAATCCATACCGCAACCGCATCGTTAACCTTTCATAGGTCGCAGACAAGCCTCTTCTTAGCTTTCATCACATTATTATAGTTAAATTTGCGAAAAATTTAAAACTTTTAAAACATAATTAAGTGTACATAGAATTCATTTTAATACAACATAGATTGATATGCTAATAATCTGAATCTAAATAACCATCTAAAATCGATTAAGTAATTCAAATGAAAGAATCAATATATTGTAATAGTCTGCCAAAAATGGATTTAATACAAAGCTTTGAAAAAATGTCTTCAAATGAAACTTTTGGAAAACATCTATTAGATATGTATTAAGTACTAATCTATAAATATATATGTAGCATCCTCAAACTCAATGGAACCTACGGAAGGTCTAAGAGCGTAAAGTCCAAACCCGCTTACATAAGTCTTCAACTCCTCTCTAACGTAACACTAGAAAATAGTAATAGTATAGGGTTAGTACCACATTGTAAAAAGTAGGGTTGATGCCACAAAAACATAAAGTAAGATGCCCATGATCAAGGAAAGCTCTTCTGATACCAACATTGCCATTTTGGAAAGTGAAAGTCAACTAGACTTTCTTAATTCTCTATTTATAATCATTTGCTGGTGGGAATATGCCGTATTTTTAATGATTTTTTAAAACACACAAACTCTTTTATATATTGAACAGAAGACCTTACAATCATGTGAAAGTATATATTAGAAATAAACTAAAATTGTTTTTTGAAATTTGCTCCTCCAAACCCGAGCAGCTCCGTTTCAACACTTAGAATATTTTTCCGTCTTTTCTATTTTTGTTGTTCTAGGAATCATATCCTTTGATAATATGTTTACTTAACAAGTGAAATGATTACATGGTGAGTACCATACATACAGATGAACAATGTAAAGGTAATCCAATGATTAAGGAAATGATTTTAACTACAATGGGAATGCAATCTTTGGACAGCCAATCTTTATTGGTTTATGCCTATATTGATCATTTGCCTAATATAAGAATCCATTATATGACAATATAATATAGCTATGATCATTTTCATTATATAAGAAGTCATTATTGGCTATGCCCCTTAGTTTTTTAAAACTTCATTCTTATCAAACATTGATATTCTTAAACTCTAGCTTTGTTATTTCAATTTGAACTTACATCTCTTCTTACTTCTTTCATACTTTATTAAAGAAGTCTTTAGCAGTGAGATCATGTGAAGTGACATGAAATTTAGTGTCTTCCCCAAACCTAGAAGAGGTGGTTCACCGATCAAAGTGAACTTACATCATGTGAGTTAAAATGAAATCCAGTGTCTGCCAAAACCGAAAAAGGGGGGTTTCACCTGCTAAAGTGAATCCATGTCCAGTGTCTTGCCCACACAAAAAAGAGGTGGTTGACGACTAAAGTGAAACCAAGAACTTTCTTTTTGAACATTAATTGACATAGATCATCTGATCTAAACATTAAATCAAGTGTCTGCCCCACACTGAAAAGGAGTAGTTTCAACATTCAAAGTGAAACCGAATCTACGTAGATCTCATAGGTGGAATTCACTTGCCAGATCCCATGCTGGCTAAACATAGTTCGCAGACTAGGATATTTTTTTATACTCTTATCCACCTTGGTAGAGCCTCATCTCTCATCTAATGATACCTACATGTGCTTGCACAAGCTCATTGCTAGTCTATCAGTGCTTTGTTCAACTTCTTTTTACTTCATAACTTTTACAGTTGACTCAAACATTAAAGAAGCTTGTTTCTAGTTTGAGGTTTACTTTCTCTAAGGATAACTTTACATCCCCTTTTTACTTGATGAAATGTGAATATAACTTTATATTATCATCTTGGTGTTAATGAGACTCGTCTCACACTTTTTAACAGCCTCTTATGTGAGTTTCTTAAACATAGTTTTCTTAGGTGTAAGTGAGACTTGTCTCACATCCTCTAGCACCCCATTTCTGGTATTTCCTAGCTCTGCGCTGTTCATTATGTTATTAATCATTTATCCGTCAAGTGTTCATTTGGTTACCGTTTAATACATTCTTTATGAACATTATGAACTTTGTTCAATGTAATTACTATATTCATAGTTCATTTTGATAGAGTATGTTGGGAATTATCCCAATGATTGGCATACCCTTGGTAATGGATTCAATAAATTACCTTAGGTATGCTTATATTGGTTTAACTCAACCTATTTTATATAATATTTTGGAAATAATATTCTAAACCAATTCCATTAAAAAAAAAATTTGGGCAAATCATTGTTAGCCAATTTATTTACATAAACCAAACATTCACTCAATATTTTTCATGAGATTATCATTAGACACGTTGATTAACATTCATGTACATACTTTAGTGAACTCATCATCTCAAGCAAGTTAACTTTTAACAGTAAACGAAATTTCATAAATGAATCATAACAAACTTCATATTCTTGAGCACAATTAAGCATTTCACCATTCTTTGTTTTGTGTAACTAATATCCAAATCATACGAATCAAATCTATAGGCCTCATTGATCATTAAAGAATCAAGAAACCTACACATAAGGATCAGTTAGCACCACATGAGATACAACCATGTTTTGAATTACATTTTACAATACTTTTGGAATGAAAACAAAGATAACTGGAACTGAATGTTGTTCAACAAATAATTGGAACAAACCCTAGTTCGGTATTCATAGATTTAAAATGTTTAAAAGTATATTGGAGGAACGATTCCAGGAGACAAAAAACTATACCTTATGTAGAATTGAATCTTCAGTGATCACTTAGAACGAATACCTCGAAGAGAACCTGGAAATCTCTTAAGAGGACTTTGTCGTTCTAGGTTCTTTGCTTATTGCTTTGTGTCGTGAGTTTCTTGTGAATGACCATGGTTTTTAGGTTTTAAGAACTGACGTTGAATGATTCAATTTTACACCAATTAAATTAATTAATAAATTAATTATCTTATTACTAAAACACCCTTTCTATGTTGACTATACATAAGAGGAAATTTGACTTAGCCAAATCCAAAAATTGGCTAAGTGTTTTGACTTGACCAAGGCTTTATATTATTTAGTTTGATTTCTAAATTAATTAATTAAGTGACCTAGGGAAATTATTAAAATATCTACTATGTCACTAGGCCACACCTAACCCTTTTGGACCATCCTAGGTTAGGTACTAGTTTGTCCCTTAGTTAGTTAGGTCAGTTAGGTGTCACCCGACAAGGTCTAGATTGTCGGTTTGATCTTTGTTGGTCCTCGGTTAGATAGCTAGTTGGTTAGGTGAGTTGGAGTATAGAGTTTGTTAGGAATATAGAACCCATATATCACGACCCATATGCGCCTGCCCTTAACGGACTAACATGATTCTGTTGGGTTGTCGTGTGGTCCCCTTCGGCCGCAACACATGTGCTTGCACATGTGTTGCTTCCCATTTCTCCCAACTGTGCACTCCTATGGTTTTATTTGGAAAGTTCACTCCTTTATCAAGGATCCTCAGTATTTCCTTGGACCCTGCTTAATCTACACGATCATTTTTATTGATCATGTGCTATGGTATCTAGGCTTGACAATTTGATGCCTCATACCCAATGTGCAAAACTAAGAAATTAATATTTTGCTTAGGGTCTTCATTGAAGGTACATTTCTTTAAAAATGCTCATTTATACGTACAAAATTGGCTAACACGCTTAGCCAATATTTTCTAATCTGCCCAATATTATCTAATATTGAGCATTGGGATGCCTATGTATCCCAATACGCATTCTTAGAATCTATTAGAATCATTACTAGACATGAACATTTTTCTCGAATTGTACATCCTATATGCTATGGGAGTGAGTTCTAATGAAAAGTCCGAGATAGCCTCCTATCAACTCAAGGATGTGGCTCAAGCTTCATATACCCAATATAGAGACAATAGGGCTTTGAGAGTGGGTCCTATAAGTTGGGAGGTGTTACATCCTATATATCTGTGGTTTCATTTGAAGCAGTCTATGGTAGGAGATGTAGGTCTCTAGTTGGCTATTTTGAGGTTGGTGAGTCTTTACTCCTTTGTCCCAAAATATTCTATGACGTTTTTGAGAAGGTTCGAGTGATAAGAAATAGGTTGAAAAAAGCCTTTAGTTTGCAGAGCTCCTATGCCAACAATAGGAGATGAGATGTTGAATTTAAAGTAGGTGATATGGTGTATATAAAGATTTCACCTATGAAAGGGGTGATTATATTCGATAAAAGGGGAAGCTAAGTCCCCGGTATGTATGTCCCAATGAGGTTTTGCAACGAGTCGGAAAAGTTGTATATGAGTTGAAATTACCTAGTGAACTAGCTTATGTTCATCCGGTATTTCATGTCTCATGCTTAAGAAGTGTAATGGTTATCTTGTGTCAATTCTTACTATTGAAGGGTTAGGTGTGGATGAGGACCTTTCCTATAAGATGTTCCGGTGAAAATTCTAGAGCGTCAAGTTAAGAAGTTGAGGAACAAAGAGGTAGCCTCCATAAAAGTTCTATGTAGAAACCACTGTTAGGTTGTGGAGCCTTATTAATATTTGGTGTACTTTCATATATTAATGTACTGCAATATTTATTCTCCATTTATTCTCTGTAACCTAAAATACACTGAATTATTAATATATATACCCATCGTCGTGGAAGTTTACTCACGGGGTGTTAGCACGAAATATTGGTTTCTCTCTTTCTCTCTCTAGATCTCTCATCTCTTTCCCTTGAAAGTTCTCGTGTTCTTAATTTATAAAATATGTGTGTGTGGATTCGATTCTAACAACTGGTATTAGAGCTAAGGAGATCCAACACGATCACTTAAGATGGATACTACGAATCTTGGAATCGAGAAGCTTGATGGATCCTATTTCACTTTTTGGAAGATGCAGATCGAAGATTATATGTACTAGAAAGATCTTCATGAATAGTTTACTAGGGTGAAGCCGGAATCCATGGCGGAGAAGAAGTGGAAGCTCAAGGATCGCCAGGTGATACGCTCAAACTTTCTTCTCAAATAAGAAGTAAAGCGGTCGTATCAAGTAAAGAACCCAACTAATGAGCTTCGGATCGTTCCCACGAGGAAAATAGTTCAGACTTAATATTATTCTATTATTACTATTATTTATTCAAATAATGGGGGGGGGTTTATTTCTAAATTAATGAAAGTAATTAACTAGATTAAAGTAAACAACTAACAGATTTAAATCTTAGAGCATAATCAATTAATAAAAGTATCTAGGACTTAAGTGTTCCTCACAGGTTCCTAATTTTATAATTCTATCTATAACAATTTTTTCCTAGTATAAAGCATTGTGTAAAAGTGAAGAAAGTTACTGTATCTCTAATGCTTGGTCCGACATATAGAAAATTTCACTCCGCACCTTTTAATTCCGGTCCGGCTACGTGTTTGCGGCAATATAAACCCTTACCTTTACCTCATATTAAGCATTGTATTCCTGATATTTGAGTAACTATTACATCGTACCAAATAGACAACAAGCCTGATTAGGAAAAATGTTATAACCTACACTAAAAACTCTATGATAAATTATTGTTTAGTATCCACTCCTTGGTCCGGCAAGTATCATTAAGGCGAGTTTACTGTTGGCTATCCATTACAAAGATTTCTAAACGAAGAATTAGAATACATGCACGGACACTATTCTTGAAGTGCTAGTTTAGTTGGTTTTTTTACCACATTATTCAACAATGGTTTCCCACAACCCTAGTTATGGAGTTTAGTTACCCATGGTCATAATTCACACTATTCATTATATTTAATATAAGAATTCCATGCACTTACTTGATGAAAAGATTAAAATACAGAAATTTACTTGAATTAATCAAGAAAACACCAAAATCAATTCCAAGAAAAAGTGTAACAGTTTTAATGAAATTAACATTCAAATTACTTGAAAACAAGAGAACTAATGGATTATCAAAAATCTAACTATCAAAAGTCTAATATCAAAGAGGTCTATTATCAAAGAGTATAACCCCAAAAACAAGGTTTTTCAAACTATTTATAATAAAAACAAAAATCTAATAAAAGAAGGATTCTAATTACTGAAAATCTGTCAAAACGCATCCGAGTCAACGGACCTCGTGACGGACCACCTTGGTCACGATGGGCCGTCATGGCCTCCGTCGTCCCATACTTCACAAATTCTTCTGCTGCTTTCTTCATTGCCCCCAACGGCAGGTATGAGGAACCGTTCCAAGCATGATGGTACATCGAGGGTCTCCGTTCCATAATACTTAAACTTCTTGGAATTTGGGTATTAGGACTACTCTCTGATCATTCCGACGAACCAGTAGGACGTACCGTCGTAGCTATGACGGTTCTTCGTGGACTTCGTTAATCCCACACTAAGTAAGACTTCCCCATCTTTCTTCAGCATCCTTACTACGATGCCACTTACGGATATTCATAATCTTTGTAGGTGGTCTCTTATGCATTTCTTCGCTCAAAAACTTTTGTCTTCGTCTTTTGACATATTTCCTGTAAATAAGGAGAAACTTACATAAAAATCAATACAAAAAGGCTTTTGGACACACACTAAACTTAAGGAACAATCATTAAAATACCGTGAAACCACGGTATATAACTAAGATCTAGGGTTGATTAGGTTGACTTTGTCAATAAACGTGGCATTCAAAATCGTGAAATAGAAGACTATGTACGATCTGTTGAAGGCACTGTCAAACATGTATGAAAAGACATCGGCGATAAAGAAGGTATATTTGATGCATAGATTATTTAATTGAAAGTTTGAGAATGGATCTGTTTCTGATCATATAAATGATTTAAGTATCATTGTGAGTCAACTCAATTCTGTGGATATTAATTTTCAAGATTAAATTAAGGCGTTGATATTGATGTCATCTCTGCTCGAGTCTTGGGATATGTTGTTGCTGCGATTAGTAGATCCCGTGGATCTGAGAAACTAAAGTTTGATGAAATCCATGATTTTTTTCTTAGCAAAAGTATTCGCAAACATGAAGTGGGAGATTCATCGGGTAGCTCTCTCATCGTTGACCGAAGGGGGAGAAGTAAGACGAATGGACAAAATCAACATGGTTGATCAAAATCAAAGAATCAAGGAAAATCTACGAACAGATCAAACGTGACGTGTTGGAACTGTGGAGAAAAAGGGCTCTTTCGGACGAGTTGTACAAAGCCAAAAAAGAAACAGAATCAGAAATCTCGAGATGACTATGATTTTGTAAATTCAGCAGAGGACATTGGGGATTATCTAATCCTTTGTGTGAACATCCTGGTTGAATCATGGATTTTGGATTCTGGTTCATCTTTCCATTCGTCTTCATGCAAGCAATTGTTCCAAAATTTCAAATCTGGAAATTTAGGAAAGATTTAGCTTGCTGACAATAAAGCCTTAGAGATTGAATGAAAGGGAGATGTTTGCATAAATACCACCTCGGGAAACTAGTGGACATTGGAAGATGTTAGATATATTCCTGGGCTCAAGAAAAATTTGATCTTTGTTGGTCAGTTGGATAGCACGGGATATGCAGCAGACTTTGGGAAAGTTTCGTGGAAGATTGTGAAATGTGCTATGGTAGTAGCTCGTGGCACCGAATCTGTAGCCTTGTAACCCACTGCGAGGTGTATTAACATGGCCGATGTTGCTGAAGGTGCTTTCGGTTCATGTTTGTGGCATAACATACTTGGATGGGTTTTAAAGGAATGAAGATGCTGGTTGCAGAAAGAGCATTAGAGGGTCTGAAGTTTGTTGATATGGATATTTCCAAGAGCTTTGTTATGGGCAAACATAAAAGAATAAGCTTCACAAAGACTCATAAAGATCCAAAGAAGTGTGAAGATGATCACAACATTCGGGGGAAGTGTACCTACATTCATTTGATGATTTCCATATGAAGGGTATGGGTTAATTTTTGAAGTCATAAGTCAAAGATGTGTGTGCACTGTTACAGAGAAAGCATGGAATGATGTAGAGTTTGAGAATCAGACTGGTTTTGGAATCAAGGGATCCGGCTACGGTCTGACAGGTGGAAGTGGGAATACGAAAAATAAGAGGTTCAAAGTCAATTCAGTTGCAGTTGAGGGAAATCCAGATTGGATGAGAAAAGTCGTCCTGGGGTAATAAAAGGGGACCAGGGCATAGATGTCGAATGCGTGAGACGGATTGAGGATAGAAAATGAGGTTAGCAAGTTTGGCAAGGGAGTAAATGCAGGATACACTTGGGCTTGCCCCAGGAAGCGCAGGGAATGGTGTTTGAGAACAGTATGCTGTGAGCACAGCAAGGACAGCGTACATCCTTTGATCAACAGGTGAACCATCAGTGTCCCTTTGGAGGGGGGTTCAAGATTCGAGGGATGATGTGTTAAGAAGTGTAAAAAAACTCAATTTACGGTGGCGACACAATGAGGACTTTTGGTTGCACGGGAGCTGGTATGTCTCTGGGGGTTGATCAGAAAACAAGACAAGCTTTAGGTTCGCAAAGGCTGTGAAGTGTTACTTCATAGGCTATGGTTCTCCATATCTTTTTGGTTCATGTTTTGGTATAACAAGAAACAAAAATATTCAAAGACATTGTGATGTGACATTTGATGATTCTGTCCTGTTCAACGACATATAGTAGATGTCTAACAGATTACAAAGAAAGTGAGAGTTGTGGTTGATTTTGATAAAAAGTAACCGCGCGAGAGGGAAAAATTTTCGAGAGGGGGGGGGTAAACGCGATAAGATAAACTTAACAAACCAAATACTATTGGGAGAATGGGGGGGGCGGGGTGAAGGGTGGAGAAAAGTTACAACACAAACAACCTGAGCAGGTGTTCAGGAGATCACTCCGTAAACCAACCAGCACAGGCCCATAAGACTGGGGGGGGGGGGGGGGGGCATGGGTCGGAGGCAACTGGCGATTTACAACCTATTTATTGCGACTGATGAGGGGGAACCACTAATATTCGGTATGGGGGATGAAAGAGCTACGAGAAGTGCGAGGATTCCAGATCAAAGTTGGATGCCAAGAGCACGACTAGGATGGGTGAAAGGTGAGGATAACTATGAGACGAAGGCACAACATGGGTAGTAGTGACGTGGGAGGTACCAAAAGAAGAGAATCACAAGGTGAAGTGGGGGAGAGTGCCTGGGGTCTTGAACAAAGTGGGATTGGTTTATAGAGGTCCGGAAGACTGAACAATATGCGCAAAACCAGGATAAAGGGGGCAGAGTCTGGCGCTTTAGTAGGGTTTCAGAATAATTCACAAAGATAGAAAAAAGGTATTGAAAAGTTATGTAATAAAGAATAAAATTTTTGAGTTTCAATTAACCACTGTAATGTACAAAAAATTAACCTCTAATTCGGAATTTCTGATGACATAATGGGTATTGTGGGGAATATCGGGGTGGAAGGAATTTGGGGGCATCTGAGACGAGGAATGATGGTAGGAAAAGGTAAGCGTTTTGTTACATGTGGATAGGTTGGAACAAAAAGAGAGTCGGGATAAAAATCTATGCAGTAAAACACCGGAAAGGAAATGGGGGGAAAGGAGGGAAAGCAGAAAGGTATTGGCTTGTTCTGAGGTCAAGGGGACAGCCAGGTGTGAGATTCAGCTAGGGTGAGCTTGTTATGGACTAAAGCAAGCACCAAAGGGCATGGTACAGAGAAGTTGTTACCCTTGTCATTGACCAAGAGAATGGGGTGTGCTTCTCTAAGTCGGGAAGAAGGTGGGAGGGGGGAAGAAAACAAAAGCCGGAAAATGAGAAAGAGAATCTGTGAAGTTGTTTAAAAAACTCGAAAGGGAAAAATCAAAGAGAATCTCACATGAGGTCATAGGGTATCAAAATAGCTAAATCACTGGGCTTGTGTGTAGAAATGTAAAAAATCGTGTTTGATTGGGGAACAAAGGATCTAGTGATGTAGGGGAGATTGAAGTAGATAACTAAATACAGGGGGAGTTGGAGTCCTTCAACAATGTGTTTGGCGCTGAAAAGATTGGGGGGTTGCGAGATCAAAATAACCGGATTTGTTGGGGGATGAGGTTGAAAAAAAATAAGAAAATAATCGGATAGTTCGTTGCGGGGTCAGAGATCTCGTGGAAGATCAAGTCTGCTGGAAACCTGGGGGTAAAGGTGCTAACAGCATAGTTGTACTTGGAGGAGGTGTTGGAGCAGATTTTGGCCTGTGTAAGTCAAAATAATGCTACCGGCCCGCGGCCTATGCTATGTGCCAATTACTTTAAGATGCAGGAAAGGAGGGCGGGAGTCAAACCCAGGGCACAAAAAAAAAAGCGGGCGAGGGGGGAGGAGGAGGCATGATCGGGGGATATGACAAAAAGAGGCTTGTATCCATATGCTATCAGCAGGGGAAGCGGAGGTTGGACGTTTTGGGGGAATGTGCGTCTATGAACTACAGCTTAGAGGGGGGCGAAGCTGCACATATACCCGGGGGAGATGATAGGCACAATGGCAGTGGGGAAGTTGTGTTAGCAAAAGAGAGCATGGGGGGCGGTAAACACACGGGGAAGGGGAGCAATTGGAAAAGAGTTATGTGGCAAGTAGGCGGATGTTTGAGATATATGAGAAAGAAGTCCAGTCACAATACTTCAGCTGGAAAAAGTTTGATATTTTTTTGAGGGAAGAGAGGCAAAGCGGGGGGTGGGGGCGTGCAATAGGGAATTTTTAGCATGGCTTAGTATGTGGGGGGGTAGGGTATGTGGTACGGGATCGAGAACAACCATAACATCCGGGTATATTTAAACAAACGCAATAGGGTGTATAACAAACAAGGGGTGGAAAGTTTGAGGTATCAAAAGAGGGGCAAGGCTTAAAGAAAATGTTGTGATTTTCTCATAGTCAGGTGGGGTGGGGAAGGAAAATCTTTGAGAGCCTTAAGGTAATGGGGGGGGAAAATGTCCGCAAGGGGTCGCATGGCACGTGGCGGTCGAAAAAGGGGAGGGGATTGGGCCGGCCTCTTCTCATATCTGGGTCCAAATAGTCCTTCATCGACAAATTCGTCTCACAAATTGGGGAACAAGAAGCAAAGCGATAGAGTCTCCAACGTTTACTTAGGGAGGGTAGACGATAGGGGTTTCCCTGGCACAGTGGTTGGGTAGAAAAATATGTCTAAATGGCGGGAGTGGGGGGGAATTCCGAAGGGAGCACAGACACATAACACAGAATATGCATACCATTTAAAACCAGGCAAAAAAGAGGGGGAGTCGACAAAAGGGGCATGTAGGAGGAATAAATGGTAGAATATGTTTCTTGAGAAGATAGGAGTGGGTGAGGAAAGAACCCAGCACAATAGCTGTATAGAAAAATAAAATGGGGTGAATTGATGTTGGGAGACTAAAAAGGGAAATTATTAATCAGGGACAAAGCGCAAAAGAAAATGGCACTTGTGGGGCGTTCTACGGGGTGCAGTTGTTGCTACAGATTTTGTGTGGTGCAGGAAAATAAATTATGTATGTATGATGAAGAATTTTTTTGAAAATGTATTTTCTCCTGAGAAATTACAAATGAGAATCGTTTGGGTCTAGAAGGTGGAGAGAATGTATTATAGTTTTATAAGGAGCCTAAAATGAATATTATGATGTACTGTGAGATATAGTTAAATTTTCACGAACATTTAAGGGTTGACCTCGGCACAATGGAGGGTATGCCGGGTGGGTTAAAAAGTGGATAAGGACGGGGGGATCCCTCGGGCCGTTACCGCAAGGGGTGGGGGAAAAAGAATGGAGTGGTTGTGGGGCGAGGGGATGCGCGCGAAACCCCTACATAAGCAAAATTTTAGGGTTTGGGTGACGATAAATATGAATCTCCATTATATAATCGCGCTGTGAAGAACAAAAAAAATACTTTGAAATTAGTAATAATACTGATAGGTATCAGAAACCAACCCGAAAACCATAGGCAAGTTGCTCAGCAAAAAAAAAAAGAGGAAGGGTAAAGAAAGGAATAGGGTGGGGTGATTAGCCACAGGAAAAAGGGGGAAAAAAAACCAACGACAATACATAGGTTTCCGTCTCGGTCTTTTAGATGCGGCTCAAAATCCATGAGGATCGCGGGAAAAAAAAAAAAAAAAAAAAAAGCTCTCAGGCAATCCTCTGGTACTCTTGAAATTTCTTAGGTTTTCTAATAGTCTAGAAGTGTAGTAGTTATGCTGGAATTCGATCCTACAAAAAACCACCTAGTTAAAAAAAAAGAGGGTTGCAACAATGGGAAGGGACCAGCGAAGGCCTGACATAATGAGAGTACACTTCGTGGGAAGGACTTCTAAAAATATTTTTTCTAGTTAGGTTAGTTGTTCGGCTATAAATAATAAATAAGAATAAATGATAAGTTTGAATGTGACTTGCTGGCTAGGCTGGAAAAAAGACATATCGATGGGATGTACAAGGTTCGAAATGGTAAGAAGGGGGGATAGTTTTAAATTTATTTGAGGGAAATGCTCTAAATGCGTTAAGTTGTCCACGTATATTGGGAAGTGGTAAGGATAGGTGATGTTGGTGTTTGCTATTTATGAAAATAAGTACTGGAACATTATAATAGTGTGTCTTAGAAGAGGTTGGCATAAGTGAATCTGGAGTTTAATGTAATCAGCAAATCAATTTTATTATTAGGCAAAAAAAAGGGAATGAAAAAATACAGTGGGTGAGAAATGCGGCTAATGTGGTCACGTAAATTGAGAGCAGTCTTGGATATATCCAAACTTATGGGGGTGGTTGGGGTGCTATTTGCTATGGTGTCCGATACCAAAAATATTTATAGTTTAAGATGGAGCTAATGTAATTATGGTTACTGCTTTGAGTACATGTAACTATGTTAGGGTAGGTAGGTAATGGGTGGGTTGTATCTTCTAGTATTGAGATCTATCAAGTTTCCCTATAAAAAGATTTATAGTGTCATGCGGTGCAAAATATGCCTAAAGGGTAGGATAAGTGTAACACTAGGAAGCTGAAAGTCCATTACTTGGTCTAGACTCACATCATAAAATATGACTAGAAACACTGTTGATAGGCAACTCACAGAGTCGATGTATTGGAAACAAAACCAATTAGGGAGTGGTTAGCGTAAAATTTCAACACAATTTCCCACAGAATGGGTCTGGATCAGGCGTAGTGTATCTTGAGGTTTCAGTGTTCCTGTGAAGATTTGCATAACTGGGGGGGAGTTTAAAAGCGGTCAAAGTGGGAAATTGAATCAATATTTAGTAAACGAAAGGGGTGGAAAACTAGGGAAAATATAGGGAGGGGTGGGGTGTGTTTTGGGTCGGTAGGAACTGGTAGTCTTGGGTAAGGGGGTCAACGCGGGAACCCCAAGGGACCACCCTAAAGGTTCCCTTGAGTGAGTAAAACCATGGGGGGGGTCATGGAGGGCACCATCAAAGTTATCAATTGTGAGTGTCCAGGTAAGGCCAGGCGAGAAGGGGAAATTGATGAACCGGTCGATTTATACGATTCTCGCATGCAATGGCTATGTATAAAGTTGACATTTAGTTGTAGATTCATATAGGATGCTGTGCAATCCCAAACCAAGTCTCTTTCCCAAATGATGACTCCCACACGAAGCCGTCAATATGAAAGTATTACGGGAGCGTAATTGTCGGGGGAAGGTTCATCATTTGAGGCTCTATTTCACTGTTATTTTTTTAAGTTAGGGAATTGATTAATTAGTTGGTTAGTTAACAGGAGTTAAGGGGTTGTTAATTAGAGAAGTCACTTAAGGAGAGAACTATATGTGACCTAAACTTCCTTAGGAACGCACAAGGGTATGGGACATCCCACATTTCCCAAACCCAATTTCTAACATCACACGTAATGTGTCCTACTTTCTCAAATCTTTCCAACAGAAACCAATTGTAAGGACAAGATCAAGCCCTTACGACTGAAGTGTGCAACAAGATTCAATTGTTTCTTGCTAGGGCTACATCTTCGAAGAATTACAAATAAGGTATGGAAGCTATTCACTCTTGGGAGAGGTTTTACAATGTTGATTTGTAATGTTTATTGACATTGGGAAAATTATGTTTTCTTCTAACAAAGAATTGCTCTTTCCGGCATTTAAATGTGAGTTGGTTTACTTTGTGACTATTATTTATGATCTTATTAGTGGTAATATAATTAAATAACGTGGGTGATTATGTGTAGTTCGGGGGTAGGTAGAACACCTAGTTCTATGTAAGAATCAGGTGTATTTGAGCTTTTGTGCCGGCTAACCCCTAGGTATGTAATGAGGGTAATTGTTTAGGAATGATACAATACACTTAGGGGTTCATTGTGATAGATACTATGTGCTAGAGGGTGATTTATAAATAAGTGCTATTGGATGGATCAACATCTTTGATTGATTTTAAAATCTTGAAAAAAGTCTTAATAAAGGTTATTGGGTAACAAATTTTTGACCTTGAACCCCCTTACTATTAAAAAAAAGAGACGATAAAGTATGAACATGTCTTATATCAAGCGACACTAGAGAAACAGACGCGCTCAGAAGTTAGGGAGTCGTGCCTCTGGGGGTCGGATTGCGAACCCAGACGTCTGTCGACCTCAAAGCTACGGTAGGGGCTAAGACAAGCCTTTAGTACCGAGTTCAATTGCAAATACATTTATTAAAGTAGTGTTCGACGTAAACACGTTGTGGGGTCAGACGGGAGAATTAAAATACATTTGCCGCGAAAATTCTCGCCGATAGAACCGAGTTATTTATACCTAATTAAGAATGTTGCAAACATAAAATGGAATACACCTCAAAAGTGATAGAGTTCTCCAAGCCGAATTCCAAAAAAGGAGAGTAAAAATTGGGGGTTTTTGCAGGGGGCGAAACTATGAGCAAACAAGAATATCCATGGATTGGGGTTACGGATGGGCAGAGAAAGTTTTCACTCCCAACAGGTTAAGTATAGAAAGTATTTGTTATCCACGAAAAGATAGTAGGAAAAACTAAAACAGGAGTCAGAGCAATGAGATGTGAAACCAACTGATTCCTCAAAGAACTTATCGTTTAAAAGGGGTATGAGAATAACTACGGGATCTGTCTTTTCTATTGGTGAAAACTACCTATGTATATGAGTGGTGTAATGTATTAGAATCAGGCTCCGAATTATGGGGACATTTAAGGTTCTGAAATTGAGGTATGTAAATCGGGGTCAAGGATCATGTCTCGTGTGGGTTATAGAAAAACAAAAATGAGGAAGTGCTAAGTCTCAACGTCACCGATACTTAGACATAGTTAAGGTAGTGTCCGAAAATCACTGTCTGTTCGCAGGGATACTATTCAATAAGTAAAACACATACAGCGGAAGAGTTGTCCGGGGTGGGGCCGATCTATTGAGGACATACAAAACTCTTGTTTACTTGAAATTAATACTAAGCCTAAGCTTTTAACTATCGGCCGGTCGCATATCCAGAATGAGCTTACATGAGCACGGAACCGGATACGAGATATACAAAAAACGTAAGGATTAGTAGAAACACTTGTATGATGTATGGCCTGGAATGCAACTTACAATCTTGTTGAAAAATGAGCCTTTGTGGGTAAAACCTTCTCCGGTTTGGTGTAATGTGAAACATCGCCAGTGTAGTATTTTATAAAGAACACCATGTGTAGCAACCGGCAAAAAAAAACAAAAAACCGGTTAAGGAACATACAAGAATATCGGACATACGATGTTTATCAATATTGGAACCGAACAATTAGTGACTAAAGTATATCAACTTTACAACCGTAAACCATCTTTTAAAGATTGTCATCGCTTCTCACCGGGAAAGGTTATCGTGAGATGAACAACATCATTTCCTTTGTCGCTTTCTTAACAAGGAAAAATCAGCAACCTAAAAGGTGTAGCTGCTAGCGATAATCACAAAGGGCTATGTAGAAACAAAACAAGGGAGAAGAGAGACCCAAAAAGCTGCATAAACGAACTACTTCAAGCTTACCTGAAGCAACGCATCAAAGCGGCCGCTATATAAAGAGCACATTCCTTTCTTAAAAAAAAAAAAAAGAAAAAAAAAAGAAGGGCACTAACGTTAAAATAAACTCAACGTACGTGCATTCTTCCTTAATTCCATATAGAATACATGGGGTCATTAAGTATGTACGTTCACTAATGGTAGTTGAGAAAGACCGGTAAGATGACTCGACAATACTAACAAACTTCAAGTTGGTGATGGGGGAGGTGCGTTCAATATATAGATAGGCGTCGGGTCATTCTAAAGTACCGGTAAACTCTATCCTAGACCTTTACCCCAAACTAAAAAGGTCATCCCACATATGAGAATACGCAATAGAGGGAAACCGACAATAGAGGCCATGGAACTAAGCGGGGTATGCTGGAATACGTGGAGTCTACCGGCTGACAAAATAAAAACCGGGGAAGGGAAGGTGTGGTCATATGCAATTGCGTGGGTAGGGGGGGACGTGTAGGACAACGAGGGATTCAACGCATAGTAAGGAAAGTGGCGTTCGAGACCTGATCAGGGGGTATTTTTAATGTACGTGCTAGGACTACATTATCAAGTGAAGATCACAATTGTAGCTCTAGGTATTCGTCGAATTAATAAAAAGCTACAAAACACCCTTACATAAAAATGTAATCCTTACTCGAAAGTGGCTGGGGGGGGGGGGAGCAAAACTTTGGTTTCTGGGATGAGTAAGTTTTAAAATATAAGATATAGTGAAAAGAATACAAGGGTCAATCTTGAGTAATAGTACCGAACCTAGTGCTAATACACAAAAAAAAACTAGGGCCGAGGGGAAGATGGTTGGGCCACTATAGGTATAATCGTAAATATAATTAAGGGCAATTTGAAGCACCACTAGGGGCTAATTCTGGGTAACAAAGCTTCAATCGGCCATGGTCTCAATCACTCCAATCAATACCAGGTATGACCCTTACCGCGATGTGGTCATGGGGGGGAGGGGGTTAGGGGAAGGAGGTCAAGTTCACAAGAATGGAAAAACATAATACCTGAAAAAAAAAAAAAGGTGCAACTAGGGGGAAAGTCAAGTTCATATTAGATGTGCGCAAAACAATATAAGAACAATAAAATAGACAAATGCAAGGTGAATAACAATTCTTACATCTTAGAACATCCATCAGAGAATACTAATTAAATGTCTAAGTGATAGAGAACCTATAAAACACGAACCCCCAAAAAAATAGTCAAAAGTAGGGAATTTATAGGGCGTGAAGGTAGTTCATGGGGGATGAATTATAGATTTAAAACATTGTATTAAGCAATAATTAAGTTCTCTAAAACAGTGGAGGTTCAAAAAACCTTTATATGGCTAAGAACCACCTGGCGATAGGGAAAAATCATAAAAACAGAGGTCCAATTCAAGATCAAATATTTTAAAACTTAATAGAATAAATCGTTGGAAATAGGGTTGACTCGTTTATTAACCCGAGTTTCACGGAATCAAAAAGATCATAACCTTAGGATTAGTGAACCATGCAAAAAAAATATTAGTGGAAACCCTTGCAAGACCTTTAGTGTTCATTTCCTTGAAGCTTTTCTTGATCGTAATAAAAGCACAATGGAAGTTTGGAAAAAGAGAGCGTTTTATTATGGAGAGATTAAGAGATTTCGTTTACTTCTTATTTGGGATGTGGAATTGGTTGTATAAACTCACCTAATATCAATATATAGACGTCCCCCACATCATGCAAATGCTAAAGACCCATCCCCATAAAGTCAACAACAAAAACTCCACTCGTACTAATTAACCTAAAAATCAGGGAGAGCATGGGGTTGACTATAGCCTAAAAAAATAATCGGGTTTGAAGGCCATGATATTTTTAATTCCTAATAGGAGTTAATTTAGGGTAATTGGTAGTTTAAATTGAAGTGACCAAATTTTTAGTGGTACAAATAGAGGGAGTATGACCCTGAGGGTCATTGAACCCGGATAAACTCGGGGGACGCCAATTTGGACCGGGGATTCTAGAGATTATTTATTGAAGGAAATGTGTGATTTCTTTAGTTAGAACTGACTTGTGCTATGTACCCGTTGGGAGTGGGTGGGGGACTTTAAAAGGATTTTGAAGTACCCGGTAGTTCGGTGAAGTTGGTTAGTTAATAGGGGGCTAGGTAAGTAAGTTAGTTTAGGGGGGACTGTTCATTAAAGGTTGACCAGAATTAGGAGAATAGGGAAAAGCGTCGGGGCGCCATCCATGATTTTTGATCTGACACGACTTGGCCCTTTCTAACCGCCCCTAAAATCGTGATAACTGGGGGGTTGGGCTTTGTCTGCGGTTCTGGTTGGTTGGGGTAGAGAAACAAGTTGTGCTTACATGTGTTGCGTGCAGTTTCCCAATCATGCCTTATTGAAATTTACGGTCCTTCTCAAATGTTGGGCTAACACTATGGCCCAATTGGCCATTTTTTAATCTACCTAGTTTAGTGTGGAATTGTAAAACCTAGGCTAATTGACACTTGGATGCACTAGGTACCGGGATAATGTGTTAGTGGTTTGTAGTGGAAATAATAATTTTATGCTTAATGGTCTTAGGTCGAAGTATCAGTGAGAGTACGATCGGTCCGTAAAAAAGCTTAAAATATTAAGGGGGCATTAGAACTCGAAGTGTAATTTGGACGTTGGGCAAAATATGTTAATAAACATAGAAATTTGCTACCAACCGGTTGAAGCCAGCATATTCTGCTATCAATCAATACTCCAAGTTTACGGCGGGGGCAATATTAGGGGATAGGGTTGTGGAGGGGTGCCTACTAGTATCCTAGAGATGGCACTTTCTTTAAACCTAATAGACAAAAATCGGGTTCAGATTAGGAAAAAGGAAAACAAAAAAAGGGTACTTATTAATAAAAATAAAACTAGGTTTTAAATAAACTCACAAATCGGTTTGAATTAAAATATTGTTTGTAATTAAATTGTGGAGCGTATAAAACCTGGGGAGCGCGTCAAGATGAGTAATATGTAGGTCGGTATGCACATGCCTGTGCAATGAAGTGGAGTTGACTATACATGAATAGTGGTGAGATCACTGATTGGGGAAGGGTAATTATAAAATATAGTGTTGGATTTTTGAAGGTCCCTATGTGACTATTGATACAAAATACTAAAATGTATAAGGGAAGTTGATCCCCAAACAATGGCGGGGTTTTCCTGAGACAACAATATAATTCACAGTAACAATAGGCTCTGAGGGAAAAAAATCTGAGGGTGAGAACGGGACGAAAAATATACAAGCAGTTAGGCTCCTATTGCCGAGATTAGTATAATGTACATAATTAGGACCTAGAACATTATAAAGACATTTGAAGGAAATGGGGCGGCTTTAGGGGGCTTAGTCACCAAGTGAGCTGGTGTTGGGGGGGTGATAGGTGCCCGTTTCCCTTGTAGGGAGGTAGGGGGGTTATATTCACAGATGGTGTTTTCTCGAATGAAACATGAGAAATTAACAAGGAGGAAAATGCAGAAAAAATTGAATTGGAGGCATAATCGAGAAAGGTGGTGGTGGGGTTAAAACATGTCTCCTAAGGGTTGGCATTTGGGAAAAAAAACAAATTTTAGGCAACCGGAAGGGGAGGTAAAAAAGGAAAAATACATAAAAGCTAATTGGTGAGGTCTAGCCTAGAATCTATGATGGTCATCTTTTCGTGGCAGAGTGGACTGGTAGTCAATGTGTCGGGTTTAATCAAGAAGACTAATGGAGATTTTCCGCTATAAGCGTTGGTTTTGGGGTCCCAGAGTTCCTGACCAGTTCGGTAAAAGATGGGTGCAAAAAACAAAAGAACGTATTATAACTTGGTAGTAAAAGATATTGGTGTATAAATATGCTAGAGCGGGACAGTTCGATGGTTCTTTCCCTATTGTTGACCGCATAGTTATTGTAAAGCTCTGTGATGGGCAAATATGGATATGTAGAATTGCAAATAGAAAGGTTAACACATTCTAAACTTTATAAGTGGAAACTTTGAAACCTTTGTTTTTCTCTTCCCTAAGCGAATAATTTCTTTGTTTCGGGGTAATAACGACAATGGTGGGGGAGTTGTGAAAACGAGCGCGTTTTAGGGTGAGAGGAGTTAAGAGTAAATTATAACAGGTAATTAATTCTTATTTGGGATGATGATAATATTTTTCTACAACAATCACCTAAATAAAAATAAAAAAAATAAATACCGATCCCGATAACAATCACTCTAAAACAATACGGCCTCAAAAGGCACCGTAAAGGGGGTCAGACCAAACCTTCCCGACTCGCGTGAATTTAACTAAAAAATTAGGGCCTTGCTTAGACCGGTAATTCGGGGTTTGGGTGACAATGAAGTGTTTTAAGATTAATTAATTAAGTTGATAAATTTTAGTTTGTACAATCTAAGCAGAGCAGTGGTAATCTAGCAAGGGGTAATATACACGCTCTAAAATTAACAGTGTAGGGTCTGGGGGGGGGGGGGGGAAACCATAAAAGGGCAGAAAAAACCCGTTTGGTAACCATAGAAATCATAGGTTAGCATAACTAGGACTAGGATGTTATCTTTAGTTATCTACTCGGCTGTGTACCCTATTAATGTATAATTAGGATAAAATTTGATCAAAAACCACTAGTATAGTTAATTTTAAAGTTATACATCCTAGTTCGAAGTAAAAATTCAAGTTATGGAAACTATGATTTTAGTGAACGAACTTAATTATTTAAATGTGGAGAGTCATCGCTAAACGGAAAACGCCAACAGGTGGTTTAAGGTAATCGACAAAAAGGTGGGGGGGGGGGCAACCTTCGCCTGTAACTACGGTCGCTACGGGGGGACATGATATTCGGTTGTGGGGCTCTCTCAAAAAGTACGCATGGTTAAGCACCAATGTTCTTGCACATGTGTTTGCATGCCCTTTCCCAACCATGAAATTATTTAAGTATACTCCCCATTCTCAGAGGATTCTCACCTATGTCCGTGTGAGCCATTAGTTTACTCTAACAGGTAATGTCATATGGTACCGCTTTGAG
This sequence comes from Solanum habrochaites, assembly GCA_027704765.1. Lineage (NCBI taxonomy): Eukaryota > Viridiplantae > Streptophyta > Magnoliopsida > Solanales > Solanaceae > Solanum > Solanum habrochaites. The sequence goes on along the minus strand of JAKWJA010002497.1, from coordinate 50,745,745 downwards.
GCATGGAAGCTTGATGAACTATCCAACTAAAAAATGTGTTAATGTTCACAATCAAAGTAATTTGTAGTGCTTAGGGTCTTACATTGAGGTACAATTCCTAAAAAGGCTTAGTTTGGGGCATTAGAACCAAAGTGTATTTTTAAGTTACTTGTTAATACACTAGAATTTGCTAACACCAATTAAGCCAATATTCTCTATCATAAGTCATATTACCCAATATTAATATTGGGGATGCCTATGTATCTAGAAATACAATCTTCTTTAATCTATTAACCTAATAAGACTCCTGAAATCAGAGAGACAAAAAAGTACTATTTTCTTTTCTAATCTTTAATAGCACGTACTTGATGATGATTTTTAATTGAAGTATTACATGAGAGTAGATGAGGATGGTTATGGTATGATGAATGTGTAATTGGTGGAGTTGACTAGATAAAGTCACAGTTAAAAATTGAAAATAATGATTAGGAGTATGATAATATAAAGTTGATTTTGAATCACTTATGTGCCTTACTATGATATGACTATGTTATGTTGATCTCACAAATGAAGGGTTGTCATGAAAAAAAGTTTTCATACAATACCTAGAGATCTAATGAGTACGAATATACAAGAGGTTAGTCTCCTATTGCCTACATTAAGTTATGATAATTAGGAATGACTTATAGACATTTGAAAAAGGGACTTTAGCTTAGCACCAAGCGAACTTGTTGTGAGAGGTGCCCTTTCCCATTGTGGGAAGGTAGGTTCACAATGGTTCTCAAATGATGGAGATTACAATGCAATTGTGCATAAAGAGGGTGTTTAACATGTCTCCTAGTTCTTGAACGATGTTGCCCACATAGGAATACTAGCTAATGGATCTACCTAGAATGCTATGTTCATATTTTTGGGCAGATGAGTTATCAAAGTTGGTGGACTTATGATCAAGAAAAACTTGGATAATTTATCACCTCCTATTAAAATTTTGGTACGGAATCCTCCAATTCGAGGATGGTGCCAGGTATTCTACCTTAGTAGTATTTGTATTGTCTAAAGATGTTCATTTCTTTCCTATTGTTGAAGATATTATTGTAAGCGCTATGTGGCTAATATGGATTTGTAGAAAAGAAAATCGCTCTCCCACATTATCTATATACAATTTTCAGATTGTTGCAGTGGAGACACAAGTCATTAGACTAATTTCTTGGATTGGTTATTTTTTCTCTAAACGAAGCTTAAGTAAGATTCAATATGTGGAGGATCCTAAGGGGTAAGGGGCAATGCCCATCTACGGGTGGTGGAGGGTTGAGAGGTTTAAGCTATCATGTTACATAGGTATACCTCACTATGTAAAAGTTATAATCTTTCGGCATTTTGACCTATGATGTATTATGACGAAGGTGATGAGTGGTGGCTTGGTACCAAATCCTCTTTGATATGGGGGGTCGATGTCCAACATGGAATAGAAGATCTAAGGGTGCTCACCCGGTCGTAAAGAAAATAACTAACAATATAACATAGAACCCCTCTCTTGGGATCTAACCTCATAAGCACTCTTGGGGGCCTCAAAATAAACCTTACCGTCAAATTTATAAAAATTGAACCTAGAGAATAATTCAAAGGGACTAGCAACATAGAGACCGATTCAAGGGCACTCAAAAAAACCTAATACCATCTAGCACACTATCCGCCACTTGAGTAAGACAACTACCACAAAACTCAATGGGCCATAGGAAACAAAGGTAAAGGTATGTCAAAATAACCAACCTACATTTACTCCTCACTTAATAAGGTTTTGACATCAATTGGAAGAAGGGTAAAGGGGTTCCACGGTCCTAGTCTCTTATCAAAGAGCCTACTAACTCAAGTAACATGAAGGGTAGGCGGACACGGGGTGCAAAGCCCATCAGTTTTCGATAAAGAAGATCAAACACAAACTAAGAAGGACTCACAGCAATAGCACCTATGTCATACTACAACCATACCTACAAAATCATTAAGGTGTTAAACTACACTATAAGGTTACGCAAGGTCTTGAAAACATTAGGGCAAAGCTTAATCCCATCTTATGGAACAAAACCCTTTTCATCCCTTTTCCTCATTCTTAGAAAAGTTTCATAAGCAAATTAGCCACCTAATCATAAGGGTTCTCCTATTAACTAACTTACTTCACAATAACCTTACAAGGTTCAACACCGATCTTCCTTCTTTAGGAGCAAGCCCATATGAAAGACTCCAATTCACATAAGGGCAACCATGAAGAATCAGTCAAATAAAAGGGAAACACTTGAACCATTAATACATGTATATAAAAAATGCAACCATACATATTTCATAACTATTAAACAAACATTTGTCTACAAGCATTTAAAACAACATAACCAAAAAAAGAAAATAACATTATCCTATCATATCATAACTACATCATATAGTAACCTATCATTCCAAAGGGAACTCCATTCAACTATAACAACTCTTAACAAGTTATAACGATATCATGACGTAATTTTCACATAAAATCTAATTTCTCATAAATCACATATATAGCCATAAATGACATCACATCAACATATATTCAAATTTACTTTCTCACATACTCATCAATTCATAAAAAAATAAGCATCAAAACACACCTTTTCTCCCTCAAGTATTGAGATAGCATCGCATCCAAGCAATCTAATCTAAAAGAAAACTATACAAGAAAACATAAAAGAAAAATATCATGTAGAGTTAAGTTCTGAGTGTGGCCCGACACAACAGTAGTTAAGGAAATGTGAAGGACTCTATCGTGGGCCTTTGGCGCCGTTCAAACAGGTGGTCATAATGTGTGTCGCGACTCACCACGGATGAAAAAGTCTCTACTAGACATGGAAATATGAGACTTTGGACCATAAAACCACTTTTATTATCTCATGCTATGATACCAAATTTTTAGGACTTCGGAGCACCCCTTTTAAATAACACGGCGTACTTGATCTATCGAAGGTTTTATACCAGCCCATAGTCATCATTGATCACATTGTCATAGGAAATTTAGCAAAAAATTAAAAGAATAACCACTTCATATATAAACATAAAATAGGTCATAATACATTGTTAGACTATATCTCTTTTTTCATCTTAGACTCAACATCAATAGAGTAGAGTAGGGACACGACCCTTAATATCATAAAATAGTATTCTAGCTATTACATAAATATTTAATAAAAAATTCACATAGGAAAAACTTGAATCATAATCCCAGGTTATGAGATAAAAACCCTTCTTCCTTTTTCACAATCTTAAGATAGGTTCATATAGGAACTATAAAACTAGTCATATGGGTTCTCCGATTAACTAACATACTTCATAATTACCTTACAAGGTAAACACGCTACCGTTCCTTCTTAACAGTAAGCGTATTAAAAATACTCCAATCCGCACAAGGACAACTATGAAACATTTCTCAAAGAAAAAGGCAACTTTAAACTCTAACTATACCTATATATCATTCCTTCAAAACCCCTCAAGTCTACACCGTATTTTTCAAATATTACTACACATAACCATAAGGTAACAAATCATTCAAAAAATTACTTCATTCAACCATAAAAATTCTTAACAAGCTAGAACTACATCACAATACAACTTCTCAACATAACATCTCTATTCTCATAGATCGCATATATCCATAATTGTAATTACATCAAAACCTTCGAAATCCACATTCATATATACTTAACTGTAACAAAACCATAAGAAGACTCAATATTCACCTTTTCTCCCTCAAGCCTTGAGACATCACCCATTCAAACCAATCACATCTAAAAGACCATAATAAAAGAAAAATAAGAGAGATATCATATAAATTTAAGCTCTACGGCACAACACAAGTGTAATGAAGAAAGTGGAATCTATTTTCCTATAGCCTCTCGCTCATAGATTTGTCGCGACTCACACCAATGAACAAGACTCTACTAGATATGGGATTATGACACTTTGGACCCTAAAACCACTTTTTTTTATCTCATGCTCTGATACAAAGTTTGTTACCATTGAACACTACCCACTAGAAGTAACCTAATAATACTTGACCTCCCGGAGATCTTATGCAAGCCCTTAGACATCTTTCAACGCATTTTCAATTAATTAACGGAAAATTTAAACCTTTTTCATAGAATAACGCAATTCTAGACATCACTTCATTAAAAACCATAAGCACATAGTTAAGACACTAAGTCTCGTCTTTCCATCTTAGACACAACTCCAATAGTACACAATAGAGACACGACCTTTAACAACATAAAAGAATAAACTATACTATTACATGAACATAATTTAAACTCATGACATGAAGGTTCTTGAATTAGTAAGGACACACTTGAACTTGGGGATACCTATCCAAGCTCCTCATTCTAGGAAAGATCCTCTAGCCATCACCACCTACACTTTGTGTAAAAAGATTAAGTAGAATGGTATTAGTACAAGAATGTACTAAATATGATAAACATGCAAAAACATGATTTAAAGAGGACATATAGTTAAGAACAATGCATTGTTTATTTTATAGTAAAGCTTCATGAACAGTTCATACAATAAGTACAACATAGTTTACATACATTAGATAGGCATGAATAATAATCACAATAACACATAAAGTCATATATCACATTCAATATCTTCATAGCATTACCTTTCATTTATAACTTAGCACATTAACCCAAATAAACCCTTATGTAATACTTAGTGCAATGCATGAATATAAATTTACATTTATCCTTGAAGACACTTAAAATGCCTTCATTCATTTTCAAGGACTCAATGACCCATTTAGAAATTCACAACATTCAACATAGTATAACATAATAGTCAATGCAGCAAACTAACAAGGAACACCGACTCCATATCATTAAGCACTCAATGCAATACAAGTAAGTAGAAACTTTATTCACTCACTCCTAATGAATAAAACACATAACCATTTCCCATGCTCATAGGAGGAACTTCCTTCTACTAATCATGACATTACCTTTACTTTTAATTTAATCAAAAGTTTAAATATGCAACAACCTTAAAATCATACCTAGTCATGTTCGACATTATAACTCATGAGGTAAATAAGTAATACTAAATGAACATAGATCATGAGTAACGTAGAACAACAAAAATATATATCATTTTGATGTAATACCATCAAGCAAATATATAAAATCACCATGTATAGTCATATTCAAGGAGAAATTTACTTTTTTTTAACATACATGTCATCATAAAGTTCATATATAAGCATTTCACAACGGTCAATTCATTTAAAGGAGAAATTCTCAACTCCTAACAAAAGTTTGCTCATACTCCCTTTCTCATGAAGTCAAAATGGTAGATCACACCAAACACATCACAACAATTAGAAGTTATTTCACAAAAAAATCAATGTCTGGCATAAAACTAGTTTTCATGAACATGCATCATTTAGGGAAATTATTACAATTCAGAAGCACAAATAAATAAAATTACTAGTCACACCTCACCTATCAAGAGTGAGCTTATATTAACACTTCCCAATAACAAAAAATCATATACTTATGGAGGAAACTCCTTTTTTCTTATTTAAAGAAAACTAAACATCTCATTGTGGGGCCAAAATACCCTGACATTTAAGGTGACAAAATGCATGTTCATCTAACCATGTCATTATGTCCATAGCACATTTAAAATTTTAAAATACATAAGAACATGAGAGACATGCAATTTATCAAAAATACCTTTTTATGCCATAAGAATCATCCAAAACATGCATAACATAGTGTCATATAGGACATGTTGGACATATGGAGATCATTCAATTTATACTCATCTGTGACACTCCATAAGATGGATAAGCTAAGCTACTAGAAACTTTTTGGTTTTAATCTTGAGTAACAATAAAAATAAAAGATAGGGATATCAACAACCTTATTAATGAAATAATCATCTGCCACTAAGGGTAAGCCTATTAAATATAAACAATTCTCATCATAGAGAGATTTAACTTACCAACCCTTCTAGTTAAGTACAACATCCCTCTCTTAGGATCAAATGTATGCACACCCTTCTTAACATCAACTCATTCTATTCTAATGAAGAACTTTTCTTCTCCATTCTTCACTCACAAACTCACACTCCATTCAGGTGATGATTTCAATGTCCACAAAATGACTATCTAAGGTCACGTCCACTCTTATACATCACGCAAAGTGAAGTCTCAACATAGTAGAAGTTTACGTTAAAAAACCTTTCCATTTTGGAATATTATCTCACCACTTGGGGTGAACCTAATTAATTCCTCATCACATCATGCCCTTAACTACCAAAGTTGGAGCAAGTCAAGACTAACCCACCGTACTCCTCTCATAGTGTGATTTCACACCATTGTTGGTTTCACTCCTACCCTCACAAAGAAGCTTACTAATTCCATCATCAATAGGTACCAATCAAGTACCACTTTTCCTCTAAGTCCATCACCTAAATAAAACTCATAAAAATCATATTGGGAGACACTATATAACCACTTGAGGCCTCAACTCCATGAATACCGAAGGTAACTACTTATTCCCATCAAATTCTACTACCATGTCATAAAAGGTAAGTAGTTCCGGATTTAATCGTACAAGGTTCATAACCTTAAGTATTTCATGTATAGACTTTAGAGAATCTCACTCCAATTTTGGACTAAAGAAATCATGGATTTCATTCAAAGCATAAAACACATATTGGGACTCTTAACTACAGATAGTTTTTACAGATTTAACGTAACGATATTCTCTAGGTAAAATCTTAGGCAAACATAGAGGATATTTGTCCTTAGAAGCCTCTTTCATTTATCCCAATACGAGGGCAAGATAACTTCTAGACCTATTAAACCCATAACATCATTTTTGATGGAACCTTCCAACAAACCATGCCTAGGTATAATCAAATCAATCTTCTCAAATGAACATACTTATGATTAATCTTAAAAGACAACTAGAATATTTAAAGTAGGTCAACATCTATTCTCTTATTCTCCCTACGAATTAAGGGGTACATACTACCCTCCAAGTCAATCAATGAGTAAAAAATAATCCCAACTTATGGAATAAAATCCCTTTTTTTTCCTTTTCCCCACTCTTAGGATAGGTTTATATAGGAACTAATGTGTTCTACCATTAACTAGCATACTTCACAATTACCTTACAAGGTAAACACACTACCTTCCCTTCCTAGAAGTAGTCTATACAAAAGACTACAATCCACAGATGGACAACTATGAAGCATTTCCCATAGAAAAGGGAAACTTTCAATTCTAAATATACGTACATATCATTCCATTAAAACTTCTCAAGTCTTAATCATATTTTCTACAATCATTACACATAACCATAAGGTAACCCCTAATTCGAAAAAGGACTTCATTCAACAATAACAACTCTTAACAAGCTAGAACTACATCACAACATAACTTCTAAAATAACATCTCAATTCTCATAGATTACATATAGCCATAATTGGTATCACATCAAAATCTTCTAGATCCACCTCCATATATACTCATCCAGTCACAACAATAATAAGCATCAAAACTCATATTTTCTTTCTCAAGAGTTGAGACATCGCTCCTTTCATACAATCACATATAGAAGACAACTGAAAAACAGAAATATGAGAGATATCATATGGTGTAAACCTCTATGGAACGACATAAGAGTAATAAAGAAAGTGAAACATCTATCATTATATAGACTCTCGCTCATAAATGTGTGGCGACTCACACTGATGAACAACACTCTAATAGACGTGGAATTATGAGACTTTGGACTCTCAAACCACTTTTTATAACATCAATCTCAGATACCATGTTTTTTACGACAACAGACTATCCCATAGAAGAAACAAGGCATACTTGACCTTTCAAAGGTCTTATACAAGCCCTTAGACATATTTATATAGCATTGTCATGTATTTAGCATAAAATTTTAACTTTTTCATATCATAACACAATGCTAAATGACCACTTCATTTTAAAATCATAAGTACATAGTTAAGACACTAAGTCTCATCTTACCTTCGAAGACACAACTCCAATAGAATAGAATAGAATAGGGACATGACCCTTAACAACATCAAAGAATAATCTATACTATTACATGAACTTTATTTAAATTTTTGACATGAAGTCCCTTGAATAACCACCTACACTTTGTGTAAAAATATTAAGAAGAACGGTGTAAGTATAAGAATTCACTAAGTGTCATAATAACGCTAAAACATGTATTAAATAAGACATTTAGTTAGAAACCATGCATCATGGTCATTTTTTATTTTGTTGTTTTTTGGGGGGGGGGGTTTTTGTTTTGTTTTGGGTGGGGGGGTTTTTTTTGGGGGGGTTTTTTGGGGGGGGGGGGTGGTGTTTTTTTTTTTTTTTGGGCCTTTTATAGTAAAGTTTTCAAAAACCTTTTGATTATAATAACAACATCATTGTTCATATACATTGTATAGGCATGCATACTATTCATAAAAACATATAAAGTCATATATCATATTTAAGACACACTCAATATCTTCATAGCATTACCTTTCCTTTTTACCTTAACTCATTCACCCAAAGCAAACCTTAAGTAATACTTAGTGCAATGCCTGAATAGTGTCTCATGATGGCTACATTTTTTGTGCGAGCTATTAGTTGTCTCAACTCCCCCCCCCCCCCCGTATCGGTGCTCAATAATACTTTCAAAAATATTATATTAGGTCTTATGTTTAAAAACATACTTCTTTCTCTAATTTGAGATTAGTGCTAAAAAAATAGCTAAATGGTCATCTTGTAAAATAATGTTTCCCCTATTGCTTCATTTACAAAGCGATTACTTTTTTTAAAAAAAAAAAACTAGCCTGAATGCTCTTTAGAAATTAAAGTTTCCTTTCTTGTTCAAATGTTAAAACATTTAAAACCCTTTAGGAATACATAGTCCCCATATATTTTTGAAGAAATGAACTTCAAGATGTACTCTATTAATCTTTTATCAACGTGAAATTTAAGTGTTAAAATAAATTTAAAATATTAGGAAAATACATTTTAATGTTTTATAACTTTTCTCCGACTTTTTTCTTTTGTTTTCTTGACTCTTACTTCTCAGGACTTTTATTTTAACTTTCCTTGAATAAGATTATGGATTCAAGGTTCATTTAATCATGTGTATGGATTATTTAATGATATTCATATGTACCTTAGTGTGTTGGAATAATCTAGGAAACATAGGTACAATAAGGAACTATTATGAAAAGATGAGGGAAGGAATGAGAAGAAGTGGCGTCCATAGCGCTCTAAGAGGCTCGAGCGTGAGAACTAAATATTTAGAGAGAAGGTTGGGGTTCTCTATCTGGCGCGGTGCCACATAGATCAACATTCAGAGACCCGTTTTTGGGGTTTTGAGAAGCGCGATGTGCCAGGTCCCTCCCCAGGTGCTCCCCAACTGTTTTTCTCAATTTTTCAATCTCTAAATCCTCTAAAATTCAATGGTTCTTTCGGAAAACAAGTAGATCATTTATACCCTTCAATATATAATTGTTTCAAACCGAAACCACACTCAAAAAGATGAATCAAATCACAAGAAACATCAAAAACACAACCCGAAAGAATTCAAACAAAACCTTCAATAGTGTTCATCAAGATCTCAATTTGGAAAATTTCAAAGACTTAAATTCGCTGAATTAAATCATGGTTGGTGCATGAGTGAAATTAGCAACTCTATGTGATATGAAATACCTTTTAGGGATCGCCTATTAACGAAATCTACAAGCAATTCTAGAACATTCTTAATGAATCTTTAACTATCATCTCTTTTCTCCTCTTTTCTCTATTCTCCAAGCCCTTGTGTAAAATCAACTTTTCAAAATTGACTAAAATATGATTTTATCCTAAAAACAAATTAATTATGTTGGGTAATGAAAATACCATACTACCCTTTAAAAATCCATATTCGACCTTTCTTATTCGAACAACGCAACTTACATAAGGTATAAAGCACTCATACAAACTCGGAACAACGCAAACTGAGTGGCATTGGAAAGTTTATTCCAAGATATTTTAAAATATATTTGTAAATAAACGTAACTCATCTTGATCTAGGATTTATGATCATTCAGAAATGACCAAAACTAAACTTTTCCTAACTTAAAAAAATTTCCATATTTAAATTCCTTCCAAAAACCACTATTTTCAATTATTAGCTTCTTCCCAGTCAATACAATTTGTGAGATGTTAAAATATCTCCCCCTTGCTAACATTCGCCTTGAATGATTACTCTTACTAGGCTAAGGATGTTATACCAGTCAAACATTACAAACACCCAACAAACAAATCTAACACATCAAGTTTAAAATTATAAAGTACCAAGAACGCAATTAGTAACTTAATCTAAAACTCCTGCGGTTTCAAAAAGATGAGAGTGTGTCTTCTACATATCTTCTTCAACTTCCCCAGTAATCTAGTTCCTCCACAAAACATTGAATGATTCTACTTCTTTAGTCCTCAACCTGCGTATTGACGATCTAGATTTTGAACTGGAATATCTTCTGAAGATAAGCTATCCATGATGCCAATATCTTCATTTGTTATGAATAATGTAGGATCACAAATTATACACTTTTCAAACATGGAGATGTGGAACACCGGATGGTCTGCTGCTAATTATTGTGGTAGCTCTAACTAAAAATCTACATCACCAACCTTTTTGGATATCCTGTAAGGACCAACATATCGGGGAATAAGCTTCTTTTTCTTAAATAATCTCATAACACCCTTCATGGGTGAAATTTCCAGTAAACCTAATCATCTACTTCAAACTCAAACTCCTTTCTACTATTACCAATTTAGGATTTCTGACGACTCTGCACTGCATTAAACTTTTCTTAAATAACTTTCACTTTATATATAACTTGATGATTTACTTCTAGTCCTATGAACTGGTCTTCACAACTTGAAACCATCCAATATGTGATCTACATCTTTTCCCATGAAAGAGCTTCATAAGGAGTTACTTGAATGCAAAAATGGTTGCTATTGGTCTAAGCAACTCAATCACAGATAGGTGATCATCCCAACTTACCCTTGAAATCAATCACTCAATCAAACTTTATACATCAAAACACTATATCCCCCTTGTTCAAAGACCATCACTTTTCCCTTATGAACATTTGCCTTTAAATCAAGCAATAATGGATCTTTTTCTTGCTTATCCTTTAGTTATGACACTAATGATGATTTAGTCCCATTCATCGCCACTACTCCTTCTTCAAAAGAATCAATTAGTAAAAGTCCTAGCCTTGCAAGTCTATGAACCTCTTGTAATGACATAAAAATGATAGCTTAACGAGATCCTAAATGTGGGGGTTAATGTCAAGAGTTAAGGGCGAGGGATAAGGGTTATGGGTGTAAGAAATTATTTAGGAACCTAGGTTTTCAAAAACTCTAACTATCCACTGCCTCCTTAAAGAACGAGGGTCTTCATGACCCGTGGTGGGAACCATAAGTTATGGTTCCACCCATGGTGGCAAGGCAGTGTTCCTAGATAAGGTGCAAAGCTAAGGTACCATTCACGAACCTCTTCACAACTTGTGGTCATGACCAGGACCTGTGAGAAGGCTCATGGGGTGGATTTAGCTTTGTGTAAAAAATTGTAAATTGAGGATCCACTAGTGAAGGGACCATGGGAGACACCAAGGGATGTGGTGCCCTTGACGAGGTGTGAGGTGGGGCGTAGACTTGACTTTGTGTCAAGAATCCAAGGCCTTGCTGTCATGACCCTCATGTATACCCTAGAAGTTAGGGAATTCTTAGGTCATGGAACGACGTACTTGAACTCTCGTATGTCTTGTACAAGTCACTCGTATCATTCATTGCATAAACATATATGAAAAGTACTGTGGTATTAAAACTTTTCACAACAGTCGAATATCTTTAAAAATATATTTCATATAAAACCATAGAAAATACTAAGTCTAGTATCAACAAATCTTATATTGAAGAATACTTCGGACACGGCCCATTAATCAAGATATAGTAATACTATGTCTATTACACTTCTTACTAAAAGAACTCTAATTATAGTGATGTCCTTGATTTAAATGAGGATATACATCAATATTGCTTGAAAGATCCTATAATCCAAGATTTGCTCCCAAAATGCCCTTTACCGACAAATAACTTTTGAGATAGACAAAATATATTGATTAGTACAATACATGTACTAAGTATGGCATACTGTATAAAATAATGATAAATGGACATTTGAGTGAAACACTCTTTTTGAGTAAAACATCATAGTATAAGCTTAATAACAACATTTAATACCTTAGAACCATAGAAAAAATCACATAAATATTTTATCAAACATTAAGGAATATTACAGTGAACTAGGTCACTTTATAGTGAACTAGGTTACTTTAAGCTTCACAGTAACCCCATTTAACATGCAACCCTCTCACCAAAAGTTATCCTAAGACTCACTTAAGAAAGAAAAGAAGATACCGCCCATACACCCTCTCTAAGAACACAGAAATAATCCTTAAGACTACCTAGGATGAGATTGTTCCACTTAAAATAGATTCACTCACCACCTAAGGTTACTCTAAGATTCACTTTAGTAAAACAAAAAGACACCACCCATACACCCTATTAGCGTACCGAAGCAACCCTCAAAGCTAACCTATATTGGGATCATACCTTCAAGTAAGGACTTCATATAATGTTCTTAGATAAGACCTAGGAAGCCACATCCTAGCACCTTCAAAGACTTCTCGGTCAATGTCTAGATAGTGTCCTATTCCACTACCTAAACATCATAGAACTCATCCAATATGAGAACATATCCCATATGATTAAAATAGGAAATAACCGACATATGCAAGACTAGGTAGGCATTAAATCTATAGTTATAACCCACTTCGAAGTAGGGTGTTTTACTTGCAAACCGTATAACTTTAACACATCCCATGTACAAGGGTTTCTTTGTACTCTAGCCTCTATATTAACTAGATATACTCCCCAAGTATACTCACTCAGTGCTAGCCTTTGTTCTCATAGAGTAATTCAATAAAGGAGCATATGAAAATGTATTATTTCTTGTTCACAACCAAATCATAATACACCTTACCGAAGAGGATCAACTAGCGAAACCTACAATGGCTAAAAGAATATATTAACGACTTTCCTAAGGATTATTTCATGTTGTTTCATCCACCAACCTCTAAGTCCACCATTCACACAAGAAGGATATCATTACGGCTTTCTACTTCAATGATATTATAACCTCTCAATTAGGCTGAAGGCTTCACATAAATGACCCTATTCTCTATGTCCAAGGTCACATTTCGATTTCACATATACCACATGAAAAAAGGAGTTTAGTAAATCTATGTCAAGGGTTCAAATTCTTATACTTCATGAATCAAGTAAGAGACACAAGCCTACTAAACTAGACACATTTCACTATCATGTTATCACATGGAAAATATCATAAAAGTAGCATAAGGTCAACCAATGCATATTAAAAAGTAAACCTACACACAACTATAGAACCTCATCATGAACCATCATAATACTCATATAGTCAGTTAGGGAGAATAATACATCAACCATAAGACTACACACATAAAACATAGTTATAGTCTAACCTTATCACCTAACATCAATAGAAGAACACATACTTCACCTTATTAACGTGTAGGTAGATATGATTATACTTCAGATGAATCAAATAGACAAGATATAACAATATATCAAGCAATGGTGACAAGGCCTTGTTCATCGTAATTCAAAAATTAACGCTGACAAGGCTACATAATTCATAAGTATATCACATAGCACCGCCACCATAAGTAGACCATACAAATAATAACACAATTCAAGACCTAAATTAAATAATATAAAGAGATTTATGGAATCACATCACCAATCCACTCTCACAACATCAATCCATAGACAAATCAACAAACACAATACTCAAAGGCCCTTACCCATGGTCGTAATCACCAATTAATTACAATAATCATAATACTCAATGAATCTAAATCAACTCAATATGAATTTATCAATCTAATACAGCCTACATGATTTCAACATAATTCTTTCATAGTTCAATAGCCCAAAGTAAACTACACATGAATTTAATAGCATTGAGACCTGATCAAAACACCCATAATATAGAAAAAATAGAGGTCCGATGAATTACTGGGTTTTTTTTTTTTTTTTTTTGTTTTGTTTTTCATAGATATTTTGGACTTGAAAATGCATCAAATTAACAACAATTCAATCTTAATACACTGATTCATAACATTTTATGGGAGAAAAAATGGAAGTAACTCAATTTAGAAATTCATCTTTTTTTTATAAAGACGAAAAAATCACTTTGAAGATTGACTCGTTGATGATAGAAGATTCAAGGATGAAACCCATACCTCAATTGAAGATAAACAACAAAAATTGTTGAAGAACCACAAACAAAACTTCAATGCAAGTTGTTCCTTGACTTTTGCCTCCAATGGTGTTCTAGAGAATGCTGTAGAGATTTATCTGTTTGAATTTGAAAAATAAATTTATCTCACTGTTTAAGGCTTATAAATCCACTTGACATACCATAAATATCCCTACTTAACCACTCATTTAGTTATTTAGACTTTAGGTGAATTTACCAATTACCCCTACACGTAGCCCTAGAGCAACGAACAGGTTACAGGCTCCAACAATGGTTGCCTATCGATGGCTCATAGGTCCAACGACAGGCCTTCCTAGCTGACAGTCATTTGGTTCAGAGACTTGAATTCGGGAGATTAATATCCCTATACTAAGTCTTGACATATGCCACTATTGACTGGGAGTCAACCAACCTAATGTCCGTCGATTGCCTCCGTTGTTAGGGGCTAGTCTAGGTAGTCTTGGCCCAAACGATGGGTCCTTCGTCAATGACCCTTTGTTGGTCCTTGGGGATTTTTCCTGGAAGTTTCAAACTCAATTACAGTAATATACACGTCAATGACATCTCACATAAATTTCATCCACAACGAAAACATAAAACTTAGCGAAACACACTAAGGCACACTAGGACGTCACACATCTATCTTTCAAACGTCACAGGACGTTCATGGATGTTTGACCTTAAAACGTCACCAAACATAACATACTGCCTATAAAAACTATTATTACTAATATAAAGAACTCATAATCTCATTCAACACACATAAACACATAAAATAACATAAGGCCCCTTGGTGACTAGTCGTTGAACGTCTTGCTCATCCCTTGACGGTTGACTTCCAATTCACCTAAATAATTAGATACTTACTCATCACCATGTTATAAATCTTTATAGGATGTTTTACCATCATGACACTCATTTGAGGATCTAGATTCACCTAAGTCGTTTTAGAGGTGTTACACTTGCACCCATAAGGCGAAGACTAGACCACGACCTCTACCATAACTCGTGGTATTTACCACATACCGTGGGAGGCTCCACGATCATGCCTTTGTAAAATATAGGTTGGAAATAAAGTTAGAGCTACTGTGTAGAGGACCACGGGTTCCAGCACGGGTCGTGGTCCCCTTCACGGGTCGTCCATGTGGTCGTGAGTCTGGATGGGTCTATTAAGTGAGAGTCCCTTTTAGTAATTTCTTATTTAACTTGTATTGTTTTGGGTCATTTTAAATAAACATATATCATAGATATGAACTAAAACTACAAGAAGAAGTGAGATCTAGGGAGTGGATTCAAGGCTTTCTTCATCAAAATTTGTGGGAAATCTTATCAAAGGTATAATGATCCTTCATCTAGGGTTATATTTCACCCTAGAGTTAAATTAAAAGTAAATTTTCAAAGATTTCAAGTCCACTAAAACTTAGGGTTTAACTCAATCGCATGGGTTCTCTATTCAAATGATTTGAAATGTTTTCTATCGGTAGATAATGATTTGTATTGTTGTTTAATTGATGATTTATGGTTAAAACACTCTATGAACCCATGTTTTTTTTCTAAATTCCTAAATATGTTCCTCTATGAGTGGATTTTATGATTTTTAAAGCTTATGATGGAAATATGTGTTAATTGTTTTGGGTTATTGAATTGTGTCATAATGTATGCCTTAATTATTGTTGAATTGTTGATCCACTTGAAAGATGGAGGTGCTTTTTTATTATGTACATTGTGACCATGTCCTTGAAGACATAATATAAGAAATTGAAGTGTTATCATGATATTGTGTATATTAATGAGAATTAAATGAAGCTAATGTGATCATTTCTTTAATGTAAATGTCTTACTATTGATAGGATATTTCTCAATTTCACACTATTGGATGTTGATGATAAAATTAAGGATTCTTCAATATATTGCGTATCTTAAATTGGTAAGGGTTATGCATCCTATTGTTGTATAAAGGAAAATATTATTGATTTTTGAGTCCTTGGTCAGTAGTCTTGTGGAACCCTTCTGCACATGATGATAATGAAATTTGGGATTGGTAGGCTTACGACACCCTTCCATTAATGATGATAATAAACCTTGGAATTGTTAGGCTTATGTAACCTTTTCTTGAAGGTTAATGATGAGTCTTGAATCGGCAGGGTCCTGGAACTCTTTAAAAAGTAGTTAATGATCTTTACTAAATGGACCTTGAATCGGTAGGCTTGAGGCACCATTTCACGTGTTATTGAATATTATTGGAGTCGGTAAGCCAACATCACTTCTCGTATATGAAAATGTCAATCTAATGAACTATTCTAGGAGAATGTAAGCTAAGAACTGAGTGGATTTTTTTAGATGGAAAATCCTCCAAAGATAGGCATGAGATTCAATTATTGTCTACCTTATCCCATAAACTATGTTCCCGCATAGTTCTAGCTAGTGAATACACCTAAGCTACGTGAACCAGTGTTTCGAGGCAAGTAGACCACCTATTTACGGTGTGGAGATATATAACACTAGATTCCATGACGAGCTCTCGTGGTCTATATTGGTTAAATATTTATTCCCATCATAAGATATATCAGGTTTTTGATAGGTTCTACAAAGTGTAGGTAGTAGTGTGGGATGCTACCTATACATTGCACGAGTAGAGTTTGAAAGGGTCATGGTGAGTTTATCTAAATCTTTATTGTTATGATATGAATGTGTCCTAAATGAATATGTTTAAGAATGTTGACTTTTGAGTGTTAATATGATATATGTACCATACATAGGTCATATTATGAGTTATTTTATCTTGTTATGCCTTATGAAATGATACGTCTCTTTGTATGGATTTTTTGAAAAAGGTGAAAATGAAGCAATGGTAAGTTCACTCTTGCTGACCTTAACGTGCGTCCTTGGTGTGGATGGTTGTTTGGGACGTCATCCATGCATTGCACATGGTTTCTAACCAAAATATTTCATACTAGGTAATTTTTTTGTACTAAACCATATATCTTCATGTTTTACTACAACTATAGGTTTTATCAAGTGATTCCTTCTAGATAGTTTGAAGTGATTGCTTTTCCTTCCAAGACTAGGTATGTTCTTATGCATTCGAGGAAAAGACATTTATGTTTCTTTATTTCATGTTATATACATCTTACTAGTTTTTTTTTATTGTAAAGGGTTGTGTCCCTACAATTTTTTAAGATTGTGCCTATTTTGGCCATGTAATATTTACACTTCCCCTGTACTTCGAGTTTTCCATTAAATGAGGTTTTATATTTTTAGTGTTTTAATGAGTTTTAATTCAATACTATTTTTATATGAAAAGCAATGAAATTCTATGAGGCTATTATGAGGCTTTTTAGAGTCTTGTACACCGTGTCACGACCAGGGGGCGCTCTCGAGTCGTGACACCTACCGTTCTAAATCTTTCTGACCTTCCTCGAAATGGGTGGTACTACTAATATATAACCTACTCAAGGTATCATTAACAATATTAGCCTTACCTGGGTGATCATAATACTCATGTCATAATATTTAAGAAATTCTAATTACTTCCTCTATCTGAGATTAAGCTCTTTCTGACTAAACACATAGTGAAAACTATTGTGATGGGTGAAAACATCAATATTAAAACCATAAAGATAATTTCACTATATTATAGAAGCAAATATGACATAAGAGGGGGAGTAGTAATAAGTCATATAGAATCAATTGATACATGATAAAGTAAAATCAACACTAACTCATGGGTTGGGTAATTCTTCTCAAGAACTTTAAACTGTCTGGAGGCATACTATATAACCTTGAAATTTTGCATAATACGCAACCCAAACCATTTCTAGATGCATCACAGTACACAAGAGAACCTTGAGTAACCTTTGTAAGGTCACTATAAGGGCAGTAGTCAACTTCTTTTTGAATACCAAATCAAAAAACTCCAAATACCAGTTAGAGATATGGGTTTAGGTCAATTCTTCACTGCCTCTATTTCAATGTGTCCTCAAAATGGTAAAGACTCAAGTAAAAACTCACACTTATAGAACTTAGCATATAACTCCCTACCTTTTAAAGTCTGGAGAATTATTCTGAGATGAGTAGCATGATGTTCTTCATTCCTTGAATAGATTGGTATGTCATCAATTACGACGATAACAAACATATCTAAATAAGCACTGCACCATTTTAGGCTTTAAACAACAGTTGTAATGTGTGGCCTAAACTAGCAAAAAGTGTGGCCATTGATAAAAAGAAATACTTTTTGACTTTAGGGTACACTTTTTTGGGGGTGGACTAAAAAGGTGTAACCTTTGACCTTAGACTACACTTTTCAAGTGTTGTCATGGCAGCCACACTTTAAAAGAGTAGACAATGAGGTACAAAGGCCACACTTTGTAGCATCTCATGGAAAACACTTTTATTTCATAAAACAATACTTTCTATCATGGCCTTTTGTTATTGGTCACACTTTAAAAGTGTAGCTTTTTATCTTTGATGACAAAAGTTATAAAATGGATCCTTTTCTAATGTACATACAACATTTTATAATCAATAAGCCACACAATTGAAATCCTTGTAGCCACACAATTGGCATTCAGTTATCACATAATTATATTACTATAAATGAACTCAAATAAATATCTTAAAGAGTTTTACTACAAATAAATTCACAAAGTACCCAAACATATAATAATAGTTCAAATAAAATACGTCGTTTGCTCTTATATATAGAGTTGTCCTAGGGACATTATTCAAATTTGATCTCCTGTATTTTCCTACACATTCAAAAGAAAATTAAATGTAAGAAAAAATTCACACTCAATGATAGTCATTGTTGAGATTGTTATTCCAAAGATGCAGAAAGCAGCTGCAGGATCTTGCAGCGTATTA
Source organism: Solanum habrochaites (assembly GCA_027704765.1). Classification (NCBI taxonomy): domain Eukaryota; kingdom Viridiplantae; phylum Streptophyta; class Magnoliopsida; order Solanales; family Solanaceae; genus Solanum; species Solanum habrochaites. The sequence continues at coordinate 50,726,432 of JAKWJA010002497.1, read as the reverse complement.
AATGCTCTGCATTCGTTATTCTTATGCTAATGCTTTAGTTTGAAGGAAAAACTATACACTATAAAGAGATGCGACCTAATTTAACTCCATGCTAAACTAGTATTAGTAAAATACTAGGAGAGAATTGTCTTTGCAAATACATACACAATATTGTGAAAAGTTGAAACTAAATTGATATGAGAGCCCATAAAATAAATATGGATACATGTAAATAAGAATTTACAAAACATCACATGGTAATGTTACACACTACTTGAAACATAGTATCCAGTCATTACTCAATTTTTCTCGTTATATTCATGGCAGCATTTAACTGTTACATACACATTTTCTACTAGACATACAACTGTAATATGTTTTAGTATTGATGTTTCGCCATCCTCCCCCGTTCCTCCCCCCCGTCTCGCGTTTATCCCTGCTGCTCGTAAGTGCTACATTTCAAAACAAAAGAAATGACAAATAATAAATATGTACCAAGGAAATAGGTGAAGACTAACAACAAACGTATGACACCCTTTCAATGGGGTTTAACACTCAAAAACTATTTCGATTTTGGTACTTGAACAAAAAAGTAATATTGTCGATGATTACAAACCTACAAGCTCAGTATAAGTTGTGAGAGATCAAGGGAAAGGACTTAAAAAGGCAGCTAGGCAGCTATAAGTGCAAAGCAATTCAGTTTGTTCATAGCCATATATCTCTCTACATGATGTTCCTACTTCACAATCTTTAGTCGACAACCTATAAAATATTGTCATAAACCAAGAAATTATTGAATTTCTATATTTACGTCGGCAACTTCCTAGAAAAAACTAAAATAACAAATAGATTAGAGGGAAAAATAGAGAACATCTGAAATGAAAATCATGCAGATAAAAGAGCACGTGCAGAAGATGTAGGCATGCATTCTTTGATGTAGAACAAAAACGTAAATATGAAGTTCATGTGATAGCAGTGGGCTGTATCCTGACCACAATGTTATCTCAGTGGAGATTAAAGGAATTGTAATTTAGACAGAACAACTTTTTAATGTGATCTTTACAATCTTTTAAATGTGAAGTTCCTCATAAATTCACATCAAGAGCAACATCTCTCAAACGGTGTGAAAATAGATCATTTTAAAGATATATACAAGATTTGATGAAATATTTCAAAATTTCTTGCTCCGCATGTCCATGCTACCTCAAACTACAAAACAACTTACTCATACATATCAATTGATAATCTAAAATCAAAGAAAATAAAGCACAAATATTTCAAAACATAATTTTTGCACGTGTCATTTTCCTGAAACCTCGTCAACTTGAATTGACAGCAAACTTAAACTATATGTAATATAATGAAATTGAATTTTCGGAAATTATAAGATCAGTGGAACGAAATGTTTTTAGCGTCTTTTGTAGATACATTTCTAATAAAAACATTTGTGCCACCCAACACTGTAGGACCCCATATTGTACACCAATTGTTCTAGTGAAACATTAGAATGTCAAATCATAAAAAGGGAAAAAACTCATCTCGTGAAGAAATGAATGGTGATGTTATTTAGATACGCATCTTTTTTACTGTAAACAAGTCCTTTGGGTCGCGACGTTGTTGCTAAAGTATAGTTAATACTAATAGCATCAATTTCTATTATCTTCAATCTATAGCAAAGCTTATATCCCCATTCTAAGGAGACTTTCATAATCGTAATCATGAGGGTTTAAGTTTTCAACAATAGGGAATTCATCATTTTGTAAGAGCACAGGAAGACAAGGCAGATTGTGTTTCCTTCTAGCATGGAGAGCTAATTCTCTTTAAAAAATTTTGAGCAATTTCTATGTAACACTTCAAAAGTCTAAGATCTAATAAAGATCCTAACATGAGTGTCTAACGATAAGAACATTTTTTAAAGTCTATAATAATGTAAAAGAGGGAGTTAGGAATCTTTAGAGTTAAAACGACAATGAACGTCCCCGACGTCCGGTGAACTTATTATTTGGGCTAGTGGGTAGTATTGACGGGTTGAAGAAGGTTTCTAAGGTTTCTATCTTTCTTAGATGATGAGGATTAATTAAATGCTTAATAATGTTAAAAAGGAATCTAGGACAAGACAGGAGTGATATCCATCAAGGGCAAGTCAAAGACAAAAGGCCAAGGCTGCCCAAAAAGGGAGGCTATAGCCTTACTCTTCACGAGCATGAGCAAGGCTTGTGGTGATGACCACGACCAAGGTGGGGAGCTCGTTAAGAATACTTTTACATGGGGGAGAAGAGGTCATTGGACCAATCTACTGCCTAAGACACCACGAGCTACCTAATGACTCGTGGTGAACTTGACGGAGGGCAGGGGGCTTCTGGAAAATGCCATAGCCAAAATGAGTGAGTTTGTGGGGTTTTGGGGAGCTACTTCCTAAGAGCACACCGATCCACTTGATGGTCCATGGTGCATCTTCATAGAAAGTGTCTAGGGTGCTCGTGAAAGTGACTTTTGGGAGAAATGGAAGAGGCTCCTTTGGAAGAGCTACTGCCTCATCAATTCACGGCACCACCACGGTGCATCACTCACTTCACAAATCGTTAAGTGGGGCGTGGTGATGAACGGGGGCATCAAAGTGATTTTAAGTTGGACTTCTTATTTGGAAGTCCAACTTGATGAGGGGTAGTTTTTATATTTTGGAGGTTCAGCTGTATTGACTTTTGGTCAATTTTAATTCAATTCCCACTCGAAAACACAAACCCAAATTGCTCTCACTTCTCACTACGTTATGTCTCTTCATTCATCCTCCATTGAATAATAAGAAGCTTGAGAAAGAAGACAGAGTCTCCAAGATTTTCACTAAATTTTAGGGGATAAAGCTTAATTAAGGTATGGGTTCTTCACTCTTAGGATTGCTTTCCCCAAAAGGTCCTTTTAAAGTTGAATTTCAATTACCCAAACTCTTACAGTTATTCTCTACAAATTGGTTTTCTTCTAAAATAAAATTTTTTGATTGATTATGCTGAATCAGGATTGTCTATGTCTAATGTAATATAGATTACTGTGTAATTGATGTTAATAGTAGGAATTTTTTGTAGATCATATCCTTTCCCCAATTTCACCATGTCTTAGTTCTTAGTTGTGAATTGAAGGGGATTATAAATATTTTGATTGTTGTAAGTATTCTATTAAATCTATGTAATGCCTAGGGACTTGTATTGTGGGGATTAGACCTAGTTATTGAAGAATTCATGATGAACCTTTCTTTGCTAAACCCTAGGTTCTACATTAAAGGTAAATGTGATAGTGATGATACAATTGACTTAATTCTTGTGTTAATTTATATTGAATGATGTTACTACACCTATTATTGGATGAGATTGGTTGGTAGATGGTAAGACCATGATTATGGCTTTTGAAGGATATTAGGTTAGTCTTTATGACCTAACAATTACTACAATTATAATGGCTTGTGATTGATGATGTAGTTTAATTGAAAGATGTCTTCTTATTATCCTAAGTAGGTGTAGGTAAGATGATGAATTAAAATGTCTTAATTATAAAATGGTGAGATTATGCTTAACATGTAATGTTATAAGGTTGGTTATGATCTGCGTATGTGCTTTATTATGACATGATGATGATGATATGTTAATGTCACATATGAGGGTTGTATTGAAAGGATGTAGTCATGCAATTCCTAATGAGCTAATGATGATGATATATAAGGTGTTAGTCTCCTATGACATAAAAGAAGCAATGATGAATACTAAAGGCTTAAAGAAATTTAATAAAGGGATTCTAGCTTAATACCGAGTGAACTTGAAGATGGGGGATGGCACCTTACCTTAGGTGTGGAGGTAGGGTCAAAAATAGTCCTCACGAGGTGGATATTCTCATATCCCTAAATAGCATAGAGTGATATTTCCATAAAGGCCTCCAAGTTCCGTAAACTATGTTAACTCCATAGGAATACTAGCTAGTCGATCGACTTAGATGCTATGTTCATTTTACGTTCTACATTGGGAGGTAGGCCAACTTCCTTCGGTGCAAGGTTTTAAACCACCGAATTCCACACTTAGATTTTTGTCTATGTCGATTAATGCAATTGTTACAAAAGGTAAAATGAATTATTAAAGTTAACTCTAACTAGGATGACTAATAGGTTTGACTTGGTCTAGGTAGGGGTATGGGACTCTACCTATACATTGAACTAGTTATCCTTGAGAGAAGTCTTATTAGGATGTTCTTATTTTCCTATGATTTTATGTAGTGAATGATATGTATATGTTGACTATACATGTTATTGATTTTGAATGATGTTAGTTTCACTTATGATCATGTTGTTGGTCTAGATTTCTAAAGTATGATAATGATTACTCTTGATGCTATGTTATACAAGGTTAGGCGTTGCTTATGGTCCTTTGTTTGGTTTACTTGATTAAGTGATGTTATGTGTCTTTGCTTGGTCATTTCACTTGTAGACTTGATAAAGTGTTTTGGGTAAGGGTCTTGCTTGTATTATAATGTTACGAACTCTTATATGTGTTGACTTGACAATACATGATGATGTATGTTTGTGTTGTATATGGTCTTGACTTAAGAATTATGTGTTTATTGACTTATATGGGTTCTTGTGTGTGCATGAGGATTTTCAATAAAATTAGCATGTTTTGATCAAATGTCCTCTTTAGCATGATTTAAATTATTTTATGTGCATATACTCATACTTAGTACAACTGTGTTTTAACGTATGTTTTGTGTTTCTAAAATTTCGTACGTTCGGGCCGTTGAGTTCTTCAGAAGGATATTTCAAAACTACTTTGACTTTCTCAAGGGTTTGGTAGGTCCTCACTACTTCGAAGACAATTCCACTTTTTAGCATTGGATGTTGATTAGTATTTATCAAACTTTGTAAATTCTAGTTCATTTTAGTAATATGATTGTATAGCCTATATGTTACTTTTGTTCTATTGATGTATGGGTTGTGACAAATTGTTATAATCTTGTTTAAGATGGTTATGATTTGAGACATCCGTTTTAAGAATAGATTGTATCTTATATATATGTGTGCCATTAATGTAGACGACTATGTATTCTTCTTATACGAAGGGTCTAAGTAAACTCAATATGAATATATTAAGTGTAAGTGAGAGTTCTATGTAAACCTCATGACAGATGTACACAAAAAGTTTTTAAAGTTTCAGAATTTTAACCTATGGATGTAATGATGATTGCTAAGAGGTTAGTCTTAGTCCTCTCCAAAGACGACACCGGTTGGGTGCTCCCCAGATGTGACTATAACACCCCTTATCCAAAAAAATTACACAAAAAATGCAAATTTTTAGAAGTAGCAGGTGCAAGTGTTGGAGCCAAGTACAGACCGTCAGTCAACTCCATCGATGGGCTAGAGGACTCTCTGTTCCAAGTTACAATGGTAGTCGAGTATTACGGACCATCAGTCCACATACAGTTCGTCAGTCGACTCCATCAATTCCCAAGCTGACTTTCAACTCTCAGTCATACACAACGATCGACCAGTACGGTCACTCGAGTCGATTTTGTCGATTCACCACCTAAATTTCAACTCTCATTTACAAACGACGGTTGACTTGTTCGGATCGTCATTCAACTTACGATCCGTCTGTCGACTAAGTTTGTGACTCTGACAACTTTTAAACAAGGGGTCTTTTGGTTTTCCCTCTTCATTTAAACTTTAAGATACGTCGTTTTGACCCTAAATCGTATTTTAGTCTATTTAAGCCTAGAAATATAACTAAAAATTACCTAAGTCAAATCATTAATAAAACATAAAAAAATTAAAAGCAAGAAAGGAGAAAAAGGTCAAGAACCCTAGTTCAAGAAGGCAGCAAGGTTCCAACAGTTCCAGCCCCAAAACCTACGTTTTTTTCGTGAATTTTATCACCAGGTATGTGGAATTTTACTAGTGCGTTCTTTTCACCCATTTGGTACGTAGTTTTCAGTTAGTTCTTGATTCTTTGATCATGACTTAACCTAGGGTTTTAGAATTACAGCAGAACTTCATGACATAATTAAAATATATGTTCCAAATAAGATTTCCATGTTATAACTCAGATTATTCCATGAGTTTCAGAATCCTAGCTATGTATTTATTTAGTTCTTCAACTACACACGCTAGATCAGATATTTCAGTTACTTCAGATATTCATGCCTCAGATTTTAATGCATCATTATCAGATGAAATGTTGCATTCTAAGTTTGCATGTTCGGTTTTGAGCTATCCAATATTTATAGAAATTCAGACATAATTAGTTAAATACATAAATCAATGGGAGTAGCATAACATCGAGTTGTACTTGGGTTCAGCGTACCCAATTAGTCCCAGAACTAGTAGCCAATTAGGTTGTAAGTCCCCTTTGTGGGCATCAATTTAGTGATCACACTAACATGCCTTTATACTTTGGCATGGTATATTGGGCCCTCTCCATGGGGCGTATATATTGGATTCCACATATAGAGCATGTGGTTTTATTATAAGTTATTAGTAGATCCCACAGTTCAGTAAGACTCTACTACATTGACCATTTATCAATATATTTAGTATTCAATTTCGACATGTTATAAATTGGTCATTGCATTTAGTTAGCTAAGAATTCTCTATATCATGTTAAGATTGTAATACTTGTTTTTGTGCTTGTTCAATTATGTTTTGTTTCAGCTTTATTTAATCCTACATGCTCAATACCTATCAAATACTGATACATACATGCGCTACATCTTCTTGTAATGTAGGTTCCGGTTCTAAGCATCCAACCACGCATAGATCAATTTCCGATCTACAATTTTAGTAGATTCAGATGTGATTCCTCATTCTCCGAGGAAAATAGTCATGAATTTCATTTCAGTCTCTTAGTCATTTAATTTGAGTTTTTGCATGATTTAGATAGTGCTTGTCATAGTATTTCTAGTCAACTTTAGAGGCTATTCTCAGATATAGTTAGTTTCAGCTTAATAGTGAGTTAAGATATCATTTGTATTAAACTCATCAATACTTCATTTATATGAGTTATAATATATGGTTATACCCCACGTTTTCATTATAAATTATGATTTATCTTCATCATTCAATTTATTATCTTTAGTATGCTCATGATCATGCCATCTAGGTTAGCTTGGGATCATTTGTTGTCCTAGGTTTCGTGTTTGTGTTTCGGGTTTACATCGGGGCGTGACAAAACTTTGTATCGGAGCACTAGGTTCTAGAGTCCTAGGATATCTGAAAAGCCGCACTAAGTAGAGTCATTTCATGGATGTGAAGTGCACCACATCCAATAAGAGGGAGGCTAGGAAGTGTTTTAGGAGAACTTCACTTTGTTGTTACTCTTATCATGCGTAAGGTATGATCTAATTCCATTCTAACTAGACATTCTACTTTTCACATCATGCCTCCTCGTAGAGCTAATGCTAGGAATTTGAATGGCAAGAATGTAAACGCAACTCATCCAGTCCCAAGTCAAGAAGTATTCAATTTTGAGTCAAGAGTGTCATACAAATGTTGTATTAGAGTATGACTAACAAAACAATCGGCTTCATGCTCCTGTGAATGAAAATGGTGGATTGGCACCAGCAAGGGTCCGTGAGTTTTTTAGGATGAATCCGCCTGAGTTCTTAGGATCACAATCTAATGAGGATTCTCAGAATTTCTTGGATGAGATCAAGAAGATATTTGAGGTAATTCAAGTCACTGGAATGATCGGGTTGAGTTGGCATCATACCAGTTGAAGTATGTTGATCATATCTGATACACTCAGTGGATGGAAAATAGGGGTGCAAATGCAACTTCTATCACTTGAGATTGTTTTAGTGAGACTTTTCTCGACAGATTTTTCCCAATAGAGTTGAGAAAGGAAAAGGATAAGGAATTCATGAACTTGAGGCAATGTAACATGAAAGTCCACGAGTATGGATTCAATTTTAACTAATTCTACAGGTATGATCCTCGCATGGTTGCTAACTCGAGGGCTCAGATGAAAAAGTTCTTGTATGGAGTGTTGGTTTTGGTGAAAACTGACTGTATAAATACTATATTACTTTGAGATATGAACATCTCTAGGCTAAAGACTCGTGTTCACCAGGTTGAGGGTGATAATCTTAGGGAACAAGCTAAGGAAAATAAGAAGCCTTGGACTGGGGAGCTATTACTATTCTCACTTGAAATCGGATGGTGGAAATCGCTCATAGAGTCAGCAAAAGTTTTTAGCTCCAGCCCTTAATCAGCTAGTGTTCCATCCTACAAGAACATGTATGAACAGAAGGGTAGATAACAAGGATCTAAGTCTCAAATAAGTGTTTCAGGAACCAATACTTACCCCACATTCCCTAAGTGTGGTAAGAACCATTTGGGCGAGTGTCTCGCAGTAAAAGAAGGATGTTTTGGGTTATGTCACTCTGGTAACAGGTTGAGGGATTGTCCTTCTATACAAGGTCAAGAAAGTCAAAATGGTAGACCTCAATCTTCAATTAATCATCCTTGGCAAGTCTCCTGGCTTAGCATGGTAACTCATCTGGTATAGGTGGCGGTCAGCTCCTTAACAGGTCGTATGATCTTCAAGCTTGCTAGAATGTTCTCCTGATGTAGTTACTGGTACGTCACTAGTATTTTACCTTGATGTTTATTCATTTTTAGATCCAGGAGCTATTCTTTCTTTTGTAAATAATAATATAGCAGTCTAATTCAGTGTCAGTCTAGAAACTCTCTCAGAACCTTTATCAGTTTCTACTCCAATCAGTGACCCAGTTATAGATAGAAGGGTAATAAAAATTGCCCAGTCACAGTCTCTAAGAAAGTCATATCAACAGATCTTGTAATTTTAGAAATTGTAGACTTCGATGTCATTTTAGACATGGATTGGTTACATTAATGTTATGCTTCAGTCGATTGTAGAACTATGAATGTTCGTTATTAGTTTCCAGATAAACCAATCTTAGAATGGAAGGATAGTACCTTAGTGTCTATAGGTTGATTTATATCTTACCTTAAGGAAAGAAAGATGATCTCCAAGGGTTATTTCTATCATCTAGTTTGTGTTAAGGATTATACCTTTGAAATCTCAACTCTTGAGTTAGATTTAGTAGTAAGTGAGTTTCCAGAAGTGTTTCTAAAAGATCTTCCCAGGGTACCTCTCGAAAGGGAAATAAACTTTTGAATTGATATCCTCCCATATACCCAGCCTATTTTTATTCCTCAATACAAATTGGATCGAGTAGAGCTTAAGGAATTGAAGGATCAATTGAGACCTTCTAGATAAAGGTTTCATCAGACCTAGCATTTCACCATAGGGTGCACCAGTGTTGTTTGTAAAGAAAAATGTTGGTTCTCTAAGAATGTGCATTGACTATAGGCAATTGAAAAAGGTTACAATCAAGAAAAGTATCCCATACCTAGGACGGATGACTTGTTTGACCATCTTCAGGGTGCTCGCCATTTCTCAAAGATAGACCTCAGATCAGGTTATCATCAGCTTAGATTAAGTGATAGTGACACTCCAAAAACAACCTTTAGAACTTGGTATGGTCATTATGAATTTGTAGTTATGTCATTTACAATACCCAATGCTCCTGCAGCTTTCATTGATTTGAGTAACAGAGTGTTCAAATAGTACTTGGACTTCTTCGCTATCATTTTCATTGATGATATCCTCATTTACTCTTTGAATGAGGAAGAACACACGAGTCATTTGAGAATTGTTCTATAGACTCTCAAAGCTCGCCAATTATTCGTTGAGTTTAGCAAATGTGAGTTATGGTTGTAATACATTTCATTCATTGGTCACATTGTGTGTAGCAAAGGGATCTGAGTGGATTCACAGAAGATAGATGCAGTGAAATAATGGCCCGGACCTACCTTTGCTTTAGATATGAGAAGTTTATTAGGTCTTGCCGTTACTACAGAAGGTTCGTGGAAGTATTTTCATCCATATCCTCACCATTGAATAGGTTGAATCAGAAGATGGTAAAGTTTCAATGGTTAGATGATTGTGAGAAGAGTTTTGCAGAATCGAAAACTAGATCGATAATAACTCCTGTTTTGACTCTATAAGAGGGGTCAGATTGTTATGTGATCTACAGAGACCCATCCAAATTGGGACTTGGTTGTGTGTTGATGCAACAAGATAAGGTTATAGCTTATGCTTCTATACATCTTAAGGTGCATAAGAAGAAATATCCAACTCATGACCTAGAGCTTGAAGCAGTGGTGTTTGCACTCAATTTCTGGAGACACTACTTTTATGGTGTTCATGTAGATATGTTCACTGACCATAACAGCCTTCAATATGTGTTCACCCAGAAAGAGTTGAATCTTTGTCAGAGGAGATGGCTTGAGTTCCTTATGTATTATGATATGAGTGTGCATTACCATCATGGTAACGAAAATTTATTTTAATGTACTCTTAGTAGATTATATATAGGTAGTGTAGCCATGTTGAGGAAGAAATAAAGGAGCTAGTGAAGGATGTTCACAGGCTTGCTTGTTTGGAAGTTCGCCTTATGAGCATATCAGGCAATGGTGTAACAGTTCAAAATGGGGCAATATCTTCTTTGGTAGTGGAGGTTAAGGAACAGCAATACAGTGATCCAATCTTTCTTGAACGTAAGGGTGCAGTCCATAATCAAAGAGTGGAGGTTTTTTCCCAAGGGGGATATGGTGTACTTCGCTACCAAAGTAGATTGTGTGTTCTTGATGTGGGCGAGTTAAGAAAACGTATTCTTGCAGAAGCCCATAACTCCAGATATTCAATTCATCCAAGTGAAACTAAGATGTAGTGCAATCTGCGGGAAGTCGATTAGTTTAATGGAATAAAGAAGGATATAGCAGATTTTGTGAGTGAGTGCCCCAATTATCAGCAAGTCAAGGTAGAACATCAGAAACCATGGGGTATGAATCGACATATCGATATTCCTACTTGGAAGTGGGCAGTTATCAATATGTATTTCATCACAGGGTTACCTCGTTCTCACAGACAACATGACTCCATTTGGGTGATAGTTGATAGGATGACTAACTCTTCTCGCTTTTTGCGGTCTAGATTACATGTTCGGTAGAGGAATATGCTAAGCTTACATTAATGGAGTTTTGAGGTTGCATGGAGTTCCTTTGTCTATCATCTCTGATAGAGTTCCTAAGTTTACCTCTCATTTTTGGAATTCATTTCAAAGGAGTCTTGGTACTCAAGTTAACCTTAGCACAACATTTCATCCGTAGACGGATGGACTGGAGGATCCTACTATTCAGAACCTAGAGGATATGTTGAGATCTTGTCGGATACATTTCAAGTGTAGTTGGGATGATCACCTTCCTCTAATTGAGTTTGCCTACAACAATAGCTACAATTCCACCATTCAGATGGCCCCTTATGAGGCTTTGTAAGGGCGTAGATGTAGATCTCCTATTTTTTGGTTTGAAATAGGTGAAACAACTTTAATAGGGACAGATTCAATCCTTTATGCTATGCAGAAAGTTCATGTCATTAGAGATAGACTTCCTAGATTCATGAGAAATCTTATGCAGATGTAAGGAAGAAGGGAACTAGAATTCCAAGTTGATGATTGAGTTTACCTAGAAGTGTCACCTATGAAAGTGGTGATGAGATTTTGCAAGAAAAGGAAGCTCAGTCCTAGATATGTATTCCCTTACAAGATTATGAAAAGGGTTGGAAAGGTGGCATATGAATTAGAGTTACCAAAAGACTTAGTAGCGGTGCATCCGGTCTTCTACATCTCAATCTTGAAGAAGTGTGTGGGTGACCCTGCCTCTATAGTGACATTAGAGATTGTGGCGTTGAAAGATAATATTTCTTATGAGGATGTACAAGTTGAGCTTCTTGACCATCATGTTAGAAGGTTGAGAAATAAAGAAGTTGCTTTACTAAAATTTTTGTGGAGGAGACAGTCCGTAGGGGGAGCTACTTGGGAAGCAAAAGCATCCATGAAAGCCAAGTATCCTCACCTCTTTCCTTCCAATTAAGCTCCATCTTGAGGTAATAGTTCGTCTTTAGTTTTCTAGTCATTCATGCGTGAATTCAATCTTAGAATCATGTTCCCTAAGTTTGTACTTGAATTTTCAGCATATTTGCATGTTCTCGAAACTCAATTCAGTCAGAAACTCAGTCCTTAATGTTTACTGGTAGGGATTGCAGCTCTCTTCGATTATTTGGCTAGTATACCCATCAATCATGGATGAATGTTCCCAAGGTGTAGATAATTTAACACCCCCTAACAAAAAAAAAAGTAAAAAAAAAATACAAATTTTCAGAAGTTGCAGGTGCAAGCGACGGAGCCAACTACAGACCGTCAATCAACTTATGGTCCGTCACTCGACTACGTCGATGGGCCATCCGACTCTGAGTTTGAAGTCACAAAGACGTTCGACTATTATGGACCTTTAGTTAACTTAAGGTTCATGAGTCGAGTCCTTCGATTCCCTAGCTGACTTTTAACTCTAATTCACAAATGATGGTCAACCAGTACGGTCCGTCACTCGAATTTGGATCTGTCACACGACTCCATCGGTTCTCCAGCTAACTTTCAACTCTCAGTCCCAAACGATGATCGACCAGTATTTATCATCACTTGAATTACGATCCGTCAGTCGACTCCGTCTGTGACTCCGATAGCTTTTAACCTAGGGATTTTTTGGTCTTTTCCCACTATATTTAAACTCTAAGATACGTCGTTCTGACCCAAAATCAACATATTTTTGTCAGTTTAAGCAAGCATACATAACTAAAACTTACCTATGTTAAAGATTTAATAAAACATAGAAAAACTAAAAGAAAGAAAGGATAAAAGAATAAGAACCCTTGTTCAAGAAGGCAACAAGGTTCCAGCGGTTCCTGACCCAAAACTTAATTGTTATTCTGTGAATTTCTTCACCAGGTATGTGGGATTTCACCAGTGGGTTGCTTTCACCCATTGGGTCCGTTGTTTTCAGTCAGTTCTTGATTCTTTGATCATGATTTAACCTAGGGTTTCTAGAATTACAGTAGAATTTCACGACTTTGTTAAAATATATGTTCCAAATCAAATTTCCATGTTATTACTCAGATTTTTGCATCAATTCCACAACCCTAGCTATGTATTTGTTTAGTTCTTGAGTTAAACATGCTAGATCAGATATTTCAGTTACTTAAGATATGCATTCCTTTGTTTTTAATGCATCATTATCAGATTAAATGTTGCATTCTTAGTTTTCACGTTCAGTTTTGAGTGATCCAATATTTTCAGAAATTTAGAAAAAATCAGTTAAATACATAAATCAATAGGAGTAACATAATATCGAGTTGGACTAGGGTTAAGAGAACCCAATTATACCCAAAACTACTATCCAAGTAGGTTATAAGTGCCCTTTGTGGGCATCAATTTAGTGCTCAGGCCAGTATGCCTTTATACTTTGACAGGCTATATTGGATCCTCTCAATGGGGAGTATACATCGGACTCCACATTTAGTTCATGTGGTTTTATTATAGGTTATTAGTATCTCCCACTTTTTAGTTAGACTCTACTGCATTAACCATTTACTAGTATATTCAGTATTAAGTTTCAGCAATTTATAAGTTGGACAATATTCAGTATTAAGTTTCAGCAATTTATAAGTTGGACATTGCATTCTGTTAGCTCAGAATTCTCTATATCATGTTGAGATTATTATACTTGCTTTTGTGCTAGTTCAATTATGTTTTGTTTCAGCTTTATTCTATCCTACATGCTCAGTACCTTTCAAGTACTGACGCATACGTGCGCTACATCTTCTCGTCATGTAGGTTCAGGTTCTCAGCATCCAGATCATGAGTAGATCGATTTTCCATCTCCAGTTTCAACAGATTCAGTGGTTAGTCCTCATTCTCCAAGGACAACATACCTGCATTTTTATTTTTGTCTCTTAGTAATTTAGTTTCAGTTTTTGCTAGATTTAGTTGGGACTTATCCCAGTATTTCTAGTCTAGTATAGAGACTATCTTCAGACATAGTTAGTTTCAGCTTACTAGTGAGTAAATATCTTCCTTATATTAAACTCATCATACTTAATTTATCTCAGTTATAGTATATGGGTATTCCCTATCTTTTCATTATAAATTATGATTTAGCTTCCGCATTTAGTTTATTATCTTTAGTATGCTGATGATCATGCCAACAGGGTTAGCTTGGGATCACTTGTGGTCCTACGTTCTATGTCTGCATAACGGGGGTAGCTCGGGTGCGAAAATGACATTTTGATCCACAAATATGACCTTTTTATTTTTGAATGCATCAGAAGTATCAACACCATTGAAAAATCATGGCGCGTATTTAATGTACAAAGAATGGCTCCAACCATCAGTACTTCAAAATGTAGCTCTTGCATTGTCTATACTCTACGATCTAGAGTAGCAACCTACAAAAAATATTTCAAAACAAGTCAACATCAAGATTCAAAATAATGTAACATTAAGATTTCATAATACCACAACTATTACATATAGAAATGAGTTATATCATTATAAAAAAAGTAGGATTTGATAATTAGGTGGGTTATGCTTAGTATACTGATTATGATCTGCACTTACCAAGAATATTTATACTCAAAGAGAACAATCTGAAAGTAAATGTGAAAGAATGGTAACAACTTTTCCCCAATAGACATATTATTTAACTACAACGTAATTACATAATTGACAACCAAGTGAAATAGTTTGCCTATGTCATAGTTCATGAGGATTTATTAATAATTTATGAAGCTATGCCAATAATATCTTATGCAAATCAATCCTGAGACATTCTCTGAGGATGTTGTTGAATCACAATTTAGCATAGTTTTAAAGACATCTGTGATGCAAATCATTGTTGATTTTCAAGCATTAATATGTCATACCAAAAAAAGGCACAAATACAAATAAAATATGACAATTTTACTACCCAACTACTCTACATATTTGAAAAGTTAAAAGATTCATCAGCATTACTTATGAAAGGCATTGAAGTTTGAAAGTCGATGATAAGCACTAGTTAATAAAAAAAATTGTTTTGAAATCCTCCCATAAATTTTTTTTCTTTGCACGCTTGATATATTCTTATTTCAAGGAATTGATAAAAGCTACCTAATTGTGAAATGGACGTATCAATTTTTTCCAACACTCATGCTCTTACTTGTGATTCTGCAAATTTATTGAACCACTCATGCAATAAAAAATCGATCAGCAAACTGAAACAAGCTAAGAGACAAGCAATGAGAAATAAGAACCCATATTCCCATGTCTTCTTTAGCTTAGAAAGACAGTTGAATGAGAAAAAGGCTGACATACTTGAGTCAAGTGACTTAATTTATCTCCTCACCACAACCCATGTCCGCTTCCGTGGACTCCCAAACACCTCCAAATGATATCGGAATGTTTGAATTGTTTTTCATGTATCCCAAAAGAAGGCGTACAAGAAGTTTAGAAATTTAACATCCAAATTTTCTTAGAAACTATAACAACAAGATCTATAAAAACATACAGTAACGAAAAAGAAGAGATAAACGTACAGTAACGTAGATCCATAGAATTGAGTCACTAGATCAATGAAGATAAAGATTTACACTAACAAAAAGATCAGTAGAAGGAAGAACAAAGAAGAACAGTGAGATTGATTGAGAAGGTCCTTTGTTGAAATAGGGTTTCATGGGTGGAAATGTGAATGAGAGGGAAATAGGGTTTTGTGTTGAATTGATTGAGAAGACCCTACGTATAAATAGGGTTAAACTTGTTGAAATAGGGAAAAAGTAGTGGGATATATTTTTTTTTATGAATTTGTTTTTGGTGTAACATTTCAAAAATGTAAGACGTGTCATTAAACCTAACATAGGTGTAGGAAGTATAGAACCTGTTTTTAAGGTTACTTTCATGAAAATAGGTCACGTAGGAAGTTTTATAACCAAAATGTTTAAGAACGTCCTAGACGTCTGAAAGTTGGTCCATAGAGGTGCTAGTGTGCCTTGGCCTATTTGACTAGTTTTAAGAGTCGAAATTTAATGAAATTTGGTAAAAGTGTATGTAACACGTGTTAAAGATATTTCAAGGTTGAATCTTCTGGGTAAAACTCCCCAAGGTCCCTTGAAAAGGACCCTAGTGTTAAAAGAAACAGTGTGTGGCATTGTGCAATAGACGACAAAGAAGACAGGCCATGTGTGGACAAATAGGGCGTCAATGCCTCCGTTGTCCCATACTTAGCCATTCCTAGGAGTACCCTCGCCTGAAAAATCTCTGAAATCAACAACGGAGTGCAAGACAAGAGGGGTAGAGCCCGAGGACTCACAAACGGCCCGTCATTGGGGTCTCGTCTGTGAGGGTCGAGTTTGTTGTCTAATTTAAGATGGTTTCCTTTAATTAGTTAGAGGGTTATGTTATTTAATTAGGGCTTAAGACAGTTTAATTAAGCTGATTTAAGACCCAATACAAATTCTCCCAACCCTCATTAATCTAACACAACTCAACAAAAAATCTCTCTACCTTCTCTCTACTTTCTCTCTCTATTGGAAGAGTCCATTTAATCTAACTCTATGAGGTGATTCGGGTCTGTATAAGGGTTTATTAATCTTAAATTTATCACAAAGACAATAAGGTATGGGATTTCTACTCCTTTGAGACCTCTTTCCTCAAAGGGTTCATCCAAATTGATTTCAAAAGTTAGTGATTTCTAATGGGTTTCTTGCAATTCCGAATTTGATGTTAAGAATGAGTTGTTGATGTTTGTTTTAGCATACTTTGAGTTTATTAACAGGTATCCTAACTTAATTGAAGTAATTGATGATGGTATTGCCTAAATTGAAGAACATGTCTCCAAGTCCTTAACCCTAGGTTGTGTTCTTGACTTAGACTTTAAATTGTTCATTCATTTGACTTGTTTAGGGGTTGAATTGGTTGTATATAATTTTTGTATGTTTTTTAATAACCATTTAGGATTATAATTAGTCTTTCATTCTAGTTCTTTATAGGTGATGTAGGTTATGATGAATTGACTAAATCCTAAGCCTTCATCTACTACTGAATTGTGAAGTAGTGAATCTTATATACTTGTGATCACATTGGTTATTTAATTGTTGTTATTTTATGACCTAGTAGGTTTGAAGTAAGGGTTGATAGTAAGACATTGATGAAGGTGAAATTATGAAGAACTTTTGTGACCTTATTCTTTGTTCTAATTATGGTTAAGTCATGATGATTGCATTGGATCATGATTTTTTAGGATTTATATCTTTGTATGATGTTTAATTGAAATGTGTTGATATGGCTGTGAGGTTGAATAATATATAAAGTGAGAAGGGTGATAATGATTGTCAAATGTGCTTTATTATATAAAGGCTATGAAGTGTTAACCTTAGTTATGTGAATTGTGATGAAAGCTTTTTACTCATGCAATTCCTATTGAGCTATTATGATGATGATTATACAAGGTCTAGACCCTATGACATAAACTAAGTTATGATTGATACATAAAGATTAAAGACATTTCAATAAGGCACTAACTTAGCACCGAGTGAACTTGACAATGGGAGGTAATGGCTTTCCAATAGAAGAAGTGTCACCTTTGGTCCTATATGTGATGTTGACTACCATTGAGGGATACTCAGTTCATTGATTCCCATGAGATTAGGCCCCAATTACCAAGACGTATGTTGAGGGAATTTTCTATCTCTTAGTTCTTGAACTATGTTGCCCCCATTAAAAAACTAGCTAGTGGATCCACCTAGAAAGCTACGTTTAAGATAGGTATTACCTTGGCCAGTTGACCACCTTCCATCGGCGTAAGGTTATGACACCGGTTTCCACATTAGATCATGTGTTCTATGTCGGTTAACACATGTGTTATTTAAACTAAAATAAAGTAATGATGTATAGGCTAACTTACGTGTCTTAAAGAGGTTAGACTTAGCTTAGGTAGGAATATGGGACTCTACCTAGGTATTGCACAAGTTTGCCTTGATAGAAGCTTTAGGAGGTCAATATCATGTATGTAAATAATTCTGAAAGATAAATGACTTTATTTGATTATTATGACGCTTATAGACAAACAATTGGTTCTTGTTGACTAAAGTATGAACTTATGTATAATGAAGGTTATGTTATGCGAAGTAAGTTACTATTTGTGATTCTTGTTTGTCTACTTTATTAAGTAGGGTTATGGGGATTTACTTGATCGTTGCACATGTGTTTATAAGGGTTATACATAGTTGTCTTCCTTTACTAGTTCACATGATTAACTCTTATTCATAATTGTAATATGATTACTTGATGTTAGGGTTGTGTGAGATTATGGGTTCAAATATGTGGTATGCATCTTATTGCTTTGACTTGGTAAAGCATGTTTAGTTGGTTTGTCTAGTTGTTGATTGTGCATCAACTTAAGTGGCATGATTTTAACAAGATGTCCCTTTTTAGTATGTTTGATTGTTATATGTGCATATGGTCTCATACTTAGTACATATGATGTACTAACCCCATTTTCTCTCTTTTTTCCTAAAATAGATTAGGTTTCGGTCGTTAAGGTTTGGTTCAAGGTGATTGATAAGAAAGAGTGGATACTCTTATCATCTAAGTGGTAACTGCTCATTTCCCTGAGGATGATGCCGATATTCTATCTACGGATTGTTTAGATATTATGACGATTTTGTTGATCTATCTTTTATTTGAAGAGAAAGTTGTATAAAGCCTTATGTGACTTACTTTAATTTTTGTAGGGCTATTCGCATGTTGTATTGTCGTTTTAGATGTTTTATGAGATGAGACGGATTTTAAGACTCTAACTCTATCTTATGTATGTGTATGAGGTAAAAGTAGAAGACTAACTAATCTTCATATACGAATGGGTCTATGTATACTCAATATTATACTATTATGTGTATATACATGTCTATGTAAACCACCGCTTACATATACTTAAAAAAAAGTTTTAATTTTCTGTAAATTTTAACCAATGAATATTATAAGAGGATAGTCTTAGTCCTTAAAGAGGACGACGATGCTGGTTACATCAAGGGGTTGCTCCCCGGATGAGACAAACTTTGTACCAGAGCATGAGGTTAAATATCCTTTATAATTACGCCTCTCTCAACCACATCTATGTGGATTCGTACTCATAATTGTGAAGCGCGCCACACTTATGAATCTGAATCTATATGATGCTTAGGAATCTTTCATTTCTTGGACATCCAAAGTCGTGCCTCTACAGTAACTATTATGTGCTTTTGTCTTAACCTTGTATTTTTGGTTTTAGGAAACGCATACTCGGAGGAATACGGCTAGGAGGCTTCATGAGGTGGTTGCTCCTCCTAGTGTTGAAGAAGATCCTCCACTTGAAGAGGGGTTAATGTAGAGCAAGTTCCGGCCAATCCTCCACCCTTGAGGGATGGACAGATAAGGGAAGACCTTCTTCAAATGGACCAAGATATTACTTCTCAAGGTCAATTCTCCACTCACCAAGATCAATCTATGACGGCCCAAGCCAACCGAGAGGTTGCAGCTCGAGCCAACTTGAAAGTCTCTACTATTTCATCCTGTTTGAGGGACTTCACTCAGATCAATTCCCCCACCTTCTATGGTTCTTGGGTGTATAAGGTTCTCGTTGCCATGGGGTTTAGTTCGAGTGAGAAGGCTGAGTTATCCACATATCAACTCAATGATATAACTCAAACTTGGTAAGTTCAATGGAGGGATAATCGGCCTCTTCATGGTGGACCGGTAACATGTGAGATATTCAAAAAGGCATTTCTTAATCTATTATTCCATACAGAGATGAGGTAGTCCAAAGTGGTTGAAATCATCAACCTTCGTGAAGGAGGTATGAGTTTTCTTGAGTATTTTATGAAGTTTACTAAGTTATATATATATTCTCCTTCCTTGGTTTTGGATTCGAAGGACGAGATGAGCCGCTTTGTGATGGGAGTATCAGATGATCTACAAGAAGAATGTCATTCGGCCATTTTTCATGATAATATGAATATATCTCGACTTATGGTGCATTCTAGACAAATTGAAGAAGCTAGAGCTAGAAGAAACGCAAGAGATGCAAAGAATACAATGTCTTTTGAAAGAGATTCTTCCAAAAGTAGGCTTGAGATTCAAGACAAGCTTAGGTTAAAAAAGAGATTCTCAAATCAATTACGATCCAAGTTATCTAAGACTCGGGAAGATAAAGGGTCAAAGTTGAGAGTTCAAAAGTGTAAAAGTGGTAATTAACCTAAAGAGAAGCCGACATGTGCCACGTGCAAAAAAGGTCATTTAGGTGAGTGTTTGGTTGGAAAAGGTAATTGTTTTGGTTGTGTCAAGAATGGACACAAGGTTTGAGATTGTCCTAACATGAAGGGGAAAGAGAAGAGTGGTAAAGCAAGTGGTTCGAGTGATGCTCCAAAGAAGAACCGCTTCTATGCTCTTTGTTCTAAGGGTGAGCAAGAGACCTCTCCCGATGTGGTGACTAGTATGTTACAACTCGTTGCTATTTATGTTTATGATTTACTTGATCCGGGGTGCTATTTTGTTTTTTGGTACTCATCTTGTAGCTAATAAGTTTGATACTTTACCCGATATCTTGCATGAGCCTTTCTTAGTGTCTACACCAATGAATGAGTCAGTTGTTGCTTAGAGGGTTTATAGGAATTTTCCTATCATGTTGCCCAAAAGAGTTTCTAATGTTGATCTAGCTGAACTAGATATGTTTGAATTTGATATTATTTTGGGTATGAATTGGTTGCATTCTTGTTTTGCCACTATTTATTGTAGGACAAGGGTAGTGAGGTTCAATTTCCCAAGTGAACCCGTTGTTGAGTTGAAGGGGGGAGTTATATTCCTAGAGGTCATATCATTTTTGTTTGAACGCTTGCAATATGATCTCCAAGGTCTTCCTATATCATATAGTGAGAGTCCAAGATCATGATTCCGAATACCTCCCATCGAGTCGGTACCGGTAGTGAGTGAACTTTCGGTGGTCTTTCCTAATGACCGCCCCCGAATTCCTCCCGAACGGAAAATTGATTTTGATATCATTTTTCTAGTGGAAACTAACCCTATCTTGATTCCTGCTTATTGAATGGCTCTGGACGAATTGAAGGAGGTGAAGGCACAACTTAAAGATTTGCTAGAAAAGCGCTTTATAAGGCCTAGCATTTCTCCATGGGGTGATCCAGTCTTGTTCGTGAAGAAGAAAGATGGGTCCTTGAGAATATGTATTTATTATTGCCAACTCAACAAAGTTACAATCAAGAACAAGTATCCTCTTCCTCAGATTGATGATTTATTTTATCAACTCCAATGGGCAAGCTCTTTATCCAAAATTAACTTCAGGTCGGGGTATCACCAACTAAGGGTGAGTGGTGAGGATGTACCAAAAACGGCTTTTGGGACTCGTTATTTCCACTATGAGTTTGTTGTTATGTCCTTTGGTCTCAATAATTCTCCGGCGGCGTTCATGGACCTAATGAATAGAGTATTTGGATGTTACCTAGATTCATTTGTCATTGTGTTCATTCACGACATCATGGTGTACTCGAAGAATAAAGGTGATCACATGGGTAATTTGAGGGTGGTATTGCAAACTCTTAAAGAGAATCAATTGTCCACCAAATATAGCAAATGCAAGTTTTGGTTGAGGTAGGTGGCATTTCTTAGTCACATCATCTCTAGTGAAGGAGTTGAAGTTGATCCAAGGAAAATGGAAGCAGTGAGAAATTGGCTGAGACCATTAACTCCAACTGACATACGGAGTTTCTTGGGTCTTACGGGTTATTATCGGAGGTTTGTGGGTAGTTTTGCATCCATTGAATCTCTTTTGGCTACTTTGGCCCAAAAGAGTAAGAAGTTTGAGTGGTCCAAAGCTTGTGAAAAGATTCTAGTTATTAAAAGATAGGTTTACTTCGGCTCTGGTGTTAACATTATCGGAGGGTTCAACGGACTTTGTGGTTAATTGTGATGCATCCCGTGTTAGTTTGGGAGAAGTGATTATGCAACATGGGAAGGTTACCATCTACACTTCTAGGCAACTTAAATTGCATTAGAGGAACTATCCCACTCATGACCTTGAGTTAGCGGCCGTGGTTTTTTCTTCGAAGATTTAGAGGCATTATTTGTATGGTGTCCATGTTGATGTGTTCACCGATCATAAAAGTCTCCAATACGTATTTACCCAAAAGGAGTTGAATCTCCAACAAAGAAGATGGCTTGAATTATCAAAAGATTATGATATCAATGTACTTTATCATCCAGGAAAGGCGAATGTTCTAGCATATGCTCTAAGACGTTTGTCTATTGATAGTGTTTCTCATGTTGATGAAGCCAAAAGGGACCTAGTGAAAGAGGTTCATCGATTGGCTATATTGGTAGTTAGATTGGAGGGTTCTTCAAATGGTGGTGTGATGGTCCATCATAACTCTTAATCATCTTGTGTTGTTCAGATTAACTCTATACAACACCTTGATAATTCATTAATGGAGTTGAAAGAATCGGTTATTGGCCAGTTTAGTGATTCCTTATCCTTAGAGAGGGGTGGTGTTTTGAGATATCAAGGGTGGTTGTGTGTTCCTAATGCTGATGATTTGAGGAACTACATCCTTGAGAAAGCTCATGGTTCCCATTATTCGATTCTTCTATGGTCAACAAAGATGTAACATGACCTTAGAGAGGTGAATTGGTTGGAAGGTTTGAAAAGGGACATAGCGGAGTTTGTTGCTAGGTATCCAAATTACCAACAAGTGAAAGCCAAGCATCGAAAACCAAGTGGCTTATTACAAGAAATAAGAATTCCTACTTGGAAGTGAGAATACATCAATATGTATTTTGTGGTAGGTTTGCCTAAGACCCTAAAAGGGTATGACTCCATTTGGGTGGTAGTTAATAGGTTGACCAAGTCCGCTCATTTAATTCCCATCAAGGCTACTAATTCGGCGGAGGATTATGCTAAGATCTTCATAGATGAGATTGTGTGTCGCCATGGTATTCTGTTATCCATTATATCAGATTGGGGTTCACATTTCACATCTATGTTTTGGAGGTCGTTTCAATAAGGTTTGAGTACTAAGGTGAAGTTGAGTACCGCTTTTCATCCTCAAACAGATTGTCAAACGGAGCATACTATTCAAACACTTGAAGATATGCTTAGAGCTTGTGTCATTGATTTTAAAGGGAGTTGGGATAAGCCTTTTCCTTTAGTACAGTTTGCTTATAATAATACTTTTCATCCATCCATTTCCATGGCTCCCTATGAAGCCTTCTTTGGTCAAAGGTTAAGGCCACCTATTGGATGTTTTGAAGTTGGATAATCCTCAATTTTTTGTCCCGACTTCATCTATAAGACATTGGAGAAAGTTCATATAATAAGGAATCTGTTGCAAACGACCTCTAGTCGGTAAAAGTCTTATGCTGATAATAGGACAAGAGATTTTGAGTGTGAGTAAGGTAAAAAAGTGTATTTGAAGAT
This sequence comes from Solanum habrochaites, assembly GCA_027704765.1. Taxonomy (NCBI): domain Eukaryota; kingdom Viridiplantae; phylum Streptophyta; class Magnoliopsida; order Solanales; family Solanaceae; genus Solanum; species Solanum habrochaites. The sequence goes on along the minus strand of JAKWJA010002497.1, from coordinate 50,703,010 downwards.
TTCTCCTATGAAATGGGTTGTTAGATTTGGCAAGAAAGGGATGTTGAGCCCTCGTTATGTGAGACACTATGATATCTTGCAAAGGGTAGTTAAGGTTACTTATGAGTTGAAGTTTCCAAGTGAATTGGCTTCGATTCATTCGATCTTTCATGTTTCCATCCTTAAGAAGTGTGTGGGTGATCATGAGTCCATTATTCCTATTGAAGGCCTTGGGGTCAAGGATAACCTCTCCTATGAGGAGGTTCCGGTCAAAATTATTGATAGACAAGTGAAAGGGTTGAGGAACAAAATGTTTTATTCGTAAAAGTGTTACGGAGGAACCACTTAGTCTAGGGTGCTACATGGGAGGCCGAGGCCGACATGAAGTCCCGATATCCTCATCTTTTTTATGTTTGAGATTAGTCATTCTTTTAATAGTTTAAATATGAGTAGAAATTGAAGTCCATTGATTTTTTGGTGAAGAAATACAAAAGTTGAATTGTTAAAGTATAAGCAGTAACATTACAGTTAACTGTTAGTGATTTTCTTCAAAAAATGTGAAATTTTGTTTTGGCTTGTCTTGAGTTATGTTATGCATTCTGACATGTTGAGTCTTGATGAAATTTTTAGTATCATGTTGATGAGTTTAATTAGAATCTAATCGACTCATGTTTACCTCATGAGGTGATGTTGCGTCTCATACTTGGTAATTGAAGTTTCGAATTACCTTGATTGAAATAATATGTATGGTAGTGTATTGAAATGATGTTGGTTGGGCCTCCAGTCTTGAGTCTATTCCTTCTTTGAAAATAATTTTAGTGTCATTTGGGAATGAATGTTCCTAATGGGGGAATAATGTAACATTTTGAAAATGTAAGACATGTTGTTAAGACTAACATAGGTGTCGGGAATTCTAGACAATGTTTTTAAGGTTAGTTTCATGAAAAAAGGTCACTTAGGAAGTTTTGGAACCAAAATTTTTAAGAACGTCGAAGACGTCTGAAAGTTGGTCCATAGAGGTGCTAGTATGCCTTGCCCTATTTGACTAGTTTTAAGAGTCGGAAAATAATGAATTGTGGTAAAAGTATATGTAGCACGTGTTAGGAATGTTTCAAGATTGAAACGTCCGGGTACGACTCTCCAAGGACCAACGAATGTCCCTTAAGGAGGACCCTAGTGTTAGAAGCAACATTGCCTTGCAGTGTGCAATCGACATCAAAAAAGATGGGCCGGGTGTGAAAAAACAGTGTGTCGATGCCTTCGTTTTCCCATACTTAACCATCTTAAGGAATCCCCTCGCCTGCACAGTCTCTAAACTCAACGAGGGAGTGCAGGACAAGAGGGGTAGAGCCCGTCGACTCACATACAGCCTGTCGTTCAGGGCCTCGATTGTAAGGGTGGAGTTTTCTGTCAAATTTAAGATAGATTCATTTTATTAGATAGAGGGTTTGTGGCTTAATTATGGGTTAAGATAATTTAATTAAGATGATTTAATACTCAATGTAAATACTCCCAACCCACATTAATTTAACACAACTCTAAAACAAATCTCTCTACCTTCTCTGTACTTTCTCTCTCTTTTGGAAGACTCCATTGGATCTATGTATAGGAGGTGATAGGGTGCAGGAAAAAGGTGGATTCATTTTCAATTTCTCATAAATACAATAAAGGTATTGGATCTATTCATCTTCGAGTCCTCTTTCCTCAAAGCGTTCATCCAAATTGATTTCAAAAGTTAGTGATTTCTAATAGGTTTCTTCTAATTCGGAGTTTCATATTATGAATTGAGTTTTTGATGTTTCTTTTAGGATAATGAGTTGATTAACAGGTATTCCAATTTAATTTAAGTAATTGATGATGGTCTTGTCTAAAATCAAGAACATGTCTCCAAGTCCTTAACCTTAGGTTGTACTCTTGACTTAGATTGCAAATTGTCCATTCAATTGACTTGTTTAGGGGTTGAATCATTTGTATATGATTTTGGTATGTTGTTTATGAACCAATTAGTATGATAATTAGTCTTTCATTCTAGTTCTTGATAGGTGATCTAGGGTTATGATGAATTGACTAAATCCTAAGCCTTGATCTACTACTAAATTGTGAATTGGTGACTCTTCTATACTTGTGATCACATTGGTTATTAAATTGTGGTGATTTTTTGACCTAATTAGGTCTAATTAAGGGTTGATGGTTATACCTTGATGAAGGTGAAATTGTTAAGAAGGCTTTCTAAGTCTTGTGACCTTAGTCTTTATTTATGGTTAATTGTGGTTAAGTCATGATGATTGTATTGGAGCATTTTGGTATAGGATTTATAGGTTTGTATGATGTTGAATTAAAATGTCTTGACATGGTTGTGAGTTTGATTAAGATTTAAAGTAATAAGGGTGATGATGAATTTCAAATGTTCTTTATTATTGAAAGGCCATAAAGTCTTAACCTTAGTTATGTGAATTTTGATGAAAGGTTTTCATTCATGCAATTCCTATTGAGCTATTATGATAATCATTATACAAGGGTTTTACACTATGACCTAGACTAATTTGTTATTAATAAATAAGATTAAATACATTTCAATATGGACTAGCTTAGCACCATGTTAACTTAACAATGGGAGGTATTACTTTCAAATAGAGGAAGTGTTATACTTGGGTCCTATATGTGATGTTGAGTCCCAATAGAGGGATAGTATGAGTCCCCAATTATCAAGAGGTATGTAGAGTTAATTTCCTATCTCTTGGTTCTTGAACTGTTTTGCCCCCATAAAAAGACTAGCTAGTGAATACACCTAGAAAGCTACGTTTACGTTAGGTATTAACTTGTCCTGTAGACCACCTTCCATATGTGTAAGGTTATGACATGGATTCCTCATGAGCTCATGTGGTCTATTTCCGTAAAGTCAAGTGTTCCTAAACTATAATTAAGTAATGATGTAGAGTCTAACTAAGATATCTTTAGAGTTTAGACTTAGTTTAAGTAGGGGTATGGGACTCTACCTACGTATTACACTAGTTTGTCGTGATAGAAGCATTAGGTGGTCAATATTATGTATGTAAATGATTATGAAAGGTAAATTACTTTATATGATGATTATGATGCTTATAGACATGCAATTGGTTCTTTTTGACTAATGTATGAACTTATGTATGATCAAGGTTATGTTTTGTGAAGTATGTTACTATTTGTGATTCTTGTTTGGTTACTTGATTAAGTAGGGTTATGGGGCTTTACTTGGTCATTGCTCTTGTGGCTTTATAAGGATTATGTATGGTTGTCTTGCTTTACTACTTCACATGATTAACTCTTATACATAATTGTAATATGCTTACTTAATGTTAGGGTTGTGCGAGATTGTGGGTTCAAATATGTGTTATGCATCTTATTGCTTTGACATGGTTAAGCATGTTTACTTGGTTGTTCTAGTTGTTGATTGTGAATAAACTTAAGTGGCATGATTTTAACTAAATGACCCTTTTAGTATGTTTAATTGTTATATGTGGATATGGTCTCATACTTAGTAAATGTTAAGCCTATTTTCTCCCTTCTTCCCAAACACTTTAGGTTTCGGTCGTTGAGGTTTGGTTTGAGGCGATCTAGAAGAAGATTTTGATACTCTTACCATTCAAGTGGTCGTTCCTCATTTCCCTAAGGATGATGTCGATATTCTACCTACGGAATATTTAGTTATTATGATGATTATGTTGACTCTATCTTTCATTTGAAGACAAAGTTGTATAAATCCAATATGTGGCGTACTTTTATTGTTATAGGGATATGCCCATGTTGTATTGTTGTTTTAGATGATTTATGAATGAGACGGATTTTATAACTCTAAGTCTATCTAATATATGTGTATGACGTAAAAGTACAACACTAAGTAATCTTCCTATATGAACGGGTCTATGTATACTTGACATTATACTATTATGTGTATACAGAGGTCTTTGTAAACCTCTGATTCGATATAGTTAAAAATGGTTTTAGTTTTCTGCATATTTTATCCAATGAATATTATGATGAATTCTAAGAGTCTAGTCTTAGTCCTCAAAGAGGATAACGACGACAGTTACGTCTAGGGGTTTCTCCCCAGATGTGACATTTAGCAAATTAGAAAATGGAGGGAGTGTTAAATATATTGGAGGAAAACAATATTTTAGTGATAGTTTTAGAAAAAAAATAATATTGCTACTGTTGTAGAGTGTTGTTTTTAGAAATATAAATATAGCATACTTTAAAAGTTTAGTGATATCTCTAAATAAGTATAGCAATTATATTATGATGTGACAACACTTATAAGTGTAGCCTATACCACTAAAGAGAGTGATTAAAAGTGTTGCTAACGTCATCGTGACGAAAACATAAAAATTAAGGCTACGCTTTAAAAGCATACCCAATTATATTTATGGCAACAGATTATAAGTGTTGCCAAGATTTAGTGTGACATTAGACCTAAAAAGGTGTATTGAAGGTTTGATTACTCTATATATTGGGTCCATGAATGATGCATACACATTGGACAAGCCAAAGGACATGATCAAAAACTCATAATGAACATATCGGGTTCTAAAAGTTATTTTCAGAATATTACATTCTGTCCCTCTTAACAGATGGTGGCCAAATCTAAGATCTATCTTAGAGAAACAAGTGGAACCCTAAAGTTGATCGATAATATCATTAATCCTTGGGAGAGGATATTTTTTCTTGATAAGAACCTTGTTAAATGTATGGTAACATATACACATCCTAAGGGAATAACCATCTTTCATTATCACAAACAGAACAGAGCGCTCAAAGTTGATAAACTTAATCGAATAAAGCCTTTATCTAGGAGATATTTTAACTTCTATTTATGGTTTTTCAATTCTACTGGTGTCATTTTATATGGCGTAATAGATATAGGGAGAGTATGTGGTAAAATATCTATTCTGATTTCTATCTCACTTAGGAGGGACACCGGGTAGATCATTTAAAAAGAGTTTTGGAAACTCTTTTACTACTGAAACTGACTGAATATGAGGTATCTCAATACTCGATTCATTAACTCAGACTAAGTGATAGACACGCCCCTTAGAAAATAACTTCCTTACCTTAAGGTATTAAATAAAATGACTCTTAGGCACTACTGAAATGATTTTCTACTCTAAGACTAGCTCATTTAGAAACATAAAATCGACAACTCGAGGTTTTCAATCAATTGAGACATACGGGCTTGAACCTAATTCATACAAAGAAAGACATAAAAATATTCCATGTCTAACTCAATTAAATCAGTCATGGTAATCTTGATATTGATGGAAATAGGGCTATCATGATAGACTTCTCTACTAGAATAGACTTCTCAACAAGCATAGAAACACTGAAGGGTCCACTAAGTTGCTCAATAATAATATCAAAGCCCATAGAAACATATGGATTTACAAAACATAAACTCGCTCTTGCATCTAGCAAAGCAAAAACATTAGAGTTAAACATTTGGATAATACTAGTGACAACTTATGGTGAATTCTGTTACTCTTCGTGACAAATCATAGCATATAGGCGGTTAGATCCTGCCTGTACCTGAAGTAGCCCCTCTTTGTGTAGCTTTATCTGGTGGAGCAACTGAAGAAGATTGAGGTCTATTTCCATCATTACTATAACTTTGTCTGTTCCTAGGGCACTCTCTCATAAAATTCTAATTCTGGCCATACTTGAAGCAACCGGTAGAGTCATCACAACAGATATCTAAGTGGTTCCTCGAACACATAGAACATGAAGGAGTCCTAGTATCCCCTTCTGTCGTAGTAACTTGCGAATGCGCAGCTCTATCTAGCTCTAAAGTTCTGAAAATTCTTACTATTATACTCACATTTGTGCTTTGGTGCAGTTGCACTAGAAGATGATAAAGCAGGTCCTTTCACTTATTTTGGATGGAAGACCGTTTCTTATTACTCCTTTTTTTCTCTTATTCATTCCTATATGTCTTAGCTCTCTTATTATAAAGACTTTTTTATCACTCAACTTGTCCTCCCTAACTTGTTGCACATGGATCATTAGACTTGTTATGCCCATGACACTTATTTGTATTGCTGCCTTACTTTCCTTATTTGACAGATGAGGCAACCCAATAACAACATACGTATATCACTCCTTTTATCAGCAACCATATCTTTTCATGTCTTATCTCACAAAGAAAGAAACGTCCCAAGAAGGCATCCTCAAACAACCCCTATATCACAATTGGTTACACGCAAGCATGTTTTAGAAGAATCTTTTATAGAGATACAATCTATCACACGAAGTGAGTATGAAAGAAGTGAAGGAAATCCTCAATTTTGTATCCTCCTAATTATATATGTAGTGTGCTTCGCATCGATTACTATGATTATAAAGACATGACTTCATAGACTCGCTAGGAATCTAATTTTATGTTCCCTTATACCAAGTTTGTCATATCCAAATCCTACATCCTGGACGTGGCCCGCACCTAAGAGATATTGGTGTCCTTATGCAATCCCTTGGCTCGACATACTTACTCAGCTGAGGACTTAACTTAACAAGATAATCTCAAAACATAACTTTAAAGAGATATATAACTAATTCGAAATGGCAACATAATTCTTTAAAAAACATGTGAATGATAATGTAAAGACCAACAGAACTACCAATGATCTACGAAACATTTAAAAATAAGAGGGATTTTGGGATAAGACCCCTTGATCATACTAACAATCACAATATTGAAAGAATAGTAAAAGAAGTCGTCCGGAATGCAAGGAGGTTCATCAATCTGACTCTATAGTGCTCAGTGGATAAACGATCTGCTGGATACCAATCCAATGTGTCTGCAACATAAGACGGTGCAGGATAATTGGCATCAGTACATTGAATGTACGAGTATGTCCGTTGGAATTCCGAACAAAGTAAAGTCTTGAAAAAGTTCTGAAGAACTTATGTCACATCCGGGTTTACCCCCTAGACGTAACCGGAGTCGTCAACCTTTTTAAGGACTAAGACTAGCCTCTTAATTTTATGTGATTACATTCATTGGTTAAAAATTTTAGAAAAATTTAAAATTTTTACTATCTCAACTAGGAGGTTTACATTGACCTCTACATACACATAATATATATTCATATTGAGTATGCATAGACCCTTCATATAAGAAGTTTACATAGCCTTCTAGAGAGAGAGAGAGAGAAATAGTCTCAACTATTATCTCGTCTCATTCCATCTAAACGGATATCACAATATGGGCATAACCCTTACATCAATTCAACAAGACCATGTACAGGTCATACGAAAGTACAATATTCAAATAACAAGGAAAGAAATCATAGAGTCAACAAGCTCATAACAAAATCCAAAGCTAGAAGATGGAATTGCCCTTGAAGATGAGGACCTACCCCTTTTTAGGGATTAATGCAAAATCAAGTAAGTCATATGAATCAACCAAACATGCTTACTATCTTAACAAGTAATACTTATCCCAACACACTTAAAACCATGATTTACTACGCCCCTAACATAAAGGAATATTATCACAAGAATGAATAAGAGTTAAACATATCATATTAACCAAGACAACTACTCACAAGTCCTTATCAAGTAAATAAGTGCAATGACCAAGCAAAGCCCCATAAGCTTACTCAATAAAGTATCCTCAAAAAGAAAACATGACCAATATCAAACTTAACATATCATAGCGCTTAGGCTTTTCATAATATATTATCATTATAACCCAAGGCATATTCATAAATGAATTAAGCAACATATAGTATCAACAATGTGCCATTGTCATCATATATACATCATATATTGTCATAACATCAACATACAAAAGAACCTGCTCCTAAGACTCCCATCAAGGCTCACTGGTGCAATGTCTACGTAGAGTCCCATACCCCTACCTATACTAGGCTAGACCCCTTAGGTTATCCAAGTTAGTGTTCAAGTCCTTTAATTCATTTTACCTTTTGGGAATATATTGTTCTAACTAACATAGACCACATGAGGTAGTGTAGAATCCGGTGTCATAAAACCCTACACCGAAAGAAGGTGGACTACTTGCAAACGTAGTACCAAAATATAAAACATCGAAACTACATGGATCCACTGGCTAGCATTTTTATAGGGGCAACATAGTTCAAGAACTAGGAGATTTAGTTGGGACCCTCTTTATGCCCCATCATTATAGTCTCCAATCTCGAGTAATATAAAGTTCCTACCTTCCCTATGTGGGAAGGGAGATTCCTCTATAAGTTCACTCGGTGCTAAGCTAGAGTTCCTTTTTGAATTATATTTAAGCCTTTAATTACTATTCAAAACTTAATTTAGGCCATAGGGTCTACTATTTGTATAATCATCATCATCGATATCTCAATAAGAATTTGATGAGTATATGTCATTTCATCACTATTAATATAAGTGAGGTTAACAAATGAGCGTTTCATAAAATATTAAGGAACATTGATACTTTTCACCATCCTTATAGGACATAAACCTTAATCAACCTCTCCACTTAGTCAAGACATTTCAATTAAACATCATACCACCCTATAGTCCTAGTACAAGGCATACTCCAAATGTAATATCATGAATTAACAATAATTAATCATAATTAGAAGTAAAGGTAGAGATTCTAAGACTTCCCAAGTCTTCTCATAGTCTATCATCAAGGTCTTATCATCAACCCATACCTTACCCCAACATGGGGAGTAACATCATCTAACAATAATAACCAATAGAATAACAAGGCCAATTGCATCTATATAACACAATTCATCTTTAGATCACAACTTGAGACAAGGTACGTAGGCTAATTTCAAATTATAATTCATAACCAAAATTAAATCTCAATAACTAGGACGATAGGGATATAATTCAACTTAATTTAATCATAATTTAACCATAGGATATTAATCTAATCAACAACGAACTCAATTGAATGATCACCATACAATATAGGTCAAGATCACTACCTAGGATTAGGTAAAGAGGATCATATTCTTCAATTTAGACAAAACCATCAACAATTACCATAAACAAGTTGAAATACATGTTAATCTACTCAACATAACCCTATGAATTCATTAACAACTCAATCCCTAACTTCAATTTCGTAATTTAATGAAACACAAAGAAAACTAAACATTTTGAAATCTATTTTGAAGGAACCCTTTGAGGAAAAAAATCTAAAAGGTGAATGGTACCCATACCTTAATGTTTCTCAACAATTTTATGAAGAATCCATCCTTTTTTACAGTCTCCAAACCCTAGATCTTGCTAGCCTTCAATGGTGAGCTCATGTAGAGAGAGAAATAAGAGAGAAGGAAGAGAGTTTATTTTGAGAGTTGTCTTTAGGTTAATGAGGGTTAAGTGTATTTATTGTGGGGATTAATTAACTTAATTAGTCTCCCTTCAATCTCTAAATAATCTATAAACCACTTAATTATTTAAATAGAAATATTTAAAATTTAATAGTGAAACTTGACCCTCACAGACGAGACCCCGATCGATGGTCCGTCGGTGAGTCGACAGAAAACCCCCCTCCGATTCGTCCTGCACTCCATCGTCTCGGTCAGAGACTTTGCAGGCGAGGGCTTCCTCCAATTTTTCTTATTGTGGGATGATGGTGGCCTCGACGCCCTTTCAACCCACTCCCAACGCGTGTAACAATAGATAGCTAAGCAAGAGCCTTAACGAATCTTTCTAAGTTTGGGATGACGGTGGCATCGAAGCCCCTTCGATCCACGCATGGACCGTCGTCTGCCTCGTCGATGCACACTGCCAGGCAGTGTTGCATCAAACTGCAGAGGTCTTCTTCAAGGGACCTGGGTTGGCCCTTAGGCAATCGTACCTACACATTTCAATAATGAAACAACTTAAACACCCATTATCTACCTTTCCACCAATTTTTGTACATTTCTGACTCCTAAAAGTTAGTAAAAAGGCTAAGGCACACTAACATCTTGTTGAACGAACTTCTAGGACGTTTTTTAACGTTTTGGTTCTTAATCATCCTAAATAACCTATATTCATTAAAAGTGAACTTAGAAACAGTGTTTAGACTTTCAGACACCAATTTTAGGCTTTACAATGAGTCTTGGATTTTCAAGGTGTTACAACTTACTTGTCTTAACAAAAATCATTTCAATATAAATTAGTTTAAAACAAGTGGTATATAAAGAAAAGATGTTTAAAACATGAATTCAACTATATGTGTATGCAAATATACATATAACTCTGAATCATAAGTAAAAAAACAAATATATAGTCCATATCCATTCTCTGCTACATCCATATCCACTCTCTTGTTCATACATCCTCTCTCGGATACATTCCTCCCTTAAGTATCCCTATGTCTGCTGATGTATCTGAAATATATAAATTTTAAGAATTTTTTATAGTTTTAAAAAGAGTAGGGATAAAATGATGTTCTTACTCTTAGCAATATGAGATTTTGGTAAATTATACTTATTTTAGTGTACTTTTGAAACATTAAAAATTCTTTTCATATTCCACAAATTCAATAATAAATATATCACACAAATTGAGGCAGAATAATTAATTTTCACACGCGTTTGTTACGTAAATTATCTTATAAATTTTATTATTTAGAGAGAGCTCTCCATTGATAAAATATCCAATCAATGAATTCTAGCTATACAACTTCCTGCACGGTAATTTGAGTAAAATGAGTACTTCATATTTATTAATTGTAAATTTAAGATTTGTGTGTGCATCAATTCTTCTCTATATCTAGAATGCACTCTATGCTAGAGGAAAAATAATTAAATAATTTTTAAGCAAAAAAATTGTAGTTTAAATAAACATTGGTGATATTAGGTAAAAGAAAAATTCATGAGACTTGGAGTATTTATTGTGTCTATTCTTATCAGATCATACAAGTTGAAGTGACACACTTTACATGCCCAAGAAAAATTTACTATGAGTTAAACAAACAACACTCTCTAAATAAAGAATACTATATTTGTAATATGCAAAAAACTATTTAAAAGTCAGTTAATTAAGAATAACTATATGTCTGACTGGAAACACACCAGGAAAAATATATGTAATTCAACGTTAAAAATAAAATTTGACTTTCCGTAAGAATGACAATTCAACCAAATTTAAAATTTGACCTTTACGTAAATGATCTGAAAGATTTTATTATTATTTATCGAGCATGACGTTAAATTATTTTATAAAGCATAATGTTAATTTAATTTTTTTTTAAAAATGATTTTACTTATAAAAAGAATTGCTTATGTGACCTTTTTTAATTTTATTTTAAAATTATTCATATCCGGATATAATAAAAAGCAACACCCACGTGCTTTGAGAGTTAACAAATATTTATGTTATTTATGTCATTATAGTTCTCCCATTTGGTTTTGAGTAACTAGAAAGTGGGTTTGAATTAAAAAAGAAAAACAATTACCAACAAATTTATGATTTTAATTTGATAAGTTTGATTACTTTTTAATACTTTTAGATTTGAATTCATCAGACTTTTAAGTTTTTGAATTAAAATTTAATTAATCTTAAAAAAATTTCAATGCTAACAGAAAAATTTATCCTCTAAATAAAATTTTGACTTTTTGGTACTAAACAACTAATATATTCCTGAACTTTGCAAGGTGCATAGACCCAAAAATGGAAAAAAGATTACACCATTGAATATATGTGATAAATTAATGATAAAATTTTATTATGTAATCCGTTTTGTTTAGTGGTAAAAAATAGTTAGCAGACCTTTTTAATTTCTCATGAAATAATATAGTAGATTCAACACAAAAAAAATAGAATAAATATGATAACAATTAAATTTGGAAATAAGTAATTATGAAATAGCACTAGAATATGAAGATATATAATTTTAGGCAATTCATAAGATAAATTGATCTTCAAAAGAGAGTAAGAGGCTATAACTAATTTTTTTTAATTTAATACACAGGAGATAAGACTGGAACCTCATTGAGAGATTCTGAGTTAAAATTTAATTGTTGTTGAAAGTTTTGTCAGTGCTAACAAGTTATACTCCAAATAAAAAATATTGAATTTTTTGCTATTGGACAAATAATATTTTACTGAACTTTGCAAGGTGCATTGAACCAAAATGTAAACAGTTTAATCAACTGTCACTGTATGATGTTGATCATTAATGATTACGTTTAATTAGTAATCAATTTTGTTTAGTGGTAGAAGTAGTTTGCATATGTATTTAATTTCTAATGAAATATTATAGTCCATTCAAAAAAAAATGGATTAAACATGATAACAATTCAATATGGAAATCAGTATTAATAAAATAGTACGAGAATATCAAGATATATAATATTAGGCAATTCATAAGAAAAATTAATCCTTCAAAAGAGAGTAAGAGGATATAAGTTTTTTTTAAGTAAACACTAAGGTGATAACATTGGATTCTCATTGAAAGCTTCTAGGGGATCTTTTCTCTTCATCAATCATCATTTTTGTATATACAATAGCATTTAGTAACTCTTCCTTCTATAAAGAAGAAAAACAAGAAGAAGAAAATATTGTTTATATATATAAAATATACGTTATACACAGTGTCAAATTTAATATATATGATGGGATGAAAACTAGCCTCTTCAACGTGTTGGTCAACCTCCTTGATAATTTTTTATCATCAAAAGTTATGAAAGTAAATATACGCCTCCATTCAGTCAACATTGTGTATTTCATGTAGAGCAATGAATGTTGAACAATACCTGATTCTTTTTTATTACCTTGAATTCTCTAAAAATAAAATGATAAGCAACGTAAGAAACATTCTTGAAGAATGTCAAATAAATAAAATTTGACATAGAAATAGTTTAACCATCCATAACAATATTGATTTTAAAAATAAGATAAATTATGTTTAATAATAACTATGTTTAATAATTTATAGATTGAATTAACTTTTTGATGAACTATTGATGAATGTTATTATTAGTTATGAGCTGGACGAGGAGAGTAAATTTAAAAAAAACTTACTTGATATGTGTGTTCTGTCTCTCGAGTTCTATAAAATGGTAAGCAATATAAAAAAAATCGATGAGCATATGAAATAAATAAAAGTAACTTATATACAATAGTAATGTAAAGAAAACCTCAATTGATGACAAGTTCATGTAGTGAACTAAACCCCCTTCTATAAGAAGCCATTGAAACAAAAGAAAATATTAAGAATCAAAATGGTGCTCTTGTTCTTTTTATTCATACCATTTGGTTGTCAAGAGAAGACAAACCCATTTATATAGATTAATACCATAAAGTTCTTACCAGAGGTGTCACGATTCAAGCCGCATGTCCATGCGGGCACTCACTTTAATAACTAACTAGGAGAACCCTCATACCCCAAAGGTGAAAACATGAAGAAAATAAACCAAAAATAGATATAATAGAGATAAAAAAAAATTATACATGGAATCATTTTCAATGAACTAGTTAAGCCTTGTATAGTAATTAACAACCCCAACAATCTAGTCTAAACATCCACAAGAGCTACTAAGGATACAATGGAAAATAAAATACATGATGCAACTCTCACCAGGCGGAAGGAAAAGAAGAAGCTAGTGAGATTCTTCGTCTTCACCTAAGGAGATATTACCAGATCCTGCAACCAGACTATGTCAAAAGACATAGCAAGAGTAGTATCAGTACAAACAAAATTAGTAATAGGAATCATCGGTCAATCCAACAACCACCACATAATATAAGAAATAAACTAGTAAAAATCATGAAATAAACCACTCGCTTCTCTACCTAACCCTTTCATTGAATTACCCCCCCCCCCCCCCCCCAATCACACTATCATTCTAACTACTAACTCGTTATTCACCACCCACTTATCATCCTAGATCAAGGCTTAACCATTCTAAGCACATAGTGAACCCCCAAATACCATCGCCGCAATTAAAATAACCGATCACGTCATATCCTTGCCTTGTCATAATACCCCACCATTGTCACTTAGATCATTTGACTCACTTTATTCATACTAATCCCCATGTGCACTTCCCCAAGTAGAATCCACCTAACAAATTTTTTCGGATGTACTATCTCTACTCTTACAATTTCCTCCTCACGACACATCAACTACAAGACATTATAACTGAGTTCACTACTACGCCTTCTACCACCAATGCCACACTATTTTTACAAGCGTATTTCAGTCATATACTATAATGACAACAAGCTCCTCGTGCACAATTAAAATGAATTCATCGAATATCCATTATGGAGAACCATACAGTCTTCCAACATGACTAATCAATAAATATAATTTCAATGCCCATAGTTAAATGCATAACATAATTAAATAGTTCTCTCACGGAACCCAAGACTAAACAATTAGCTTGACGGAACAACTTAATGCATATAAAAGTATCACAATGAAGAAACAACAAAAACATCACATAATAATAAAATCACAACCATCACCTATAAATTACTCCTCAATTTCTTACATATAAATATACCAAGCTCAGTCCTAGTTCTTCATTAGACTTTGTTGTTAGGATTTAATCCTAATTAACCAAATTTCATCAATATCATAACTTCAATAGATAAAATATAACATACACCCATAATCATGTTCTACTTTATTGGATATCTTTGTTCTTGAAAAAATTCTATTCAAGAAGGCAATTTAGAAAAAGTTGACAAGTCATAAAAATCTATTCTTACTCACGAACCCTGTTACGTTAAATTATAGCAATTTCTCATGGAATCCACTCAGTGCACGAATCTATACACATAAATCATATTATTTATTTCATACTTATACGTGGTAAGCATATATTTACAACAACTCAATGCATAAAATCTATCCTATCTGGACACCAAGTAGTTGTAATGGGTTTTTGACTTCCTTTCCAGCTCTTCCAGATTTGAGACGGTGAGTTTTGCAATGAAATCACAAGATTTCACCATTTCCACACTAAAAATATCATTTTCCTTCCTTCCTGAGATTAGAGAAATTTTTTGAGCTTTCAAGAAGATATATAAAATAGGATATTTCCGTATTTAATCGTCCTCGCTTATCGTCGTTGAATCGCAACGTACCCCGCTCAGCAAGTACCACCACCGAAACCACGCATCAGTGGCATCTAACCTGCTGTAGCGGGACAAATATTTCTATGGATTTTTTTATTTCCTAAAAATGAAGGTTCAGGTCGTTACATTACATATCAATTTACCCATCATTTGTCCCCAAACGACTAGTGTTAACTCATCACACGTTCTCATTTTGTCAACTACCGTAATGGACTATAATGAAACTACTAATATTCATGACCTCTTTGTTAATTTGAATAGACAAAAATGGTTACTACACTCCCAGGCTAGGAGAGATTTCATGCAACACACCAATATTGAACACATTCGAAATACACACCCTGCCCCGCAAGAGCAGCAACTCTTCAATCGTTGTGGGGCAGCTGTAGAAGGAGATCTAGCAACAATAAGTAGGGGAACGGGACAAAATTTCCCATTTCATCCTACACTTCCCAAAATCTTCCCAAACTCGCTCAAATCACTCAATTCCGAATGTAGAAATTAAGGTAAATTTCTCAGTGTTTGCTCTCATTACTTCATTACTTGATTAATCAATCAATTTCATGCTACTATTTGATCCAAAAAATGATGGTTTCCGGGTAGTTATTCAAATATTGAACTAAATTGCTAAATGTGTTTAGAAAAATGTAGCATGGTTACTTCTCTTACGTTCCCAATTTTTGCACAACGTCTGAGCCTAAAATTCCATAAAAATATGGGCAAATTAATACAAAAATGGGTAGGGGATTCGAAATATTTTCTTAACATAAGCTGAAAAATGGAAACTATTTAGGTGTTGTAAAGCTGAAATAGTTGCTTATTCATGTTTTAGGATAGTTTAAGTACTCTGATTTGCTGATATTTTATAAAAAAACGAGGATTTTAGGATAAATAGATGCCATTTTCGTGTTTGGTGTTCATCCTAGATGAAGGACGATGTAGTGGTTTGCATCCCACTGTAGTGGCCTGCATTACCCTACTATAGAGGGATTGTAGCCGTTGTAGTGTGTTGTCCCAGACTCGTAGCGCCACCCCTTAACACTAAACCTCCTCTCTTTTTTTCTAGCCTTCCCAAACTATCAACACTATTCTGACTTATCTTAACTTATTGCAGGCTTTCTAAATTGCTTGACACAACTATGCAAACTTGCCTTTTGTTTGGTTTATTAAAGTTGCTAGTCGGGAGAGACATCACGACTACCACAACACAAAATTCCACTGTGAGAGGGCGTTCATTGTTCATAGGGACGAAGAGAAGGCTCTTGTCTTTTATGCTCACCTAGTCGAGTGAGGGTTGCTACTG
This sequence comes from Solanum habrochaites, assembly GCA_027704765.1. NCBI lineage: Eukaryota > Viridiplantae > Streptophyta > Magnoliopsida > Solanales > Solanaceae > Solanum > Solanum habrochaites. Next base: position 50,686,671 of record JAKWJA010002497.1, on the reverse strand, counting down.
CATGCTGAGGCTCCCCATATACACAATACACTTTGATGTGGGAAATATATTCCATCTTTGTTACAGTCCTGTAAGAGAAATCTTATCGATTCATTTGTGTTTGGGAAGTCAAAATTCCTTTGAACTCCACTTCTATCGACGAGCTACTAGAGGTGCCATAGGTCCTGAACCATAAGTACGAGGTATGTCTTAGGGATATGAATCTCGATTGGCTAATGACACTATAGTTGAGCCTACTAGTCAGAAGCAAGTTTACGAGGCTATGGTAGAGGGCATTACCAGTGTTGAATGATCATTGGATATTAAAGATATATTCACTTGGTATCTAGGAGGATCCGCCCGTTGAGAAAGAGTATAGACGTGAACTTTCCCGGGTCCTTGGTTGTGGAGTATGTTATAAAGGGTATCCAGGTGAGCGTAGGGGACACAAATCATGTAAAAGTTGAAGATATTTTATAGGGATAATAAAAAGGTGTTCTTCCTCCCAGGTCTCATCACGACTCTATGAAAGCGAGCAAGAGTGCCGCTATTTGTGTGACCTGTACAATCAATACATCCCCCCCCCCCCGAACCCCCAACCCCCCCCCCCCCCCCCTTTCACCCACTTTTGATTCAGGATACTTCTAATACAAAGGGCAAGAGGAGGAGGAGGAAAAGGCTAGCAGCAGTAGGGCGGCCGCGGGTTCTAATGAAAAGGACCCACTTTCAGGTACATGGGTTTAAGATGACTTGGCGGGTGTCTGGGAGAGGATGTGGAATGATTACAGTGATTTTACTCTGGTCCCACCCAGCACTGCACTGAAGGTCAAGATTTTTCGCCGCCAGTTGCGCAAGGAGAGGAGGAAGGGTGTGATAACAGATCGTTTGATTTTTTATTGTCTCATGCTTAGGATGTGGAAGATGGTTAAGGCCATCAAGGAACTTCCCAGACTCGAACAACCAGATATCATGGTTTTCTCCATGTTGAATGAGGATTTACAATGGCATGAGGTACCCAAAGGACCTTTATTTAGACATCAACACCACCCATTATGATAATTTGCGATTTACTTTCCGTTCACCCCTCTTGGGATTGTAAATTTAAGAGAACTAATTTTCTTTTTACCTTTCGACATTTTGTATGTTTTTGCACGTTGATGCTATTTTTGGCTGACTGATGCAGCCCTGTTTTAAATGTAAACTTATAATTACCTACTAGTATTTTAAACATCGTTTGGGGTTGAAGGGATTTGTTCAAATTCCTTTCAAGTTGCGTTTTTGAAAATAGGGAAAGTAGGGAAATATTCACGAGGTTCTACCTCCCTTCGTCACGCTTTAGTAGGATAAATCCCATTGTAGCGGCACCGCTCTGGTGGGAATAATCCCATTGTAGCGGCACCACTCTAGCAAGATTAATCCCGCTGTAGCGGCTTCGACAGGACCAAAACCAAGGCCAGAATTTTCTTGGTTCTTTTTCCACTTCCCAAGATTTTCCATGGTCCCAATTTTACCATTCCATCGAACTGCTAATTTTTTGGAACTAGGGTAAGCGATATTCAACCCATAATGTTATAAAAAATTCAGCATTACATCCCACACACACAATACTGTGTCCTTATCAAAATCCGGACATACAACACTGTGTCCTTATTCGTATCACACACATCCCTCATGAAACCTCCACATACTCTGTCTTTTAACATGACAAAGAGCAAGCCCTCGTAGCAAATTAAAACAACAAAAAGCACACACCACAACCATAAATCAAACAGAAGTCACACATGCACAAACATAAATCACACATCATAAGAACCTCACTTTGTAGGTTATTTCATTCCATGGATATACATTATTGGTCATTTATTCCTCGTACAACCCTTAAGGCCAGATACCAATTGGAACCTTCTCAGTTCCAATTAACTTTTACTTGATTCCCTTCCGTTAAAATCATGAAGACGAATCAACTTTTTTGAGATACCAATTGGAATCAAAATATACAAATTGGACTCAACTCATACCACAATGACACTTTTCACGAATGAGAAAATGGGTAAATCTACTTCCTAGAATGATTCTTAGTTTCCTGAAGATTAGGTTTGGACGTCAACTAATAATCCAAAGGAGTCTAGCTCACATTTTTCTCTTGTACTAGGAGACCGGTAACCTAGGATCTGGTACTAAAGTGTCAGAACACAACCCACCAGGTCATATGAGCATCCACTCATACACACTTATGCAAGAGAACCCTCATATCCCAAAGGTTAAAGAATGTGTAAAATTAATGAAACACAGATATATTAGAGATTAAAAAATCTTTATAAATGGAATATTTTTCAATGAACTAGTTAAGACTTTTAAAGTGATTAACAACCCCAAGATCTATTACAAATAGCCACAAGAGATACTAAGGATACAATGGACAATTAAAATTACATGATAGAACTCTCACCAAAGGGCAGGACAAGTAGAAGCTGCTGGAGATTCTTCGTCTTCACCTATGGAAACATCATCAAATCCCGCACCTAAACAATGTCAAACGACATAGCAAAAGCAGTATCAATCCTATGAATCATCGGTCAACCCAATACCCACCATATAATATATGAAACCAACTAGTAAGAATCATGAAATAAACCACTCGCTTCTAACCTGACCCTTTCAGTGAATTACCCCCTAATCAAACTATCACTCTTACTACTAACTCATTGTTCACCACTCAGTTAACCATTCTTAACATATATTTAAACAACAAGTACCCTGATCACCAATTTAACTAATCACTCACGTAATATCCTCGCCTTGTCATAATAACCCATCATTATCACTTAAATCATTAAACTCACATTCGTCATACTAATCCCCATTTGCACTTCCTTAAGTAAAATACACCTAGCATAATTATCAGATGTACTATATCTACTCTCACCAATTCCTCCTTACAACACACAATTTACAAGTCATAATAACCCGATTTCACTACTACGACTTCTACCACCAATGCCACACTACTTTTATATGCGTACTACAAGCATATAGTATAATGGTAACAAGCTTCTCACGTAGATTTATCACGAATTCATAGGTTATCAAATGTTGAGCAACATACTGTCTTCCAATATGACTTATCAATAAATATAAATGCAATCCTCAAAATCAGATGCACAACATAATTCAATAGTTATCATGGAACCCAAGCCCAAAAAGTTAGCTTGTCATAACGTGGCAATATGATCCTATTGTTAGTATTCTTGAATGTGGAAGTTGATACCGTTTTTATTTTAGAACGTGCCAACCGATCTCCTATTTATGCCAAAATGTGGCAACAAATCCCGTTGTTAGTGGGATAGAGTATGGAAGCCAATTGCATGTTTATGGTGGACCTTTGCAACAATCCCATATTTATGCCGGATCGTGGCAACCAATCTAAGTTAGTTATGTCGAAGCGCGGAAGTACAATCCCAATCACACCACAATCACAATCACAACTACATCAACAAGAACATACATTTATGTCATAATTTCATGGCAATCATCATTTATCTATCTCATTTTCAACGAGCGTGATATATATTGTAAAATTCATTCATATAAAAGTGCCATAATGAAGCAAGAACTACAACATCACATAATCATAGAATCACAACTATCACCTACGAATTACTTCTCAATTACATACAAATATACCAAGCTTAGTCCTAGTTCTTCATTAGGGTTCGTTATTAGGGTTTAATCCTAATTCACCAAAGTTCATCAATTTCATAACTTTATTAGATTTAATATGGCCTACACTCGTAATCTTCTTCCATTTTATAGAATATCTTTGTTCCTGAAACAATTCTATTCAAGAAGGCAATTCCAAAAACCTTGGCAAGTCATTAAAATCTCTTCTTAAGAACTAACCTAATTACGTTGAATTATAGCAATTTCTCAAAGAATCCAATCGGTGCTCGACGGTCTACACCTAAACTAAATTATTGATTTCATACTTTATATAGAAAACACAAATTTACAACAACTCAATGCGTAAAACCTAGCCTACCTAGATGCCTAGCGGTTGTACGAGGGTTTTGACTTTGTTTCCACATTTTCTTGTTTTGAGACGTTGAGATTAGCCAAAAAATTTTATGATTCCACCATCCACACGCTAGAAATATCGTTCTCCTTCCATCTCAAGCTTAGAGGAGCTTTTCTGAGGTTTCTATTTTAATTCATGAACTTTCTAGGTTTTTCAGGAAGATGGATAAAATAGGATTTCTTGTAGGGGAAACATACCCTGTTACAGCGCCGCCGTACCAGCAACATATATCCCGCTTTAGCAGGCCAGGGTTCCGATGTCTTGCGGATATTTTTCTTTCCTAAATAATGATAGTTCAGATCCTTACAAAAAATAATAGTCAAAGTTCAAGAAAATAATAAAATATTAGTCAACCCCAAATTAATAATTTTTTAAAATCTTGCATATCTAAAGAATATGGTATAAAAATGATTTTGTTGTTCAAATGGCATCATGAGATTAATTAATTATAACCAAAAGAGTCATTAATCAAGAATCTAGGCTTTATGAGAGAAAGAGAGAGAGAGAGAGAGAGAGCGAAAATAAATTTAAAATGTAAGAACCTAGAACTAATTGTCAAAGGTGGGTGACCAAATATTGTGAGTGCAAAATTTAATTTTTTTGTCAAGAGATAGTAGCATTTAGAGGTTTTCTTAAAGAAATAACAATTTATGTAATTTTATGATATTTATAATTATCGATGTTACTCCCTCTATTTATATTTAATAAATTTTTTTTGAAGGCTTTTATATTGTTTAAAATAATTGAATTGTTCAAAGTTCAAGAAAGATGTTTGAATGTTTTTGCATGTTTCTCCTTCCATTTATTCAAGTTTTATATTTTATGAGAGATGAATTGCATTATTTACAAAGTTATATTTATTATTACTCAAGGGACAATAGTAGAAACTATGATATCAAGTATGTCCTTGAATGGTTTTCTTAATAGGTGTGCATCAACTCACAAATTCAATTAATATGAATAGAGGGAGTATTGTTTATTTTTCATCGTAATTATTGCTTGTACTACTTTCTCTATTCTAATTTATGTAACATACTATTCATTAATTAGTTCTTAAAAGAATGACACATTTTTCGTATTTGAGAAATGTGTAATGATCCTATCAATATTATTGACAAAACGTCCATACATGTGTGCTCTTATGTTTAAAAATATATTTATTTTAAGGGTAATTTTGAAGTATTGAAAAGTCTTTTCAATTTCATAATCTAATTCTAAATACATCACGTTAGTTAGTTTCAAAAAGAAAAATATATTTTTGTATCTGACAAATGTTTAATGAGCCTATCAATATATCTGGCATTCCACAAATGTGTACACTTCTAGTTTAAAATTTATTTATTTTCAAGGTAGTTTTGTAACATTGAAAAAACTTTTCATATTTCATAAATCTCATGCTAAATACATCACATAAATTAAGAAAGAGTACTTTATTTGCACGCTCATTAATTAGCATATAATTTTTATTATATAGAGAGAACTTTTTGTGAATAAATAAAAGTTCAATAAATGAATTCTAGCAATACCACTTCCTACACAAAAAGTTGAGTAATAGATGTTCAAGATTCATTTTTATTTTATTTTAAAATTAGTTGGGGTTTGACATAAATTTCACTTGATACTTTTTATAAAAACTAAATGTTTGTGAGAATAAATTTTTCATTATATAGAAATAATGCACCCTATCATAGGACTGGAGGAAAAATAATCATAAAATTCTTTGAACAAAAAATTGTAGTTTGAATAAATATGGGTGATATTATAATATTCCAATATTGTCACACAACACCCCGAATAATTCATCTTCTTCTTCTCTTTAAATTTTTTCTGATTATTGTTGAAAATATTTTTAAATTGATTTTTAAATGCACAAAAATATAGAAAAAACATCTTGATTTATTTTTTCATAGGATAAAGTCATATAAATTTAGAGAAATCATTATCGAAAATAAATAACATTGGCATCCTAAATTTAATAAAAATAGGAGAGGATTTCCCAAAATAAGAATGAAAAATATACTCCATTTGACAAGTTTTACGATGATCGAAATTAACAGTAAATGTAGGAAATATAATTATTGCTAATTCAAATTTGTCTAAAACACAAGTGAGCGCTATCTTAGCTAGCTGAGGTTTACATATGAACTCAAACGGTCTGTGTAAAGACTTCATTCTGTGGTTATGGAAAAGTCAATGAAGAAAGAATTGGGGTCATAAAACTCATTTGTAGTAACTTGGAATTACCCAACGTAGCCCAAATTCGGAAGCAATCGGATTCACTATGGTGTAGGGAAAATCAAGTAATGAATAATATATATAATTATGACTATTATTACTTGAGTAGATAGATTAGACGATAATGAACTTGTAACACTTTACGGAATAGAATTTGGACGAGTAGAGTTCTCGAAATTGATCTTTTCGTGAATGAGTACGTTTTGCTTGTGTCGAGGCTGCTAGAGTGGGATTGTAACCGTAGAGAAGCATCGATGCATGCGTATGGGTGCGATGGAGTGTGACAGACGCGTTTTAAAGTCGCTTATAAACCCTAAAACAACCCTATTTGATATTTTTTACTTTTAGGACTAAGAAGGCGACACCAGACGAGTTCTTACCAATTTGTTTTACAAGTTTTGAGGCTAAGGGTAAGGTTTTAACTCCCCTAATCCGCTTGTTGATACGTAGAACCTACTTTCTTGGGTCATCGATGGGGAAGGGTTTTCATCTTTGTAGTGGAAAAAGCCCTAATTTGGGTATTACGATCTTGGGTTCGGTCTAGGGTTATATTGTGAGTGGGGTATTGGGACTCCATTCATGCATTGCACAAGTGAACTTTAAGAGTGTTCTGGTGTGGTTCTCTTATGCTATTAAGATTGTGGTAATTAATGTTGTTTATATTCGGTATGTTCCATGGTTATATTGTTGCTTTGACTTATATATGTTTCACTTATAAGGATAGCCGCGTGATTCTACCAGTACATGGTGATTGTGTTTGGTTTTAAAAGGTGTGAATGGAAAATGAAGAGTTGTGACTTTTATGAAAAGTTTTATGTTTTATGAATAGTTGCGATTTTTATGAGAAGTTGCAACTTTTATGAAAATTTATGACTATTATGAAAGATTGTGACTTTTCCAAAGGTTTGTCACCTTTTCGGTAAGGCACAATACAAATCTTTTCACACTATCCTTTGTGTTCTATAAGTTGAGGGATTTTTTCTCATTTTAAAAATAGAACTTCTGCAGTTCTTTTAATACTACTAAATCTAATATTCTAAGTGTACTTTACTATCATTGAGTGGTTCTCTAACACCAAAGTTTTGGGTATTAATACACTGGTGAATAAGATCATTCTATCCTTGGAGGACGTATTCCAAATCAAACCTCAGATACTAGAGAGGGATAATTTCTTTAAGAGGACACTATGCATTCAGTGGGCTTGATCTTCTTTTTATTTTTCCATATTCTGTATCTTAAGAATAAAAGATGAAAAACAATCTTAAATAAAATTGTTATACTTTGTTTGTATTCTATAGATTAAGAGAAACAAATCATGGAAAGATAAATACATTTCTTCTCCAGAATTCGGTGTTTTGTTTAGCAAGGTCGAAGTTAAAATGTACTAAAAGAATTGGTGGTATTCTGGCTAAAAATTACACTAGGAAACCTTCTTATTATTTATCTAAGGAGGAAAATGGTTTCATAAGGTTAACAATTAGGATATTTTTCATGAGTGTCTTTTGAGAAGTTCTGCAAATCATATGTTTTTTTGGAATGAATATTCCTTGCTTATTAGTGTTGCCTTTAAAATTCACTAGTTTGTAGAATGAGATATGCATATTTTTGTTTAATAAAATAGTATGTCAAAATGTTATAGTCGGAATACTATTTTAAAATAAAAACATTTCTATGTGATAATCTAAGAAAATGTTTTATTCAGTTTGGAGGAAAAACAACTTTTGTAGTTTTGTACTCCTTCTGAATTTGATTGTGTCAGATTTTTGTAGAGTAAAAACTTTTATGTTTTCTACTCTGGATAAATTGGACTTAACAATTGGTTTGAAGATATGAAAAACTTAACATAATAAGTTAGGGATGTACTTTTGATTTTATATAAAATTCAATGTTATGTAGAAATAAATCGTACAAATTATTTATAATTATTGTTAGTATACTAAATACTTAGTGGTATGCCTATTGTGATAGAAATAAAATTCCAGTGACTTACAATTTCTAATTTTGTGCCTCTATTGAATGAAATTTGACATTGTGTAAATATTGTCAAAAAGAATTGAAGCTCTATAATTCTTTCATGGAATAATATTTCCAAATGTAGTTTCATATTGCCGATGGTGTTTTGATAGTAAGGAAAAATATGTGGAAAAAATATTTAAGTACTTGAAAAATATTTTTGAGATCACATTTAAAATGTGGGTTTCTTTTGCTTGTTATAAATATAAAAATTAGACTTGGTGTCTAACTTAATTTGGAGCAAAACCTATGGCATTCGGTGAAAGTTTTGTATTATGTTAGACCTGCAAAATTCTCGGAGAATATTTGGTATTGTGGTGGTTAAGTTTCACTATTACTAGTATATGATGTGACTAATATGAAACTACCAAACACAAGCTACCAAATACTAGTTTAAAATTAATGATGTTCCTTGTCCATGAAAACAGTCAGTAACAAAAGATATGGATTTTCATGAAAAGACCTGGCGTCGATTATACTAAAATATGTGCATAGACAACAATATTGGGAAATAGTCATTTGTTATATTTTGTAAAAGAAACATTTGGACTATATTACCTTTACTGGAATCAAATTGAAAGTTATGGAGAAGTCCTTCTGAAAATGAAATTTGATAAGGTGATGACTCTATAAAATATTTGTATTACACAAAATTGTAAGAAATAGGAACAAAATATTAGTGAGAAAAATTTACCTCGCTAAGAGCTTTTTGAACTTATTTTATTTAGAACTTTCTATAACTTTGAATGCAATAAATAAATATTTCATGTTTATGTGGAATCTATGTATGTTGAGCATTCTTATAAATGTGTTTGAAAAAATTCTAATCACTTAGAGTTGATTTATACAAACACTTTTGAATGAAGTCAACACCATCTCGTGATGGAAAAACATATGTACTAACTTTCATTAACAGTTGCATTAAAAATGACTATGTCTATTGTCTAAACGGTAAGGATGAGGCAAAAGAAATATCTAGACAATATAATACCAAAGTTGAAAATCAGTTGTCAAAAAGATAAGAAGTTTTAAGAACGGAAAATATGAATCTCCGTGTGCAGAAATATATTTGAAAAGTGGAATTATCAATCAAATTGTTGACCTATTCACCTATATTTAATGAAAAACCGAACTTTGAAAGAAATGATGTACGCACTCATTATAAGTTCTGCTTTACCACAATACTTGTGTGGAAGAACTATCCGTATTGCAAAAGGAAACAACAAAAGTTTTGTTTTTCAGAAATAAAGCAATTTTGTTTGTTGACGACACAATCTATTCCATATGAGAAATAAAAACGAAGGAAATCCAACTTGAAATATTTCGAAGTGTGGGGTTTCTAGCAAAAGTCCAAGTTTCTATTCCTAAAAGAATTGAAATACAATCTAAGATAGTGGGCGGCATAATTAGTCTTCAGTAGTCTAGTGAAAGGTATAAAAGACCTTGAAATGAACAAAAGGAGAATGTAATTATAAAGAGATGCATAGGCATAGTGAATTTAAAGGGACATATACTTTCTTCAAATAAGATTTTATAACATTTCTTGTGTCTTATATAGACTAATCCTTTTGAACAGATAGTGTCAATACTGAGATTGATCCAATCTTGAGAAATCCTATTTGAAATTAGTTGATCTTCCTCCAGAAAATAAATCTTTGGTGTCTTTTATGAAAGATTGTGACTTGTTTAAAGGGTTGTGACCTTTTTGGTAAGGCACAATAAAAACCTTTACACACTACCCTTTGTTTTCTATAAATTGAGGAATTTCCTCTCATTTCAAAAATAGAACTTTTGGACTTCTTCTACTATTACTAATACTTTATTGTCGTTGAGTAGCTCGCTGACACCCGTGTTTTGGGTTTCATAACATTGTTGATTGATATCATTTTATCCTGGGATGACATGTTCCTAATCAAATCTCAGATACTAGAGGGGAATAATTTCCTTAAGTGGACACTGTGTAATCAGCGGGCTTGATCTTTTTTTCATTTTTCCATATTCTGTATCTGAGGAATTAAAGATGAACAACAGGTTGTGTACTGATTCTGCACTTGCTCTTATTTTTGCTGAATATAGGGCATCTTCATGCGACAGTTGAAAGACCCTGTTTAGGAGATCGGTGAACGATTCAAATTAATGTGTGAGCTAGCTCTTCCAGGCTGCCTTGTGTTCTCTTTTTTTATGTCCACTCTCTTCAAACTCCAACTATTATTTAAGGTGATGTTTAGTTTTCGGGTTGTACCCCTTGTTCTTAGACTTGTCATTCTTAGAGTTTTGATACATTGACTTTCAGGTTTTAGATGTATTTTCCACATTGTTTTAGTCTATTTGACTTGCTTTCGTAACATAAGTACTTTACTTTTAGATTATTTGCTTTAGTTGGATGGTAGTAGTGGTTCTCCCACCTTAGTGTTGGTTTGTGAGCCAATCACGATAGTTTGGGTCGTGACCATCTGCTTATATGGAGTTGGACAATCTCCCTTCATGAGTTAACTTTTAGGGTTGAGTTAGACTCAGGTGTATTAGAGGCAAGTCCATCTCTATTTTGGGTCCCAGTTCATGATTTAACTCATACTGGGCGTGAAAGCGGTCGGTGTTAGAGTGGATAAGAGTCTCACATTGACTATCCACTTAGATGGACTTGGGCAAAAGTCTCACATTAAGGCAGAATTAGTAATCCTTTGATTCTATGATTACTCGTAAATCTTTGTAGGATTACCATTTTATTATAGGTTGAATTAAATCTTCAAGTTTTTATTTTTAACATGGTTACGATACGACACTTCAATCACATTAATTATAGCAGTCACGTTCTTTAGAATTTATTCTTGTTTGTTTAAGGGACAGACCTACTGAGAAGAATGACAGACAGTCAACTACAACAAAAAAGGATTTTTCAGCAATAATACAATTGCCGCTACATAATATTTACCTGCAATAATATACATGAGTATTTATTACCAGCACCTTATATAAATGTTGCTAAAGGCTTTAGCATTTCTAGATGCACTGGCATTGACTCAATTGTTGATAAATATTTTATTAACATTAATAAATATTGTCACTAAAAGGAAAATGCACTCCCAGTAAATGTTTTTTTTTTGTGCAGTGGTAGTGGTCCTTTGAGATAAAACTTCATTCCTTCTCGGACTAACGAGAAAGGAAAAAATATCTCTCATCTACACTACGCGATGACAATATTGATCCTTAACACTCAATTTCCTTGCTTGAACTGTAGAACTAAATGGAAGGAGTTAAGTACTAAAGTTGCATATCCAATTCAATTCTTAAACAAAACAAGATCTTCATAGGTTGGTTCACTACGGACCCCCCTTTGCACAAAATGAAAGCACCCATTTTTCTTCAATGTTTTTGGGAGAATACATTGCTGAGTTCCTTAGAGAGAGTTATCTCGCGCCCCTAGGTATTCTATACCTACAAACCTCTGTCATTTTAAGGTACAGTTCTCTTGCGCAAAGTTTTCCTGAGCGTATGGCATGGGTTACTTCAGCGCCTGGTGAAGTTGCTCGTGTGGTGGAAATTCACATACCATGATGGTAATATGAATACGATCTTCCATTCTTACTTTGGAATCTGCACAAGTATGATAGAACCAAACTTCTTGATTATCACTAAGTTGATAACGGATAAAGCTAAAGTAAGTGTACCAAATCAGACATTGTTACAGAGAAGCTAATTCTACAGTTGACTGCCTTCCTAATTTTGGTTCATAGTTTACGAAAGTAGGTTCTTCAAGATAAGATGGCTATCAGTAGTATAGTAACTATCTGTGATATGCAAGTTTAGTTAAATGTGGCAACTGCCTCATAATTCCTCAGCAAATGCACAAGCATGAAAACATACCCCCAAAAAAGGCTAGCTTGTTAACTAATGTACACAAACCTTAAATTGAATATCAATGTAAATATATATACAGTCTTGTTTTATATTATTGACAATAATTTCCTAAAATGATATTTCACCTATAATATACTATAAAAATAACACATCATGCGTAATTCCACAATGTGAGGCCTAGAGATTGTTGAATGTACACAAACCTTAGCTTTACTTCTTGGAGATAGGTAGGCTGCTTTTGAAATACCTTTGGCCAATTGAATACAACAGCAAAGTTTTATTTGGACCAATATCAATATCATGCAAATTATATTCTTAACATAATATGCGTTGTAACCAACTAAGCAAATTATCTAGCACAATATTGTGATTATTATTATAAAGAGATTTGAATACAACCTGACTTTTGTCGTGCTCATCTTTTTAAAAAAAAATTGAAGTTATCTTGGAATGAAAGATGAAACCACAAAGAAGTAGCAGCAGTGGCAATAACGCCTTTTGATTGGATAATTTCTTCATTTTTTCTTCTTGAAATTCTATCTCCGCGGCTGAGCCATCATGAAGTTAGAAACTCTAAGTTGTCTCTCAATCTTAGGAATTCAAAAAAGATCTTCGCCATTTGTTTGAGATACTTATATTATATTTTTCATCCCTTCTAAATAATTAAACATTGAAAATAAAAATAAAATATATGTACTACAAGAACATATATATCTTGTGTAATTCCATAAGTGGATTATAAGAAGGGTATCCCTTTCCTCAGAAGGTAGAAATATTGTTTTTGATAGATCCTCATTCAAATAAAGTATACCAAAATTTGTATATGTAAAACAAATAATATGAATATAATTGGAGTCAAGGAGACAACATGTAATACTAAAATAGAAAGGTAAAATATTAAGAAAGCAAAATTCACAATACTTATAAGAAAAAACAGGTAAGTGCGTGTTTTTTCTTTTTTTAAAAAAAATAATCTATTTTAGGATCTATTTTTATTTTCACTATTTGGTTGAAGAGTGAATTATAGTTTCTGAGAAAGAAAAAAACTTATAGTGAAGTTGATAAAAATAATAACGGACGAGAAAGTATAATGAGATATTTAAACATGTTAAAAGGTGTTGATAGTGGATGTCCGAGGAGTGTAGTTTAAAGCGGTCAAAATATTAAGGTTCAAGTTGAGATGATTGTGAAAAAAAATGTTTCTTAAAAATGAGAAATACGACCATTTTTTATTGGTCTTGGTTTGAAATATTTCCGTAAAAGTTAATTTCAGAGAAGTCAATAAACATCAAAAAAAGACTTTTAAAAAAAAAAAGGTCACGAAGCAGACCCAAACACCACAAACACACACCAAACACAACACACCAAACAACCCCCCCCCCCCCCCCACACCCCCCACCAAAGGAAAAAAAGAAAAACTTTTGAAAAAGGAACAAGTTTCAATTAATACTTAAGAAATTGTAAAGAAAAAAATTTCCCCGAAAAAAAATACAGAAGGGTTCATGTCTAGTCCATTTCGAAAAGAAAAAACAATCTCTACTCGAGTATTAGTTTTTTGGATGGATATATGATATATAAAATAATATAGTATATTTATATAATATTATATTAGATATATATATATATTATATATATATATATATATATCTTATATATATATATCTTTGGGAAACATACATTCAAAAATGGGGGCTTTTTTTTTTTTTTTTTGTGATAACATCCTCCTACTAATTTTAAATAGTGGGAAAATAAGCCAAAAAAATCCCAAAAATAATCACTTTTTGAAATAAAGAGGAAAATCTAGATATTTTTTATGTTTAAAAAGTGAGTTTTGGTCATTTTAAAACGATAATAACTTCTACCTCAGAAGGAGTTAGAGGCATTTCTTTATAAGGATGGAAAGTCCTTTGACAGATGCTTCCAGCTGCGCTGAGTTTGCTCGTTTTCGATATCGTATGAGGGATATATGTCTTTCAGAAGTTGGGCTTTTGGATTGAGGGAAGTCCAATCCAAATTTTTGTAAGGGTAAAGTTGTCTTTTAACCCCATTATATCTTATTTCCTTTTTAGAGTTTATTAGGGGTAAAACAAAGCCTAAGTTCAGTATTAGAAAAGTTGAACACGCTTTGGACTTGGGAGAAAAGAGAAGAGAAGAGTGACAAAGATTTTGCCAAGATCATTGAGTGGATTTCGTCGGGGGTAATCCCTTTAAGGTATGTGAGGTCTTTCTGTGTTGGTTTCTTCCAGTCAAAAAACAACTTTATTCAGAGTTTTAGAGAGTTTAGATTTATAAATCAGAGAAGAAAAAGTGGAAATCACGCTTGACAACCCCTGGGGCGCTTCCAGAGCCGCTCAAGGTAGGCTCTGTCTCACAGGCCTAGCGCGTCGCTCAAGCTAGAGAGCCTCAAACCAGAGTATGTCCATCAAGATCTGGTGCTCTGCGCCTCTTAAAGGCCAAGGTCACCAGGAGACCCATTCTTTCCCTATTTTTTTGTACTAGTTCCTAAGTGATGTACTTTGTTTCCTAGTTGATTCCAAAACTCTAAGGTACATCTAAAGATCTTTAAATCATCCATAACATGGAAGATTTATGCAACTGGAATCCTATCAAATTCAAAGAAAAAAAAAAAAAGTTAGAATCCAAAGTCAAAAAGGATGTTAGATGTTAAGAAAGTCAAGTCTAAAGCTATGAAGTAAGTTAAAGTACAGTTTCTTAATGTTTCCTAGGGTCTTATTAAATGTTTTAAATTTGTTTTAACGCTCGAGCTTCTAGTTAAAAGAAGTATTAAGAGTTTAAGTCTTTCCTTCAAGGAAGTATAACGTAACTAAGTATTCCCTAAAGAGTTGATTAAGATAAAAACATTTATGTCAAATATAGAGGAAAGAGTTGAGTTCATTTCTTAAAAGATATAATGGAACTAAGTATTCTCTATAAATTTACAAATATTTTCACATTTAAGTTAAGAGTAAACCAAGATTTTCCAACGGAGTTTTGAAAAAGAAAAGGGAACATTGATTAGAAGAGACTTTTTCAAAGATAAAAAGGGTTGAGAAAATTATCTCAAACCAGAAGAAAGAGGTTATTTTGAAATAATGAGTTAAAAATAGGCAAAAGTATTCATTACCCCCCTGAACTTGAAGCTTTTTATTCGGTGTACACTTAAACTTTATTTTATTTGAATTACCCCCCCCCCCACTGTGAACTTTTTCATTCATCCAACGCGTGCACCTTTTCTGTCAACCTGGCGTAGAAATTAAAAGTAAACTCTATTAGGCGCATGAGGGAGTGATTTTTTGCCACGTCATAAAGCTACAATTGTAAAAAAATTTAAAGACTCTATTTTTATTAATATTGTCCGGCCGCTGACGACATCACCTTTGGCATCGTCAGCATTATCGAATCCCAAGAGACTATTCTTTGTGTAGCAGAGTTGTTTCTCATCCTTTAAAATGGATAGGATTCCGAGTTCAGGGGGATGAGAAACGTGAGAGAGATGGGTGCTAGGAGCTAGAAAGGAAACCATGTGTTTTCCAGATGAACGGATGTAGAGGAAGAATTGATTTGCATGGAAAACAGAGTGAGAAGAGAAGATACGGTGGTGGTTGATGGGGAGATTACGGCGACTGGGAAAGAGTTGGGAATATGATATTATTTTTTGTCATTTTATTTATTAAGGTGGCTTTTATTTATCCAGGTGGAAATCCATATCATCACTATCTTTTCCAGGTGACGCGCGTGTGTAGTCACATTAGGAGTAGCAGACAAAAAGGTGTACGTGATAGTGGAATAAACAAGTTTGAGGGCGTACTTGAAACAGAATAGAGTTTTAAGTGTACACCAAATAAAATGCTTCAAGTTCAGGGGGGTGATGAATACTTTAGCCATAAAAAACATATTGCGAGTAGTATTGAGAACCGATGTGGGAATGAGAGTACATATTAACTCAAGTCTCCTTGTAAACCATGTAGCCATATGAGTATTAATGGGTCATACTTTTTTAGATGATCACGTAAGTTTAGCTAGTGTATCCACTAGGTTGAGGATGTTTTATGTGATGGCAATGTATAGTCAAGGAATTTTCGGAGATGTGTTGTTTGTGAGTAAAGACGATAGGGCTCATATGGTGGTTTGTCCGGATAGAGAACAACTCCCAAAAACTGAGTAACATCCATTATAAAGTAACAAGTTGAGCATACTATTGCAATTCTTGCTGAAACTAAGTTGGTGTTACGTTCTTCAAAAGCTTTTTATATATATCGCATGTGTTTTAAATATATTTATATACATATATTGAGTTGAGTATTTCATGAGTTGAGTAGAGCCAACGTATGTTCATATTATTCTCATCAAGCTTAAGTTGTTGTTAGCATTCCAACC
This sequence comes from Solanum habrochaites, assembly GCA_027704765.1. Lineage (NCBI taxonomy): Eukaryota > Viridiplantae > Streptophyta > Magnoliopsida > Solanales > Solanaceae > Solanum > Solanum habrochaites. The sequence goes on along the minus strand of JAKWJA010002497.1, from coordinate 50,670,134 downwards.
CACATACTCGTATATTCAATCTACTGATGTCATTTGGCCTACATCATTTTATGATGTAGACGCAGGAAACCAGGAACATCATCCAGCGCATCGTTGATCTAGTTTGATCACTCAAAGTCACTGGTTAGCCTCCTTGCATTGTGGTAGATCCTTTTTATGCTTTCCAGTCTTTCGATTTTAGAGTTTTGTGGGGTTTGTCCCAACATTCATCATAGTATGTTTAGAGACTTTAAAGACATATAGTCAGTTACTTTCGTTTAGTCTCTTTTTATTTCAGATGTTATTTTTTAGACTTAAGTGTCATTTTCGCCAAGATGTTAAATTAAGTTAATTATGAGGATGTTCTTATTTTACTATTGAGATAAGTCTTCTATTGAGTTAAGTAAGCCAAGTCAAGGGTTCACTCAAGATAAACAATGGTCATGGGTACCGGCCATGTTAAATGTATAGGCTCGGGGCGTGACAAACCTGGTAGCACAAGGTTCAAGAAACCTAGGGAGTCTATAAAGTTATGTCTGTAGAGTCTTAGTCATCAGTGTGAAGTGCACCACATCTATGATTAGGAGACTGCGAAATTTAGGAATTTCTTCACATCATTCATATTCCTATTCGTGCATTAGAGTTTATCTTTAAAAATTTCCCTCCTAATTCGTGCTTGTGCATGTTTCAAATTATCATGTCTCCACAAAAAGCAGCACGAGGTCCTCCAACCAGAAGGAATGTTGAAGATCCATAGGTACCTAATGCACAGAACGTGCAACCTTAAGGGGAAGTCACTAGTGCCGAGTTCGGCGAGGCTATCAGAATACTAAACTAAATAGTGACTAACCAAGTCAGGCAATAGAAGGGAACTCAATAAAAAGGAGCTGACACTTCGAGGATTCGGGATTTCTTGAGGATGAATCCCCCATATTTTTTTGGTTCAAGCACTACCGAGAATCCGAAAAACTTTGTGGAAGAGGTGAAGAAGGTTCTTGAGGTGATGCATGTGGTTGATACTAAAAGGGTTGAGCTTTTTTAGTACAAACTAAAGAGTGTATCTAGGACTTGGTTCGACCAAAGGAAAGAGGACAGAGATAAGGATGCACCACATCCAAGCTGGGCTTGTTTTTAAGAGGTTTTCTTGGGGCGGTTCTTTCCCCTATAACTGAGGAGGCAAAGATACGGGAGTTCCTCACTCTGAAACAGGACTCTTTGAGCGTTCATGAGTATGGGCTAAAGTTTACTCAACTGTCCTGCTATGCTCTAGAGATGGTTAAGAATATGAGGAGCAGAATGAGCTACTTTGTTGGTGGTTTCGATCGTGCTTCAAGCAAAGAATATAGGGCCACAATGTTGATTGGGGACATGTATATTTCAAGGTTAATGGTCTATGTGCAACAAGTTGAGGAACAAAACCTTAGGGATAGAGTGGACAAAACCAGAGGAATAGAGAGGTGTACATGAACAAGAAATCTAAGATTGGGAACAGATTTGGTCAACAGAAGAGTGGTTCAAGTCGACCACAAGTTCAAAAATAAAAGGGGCATGCACTATCATCTGCTAGTGTACGTGCGTGCACAAACAAAATTTAGTATAATGGTCAGAATTCGCAAAAACTTCAAGGCTAGACTAGCCCAGTCCCAAGAGAGAGTGTCACAAAGAGGAAGTTGGGCTCCTACATATGCTAAGTACGGTAGAAACCACCCTGGTAAATGTTGTTATGTCCGGATAGGTTGTTGGTGAAGAGGGTCACTTCATCAGAGAGTGCCCTAAGAATAAGCAAGGTGGTGGAAATCTGGGTGATGTACAGTTGTTTCACAGTACTTTCAAGGATTTTTTCTTAAGTTTAGTGTGTGTATAGGTCCTTTTTGTAGTAATTTTAATGTATTTTTATCTATGTTTTGAAGAAAAGTTGTACAAAGAGGAAATGCAGAAATCAGTGCATAAGTGACCCACGAAGCAATCGACGCATTGTCGTTCCATTGATGGACCGTAGGTGGTGATCGTCAATTAGAGGTTCAAGCATCTGGAAGCAACTCAGGGAATTCTGACCAAGTGTGGGTCTAAGGAAGGATCGACAGTCTGTCGATTGATCGACGGACCGTCCTTGCAAATCGTTGATGAAATTAGAGGCTTCCCCAATACCCAATGTTGAAGAAAATTTGAAGTATGGAACAATAGAGGCATTAATGGACCGTAAGTAAATCGAAGGACTGTGATTTTTGTCCGTCGACTATATTAGAGAAGATGCAACGTGCAGGTTTTGAAAAGATTCTAAGTATGGACCGAAAGAGGAATTCGACGGTCCGCCTTTTGATCAATGGACCGGAAGTGGGGTCGTCGATGGAAGTCGCATTTTGGACGAACTTTCCCAAATTGATTTTCCTTTTATGTTAGGACAATGTTTTCATAAATAGGGTGTAAAACCTCATTTTTGGGGTTGGACTTTTTATTATTTTTCATCCTTTTGTTCTTGGAGATTTGACTTTGCAATTTGGGAATTTATTTAAGTTTTCGGAATTGATTTTCAAGTGAATTTTATTGTTTCAAGTGTTATATCTGTATTTTCTTCAAACTTGTCAATGTAAGCACATGAATTATTGTTTAACAACCATGAATTGTGTTCTTCTAAGCATGGGTAATTAAGTCCAGAACTAGGGTTGTGGGAATCATGGGTGATTAACAAGGTTAAACTAGCTAAATATCAATTCTAGAATAGGTTCTTCAATGTAGTGATAATTCTTTCGTTTAAAAGTCTTTTTAACGAGTGCACGTGTTAGAACTTACCCTATTTCTACATCCTGGACCAAGGGGGTAGTTAATAGGAAAAGAATTATCAACATAAATTTAGCAGACACTATCTAATAGGCTAGTCTTGATTGGTTCAAAGTAGTAACTAAGCCAAACATCGAATATGATGCTTAATATGAAGTAAAGGTAAGGTTTACTAATTTAGACACACGTAGTCAGACCAAGGTACTGGGTGAAATTCTCTAAATACCGGACCAAGGATTTAGAGATACATAACTTATCACTTTGCGTGCAAGATACAAGGAAAGAATTGTTATAACTACGATTACCGCGTTATGAACCTATGGGGAACAATTACACCCTAGTTTTTCTCATCACTTGATAAATACCAAAGTTTCAAATCTTGCTACTTATTTTACTTAGAAATAATTCAAAACTTTTGTTTCACAAAACCCTCTTTCCTAGATCTCAATATTTTCGGAACCCGGGAAAGGAATGCCACTAAATACCGACCAATTGTAGATTGAAGTTCAGTGTATGTGGAAAACATTTTCATCCTTATCGACCCCCCCAATTCTCTTGTTGGTTCTTTATTTGATAGGACCGGTTATATTTCTGTCAACAACTATATTTGAGTGTATTGTAGTGCAATAGACATGGCTTCACCTATAGAAGAAACTTCTACTACTAGCGGAGGGGCAAATCGACTCTATGCAATCACTAGTCGCCAAGAACAAGAGAACTATTCAGAAGTTGTCACGGGTATGATAAAAGTATTTACTTTTGATGTTTATGATTTATTAGAACCAGAGGCAAGTTTTTATTTTTTAACTCCTTATGTTGAATATCAGTTTGAAATTCATCCTGAGAAACTTTGTGAACCTTTCTGTGTATCTATCCTTATTGGAGAATCTATTCTACCGAAAAGAGTTTATCGTGATTGTCCTTTATCAATCAATCACAAGAAAACAATGGCTGATATACTAGAGATCGACATGGTAGATTTTGATTTTATTCTACGCATGGACTGGCGCCATGCCTATTATGCATCAATAGATTGAAGAACTCGAGTTCTCAAGCTTTAAATTCCTAATGAGTCAGTAATAGAATAGTAGTTCAGCAGTGCCTAAAGGTCGTTTCATTTTGACTTATGGCAAGAAAGTTTGTTTGAAAGGGTTGTATCTATCACTTAGTCCAAGTTAATGACTCAAGTGACGAGGTATCCCTTCAGTCATTTTCTATTGGAAAAGTGTTTCTAGAAGTTTTTCCTTATGATCTACCCGGAGTCCCTCCTAAAGGAGAGATAGACTTCGACATAGATATCATTCTAGATACTCGTCCAATATCTATTCTTCCATATAGAATGGCACCAACAGAGTTGAAAGTGTTTAAAGAGCAATTAAAGGATTTGTTAGACAAAGGCTTTATTCGACCAAGTGTCTCACCTTGGGGAACTCCGGTCTTATTTGTGACAAAGCAAGATGGTTCCCTTAGGATATGAATATATTACTGGCATTTGAATAAGGTAACCATCAAGAATAAGTGTCCTCTTCCACGGATAGATGATATTTTCGACCAGCTTTAGGGCGCTTCCTGCTTTTTGAAAATTGATATCAGACCAGGATACCATCAGTTGATAGTTAGGGAGTATGATATTCCTAAGACAACTTTTAGAACCAGATCTGGGCATTATGAGTGTTTGGTTTGAAAAATGCACCTGCAACATTCATGGATCTTATGAACAGAGTCTATAAAAATTAATTTAGATCTATTTGTCATCATCTTCATTGATTATATACTTACATATTCAAGGAATGAAAAAGATCATGCTAGTCACCTCATGATAGTTCTGTAGACTTAGAGGGATAAAGTTCTCCAAGTGTGAGTTTTTTCTTAAGTCTTTGGCATTCTTGGGCCATATAGCTTCTGGTGATGAGATTATATTTAATTTCCAAAAGATAGAGGCAGTTCGGAGTTGGCCTAGACCTACATCTCAAACACATATAAGGAGTTTCTTGGGTTTGGCAGGCAAGGATTTTCATTTATGTCGTCTCTTTTGACAAAGATAAGTTAGAAGACAGTCAAGTTTTAATGTATGAAGCTTACGAGAAAAGATTTCAGGAGTTGAAAAAGAGATTGAATACCACTCCAATTTTAACTTTCCCAGAGGGTTATTAACGTTTTGTGTTGTACTATGATCCATCAAGAGTTTGTTTGGATATGTGTTCATGCTAAATTGCAAGGTTATACTTATACCTTAAGATAGTGGAAGGTTCATATGAAGAACTATCCAACTCATGACATAGAATTGGTTATTGTAGTTTATGATTTGAAGATATGGTGTCAATACTTGTATGGTGTTTATGTTGACATATTCACTGATCACAAGAGCCTCCAATATGTATTCACTCAAAATGAGCTAAATCTTCGACAAAAGAGATGGTTAGAATTATTCAAATATTATGACATGAGTATTCTTAACCACTTAAGTAAGGCTAATGTGGTAGTTGATGTCTTATGCAGGTTATCCATATGGATCCTATGTTGAAGAAGAAAAGGAGTTATCTAAAGACGTGCACAGACTTGCACACTTGGTAGTCAGACTTAGGATTCCACATAAGGAGGAATAGTGGGGACCAATGGGGATGAGTCATCATTAGTATCGGAGGTGAAGGAGAAATAAGACTAAAATTCCATTTTGCTTGACTTGAAGACAAAGATTCATAAGAAAAGAGTAGTAGCTTATGAACAAGAGGGAGATGGTGTGCTGAAGTATCAAGGTAGGTTGTGTGTACCTAGGGTTGATGGACTCCAAGAGAGGATCATGGAGGAAGCTCATAGCTCAAGATATTCAATTCATCTGGATTCCACAAAGATGTACCGAAATTTGAGAAAGGTATATTGGTGGGAAGGCATGAAGGAGGGCATTGAAGAGTTTGTTGTCAAGTGCCCGAATTTCCAACAAGTTTAAATAGAACAACAAAGGCCGGGAGGTTTGGATCATACTATAGAACTTCTAGAATGGAAGTGGAGATGATTAATATGGACTTCGTCATAGGCTTTTCAAGGTCTCGCAAGCAACATAAGTCTATTAAGAGGTGGAAAATGCTATTTGTCCAAAATCTACTAATTTCTTTCTCTTTGTACGTTTTATTAACTCATAATATCTTATTTTTCTGTGATTATTTTTTGTTATATATATTTCATCAGACTCAAAATGAGATATCCACTGACAAAGCTCTTAGAAGATAAAATGAAAGATTTCTTTGCGAGAATAATGCAATGAAGGAGGCAATGAAGAAAACAATGTTCCCAAAGTGTGATGGACGACCTTTTGAAAAAGAAGAAAGAACCCGTACATTGAAAATGGAAAATCGAAGGTTGAGGGAACAGGTAATCCTTATACCTATACTTTTTATTTTAGTTTACTTATTTTGCTATTAATTTATTTATTTATCTTAAAAAGAATTACTTATGTATAACAAAAGATGAGGCACATTGGTGGTTTGAACTCGATGGATCAATCTGGGCTTTAAAGTATTTAGCACCTAACTCAATGTTGTACTTTGAATTTTGAAATGAAGGGGGTCATATTTACGACCAGTGCATTGGGCTAATGGATAAGAGAACTGAGCTTGCTTAAAAAGCGCTTGGGCACCCTACTTTTTTTGTAAAAAAATTGTCAAATTTTACATATATATGTGTATATTCAACCTTTAAGATATATATTCAGGTGTATGCAGATTGTAGGAGTTCATTTGCATCCAATAATTTTTACACAAAGCATATGATACATGAAAAAAATCATTAGTTTTTTTTAAAAATGCCGTATCTAGATCCATACTTTATAAATACAATGAATTAAGCTTAAAATGCATACTAAAAAGGCTTTTGACATATTCCACTTACATGATGTTAATCCGAATTTGTTGATTTCTTAATTTGGGTACTCAAAAGTAGGTTAAATTCCCCCCACCAACCAGAAAAAGTGTTAAATACATAAAAAGTCTTTACTCATTCAGTTTAGATTTTGAATTCATTTCTACCCCGTGCTTATCAGTTACGAGTTGTCCCCGCCCTTTACAAGAGATATCAAGTTGAACGAAAAGAATTTAGTTTATATATATTTATAAAAACACAATTATGAACTCTTATCCTTTTAGGTTCTAAAATAATGTTAATTATAAAATAATATATCCATGTTATTATAAGTAAATTAACTTAACAAATTTTTTTGCAGATGCAAGTTGTATCAAAAACTAAATCTCAAGTGTTCATGAAGCTTCTGTGATGGTTCAAAGTTCAAAACATCGGGAAATCAACTCTTAGATATCCTCCTCCCATTCCTCAGGAAAATAATACTAATAATAATGTTCAATCACATTCAATAAATATTAATAATATTACAATAGTATCTCCATCACGAAAATAACATTACAAACTTCATCATGATGATAGGCATAAAAATAAAAAATTTTGAGACTGTTGTGGCTTCTGTGAATGAAATTATTAAAATTTGGAAAAGAAATGCTACAATGTAGGTAGATTGATCAAGTGAAGGGAGGTTTTCTATTCATTGTGAGAGTTAAGAAAGAACATTTCCAAATCCAAATCCACCTTATTACCAATCATCAGCTACTTGAATTGAATCATCAAAGGATGGTGAAGTTGTGTAAATGACACAAGTGAGTTGATCCATATTTTTCTTGATCAAGTAAGTTTCTTGAACTCTTTCATGTTATAATTGTTCAGCTCACATGTGTTATTACACGTTTTTTCCATAGAATGATGTATGGATTTAGAACGTATCATTCAACTGAATCCTAGTAGTGATACTTTCATTCTAAATCCATACATCATTCTAAGGAAAAAGCATGTAATAACACATGTGAGATGAAGAATTATAACATGAAAGAGTTTAAGAAACTTACTAGATCAACAAAAATATGGATCAACTCACTTGTGTCATTGACATAACTGCACAATTCTTTGATGATTCAATTCGAGTAGACAATGATTGGTAATAAGGTGTATTCGGATTTGTAAAAGTTCTTTCATAACTCTCACGATGAATAGAACACCTCCCTTCACATGATGAATCTACCCAAATTGTATCGTTTCTTTTCCAAAGTTTAACCATCTCATTCATAGAAGAAACAACAATTTCAAACATTTGTATTTTTTTGCCTATCATCATGATGAAGTTCGTACTGTTCTTGTCGTTATGGAGACATTATTGGAATATTATTAATATTTATTGAACAATATTGAAATTACTATTTTACTTAGGAAAGGGAGGAGGGTATCCACGAGTTGATTTTGGTGGCGCCGAATTTGAAACCATCACAGAAGGCCTTTCAGGAACACTTGAGATGAATTTTGATACTATTTCATACTATAAAAAATTGTTAAGTTAATTTATTGATAATAACATGTATATATTATTTTATAATAAACATTATTTGAGGACCTAAAATGATAAGAGTGCATAATAAAGTTTTTAAAAATACATATAAATTAAATTCTTTTCATTTAACTTGATCTCTCTTGTAAAGGGCGGGGGCAACTTTCAACTGATAAGCACGGGGTATAAATTAATTCAAGATCTAAACTTAATTAGTTAAGACTTTTTAGGTATTTAACACTTTTTTTGGTTGGGGGGCATTTAATTTAATTTCCAGTACCCACATTGAGACATCCACAATTTCATATTAACATCCTGTAAGGGGCAGATTTCACAAGCCTTTCTTAGGATGCATCTAAAGTTTAATTCATTGTATTCATAAAGGTGGAATATAGACATATATATGTAAAAAATTACTAAAACATAAAAAAATGTAGGTCGCCCAAGCCCTTTTAAGCAAGCTCAATTCTCTTATCCAGTGGTCCAATGCATTAGTCATAAATATAATCGCACATTCAAAATACGATGTTGAGTTAGGTGCTAAATACCTTAAAAACTATATTGATCCATCTAGTTCAAACCACCAATCTGCCTCATATTTGTTATATATAAGTAATTCTTTTTAAGATAGAAAATAAATTAGTAGCAAAACTAAATAAACTAAAATAAATAGTATAAGTATAAGGATTACTTGTCCCCTCAACCTTGGATTTTCAATTTTCAATATACAGGTCCTCTCTTCTTTTCCAATGGGTGGTACATCACACTTTGTGCATATTGTTTTCTTTATTGCCTCCTTCATTGTGTTATTCTGACAAAGAAATCTTTCATTTTCTCTTGTAAGAGCGTTGTCAATGGATCTCTTATTTTGAGTCTGGTGAAATATATATAACAAAAATGAATCACAAAAAAATAAGATATTATGAGTTAATCAAAATGTGTGTTTTTTTTTACTTTTATGAATGTCGTTTGTTGTATAAAAAACTTTTAAAAATATATTATAATCAAACATTGAGCAACAATACAACTTTAACATAACACATAGACAACTAAGTAATTGTAAAACTAATCATTACATTAAATTTGTGAACATTCACAAACAAAGGAATCAAAAGTGAAAAATTCAATTAACTATAGGTTTAGGTACTGAAAAAGATATTACTATTATCAAAATGAAAATTTAATAATGATTGAAGGAACAAATTAATCTTTTTTTCATAAAAATACGTGAAAATTATTTTCTCATTTGTTAGACCCGTAAACTACTTGATCTAACTACATGCAGACATGTCAAGGACTTGGGCATTGGTCTTGACATGAATGGAGACAAAACAGTGCAACACAGGTTCAAGGTGCTTGGGTGTTGGCAAGGCAACTTGACCATGCAAGGCTTACGTGCGGGCTAGAGTCATCCGCAAGGCAGCGTGTTGGCTTGACAAGGCAAAGCTGTGAAGACTTGACGATGGCAAGAACAAAGGCATTTTACGTGGAATGTGAAAATAAACTAAGTGTTGGAGGGCAGCTTAAATATTCTAAGTATTGGAAGATAGCCGAAATATTCTAAGTGTTTGGAATGTAGCTAAATATTACAGTGTTAGGACATTAATATATCGTGTGGATAAGGATGTAATTGAATTAGAGTTATTTGTTAGAATATAGTCTTGGAACTTAGTTTGAATTCCTGTGTGACAAGGCGGACGAGATGTCATTGTAACTGCCGCCCATGTATAGCCATGTACAGAAATTATAAGGGTTGGAATTCGTTTAAGGCTATAAAGTGGGTTTCTGGCCTTAGACAAATTCGTGAAAGCCTTCCCTTGTATTAATTATAGATTAATAATTTGGACGAGGTTCTGTTACAGCTGTCTGTTATTTAATTGATGTTAAAATATTTCTATTCTACTAGTCAATTGTGGGGTAAGATAGGTGACTGTGTTGCAGGCGTGTGCAAGACTGCCTTAGGGGGTTTTTCGGTTAAAATAAATCGACCCTATTCCACTTGGTATCAGAGCCAGCATGTTAAACGATGGTGAATGTGAATGAAATGAAAAAAACAAAATGTGGGAAATGGAACAAAAAAACAAGTATTCGTGGGGTTTACAGCTGATACTCGGGAGATCCTTTGTTTGTGGATTTGTTGACACAAAGTAATTGATTTGAGGACTAACGCTGGGAAAAGTCAGGGGGGAGAGATTGGAGTATATCAACGGACTTTGATAACCACATCATGAAAATCTGAATTTTCGTATAAACAAACTACACAAACAATTGAGGGACTGCAGAGGAAAATGAAACCTTCGTGCAGAGATCGTTGTATGTGTCGCGGATGTGTGGAACGTTGAGTTCAAGATTGTGTTGAATTCACCTAAGGTAAAATTCCAGAACATAAAGCCTCTAGTGGTGAAAAGAAGTGCTAACGAATGGAAAATTCCATTTGGGACATGCAATGGAATAGTATTTTACTGTTGCAAGGGGGCCAGGGACGCTGAAAATTTAAAAACCATTTCCACATGTAATTGACGAGTGATGCTAAAGTTGGTGGAGGAACTCGAAATACCATTATATGTCATTTGGTTCATCCTAGAAATTGGATACGTGGGATAAGTTAATAAAATAAAAGGTTGCGATCAACTTCTCCTAGGCAAACGCCTCTTGGATTGGAGGATAAGTGGGAAAAGGCTAAGGCAGAGAGGTTAGGTGAGGGGGGAAACATTTCAGAGAATTAACCTCTGTGATGTAGACATTCAAAACATGTCTGATGAGGATAAGTTACACAACTTCATTTGTGTATTGCAAGAATAGGGCTCAAAACGAACTTCGAGGTTAGATAGAATGTTAAAGATTTGCCTGGTGCATTGTGTGTTGCCGATTCTTGATTTATTTCCGTACAACCGTCATTTGACGGCTGTTCCCTGTACTAAAAAAAACTAAGAAAAAGAATGATAAAGAAAGGTTTAAATGGAAAAATGCTAGTCGTTAAGGACTGTTAACAAATGACAAAGGAAAGGCACAAATGAAGGATGGAAAAGACAAACCAAAGAAAGATGTAATTCTAGGGCTATTGGGACTTGTGAGGTCCCTCATTTGGGCGAATTATCTTGTACAAACTGAGAAAAAGTAAATGCCTTCTTGTGGAAATATGAAATCAAATGAGAGGAAGATGAGGAAATTGTGACTGCAATGGCAAACCCATTGGGATTGTCCTTCAACCAATTACGTGGATAATAATGTTAGCGAAAAGTCTAGTACTTCGAATCCTCTATGCTTCCATAATTCATATAGAAATGACAGTGAATGAAAAGAAGAACAAGGGTGATGGCAATGGTTTGATTACTGGAGCCACTCATCCGTTTGTAGATGTGAAATTGCTACAAAAATTGGGGCTAAATTTGTCTAAAGCCCCCCCTTCCTACGTCAAACACTTAAGTCTAACGCACAGCCATTGGGGGATGGGTTATGGTGTGTATATGTTGACTGAGAAAATTGGGTGGGAAACATATTTTTATGGTGATGCCGCGTCGGTGATATTTAATATCACCTGGGATTAATTTTCTAAAAAAGTTCAGTTGTGTTCTGTTCATCACATAGATGGAGGGTTGTGATTGTCATGAATGGAAGAAATGCCGGATGTCTTAAAGGAGTTTCATCCATTGGGGACATTTTAAATAAAGTTGCAAAGAAGAACGACCAAGGAATGTTATTGTTTACTATTTTCAATCGACAAAAGGGTTTGAAGAAGGGTGATGCACACAAAACCTGACTTGGCCTTGGTTGACGTGAAAACCTGATTGTTAAGATGGAGTGGGCCTGATTGTGTTGCTGAATGCTTAAACAGTATGTATGATGTTATGCCGGTTCTGAATTACCAAAGAATTTACCACCAAGGAGGGAGATTATCGATCATAAAATTAAATGTGCTTGCTTGGTACGGTGCTCCTTCACAGGCTCCTTATCGTATGGATCCTAAGGAATCGGTGAATGACATTGGTGTAAAAACAATTGAAAAGAGTTGTGGATGCTGGCTTGATTCAACCATCTAAGGCTTTCGATATTGGTGCCCTGGTTATTTCAAAAGAAGAGGAGAGGACGATGCGAATGGGTGTAGACTACAGGGCGCTAAACCAGGCAACTTATCAGAATAAGGATCCGGTTCCATTGGTGCAGAATTTGATGGAACAGGTGAGGGAAGGTAGGCATGGTTCACAAAACATGACTTCGGACAGGCCTATGGGCAGGTTTGGATAAGCAAAAAGTGATGACAACCAAAAACAACATGTGGAAATTAGATTGGTTCATAGGAATTCCTTGTAATGCCATTTGGGCTAAACTAATGCTCCGGCAACATTTAGACTTAATCAATAAGTATTGTTGGACTATCTTGATGACTGTTGTGTCTATCTAGATGATATTGTTCTGATAGGTCGACATTGGAGGAACATGTTAATCACTAAGGTTGGGTTGTATCAGTTGAGAAAATACCCACACTTTATTAAGACGAAAAAAGTTTGAGTTTTCTCACAGGAGATTAAAATTTTGGGGGGATTTTGGGGGGCATCTTGGTAGTTAAAAACCAGTTCGAATGGATCCTAAGAAAGTGAAATCCATTGTTGATTGGCAGGCACCTCGTCATGTGAAAGAGTTTGAGGTAGTATCTTGGCTTGGCAACATAACAGAAAATTAGTGTTTGGTACTCAAAAATAGGGCAGCGCGCTTGACAGACTGTTTGAAGAAATCGAAAACGAAGTGGGTTTGGTCTGACGATGTGATCAAGCATCATAATTTAAAGGATAGTTATTGCATCTGAACCAATACTCAATTACCTGATTTGGAATGTTACCATTTGAAGGTGCACATTGATGCTTCGGACAAGCAAATGGTGGCAATTAGTGCAGGAGGTCACTTGGGACCATTTGAAAGTAGGAAATTGAATCGAGGGTGAACAGAGATACTCAACAAATGAAAAAGAGATGGTTGCGTTTGGACACTTTTCTGACAGGTTGGAGGAGTTTTATTCGCCTAGGTACTCGATTGTAGTAAGAACTTATAATGTAGCAAATACATGTTTTCAAGACACAGAAAAAGTTGAGTCCAAAAAGCACGGTGGCAAGATTTCCTTGCAGAATATGATTTCGTGTGGGAAATTAGCAAAGAAAACAACAAACGGTTGCGATGCGCTGAGTAGAAAAGAAATATTGTTTGAAGCATATTCAATTTCCAAAATCGAAACTGATTTCTATGAAGATCAGGTTGTGTGCGGCAAATAATTCATGTTATGTTAAATGGATGGGTCAAGGTCAGAGATGGCATTTAATGAGACGGTATTTGATCGATGACGATATGCTCATTTAATAAGGGGGGGAGGGGATCGTGTACCAAATTAGGGTGGATGTGCAAAGGGACTAATGAAAGAGGCGCATTATTATTTTTCTTGGGACTGGAAATCAGGTGTTGAGAGTATGTTAGCCTTACTGTGTCGATGTATTTTGGCCAAAAAATGGAGAGAACGATATAGAGGAATACGCAATAATTTCCTGTTTGTCAAAGTTGGACAGACTACTAACATAAGAAGGAAGCAGGTTAGGTTTGGGCAACCTTTGGCTGTTCGTGAAGTCCGTGGCGTATCAGTAAGTAGTAGTTATTTCTGGATCCCAAGGTAGATGGCCAAAGCATCTATCATGTTTGTAGTTGACAGGTTTTGCAAAATATTATGTTTTTGTTGTTGCACGTGGAACTATGTTCATATGAAATTGCAGCTGATGATTGTTTCTAGCCAAGATGTGGTTTTTTAAGTATTTTGGTGTTCCGGCTGAGATCGTGAGTGATGGATATACAAGGTTCACTGGTAGGTTTCGAACAGCTTTGTTTAATATGATGGGAGCTGAGTTAAAATTTTCTACTGTGAATCATCCACAAGCAAATGGACAGATGGAAAGAATTAATCACTTGTTGGAAGAATACTTGAGGCACTATGTGACAGAAAGTCAATGGAATTAGGTGACATTGTTAGACATTACGCAGTTCTGCTATAATCTGCACAAGTCGTCTTCAACAGAAATGAGCCCTTTTGGAATTGTTTTAGGCAAACAGCCTATGACGCCACTAGATGTTGCAAAATCTAAAAATAAAGGAAAATGTTCAACGGCATACAGGGTTGCAAGAAACAGACTTGAAATGTTATCGGAAGCACATGATAGCTTGCGCAAAGCTCAGCGACGCATAAAGAAGTATGATGATCAACATCGTCGCTCAGTTGAGGTCAATGTGGGTGACAAAGTGTTACTGAACTTACTCCACAAATCTGGAAACACATTGTAAGTAAGAATAGACATCGGGGTTTGATTCCTAAATATGATGGTCCATTCAAAGTGGTGAAACGAGTGGGCAAATTTTCTTATAGATTAAAATTGCCATAAAGGTAGAAAACTCATCCCACTTTCCATGTGAGTTTCTTGAAACCTTACTTTGCAGATGCAGATGATCCGGACAGAAACAGGTCAAAGAGGGTTCCTCCATTAGTACCTACACAATATGATGCTGAAATTGAGAAGATCCTTGATCACCGGGTTTTGGGCACAAGTAAGACAGAATTCTTGGTTCACTGGAAAGGCAAGAGTGCAACTGATGCAGTTTGGGAGAAGGCAAAAAACTTATGGCAGTTTGATGCTCAAATCAAGGACTATCTTAAAACAGTCATGATGAGGACATCGAGTTCAAGTGGTGCGGGTGGTCTGTTAGACCCATAAATTACTTGATCTTACTACGTGCAGACATGTCAAGGACTTGGGCATTGGTCTTGACATGAATGGGAGAAAAATAGTGCAACACAGGTTCAAGGTGCTTGGGTGTTGGCAAGGCAACTTGAACATGCAAGGCTTATGTGCGGGCTAGAATCATCGGCAAGGCAGCGTGTTGTCTTGACAAGGAAAAGCTTTGAAGATTTGAAGATGGCAAGAACAAAGGCAGTTTATGTGTGTTGCTGAAATAAAACTAAGTGTTGGAGGGCAGCTAAAATATTCAAACTAAGTATCCAATAGCTATATTTTTAACAGATAGAATCTAATTTTGAACAACATACACTTTCTTCCTCATATAAGTTATATATTTTAAAGGATGTTTACATGGGTTAAAAAATTAGACCATGAAAATTTAATTTGCCAAATTTGAACGTGTTTTGCTAGGCATATTTTCATGAGGGTAAATTTGGGCAGAAATCAAGGTATACCATGATTAAAACTTGGGTGATATAAATTAAATATTTAGTTCAAAATAATTCATAAAGATCTTGTTAAAACATATATAGTCAACAATAACATACCTAGTGTAAATCAATAAAAGTGGGGCCTGAGAGGAAAAAGTGTACACATATCCTATAACTACCCAAAGTCGTTTCCGATAGACCCCATATCAAGAAAAATATAGACCAACACATTATATAGAAATAAATACAACAAAGAGAAAGTTAAATGAATTCTATAGATAACCTATCAAATCATCGTAAACAATAGTCATAATAAGTAAAAACAATAGTCAATGCGTAAAATTCCATAACTAATAACCAAACTAATAGTATGACTATTAGTGTAAAAATAATAAGTGAGAGAACTCAAAAATCTAAATAACCTTCTACCCTAATATGTGTCCTTCATAAAATCCTATCAAATGCCTCAACTTTATTACACATCTAACACCCAGAATTGCAATGCTCTATGGGTGCTCCAACTTCCCGACTACAATGTCCTTGTCCCTATCATCGTTCAAGAGTTTGTGGGAGTAAGATTGCACCTCCATATGATGAATGTCTTCTCAATTAAGTCTTCTTCAACTCGATACCCATTGTCACAATTGTATCTCAATGTAGGCCTAGATCCCAAACTTACCAATCTTGAACTCATCGAAAATTGTTGATTTTACTAAGTAATTACACGATCAGTGCAGATTGAACCATAATGAGTTGATACAACTTCAATAAACTCATAAAAATACCAAGCAAAATCTTCGATTTTAATCTAATAGTCCTTGTGATTTATTGTTCGTGGTTGTTTCTTTTTGTTAGCTAAGACATCAGAAATGTTATTCTATCGTGGATGCTCCTTTTATGCTTCGAATTTTTGAATATACTAAGATGTATACTTATTCCTATTCCTCACACCTCCCAAGTACTATAACTTATACACATCTTCATACTATACCTTAGATCCTACCCATCTGGTCTCGTAGATAAAAGATATCCTCCTCTTCTTGAAATTCCTCAATAACTATGGAATTCCCCGTCAAGACCATACTTTTGGCCTGTACATGATTAATTTGGTTGTGAAAAAAATTACTTTGTATGGTAATTTCACAAATAGCGAGAAAAACTATTAAATTTGATTTGGTTAGAGTTGGAAAATTCTGTTATGGACTATTTTAATAAGACCAACACAAATAATTAATTAATTGGCTCATTTGTTTATACAAATTATTTTGACTAGCCTGGACTTAGTTCAATACATATCGATTTAATATAAAAAGATTTCCTTCATTTACCAAATGATATAGAAAATGAAAATCATTAGTTCTTAGTTTCAAAACACAATTTTCTTTGACTTCAAATTCTCAAAATCCTTGGCAACTTATGGAACTTTCTTTAGAGTTTATGTACTTTGAATAATTTAACTTAATTCTATCATTGGTTTTATTGAGCAACAACTCAATCAACTTGGAGGCTGGATGATAAAAACAACTTTAATGAAAAGAAGCTTCATTAGTGAAATTCATATATTAATGAGGCAAAGAACATACTTCCAAATATATTGATCAATTCAACAAGGCAAAAACAAATCACTGATTTAGGAAAATTATATTAAATTGAACAAAGTTTCACTCGTAAATATTGAATGACTGTAAAAAGAAAAATAAGTTCATTTTTGTTTATAAAATAGCTTTATGTGAGAAAAAAATAATTATGAGAGTGGAAGTAAAGAACCTCCCATATTAATAAGATACGATAAATTGTGTTGTATTTATTCACACAATTCTAACAAACTTAACCTAACTAGAGAAACAATTTAACCAACACAACAACAACAACATCAAATTACAACAAAACATACCTCATCTAAAGTTTAATTGAATTTATAGAAAAATAACTAAATAATTAGAATTACCTTTATTTGTATCCTTTTGTTTTGAAACCAAATTCTAACCTGCTTAGGTTCAAGCTCTTCTTCCCTAGCCACTTGATTATGTTGATTTTCATTCGGAGGTGGAAAGTTCTCAAAAAATCTTGATTGAAAATTAAGGAGAAAAACTTTATTGATCACTTAAAAAAATATCTTAAAATGAAGGAGTAAAAAAAGTGTCATAAAAATCATGGTGGATTGACACTTCCATCATAAATAAGGGTCTCAAGTATGAGCATTAGAACTAAAGTTTCCTTGTTAAGAAACATTTTACCATAAAATGGGATTTAATTCCCCACTTGAATTTTGCTTAGCTGAGCCTAGATCAATTACCAGATACTCCCTAAAAAATTGAGCAGTAAGTACTCCTTTATACTTAACTAGACGCCTCGTTTTTAGTCCTAGGACAAGAGTTGTCACATTCCGTAGCGAGTAGCTTATCCCTCAAAGTGAGGCTTTCTGATGTGAATTTGAACTACCCCTCCTAAAGTGGGACTTTTGAATGCAAATCTATCTAGTCGAACTATAGAGAATATTTCTATGAAATCTGGATTAGTTGGGCCCTTAAAAGAGTTTTTTAGATTCAGATCTATATCTATTGAGCCTCACAAGGGATATCCAACATCATGAGGAAGAGATTATTTTTTTGTGTGTAAAAATGAGAAACAAATTGAAATTAAATAAACTCATTTACTTCTGCTAAAGTTTAAATGAATAATCAAGAACGAACTGATCATTAATAATGTTGTATATAAATAGTAGATTAAATAATCCAAATAAACTATTTAGAAACCATCTTAGCAACTCTTTAAAAATAATTAGAAGTGAAATCAAAAGTACATATCTTCTATTCAATTTGAATGACCATATGGAGAGCAAGAGAAAAAGGCAGCACCATAAAAACAATAAAAAATAAATATAAATTAATACACAAAAAACACGTACAAAAATAAATTATTCATCTCTAATGAATTTTAAATTATCAGTCATGCATTTTAAGACAATAAGATCATCTCTTTAACCAAAAAAATTATATATATATTTTTTAAATATATATGAAGGATAAAGTTATTTTAAAAAAAATCTTATGCTTCAAGTCTTTTAATATGTTATATACTGTGTCTATTGCCCTATCTATGCCTTTTTTATCCTCTTTGCGAATTTGGTGATTCTTCATTAGGCTCTTACCCACAGAATCGGTATGTTTTTTTTTTTTTGCTAATTCATGTGATTAAATACAAATTTACAAAGAAACACACAAACTATCAAGTGTCAATCGATTTGTTTTATTGTGTCGATTGTCAATCGGTATAAGAAATAGATAAAATAGAACAAAGAGAAAACATGAAAATATAGAGTAGAAGAATTTTTTTCACCTACCTTTGATGACTGATTAAAGATAGGAAAATTATGAAATGACAAGATGTGTTCTATTTATAAGTAGAAATGTCAGAATTATTATTTAGGGTTACATGTGTAAGACCACATAGAATAGCTGTCACAAAAAATAAGGGCTACATTTCTAAGGAAATATAAGTGTGAAAAGAGGTGTGTGTTTGTTTTACAGCTGATTCAAAGATATGATTTTGAGACTTATCGACATGATTTATTTTGTTTAACATGGGAAAAGGGACAAATATATCACCAAACTATCATAAATAGAATGCAAATACCCACTATCATATTTTTGGGACATTGGTGCCCCTACCATCCAAAAACTAGAGTATATATACCCCTTATACTAACGACATACACATGTCAGAATCTTATCCACCGAATATTTATTAAAAATTGGATTGATGGATAAGATTGTGTCACGTGTTCATATTTAGTCTTTTGTTAGAGTGAAAAGTATATTTGACTATGGATGTGGTGTTGGTAAGGACCCCAATTATGACCCCCCAAATAATTATGACGCAGGGCATACTGCTTACCATTCCATCCAGTCTCAGAACAGAGAATCAGTTATCTTTTTTTCCCTTTATATATTGTCTATTCAAATTGCATCATAAGTAAGATTTCATAAAAGGACATATATTTATTAGTGTTTTCCAACAAAAGATTATTTTGTCTAACAGTAAAATCACATGTTTTAAAACCAATTTTTAATATTTAATCTAAGAAGTACCAAGCTCAATTAAAACAGGATAAACTTGACTCAACCCCAAAATAATTAGGGTAAAAGGGCATGATACACTTATCAAATTTGCAATTTATAGTAAAAAAATTGGTCATCACAAAAGGGGCACAGAGATAATTTTATTTTTATACAAATGACTCAAATATACCATCTTTGTCTAATAAAAGGGAATAACTTAATTTTAATAAATTTTATTTTAAAATTTTTATCAAAAAAAATTAAAATATGTAGATATATTTGATAGTTTCGCAAAATTAAGTGGTATATTTGATCGATCTCACAAATGAGTTCTTTTTTTTGCTTCTGTAATGGCATGAACAAAAATTGGACGTGATGACACTCATCTATTCCCACCAAAAAGGCATCCTCAAACCCAACAACACAAATAAAAGTGAAAAGTAGAACAAGAATAACATCAGAGCGGAAAATATTATTGTCACGTGTACAAGGCACTAATATTAATACATGTTTGAAAGATATGTGCAAATATCAATGTGTTTGTCTATGGAATAGAGCAAACATAAATAAGAAATAAGAGGGCCCGTAGGGATGACAAGAAACTACCTCTAAAAGTCCTTTAGAAGCCTTGGAAATAGAAGTCCAGTAATCACAGAGATTTGAGCTAAGAACCTACAAGTGTAGAAGTAAGGGGTGAATATTAAACAACAAAATACTCCGCAAGCAACCTATTAGTCAAAAAAAAAAACTAGGCTAGAACATTTATCAAGTCAACCAAACAATTTCACAATACATAGTTCATAAGGCTCTGCATTCACAAGTCAACAGTCACAATTCAACAACCAACATTTATCAAGTATACCCAGGTTTAATTAGACTAATTTTATAGTATAGTTTTTCATTACAAGTATTAATTTTTTAACTTCTTACTTGATTTAATATGTGTTTATCCATCAAACCTTCTCGAGACTTTACTCATAAGAATACCACTGCAACAAGAATAACTTTTAGTGTTAATAAATATGAACATCAATAAATAATGCTAAACTTGTTGAGAAGACCTTGGGATGAGTTAATCGAGATCGCCAAATGGACGTGAGTTGAAGAGCCAATGGTATTTTTTACTTTTTAAATTAATCCCTCTAAATTCATTTGACATTTGTTCTTTCACTTGCATTCTCCACCATTTCTTTCTTAGTTTCACTAATTTATTTTAAACGAATTCCAATCAAGTTTATCAGATTGATCCATTTCCAACCATCCCGGTCACCCCATGCATAATCATTATTGAATGTTTTTTATTTTTTTTTTTGTTTTTTTTTTTTTTTTTTTTTTTTTTTTTTTTTTTATATTTTGTTATATTTTTTTTTTTTTTTGTTTTTTTTTTTTAATTTTGTTTTTTTATTTTTTCCTTCGTCCACTAATTGATCTTTTATATTACTCTATAAGTTTCTTGAATTTATGTTCTTAGAGTTATAGTTATCGTTCATGATTGGGTTTCTGTAATTGCATGATTGCTTGAATTACTCCACTAAATGTTTCTCTTAGATTTGACTCCATCCACTCCGGTAAGCACAACCCACTAATCAAAAGAGGAGTGAGATTCTTTTGTAAGGTCATCCACTATCTTATTACTGGCACGGAGCGTGTTCTAGCTAGCCCCTATGGTACCTAGACCCTAGGCTTCTAAATCATCTCAAAGTCATAGGGATACATATTATTCTTGAGGAGACACAATTGTTCATGTATGGTGTGATTGATAAATATCCTGAGATTTGTCAAGATCTTAGGTTTCATAAATTAGAGAAGTTCCCAAAGCCCTATCACCTATATGTTCTCACTTAGGTGGGGAAATCTTATGATTTGTATACACAATTTTTACCAAAAGGTAAGAATAAAAAGGTTTGGCTTGACCCAACTGAAGTTCTTAAAATTCGAGGTAGGAAAGTGAAGTGTAACGAAACTGACATTAATAATGCATTGAACTGCACTATGTGAATTTTTCAAGAGTTGACAATAATCTTGAAAAGACATTATATTGTCTGAGGGGTTGGCTTACCTCATTGTCGACTGAGACTACAACTCCTATGATTTAGGAGGGAGTAACAATTGAAAAGAAGTATATACACATCACTATGTGCTACAGGTATGGGTTTATATGTAGTGCTTTGATGCCATCTCAGAACGAGTCTATCCTACGCATTCCAAAAGATGATCTTTTAGGTTCGATCATCGCTAAAGAGAGACTAAATCTTTTTTCAATCATTGCTCTGGAGAAGCCATGAGGGCTAAGAAGTACATACACATCACTGTGCCAAAAGGTAGGTGTTCCTTTTGTTGAAAATAAAGGTATAAAGATCACCCCAATCTTCACATGTGATATTCATTGGATTGAAGCGGATACCATTAAGCTAAGGGCTAGCAGAGGAAGACAAACTGGTGGATAACTACCTGGTTGTTTATGTAGAATATTTGGAGGGTGAGTCTATACCTCCAACTTCTTTTTTATGCATCAGGTAATCCCACTCTTGCTACTCTTTCTCACCATCATTTATTCAAGTGTCTATGTTATAGATGGGTAACCTTGTATGCTCTACAGTTGAGCGAGCCTCTCAGTTTAAGGTACAGGTTCTCGCCATGATTGACCGAGGCTATAGAGACTGCCTTGTATCCCTTTGGAAGGAGATACGAGAGGCATAGGGAAATATTCTGGTGTATAAGAAACGTATTGATGGATTATCTTCCCACATAGAGGAGTTGATAAATGATGTGGATGAATCAAAATCCATTGATATTTCATGTTTGTGGACTGATTTTGTTGTCCTCAAGGACATGTGCATAGTGGTTGTATGGTCGTTACCTTAGAGTCTCGAGTTACTCATCATTCAGAGACCTTTGAGGTTGAGTAGAGGTTTTAGTTTCCAAGGAGGAGACGAGATTGTAACCCAAAAAGGTAATCCAAATGCGGAAGTGTAGGACCTTGAGAAGAAGATTGTGCAGATTACTACTGAGGTGTCCCTTTGTGATACTTCTATGATTGGCTCTAGTGGGTCCAAGCCCACTAAAGAGCCCATTACACCTACCTTGGAGGATGAGATGCCCTAAATGAGGCCGCACCAGTTGGCCAGACCTCTCAACTTACATATATCACATGGAAAAAACCCCCTTAATCTCTCTATAATTTTTTACTTAATTTTGTGTCTTAGAGGACAATGTCTAGATTTTTTGGAGTAGAGGGATCTTAATTTCATTGGGTTGTAATTTATCTACATACTCTTATTTTTGGTACCTCTTGGATTATAATTATAACTTGATGGTTAGTTAACTTCTTATTTCGTTTAATAGTATAATTGCTTTTGTTTTGGTTTAATTGTTTTGATTCTCATGCTTATCTAAGTTTTGAATATTGATTGTGCACAATTGTGTCATCTCGGAAAGTGCTCTTGTGGAGATATGTGTTAGTGGATAACTTCAGTTGTTTATATTGAGGTGTGTAATCCTTGCTTGAATTTTGGGCATCTTGTGTTGACTAGTTAGATATCTATTCATGTAATTTTGCAATGATCCTTTCATTCTAGCTAGGGTTGTAGTGCCACGACCCAAGTTAGGAACGTGAATAGCGCTAAAGGGGAGAATCTCAAAGCAAGCCTTACAAGAATTGTACATAAATATGAGTACAGTTTCCCTTGTATTTGGCCTATCCTGATTCACAACACAACTAATAGCAACTATAAACCACAACATAATATCCATCAATAATCTAATTGTAACGTAATAAAACCAATTCATCTCCAAAAAACCAAAAAAGTTTGAAACTATCCACTTGACTACAATTCGAAGGACAAATCTTGAGTCAAATCAAAGGAATGACATATGGAGCAACTCTAAGAGATTTTAAAAGAAATTAAATAAACATAACAAATCAATAGTTTGGTTGCCACGCAGAGCAATGCGTGGATCACTAGACGCTACCGATTCGCATTCTAGTTAATCAAAACCTCTTAAATACCTCTTGAGTCTATATATAAACAGTTAGCGAGGAGAGAGATATTATCTTAGTGAGTATATAACACTTAACTACAACCATTTTTAACAAGAGACAAGTAAAAAAATATGCTAGTATTATAATCAAAATGATAAATCAATTCTTTTTCAGAAACCTTAAAAATATTCAATCTTGTGTGCCTTATATAAGCCAAATCACTATAACTACTTAATAGTAAATTCAGAAAAAGGAATTTCATATTAAATCTTATAGTTGGGAGGTTTCTGAGGATGAACCATATAACAACTGTGGCCTTCAGTTTAAGAAATACCAATAATAGTAAACTCCTCATAAAGGAATTAAATGTCCATATTAGTAGATCCCTACATGAGAGATATCAATAACAATGCACTAGTTCTACGTTGCCACTAGCAAGGGCTTTATCTGTAATGAGTAACTACAAGCTATATCATGTCTAACGAACCCGTTGCTAGCAACGAGATTTATCAAGGTCTGCTCCTATTTATATTTTTCTTGTAATCAATTTAAGCATTTTGAAATTGAACAGAGCATTTAAATCTTATCAAATCATATCATTTCCAAGTTTAACAGTCACCTATCAAAATACTATTTCTCAAATAAGTGTAATACCTTTTCAATAACAATAATTTTATGTTGTAAGAATGAGATCGTTTCAAATAATCTTTTCAGTATCATATCAGTAAAAGACTTGTCCCACATGCAAGCACAAAACATTTAATAACACATTTACATTATAAACCATGTGAAAATCTTGCAAGTTATAAAACATCAATTATGGTAAGTTAACTACGAGCAGGAAATCATTTTTGTTTACAATCATCTCAACTTTGAACATTATATCATTTCTTTAACGACACTCAGATATTATTATTGTGATATTAATTCTACATTTGTTCATTTTTTCTGTAATGCAAAGAATAGAAAGTAAATTACGTGACAAAGAAATTAATTCTTCTGTTTCAAAATAATGAAGAGTTTCTGTAGAATGTGATGTAATGTCTTTGAATGCCATTAACATTTAGTATGAGTTATAAAAATTAATTCTTCACTTTGAAACTCCTCTTTGGAAAATCCTATATAAGCATGACCTTTGTGAACATTATGAAACATCCAAAAAAGGGAATACAAAGCATTTTTCCCTCCTCTCTTCTTTTCCTTAGAATATTTTTTGGGCAATTGGTTTTGAACAACCTCCAAACTCTCAGCCACGAGGCACGTGTTTGAGAGTAACTGTGGAAACTTGGGGAGCGACCGGCTGCAGCGATTTGCACCGGCGTCGAGGCCAAATCGCTTTCAAGGCAGTGGCTTGCCACGACATAGTGTTTGTGATACGTTATTTACTATTTTATAATTCAATTCTAATATCAATATTGTAGTATTTTTCCCAACAATTTGAAAGCGATTTACTAACATACAATATTAATAATGACTATTTCTTTGAACAAAACTTTTAATGATTTATCAAAACTTGAGCCTTTGGATGGAAATAATTTTATGCGATGGTCACAAAAACTTTTAATTTTCTTTGAGCAATTAGAAGTTGATTATGATTAATTTAAAGAACCTTCTATGAATGGTTCTAACACCACTATTGATTCTAGCAATGTTATAATTGTTGATGATGATGTTAAAAAGAATTTTGAAAATGATAATAGAACTATGAGAGGACATTTGTGAAATCACATGACTAATCCATTATTTTCTTTATTTGTTACCTATAAATCTTCCAAAGAAATATGGGATAGTTTAGAAAATAAATATGGTGTTGATGATGCAGGAAAGAAAAAATATGTTGTAGGTCAATGGATTAAATTCCAAATGGTTGATAATAAGCCAATAATGGAACAAGTTCACGAATATGAAAACCTGAGTGATGATGTTCTCAACGAGGACATGAAGATATGTAAGATATTTCATGCTAATTTTCTGCTTGAAAAACTTCCACCATCTTGGAGTGATTATACAAAGCAATTAAAACATAAGAAAAAGAATGTAAACCTCAGAGAACTTATTAGTCACATCAGAAATGAAGAGGCGAACCGTCTCAAATATAAGATGGACGAACTTTCTTTAATTATTCTAAAGCTAATCTTGTTGAGTTTTCTGGTACCATTGTGAAAGACATGTTTAAAGGCAAACAAAAGAAAGTCTTGAAAAAAGAACTTAAGAAGAAGAAAAATCATTTCAACAAGTCGGAGAGTCAAATTTTAAAAGTTAAGGTCTCTTGTTTTGTCTGTGGAAAAGTTGGTCACAAAGTTGTCAGGTGCAATCAAAGAAAAGGGGAAGACTCAAAAAAGGAAGTACAAAGTGATGTCCAAGCCAATCTTGTTGAGGGTAATGAAGTGATTTTTGTTGTAGTCATTGAGGCAAATATGGTGGCAAACAAATTGACTGGGTGCTAGCCACAGGCACCTCAAGGCTTTTCTATGCCAATAATGAGTTATTCCATGACTTTGAGGAGTCTACTAATGGAGAGTGTGTATAATATGGGTAACTCCACTACTGCTGTATTAATGGGTAAAAGAAAATTTTTGCTTAAATTAACTTTTGGAAGGACATTATCCTTGAACAATGTTTTGTATGTTCCCTCCCTCCGTAGAAACTTAGTTTCTGGAGCACTTCTCAACAAAGTAGGCCTTAAACTTATTTTTGAAGCTGATAAAATAAGTATTTCTCGCGGAGGAGACTTTGTTGGGAAGTGATATCTTAGTGATGGATTATTTGTATTGAAAATTGTTCAAGAGATTGTCAATAATGCAAGCATTTCAAATTCTGCTTATATTGTTTGATTAATTGATGGCCTCGTCGACTAGGTAATGAATGATTGCGTCTTTATTAAAGGTACAGAAAAATAGAAGTTTAATTCCTATGATAAAAATTGATGATTTTTCTAATGTCCCTCTGCGTGTGAGCCAAAGCCTGCCAAGAACCTTTCACATCTGTTTGTTATTAGTAGAAAGGCTGAATTACTTGACCTTAATACATAAAGATTTCAAGAACACGTTAGCAAAGTGGAAAAAAGTATTAACATTATTTGGACTGACTTTCTAGATTACGTGAGTATATCTTCTTAATTCTAAAGATGAGGCTGAAAGCATATGTTTGAATTCAAGCGAAGTTAAAAATCAATTTGACAGGAAAAATCAAGATTAGATTGACAGGGGTTGTGAATATAGTATTAAAAATCAGAGATTTTCTGTTTGACCCAAAAATCGGTATTATACATTGAGGTTAGTGCTCTATTATTCTCCCCAACAGAGGGTTGTTGTGGGGAACGGAAAATTAAGAAGCCTAAGAAATGATGAATCTATTGCTTTTAAGATCTGGTCTACCTAATATCTGTGGGAGAAACAGTATTATGTGCGTGTAAAGTCTTAATAGAGTATCGCCTAAGAAGTTAGACAAGACATATATGAGTAGTGGGAAAGGGTTTGCTCCTAACTTGAAATTTCTGAAAGTGTGGGGTGTTTGGCAGGTTGCGTCTACCTTATTGTTAAATGAGTAAATTATTGATCTCAGAATCTCTGATACGATTTTATTGGTTAAGATCAAAAATAGTGATTGCAGATGGTTTATGTCTCTAAGTATGACCATTCTATTGTGAATCTAGAGATGCAGTGTTTTTTAGCTATTTTCCTTGAAACCTAAAAGGCAGTGTGATATGCAAAATAAGGCTTCGCATCTATCTAAGCAAATAATTCTACACGTTGTGCCTTCTTCTAATGTTATTTTCCAATGAGCATAAACATGCATCAACAAGTAAAAGAGTTTAGAAGTAAGACTAAGTTTGGTCCTGATTTTAGTCACTATTTTTTTTTCTCTGAAAAAAAAGTTTGATATTAAATTAACTGACGAATGAGATTAGGTTCTATCTATTTAATAGAAGAAGACCCTAAGACTTCATTATGATGAAAGCCAATAAGATCAATAGATGTTAGATTTTGGAAAGAGCATTAAAAATGATTAGACTATAGTTCTAATCACAATTGGGACTTGTATGATTTCCCTAATGGTTTTTGCCCA